>CM029018.1:23835428-24571419 GCA_016801055.1 Panax notoginseng | reverse complement strand
CATTAAATTTTTTTTTTTTAAATAAAGTGTTAGGTTGTGAGGCTTGAACACAAGACTTGTAAGTAAATAAATAAGAGTTCAAACCAACTGAGTTACAACAACTATTTGTTTTTAATGTATTCTTCAATATATTTTAACTATAATTGAAAATTAATTAATAATACTAATTTATAATACTATTACAATTTAATTAATTAAGATATGTAGTTAATGTATGTAATTAATTAATCGTGTTTGTTTGTATTATTGTTTATTATTAATTATTTTATTATTTTTTAATATTTATTATTATTATTTTTGGTGTAACAAAGAGTTTGCAAAAAAAAAAAATTTAATGGCCCAAGCCCGCAGGCCGGCCCGGCCCGCCCGCCACGGGCTGGCCATTTCCAGCCCACCAAAACCCGGGCCTTTTTGGCCCGGCCCGCCGTTGGCCCGGCCCGTCCCGTCCCGCCCGTTTGCCAGGTCTAGTGAGCCGTAAGGAGGAAAGGGAGGGGAGATCAAGTGGAGATGCCATTGCCGAAGAACTCTAAACTAGATCCAAAACCACCAAGACCCTACAAATCATCCCCAACCAAATTCCAACCATCCTAACAGATCTTAACTTCAAACAGAGAAGAGATGGTGGGCCGTAAAGAGGAAAAGGAGGGAAGATCAGGTGGACCGGATGTCATCGTCGGAGAACTTCAAACCAGATCCAAAACCTCTAAGACCCTACCAAGTTATGAATTTGCTCCTCGAGTTGCAGCACATCAACAGTGGCTATTTCAATGCCAAAGCCATCATCTTATGGTGGGCGGAGCTCACTTTCAGACTGGATTGAACATGAGACGCTTATTCTGCTAGATGCTTGGGGGGAAAGGTTTCTTCAGCGTGGGAGGAAGAACGAAGAATGGCAAGAAGATTTAATAATTTTTGTTCATGCCTTTTGTTGTTTTAATGTTTAATATAAAGGGGATTGACGAATTTGCCCTTTAAATGTGTAATTAAAAATTTAAAAACTATTTTTTTGGCACACATCAGCTGGACATGACCCCACTTAGAGGGCCACGTCATCAATTTATGACGTGGCAAGAGAAATTGGGAATAAGTGGAAAAAATTAATAGATCAATCATTAAATTGACAAATTGAAGGTGGATCACCGAAGTGGAATATGACATATAGTTTAGGGTAGTAATTTATATTTAAGCCTTTTTTGTTTTGATTTTATGTACTATAGATTGTTATTAATTTTTTTAGTGTTTTATTCCTAAAAATTATTATTATTAAAGATTGTCCAAAATTTTATATTTAATTTTTCTTATATAACATTGTTTATTTATAATTATATAATAAATTTGTTTATAACAGTCCAGAAAGTTAAAATAAAATAATACATGTTTTCAGATGTTTTAGACAAATAATTATCAAATATATTATTTCATTTTATATTCAATTTTTTTACTACATTTAAATTTTTTTTACGTTCAAAACTTTTTATTTAGTTTTATCGAACATCGCCCAAGTTGGTGGGGAATGAGTATGATGGCAAGTGAGGCTGGCTACCTTCCATCTTTTCAAGTGTTTTGTTGGCACAAACGTTTGAGAGAGATGTAAATGGATTGACTCTACTTTTTGTTTTACACATTTTCATTAGTAATCAATAAAAAGTTATAATTAAATATTTTATACATTTTTATTCTTATATTAAACATGAACTACCTTACCTATAAATATAATTAGGAGTATAAATAAACTAAGTCGAACCGGTATTGAGTTGCTCAAAATTGGTTCATAAATTTTATTAAGTTTGAAAAAAGCTTGATTGAAACTCGTTTTAACTATCGAGTTAAGCACGATCTCGAATTGAGCTCGAATAGTTTGAATATTCGAGCGAATATATGATTTGAGAATCAACAGAAAATTATAATTTGAAAAGACTCGAGTAATTTATCGAACTTTAAAATTTGTTCATATTTAAATCGTTTATATTTCAAGTCGAGTTCGAACCGAACGAGTACGAATTAAACCCAAACCATTTAATTCATTTTGTAGCCTCAGATGTGATAAGGGAATTGTGCAATGGCAAGAAGTAGTCATGTGAAATGCAAATTGAGGGATTAGTTAAATTTTTTGAAGTATTTTGTTGAAAATCTTTTATACTATACATATATTTAAAATAATTTCGAGTCTGGAATACTTTTTATGCCCAAAATACACACACACACACACACACACTCGTTCTACAATATAAGATAATTATTAATTTTTTAAATTCAATTTAAAACATTTTAAAACTAAAGTTTATATTAATTCTTTTAATTTTAGTATAAAAATGATGAAATTTGTAAATAATTTAAAAGGTACTACTCATTGTAAGATTTTTAGTTTCATAAATTTTGATTAATCATCTCAATTAACTTGTTTTAAATTAATTTTCAAAAGTCAATAATAATCTTATAATTTAAAATTAACTGCCATAATAATATTCATTAACCAAAGTGTTTTTATTATGTTTTCAAAACACTCACGATATAAAAATTTAAATACTTTTAATTCGCAATGCTAAAAGTATTTTTATTATGTAATCAAACACTTTAAATCTTTAAAATTGACAAAATATTTTAATTCACCCTATCCAATCCAATCTAATCCATCTAAATCATTAGAAATGACCAATAAGTTATTATATTTTCTCTCCGTCCCATGATAAAAATCTTTATTATTATTTTGGGTAGTCTCATATTAAATGTCCACTTTCCTTTAATAACTAAATTTTTACACATTTTTTCCTATTATGTCCGTAGCATTTAAATATCTCATACTTTTCTTATTCTAATTCTCTCTCTATATTTAATAAGTATGAAGAGATAATATTTTGAATTGAATAGCTAGAAAATCACTCTTTCATTTATATTGAAAATAATTAATAACATATTATTATGAGTAATTTTGTCATTTTTTTATTTTTTTAATATATATAAAAGTTTATCAGGACTTTTACCCTAAGACGAAATGAGTACTTAGTTAAAATCTAAGACCATAATCTTGACCAGGAATATGGTATAAGTTGTGTGAATACTTTATTTGTTCAGGATCTTAAAAATATCTCATTAGAATTTAGAACTTAGAAGAAACTTCATAATGATCCAAATAAAGGCTCCCAGCCAATTAGATGGTCCAAAACTGAACTGGCCTACCCACTTCCGGATAATGTGGGACTCTTAATCCACATCCACCAATTAATTTGGGTATTTGATAAAAATTGAATTTTAATTTCAATGAGTTGAATCTGAATTTAAATGAGTTGGATCTGAATATGAATAAAAAAAGATATTTGATAATTAACATATCTGAAATATCTGAATGATAAAACTTTATTATTTTACCTCTGAAAAAATTTAAAATTATTGTAAATTTATTTAATATGACTTAATATAATAGTTAATATTTTTTTAATTTTTTAATTTTTTTTACTTCATACTGCTGCTCATACAGCCATTCAGCTAAAAAAAAATCTGATTTAGCCATTCAGCTTGTCCATCTTACCGATTCACCGATTCAGCCATTCAGTTCCATTCAGTTCTAAACAAACACTCCTTTAATCTACTACTCCATCCATCCCATAGTATATGACGTTTTAGAGTTATGTATAAAAATTAAAAAAATGATTGTATAACATTAAATATAGTATCAATTATCTATAATATTCTTTACCACACTTGTCTCATACTCTATCTCTCATCTATAATATTTTTTATGAGAGATAATTTTGAAAAGATTGTGATTAATTTTCCTATATTATATAAAACGTCAAATAATTTAAAATAAATATCATATATTATGGAACGGAATGAGTGGTAATTAAATTTTTTACCCCAGCCAGCCAACCTAGACATTTTTAGCAAGTGGGACCACATTCTGAATCAGTGCCATGTGTAATCTTAATCTTTTTCAATTGCCTTTCACTTCATTACCCTTTTACTTCTATCATTTTCGTTTAGAAAAAATCTTAGACAGGAAATTTAGAAAGGAAAATTGGATATTTTCAATTTTTTTTTAATATATTTATATATGTATAATTATGTTCTTGTATATGTATCTAAATTATACTTAAAATATTATATTTTGTAAAAATTCGTATTGAAATAAATACTATATATTTTTTAAGAGTCACAAGTGTAAAAAAAAATAAAAAAAATAGAAAATATCTAATTTTTCTGTCTAAATTTTTTGTCTGCGTAGAACTGCTCGTTGGTTTAATAGGAGTAAGGAAATATACTCTCTAGTATTTATTAATATTCAAATTATTGATTGGTTCAATAATTTCACTTTATAATTTTTAATTAGACCACTAATACATTATTAGTTGTGGGTTTGTTCATATATTGTTGTTTCTTTTTGAGAATTGTTATTTATATGCAAAAAATTTGATATTTTCACAAGACTCTATTCACGTGAATATGAATTATATTTATTATTCACGTGAGAAAAGTCTTATGAAACTATCAAGTTTTCTTGTAAAATATAATTTTTTTTTCTAATATAATTATATATTTATAAAGTACAATAATACTAATTATTTATTATGTTAAATATTCCCGTGTTCTTAAAAAAATTATCTTTTTATTATTGATAATACAATATGACGTTATTTTCTCAAATTTAATAACATAATTTTACTATGAAACCACAATTTTTAAACTAAATCTTCATTTTCTTTACGAAAAAACATATAAATAGTCAACAAAATAAGATTTTTTTATAAAACAGAAGGAATATATTTTAACTTACGACATCCGATTTCACGTAATTTATTCCTTAAATTTATTTCATAACTAGAACTGTAAACGAACCGCGAGCTCGGCCCAAATGGATTCAACTAAGCCTAACTCGAGTCAATTTGCATTCGTTAAACAAGTTGAACTTGAACCAGCTCATTTATTCATTTAGTTAAACAAATCGAGTTCGAGAAATTGGCTCATTTAATTACTCTAATTTTTTTGAACTCCACAAATCAAAGTTCCTACTTGAAAATTTGGCCATCCATTGTAATTTCCATGAAAGAAACGAGGGCATAATTGAGACAAAAAAACTTGGTGAGAGTGAGGTCTCTCTTTCTCTCTCTCTCCGCTTTCCTATAAATTGGCTGCGTCTGTATCGGGCTTTATGAAAGTGTGTTGGTTGCGTCTCTTTCTCTCTCCTAGTAGCACAACTAGGCTTCTAAGATATCCTAGATCTTTTTCCATCTCCACAACTATTCAATTTCAAATCGAGTCTTCAGGTATATTCAAGAATCTACATTCCTCAATCTCTCTCACTCCTTCATGTATTTTATATTTATATATACAAAATTATAATAAATATATACACTCGCACACTAGTATACTATTGTGCTACATTAATGTTAATTGGGTCCATTTTTTGATCTGTAATTAGATCCCAAAAATAAGCTGAATCAAATACCTTGTATTCGACTTTTAGCCTCGTTTTGCATTGATTAACTGATCAATTACTCGATTTTTAGCCTTTTTTTGCATTGGTTAGCTGATCAATCATTCTGTTGGATCTAGTGTATATACTTGTATCTAAATGATTGTCTGTTTGTTTAATTTATATTGTATTCTGAAATATTGGGCCTTTATATTTAATAAATCTCAGTTGCCAATGTATATCATTTCCTTTGGGGGAGGTTACTTTTCTTAATATGGTGGATACTATTAGAGCGAAGAGTCAATAGAGAATTGTAGTAACAATTTATTTTTATTTGATTGAATTTCTCTGAGGTGCTGAGCAAAGTGTTTTTATTGGTTCATTGTAGTAAAGATGCTTGCTTAACTCTGAACTTGTAAGATAAATAATCTATACTTTAATATATGATACAGGTGTATCAGAAGACTGAACTCTCCTATTGCATAGAGTTAATTGCCTATAACTAATCTCTAATATGATATGTGATCGATACTGGCAAGTCAATGAGTCTTGTTTCATATACCAAATATCAGATGTCTACAGTCTCATTATCAACCTATCATATAAAGAACACATTTTCTGCTATATGGTGTCCTCTAATTAAGGCTAAAGATGATACTTTATATATATTAATCTTCTTCTCAGTGAAAACTATCGTGGCTGTGGCTGTGTGGCATCACGGGTAACTAAATACCATTTGTACTGATGCATAATCCAATTTTACGTGCATATACTGAAAGCGTTGTTCATCTTGTTTTAAATGATCTTTTATAGCGTTCTTCGTCATTTCTTAACTCATTTGAATTTCATTCTTTGATTGCTCAGTGTAAGAGTTTCAGCGAATGGGTTCTAAACCGGTTGAAGATTTAATAGAGTCGTCATCAGGGGTTCATTTTTCTGGATTTCACTTAAATGGCTTGCAGGCAAGAAATTCAGAGGTGGAACACCCAACAACTTCAGTGGCTAAAAGTGTGCATAAACAACCTTTTGTCATCGGTACTTGTTGGACTTACTCCTATAGTTTTGTTGATTTTGTTTGTACTGAAACTGAAAATATCATGGTTTCAAAAGAATTCATATGATGAAATGATCTATAAACTGCTTATCAATAGTTGGTCATCAGTAAAGTTTAAATTCAAACTTCACAAAATAAAAGAGTAACAACATTTATTACCTTTAGGCAAAGTTATGGTAATAAGTTTGTTACCTGGAAAGCAATTTGTGCATAGTACGAATATGGGTATGCAGTACGCTACATAACTAAAACGCGATACGCTAGAGTATCTTTATATAAGTTCTTCTTGTTAGGATTTCTCGTAGAATCTAAATGTAATAAATAATTAGTATACATGTAATGTTTTATAAACAATTATAATTTTTTTAGTTGAATCAACAAGTTAATTGTTTTATAAACAATTAGTATAAATGTAATGTTTGAGTTTCTAATACTAAGTAATAATGTTGTTATTTTGTGCAATTATAACTAAAACAATAAAGAGATTTTTCGGTGCGCTAAATTTACAGTATTGGCACGTAAGAGTACTTGTTTGTGTACGCAAATACCAATAAATGGTTCGCTAGGTCAATAAGAATATATGGTAACTCTGGATTAATAACTAAGATGATTTATATGACATATCCAACTTGACATTAGTTGAATGTGAATTTTGAATGTTTTACCCTAAAATGAAGTGTCCAACACCTATATCCTTGATCGAGTGTCTAGTGTTAGACACGGGTACTTTAGGGCAAATGAAAGAGTCCATGTATTATAGATTATTTGTGGGATCTTTACTTCTTTTTTTTTTTTCTTTATATATATATAATTATAAATATATGTATTATCAGGGTGAGTGAATCTAACCTCAACTTCAACCTTAATTATAAATATATGTATTATCAAGGTGAGTGAATCTAATCTCAACCTTAGAAGACTTTTGGAGATATTTTCATTGAGATAATACGGTCTCTATTGAGTCTTTAACTGGATTTGATCTTTATACCTCCCCATTAGAGGATGAGAGGAATACCACTAGAGCTATTGCTCATTAGTGATTTTTTCTTTTAATGTTAAAAGTAATAAAAGAAATTTCAGTCTTTGGAAGGAATGACACTCATTTGGTACTCATGTGGTTCCCCCAATTGTTGTGGTTGATGAAAAAAAATAATATTTGAATTGAGTGGAAATATGGGCAGTGAACCTTAACGGGTTTTGTAGACAAGGAGAAACTTAACAAATGCATTTTCTTTGTTCTAGGCCATAGGAACTTTGTAATGCTAACTTATGAAAGCATGTTTCTATCCTATTCATGTGTAACACCCCAGTCTCACATTGAAACATGTAATTTGTCTATATGTAAGGAATTATGTTATTAATAATAGTACCTTCATTTATAACTTTTTGGGTGAGTCTGTGATGGGCTAAGATGACCCAACAAGATACTATTGGTCTAGTGATAAGGCCTTGTTTGGATGGATTTTTTCAATTTGGACTTGGGATTTGTTTCTGACTCGGATTCGACTCGGGTTACATTATGGCTCTCTATCCGTCCTAAATTTAGAGTTATTCTTTCTATGTTGTGCATCCCAAATTACAGTTTGACTTTTAAATAAAAGATATCAAGCCTCAGTGTATTGAAATAAAATTTGATCTTGACCATTGCTTAAAGTTGATGTTCAAATGGAGAGTCAAATTATGAAACAGTGGGAGTATTTCTTTTTTCTTTTTTTTGCTAAATAAGGGAGTCTATCATTGAAAATCCTTTGAAGGTTGTTAATTTCTATGATAAATATTTTTTTTCTTTTTTTACTATGAGTACCATATTTTCTCTGTATTACTTTTAGAAAGTTGTTATTGGTTTGGTGCATTTTATTTAACCTGATTTCTTGCATAATGAGGAGGTAAAATGGCTTGATATGTATCTGCCTCCACTGTTTTCCCTTTTGTTTGTTCACAATTTCTGAACAATCTGTTTCTAGGAGTCGCCGGAGGTGCAGCATCAGGGAAGACTACAGTTTGTGATTTGATAATTGAGCAGCTTCGTGATCAACGTGTTGTACTTGTTAACCAGGTATCACTAAACCACTGATATATTTTTATTGGATACAGAAAGAACATTTCACAATAGACCATTTCATCGTGTTCATAATCATGATCATCACCTTGTAGCTGCATCAGTTGGTGGACTAAATGATATCCATGAACTATTTTAACTGCATTCTGGATATTCGTCGATGGTTAACAATGACACATCAATCGCAAACTTCAAAGTTCATAGTATGAACACTAGTTGATTGGGTTCAGTTCCATTATAATATTATAAGTATGCTTCTTCTATGTGTCTCTTGATAGTCCATGAGTACATGCATTCATAAAACTGTTTCATCTTGTCTATGGGTCTTATAACTATCAGTTTCATCTGGCAAACACATAATATGGATGAGTTGGCAGGATTCCTTTTATCATAATTTGACTCCTGAAGAACTTACAAGGGTTCATGAATACAACTTTGACCATCCTGGTGAGCTTTGTATCTTAATAACACATCACTTACATAATTTCCTCCTCTACTTGTCAATTTGAAGGATACTTCTCAACCTTAGCTATGATAAAGTTATTCTGCTGGCTACGTAGATATTTGAACACAAGAAAATTTGCATCTAATTTTCTGATACATTTGTAAGTAAACCTTTTGTTGCAATCTAAAAACAGAAAATCAAGGGATGAAAAAACATAGAGAAGAGATAATTGCTTTTATTTGGTTGTTTTGAAAGTGTTGGTTATCTTAACTTGCGAACTCAACATGGAGGTAGGAATTTCTCATTATTGCTATACGTGATTGGTAGTAGTGAGCAAAATATACAATTTATTAACATATTGGTTATTGGGTCTTTGTTGTTGACAAAGTATTTTCTGTCAGAGTTCTAAGTTTCCGAAGGAGTTCAAGCCGTTTTAGGATAATTAGTCGTTTACAAGGCACAATATATTTTTATGTAATTCCTTTATTTAATGGAGATTGGCTTAGAGAATTTGTAGAAGCTTCCAAGTTTATGTAATGCAAATTTAGACCTAGGTATGATCCGTATGAAAAATCTGGATTTGAATAAATTAATAGCGGTATAATTAGCTGCATGACTGGATTAATCGAAAAGAAGCGTCACAAGAGGTTGTTTTCATGCTGATTAAACTGCTGCTTCGATATGAAAAAATTTCTTTCAGATGCATTTGACACTGAGCAATTATTGTGTGCCATGGAGAAGTTGAAGCATGGCCAAGCGGTTGATATTTCAAAATATGACTTCAAAAGTTACAAAAATGACGTCTTCCCAGCTCGAAAGGTAAGTTTCTTAAACAATAAAGAGTAAGAGACTTGTGAATCAGTGTCTAATATCAACATTTCACTAAATCAGGTTCCTATTTTTGCGTTCTGAAATAATTTCATCATAAACCCTGTTGCTATGAATTCTTGGCAGGTCAATCCTTCCGATGTGATACTCTTGGAAGGCATACTCATTTTCCATGATCCTCGCGTCCGAGATCTGATGAATATGAAAATCTTTGTCGATACAGGTTCTTTTCCTTCATTTCCTTTAACTTGAAACCTTTTTAAGTTTGTTTATTGGACTGGCAAGTCTACATTCTGTTGGTGTATTCTCTTTACTCTTAAAATTAAGAACATGAAGTGGTTTTCTTATTTATTTATTTCTTTTGTTGAAACTGTAATTTAAATATTTATTCTTCATGGAACTGTAGTAGGAAAGTGTTTAGGATATTTGATTCCCATGTTCTGGTAAACTATACTAGGTACATGGATATAAAATATTATTAAAGTATTCAAAACCTTTATACATGTGAACAGTTGTGAAAAATGTTTTTTCTGCTCTGACCATATGAAAATCCTTTCTTTGGAAACTATAGGAGGTCAATGATTTCTATTTGAAAGTTGTGGATCGATCCAGGAAGTCTCAATTTATATCTTTTATAGAGAGCGGCATATTGAGATAAGATCAGTGTTTGATAATTTGATGTGTTCCTTTGCATATATATTTTAAGTCCAATTATACATATAATATTATAAAGTAAACAAGTAGTTTTTCATCTACATAAAGTACCTCCATGAAATTTACTTTAGCTCACCTTCTTGCACTGTAATAGTCAAATGAATTTGTCATACTCGTGTTATGTTGTGATTGTTCATACAGTATGTAAAACGATGGACACATATGTGGAACGTGAAAGGGTTTAAATCAACCGAGTAATTTGAATACATTGTTAAATATACCAACGTATCAATTTCTGCGTTACTGTAATAATGAGTATTCTACCATGGTGAATGTTTTAACCTTTGACACTAAAATACGATGACTTTCTAGGCCATTAGTCTTGTAGGGTTGTACCTCAGCTATGGGTGAACATGAAGACAGAAGTTTCACTTAAAATAATGGTGAAATCATAGCACTTCATACCATTTTAGGGCTTAACCGCCTTAATGTTCTGTGTCCATTTTTCTTGCCATCTCTGTTTGTATAAATATAGAATCACATAGTAAGTGGACTTTAATAGTTACTTCTTGCTTGCAATATGTGAGTTTTTTAGAAGGACATTATTTTTGTTCAAGGCTTCAAGCTACTCAGGAAATATCATAATTTGATGTTCTTTTCTAATTTCTACTGGACATCCCACCTGCCCATCTTTTAACACATTGCCTGTCACAGTTTTTCGAGTTTTTCGCTGCCTAAGTTCATTGAGTATGCCTCTATTATGAGAGATTAGCGTTCATTTCCTCAGTATCTTACTCTATTTTATCATTAACTGCTATCTTTTGGTGACTTCATTATAGTTAGCTGGGCTGTTAGTCTGTTAGTCATCACAATTTGACATTTTCAGTGCAGATGCTGATGTGCGCCTGGCAAGGAGAATAAGACGAGATACAGGTGAAAAGGGCAGAGATATTGGCATGGTACTTGATCAGGTTAGCAAATCTTCGTCTATTTAAAGAAATGAGGGCGTCTCTCTTATATGTTGTTTGCATTTCATTCCGCATTGATATAGGGGCCCTTCTCATTCTTTTATGGCTTTGCCACGTTAATCATTTAATGACTCATTAAATAAGTGCTAGACTGCTTTACTAGTTGTATATTTATGTATTGGTCATTTGTTAACTGTGGAAAATTTCAACCTTGGTGCAGTACTCAAAATTTGTGAAACCAGCTTTTGATGACTTTATACTTCCAACAAAGAAGTACGCAGATATTATCATTCCCCGTGGAGGGGACAATCATGTAGCTATTGATTTGATTGTCCAACATATTCGGACAAAACTAGGTCAACATGATCTTTGTAAAATATATCCTAATCTATACGTCATTCAATCAACATTCCAGGTAATGTCTTGGTATTTTATGTGAAGTGTTTGTTTCTCTTGGAGTCCATTCTCTAGGGGTCTAGATTACTTTTTAGGTCTTGTTCTTCCGAGTTCAATTCATTTTCTTATTTTCCTCTGTTATTATTGTTTGTATCATCTCAGATACGTGGTATGCATACGCTTATACGTGATGCTCAAACAACGAAACATGACTTTGTATTTTATGCTGATCGGTTGATTCGTTTGGTGGGTATATTGTTGATTAAAGAAACAACTTCTAAGTTTGTTGTGCGATGGGATAGTTTTCCTATCTTTAATAATTTATTGAGTACACTCCATCTTAATCAGGTTGTTGAACATGGCCTGGGACATCTGCCATTTACAGAAAAGCAGGTGATCACTCCTACTGGTGAGTCACCATCACGAGTTCTAATCTTAGTCTTTTATGTTCCTTGAGATTAATTTTGTTGTCCATATCCTTAAGTTCATATTATCTCTCCATTTGGAGATGTTAGGTAAGTAATTTCTTTATCCTAGCATGTCGACAGATTTTATGTCTGAAAGATGTTTTATGTTCTTTTCTGAACAACCTATATATATGCGCGCGTGTGTGCATATAATAGATTTATCCCATTTTATTTTACCACTGTTACTATGATTCAATCAGAGGTAGGTGGAGGTAGGTGGGTGGATGAAGTTTAGACTTACTGTTTCATGGCATCATAATCATCTTTTAAGATGAAGACAGTTGACATCTTATTCTGATATGGCAATTTAGTGATTGATTTAATCGAATGAGGGTCCAACTATGAGGGTTTTTTAGGCTTATTTTACTGTGAGGCTACTTTAAATAATTGTAGTTTACTTGGTTTCTTTAGTATTTTTTTCTCCCATTGGCTTGTGTTTAATTATTTGTCCAAACAAGGATTTTGCTTTTCTTTCCCTTGCGTGTCTCTTTTTTCAAGCCTGTTCTTTGAGATATTATGAATATAATGTGAATATATATTTAGGGAATAACATGGCTGGTTGCAACATATATATATATATTTATATATGAGAAGTGATCCATAACAATTGGTTGTTATAGATACTATTTCGGTAAATGCATGTCTCATCGTCAAATACGAGATCTAACGGGCGAGATTAATAGAGATTAAACACCTGCCGCTACTAAGAGTAGCAGCTGACAAAATGAAATTAAACCACTGCCACTAGTAAGAGTAGTGGCCGACAAAGCTTTTTTTTTATATGCCTCTACTCTTAGTAGAGGTATGGAGGAATGTCCTAAATAATCTCACCTTAGTTAGATTTAAATAGTTTCAATGTATTTATTTGTAATATAATTTATATTAATTAAATCAAATTGTATTACAATATGGAGTTTAAATTTTAAATAATCAAATTGTAACAATAATTGAAAATGTTAGATTTTATTACTTATGAAATTATTTATACAAATAAATACATTGAATATAATTGACAATGTTAAATTTTATTACTTAAGAAATTATTTATACAAATAAATACATTAAATATTGACAATTTTAAATTTTATTACTTAAGAAATTATTTATAAAAATAAATACATTAAATATAATTGACAATATTAAATTTTATTATGTAAGAAATTATTTATCCAAATAAATACATTGAAGCTATTTAAATCTAATTAAAGTGGGGGTATTTAGGAGTTAGGACATGGTGGGATATGTGTTTGCTAGAATAATGTCCATAGCAACCATTTGCTATGGATCACTACCCATATATACATATATCTATCTATATATATGTATGTATCTATAAAAATAGATTAAAAAACTGTGTATTTGCAGATATATTATTAAAGATTGTTGAGTCATTTATTGTTGGTCTCATTTTTTGTCGAAAGATATTTAATGTTTCTGTAGTTCAAAAGTTAAGAATAAAATATTCGTACTTGAACAATAATAAATCTTTGGAACCCAATGACCCCAAGATTTCCTTAACATTTTAAATTTGTATACACTATACAGCAACATCGTTTTGGGAGGCTACCTCACCCAATAACATGTGGGACACCGCATCTCCCTTATTCACATATTTAAATATTTTGGAATGATTTTTTTCTTCACAATTTTGATAGTCGTCAGTGCTATCACAAGTAATACTAATTTGGATTCTTTCTTGAATTTTTGTTCAATTATCTCATCTCAGCATTCATTAATTATTTATGTAGTTCTGCAGCTATTGTAACTGATTGTGTTGCTTTTTCAACATTTCTTTTTCTGTGAATGCAGGGTCTGTGTACACTGGTGTTGATTTCTGTAAGAGGTTATGCGGTGTCTCTGTTATTAGAAGGTAAACGATATGGTCTCAAAATCTTGAAGTCCTATAGCAATCAATTTAATATGTTTGTTTTTTTGTTGTTCTAGATGTTGAGGCATATGCAAGCCAGTATTTTTTAAACCAAGAAAATCAAATATTCCTACAGCTGAGCTGCGAGTGCCAAACACATTGTAGAAGCAGATAATCCTCAATTCTACTATACATGTGTCTGATTAGGCCTTCAACAGGATTCAAGCTTTAAGGGATAAACAGAATTACTGTTTATATAGAAGGTATTAAAGAATTTAAGCAATGGACTGATGGATGACATTGGATATGAGTATATAACAAAAGGTCTTAACCAAAACATGAATAGAAGGGGTTCTTATGCGCCCCTAAACTCAAATGGTGCAGCAACTGTGTACAAATGAATCCATGTCTCTGTAGGTACTCTTAGATGCTTAGCTGTCACCATATGCAGTTTAGCATACCTGCCTCTGATAGAATTCGGACATGTAAAAGTTCATTATCACATATGTGCACACATATACACATGTCTGGCAGTAGCTGAGAACCTCAATTGCAAGCTCCCAATACTAACTAGGCTCATGTCCGATATTTTAGATGACGCATTCCTGTCTGGTTGTGAGTTAATCTAATGGTTATGAGCAGCACTATGTTCCTGAAGACCGACTGATTTCCTAAATTGGTTCAATAGGCCCTATTCTGTTTGTTCAGTCCATCTATTTTGTCTATTTGGTATGAACTCTAACCATCAGTTCTGTAATTTGAGCCCTTAATTACTAGGAGTTTGTAAATATTTGCAGCGGTGAAAGTATGGAAAATGCATTGCGAGCATGTTGTAAAGGTATCAAAATAGGAAAGATTCTTATTCATAGAGAGGGTGACAATGGTCAACAGGTTCGCACATATTCCGTATGTTGGTTTGGTATGTTTAATACATTTTATCTGAAAGTAATTTGTCATCTTATTGCCTCATTTTTAATGCAGCTAATTTATGAAAAATTACCCCAAGATATCTCAGACAGGCATGTGTTATTATTGGATCCTATTTTGGGCACAGGTTTGTCTACTCTCTTTATCTCATAGTTGGAAAATTCTCTTTTGATGCACTTGTCTAGTAAAATTTCAATCAACATGTTTCAATGCGCAACTGGCAGCTGTACCCTGTCACAAGTAATTTGTCATACCAATTGCTCTGTCTTTTTTTTTTTTGGTTTCCAGATGCCATGCGGGTTGTGTGGATTATGACATTGATGATTTGGGTCTGATTTTCTAGTTTCTACACTCACAAGTCTCACCCTTAGAAATAATAAATTTGACCCTTATCAATGGTCGGACATCTACGTTATGACTTGCAGTTATACTTGTGGTTCTTGACATCATCTAGTTTGTATTAAATCTTAAGATTAGAATCATTTTTGGTGGAGAAATGAATGTATTCATGAGATATTCTATGTATTAACTTGATGCTTTTTGGCCATTTCTTCAGGGAATTCAGCTGTTCAAGCTATTTCTCTACTTCTAAAAAAGGGCGTACCAGAGTCAAACATCATATTCCTTAATCTCATATCTGTAAGTTAACTAGGGCCCAAGTACTACTGGCTTCCCTTTCCAGCAATTTACGTACTGCACGAGAGAATATAGGAAAATCACGATGATGATTATACTTTTCTACTCTCACCAGGCACCTCAAGGAGTCCATGTGGTTTGCAAGAGCTTCCCAAGAATTAAAATTGTAACCTCAGAGATCGAAACTGGTTTGAATGAAGATTTTCGTGTTATTCCTGGTATGGGCGAGTTTGGAGATAGATATTTCGGCACAGACGACGAATGATCAACATGAGGGTGCCACCATTATCATCTACAAGAGGTGCTTGTTTTTCCAACCTTAATGGTTATTACCAGAGAGAAGAGTCTGCTGAACTTGCTAAACAATTTTTGTGTTCCGTGCTGGACATTTGCAGTTTTGATTTTAACTCTATTTGACTTTACTGTCAATTTTAAGCATGAGGAGGCGGACTTAGTTGTCAGTAATGAGAAATACAAGGGGTGAATTTATATTAGCCTTTATTTAAAGGTGATTTGGATAAAAAAAAATACTAGTGTATTATTATCAGTGATTTTTAAACTAATGTAAGAAGGAATATGGCATTTCAGTTGATTTTATGAAAATTTTTTGTTATCCTTCTGGTGTTCCTATATTTACCGGTAGTGTATTATGACAACTTCACCCTCAGTGAATATGTTTGGCCTAAAAAATAGTCTCCTGAGTACTGGGCATAAAAGCAGACCAATAAAAATAAAAATAAAGATATTGTCTTGATCAATGGGATAACTATGATATTTTTTATTTTTATTTTTATTTTTATTTTATTTTATGAGAGATTGAGAAATTACACAAGTACTGTTTTCTATCAAAAAAGAAAAGAAAAGAAGAATATGGATGAGGTGCCTTAGCTAACTTTTCCACACAATTTGGTTCATGAGACAAGTGCCAGTTGGAGCAGGGAGTGATCACTCATTCTTCTATCCGAGAATGATAACTTTCCATAGGCTAATCTCCTGACACGTGTTGACAATTGGGACAATGAATCACATTAGCATATTCCCATAAGGTCATCTCCTAGCTAGCTATATTAGATAACTTTCTTGTTTTCATTCTTTCGTGCGTGCTGTTAGCCTTATCCTCAGCAAAAGCACCATGTCTGCCTTTGTGGGAAAGTATGCTGGTAGCCCTCTCCCTCTCCCTCTCCATCTCCTACCTATATTTTATTTGCATGCATGCATGCACACACGCGCACGCGCATGCACACACACACACACACACACATATATGTATATAATTGTTTTATGAATTGATATATTATGTAACACTAGTTTATCAAATATCTGTCATATGGTACTTGGTCCAGCTGTAACTCTTGTCTTATGGTTTGTATGGCGTGTGTGTAGAAATTAGCAAAAAAAAAAGAGAGAACATACAACACGAGCTCTTTTATGCGGACGGAAAAATTGAACACAAATATAAATAGCTGAAATTCAAATACACCCGAGTCCAACAAATTTTGACTCTTATTTTTTTGTTTGTCAGATGAGCTAATCAAGAATGCCAAGTACATTGCCACCCCAGGCAAGGGTATTTTGGCAGCAGATGAGAGCACGGGCACCATCGGCAAACGCCTCGCTAGCATCAACGTCGAGAACATCGAGTCCAACCGCCAAGCCCTCCGTGAGCTTCTTTTCACTTCTCCCGACGCACTCCAATATCTCTCGGGTGTCATTCTATTTGAGGAAACCCTTTACCAAAATACCTCCCAAGGGAAGCCTTTTGTTGAGCTTCTCCAAGAAAACAATGTTGTTCCGGGTATTAAAGTGGATAAGGGCACAGTCGAGTTAGCCGGGACAAATGGTGAGACCACCACTCAGGGCTTCGACTCGCTCGGCGCCCGTTGCGCCCAGTATTATAAGGCCGGAGCCCGTTTCGCCAAGTGGCGTGCGGTTCTTAAGATTGGGCTCACTGAGCCATCTGAATTGTCCATCCAACAGAATGCTCAGGGCCTGGCCCGTTATGCAATCATTTGCCAGGAAAATGGGCTTGTGCCGATTGTTGAGCCCGAGATTTTGACCGATGGGAGTCATGATATTAAGAAATGTGCTGCTGCTACTGAGACTGTGCTGGCTGCAGTTTATAAGGCTCTGAATGACCAGCATGTGCTTTTGGAAGGTACACTCTTGAAGCCCAACATGGTCACTCCAGGCTCTGATAGCCCGAAGGTATTTATTATTTTAATTCTAATCACAAATTAAATTAAATTAATGTAGCTAAATTATTAATTAATTAATTTCCAATTAATTAACATGCATGCAGGTAGAAGCACAAGTGATTGCTGAATACACAGTGACAGCACTCCGCCGCACCGTGCCACCAGCAGTGCCGGGAATCGTGTTCCTCTCCGGAGGCCAAAGTGAGGAAGAGGCCACTCAGAATCTGGACGCTATGAACAAGTTGGAGGTGGTGAAACCATGGAGAATTTCCTTCTCATTTGGGCGAGCTCTGCAGGCAAGCACAATCAAGACATGGGGTGGGAAGAAGGAAAATGTGGTCAAGGCACAAGAGGCATTTTTGGCAAGGTGCAAGGCAAATTCGGATGCCACTCTTGGCAAGTATAGTGGGGGAAGTACTGCTGCTGGTGGGTTGGCTTCCGAGAGTTTGTTTGTGAAGGGGTATAAGTACTAGCTAGTACTGTTAATTTGATTTCATGCATGCATGGGAAAAGTTAAGGGGAGGCTTTGATTAATTATTTTGTGTATTTTCATTCGCTAACTAGTAATTTGTGTATTGCCTCTTTGACGTGCATGTCAGTTGTTAATTAACAATATATATATATATATATATATATATATATATATATATATATATATATATATATATATATATACACACACACACACACCGGATCCGGTCCGGGAGTCCGGATTTTCTTAAAATCGGACCTTTTTTTTTTTTTTTTTTTGCTTTTTTTTTTCAAAACAACTAAAAAAAATATTTAATATTTTATGGAACTGAAATTTTTTCATAATATAATGTTTTGGGTGTGTTTTGAATACCTATACCAAAAAGTGGTGGTACAGTCTGCACAGACTGTACCACCATATTTTGTTATACGTACCCAAATCACGTCCAAAACACTTTATTATGAAAAAATTTCAATTCCATAAATTTTTTTTTTTTTTTTTGTTTCAAAAAAAAAAAAGCAAAAAAAATAAATAAAAATAAAGGTCCGGATTTTATAGAGTCCGGGATCCCGGACTGGATCCGGACTCTATATATATATATATATATATACACAGCTATGTAGTACACAATCATCTATGAGACTATGCCGACGGTTTTTTTGGGCTATACTTACGGTTCACCCATCGCTATAGCTATTCTGGTCTATGGCAACGGAACCGTTGTTATAGTCTAAAAAAACTGTCGTCATAGGCGACTGTGTACTACACAACTATATATACATATAGTCCATATATATATTGGTCTGGATCTTAAGCTCACCCTTTATCTAACATACTTTGCTCAACTCTCTTTAGCGACGGACCGAGCGACGATTCGGTCCGTCGCTAAAAGTTAAGACGACGGTTCTATATATAGCAACAGACCGAATCGTCGCCCGATCCGTCACTAAAGGGGTGAGCGTGGTAATTTTAATTTTGACTGTACAAATCAGTTGAAACAAATTAGCATCCTAACTCAGGGTTAACTAATGGTTAATTGATAAACCCTATCTCACCTTTCAATCTATACCCGTTTCATCAAATTAAAAACTAAATCTTCTCCACAGTACTCAAAATCTATCATATAATCTTACGAAAATGAAAAATTAATTAATATGTAAAACAAATTCCCAATGCCAAATCTCATGTACTCATTCCATTCCAAAATATAATACTATTATTTTTTATTTTTTGAAGTCAAATTGAGATATTTTTAAACTCAAAATTATACACATAGATTCAGTTAATTTTATTCATTACAATAATAAATATTATAAACTATATAAAAAATACTAACGATTATAAAATTTATTAATTATACTATTTAATAAATCTCTTTAATTTTGAGTCCGAAAATATCTACAACTGATTTTCAAAAATAAAAAAAATGTTCTTATAAATTGAAACGGAAGAAATATTTTTAATTTTTATTTTTAAATCTATATTTGGTGAATTTAATTTTTCCTTGTGTTTCACAATAAACGTGTCTCATTATATTTGTCAACTGTTTTGTTCTACAAAAAAAGTTCCTCATTTTATTAATAGTAATATATAATATAAAATGATAAAATATTTTTAAATTTATTATCATAATTTCATTAAATATCACCATTATTAAACTAACAAGTCACTGTATTTAATATATGGTAAATATGAAATAAAAATGCATTATTAATATTTGTATATACCATAAATAAGACTCTTTTTATGTAATAGATAGAATAATTTTATTATTTTTCAATATTAATATTTAATTATATGGGGTGCCCCTCTTGATAAATTCATTAATTATATGTGTTCATCTCCAACAACTGATTGATTTTATAATTAAAAGTTTCATCCCATCTTTTGTATCCATCACGTTATTATCTTCTCCATTTTAATTTCTCTTTCAAACTAATATGCATATATATATATATACTAGTGTATTTAGAGCAATCTCAATTAATATTATAAAATCTATTCTAATGTATTTAAACTATTTATTTTCTACAATCTCATAAGTTAATTCCGTATGTATTTATACTAGTTGATGTCCCGTGCAATGCACGGGCTAGTTTGAATTATTAATTGTATAATTTATTGGGTCCTTTACACAAATATACAACAATTAGAAAGTAATTACACCATTAATGCATTAAAAAATACTTACAAAAATAATACACTTTCCAATATTTATTTACAATATTAGTGCAATTAGGATTCCTTAATTTAGAAAATTAGTATATGATTCAATTCATAATAATAAGGAAACCTAAAATCAAGGAGAAATAACTATCATAATTAATAATTCAAATTCAAATAAATATCTTGGATATAACAACAAAAATAAATTCAAATTCAAAAATAATTGCATACTAATTCCCAACAAGAACAGAGTTACCAAACAAATCGAAAACAAAACAAAGAAGAAATCACGAACAACCAAAACAAATCGAAAAAGAAAAAAATTAGAATTACCAAACTAGTAAGAACAGATCCAAAACAAATTCGGAGTAGCCGAACAAAGAGGAAATCACGAACAACCAAAACAAAACAAATTGAAGAAGAAGAAGAAGAAGAAGAAGTCGGAGTTACCAAACCAGCAAGAACAGATCCAAAACGAATTCGGAGTAGCCGAACAAAGAGGAAATCACGAACAAAATTTTTTTTTTATGAATATTTGGTTACCCACAAAAACTAAATTGGTTGCCTTTGTATGAAGGTTTGACTACCAACTGCACTATATTCAAAATAATTTTATTTTTAAAAGGTTATTTATAAGTAACAAACAACTACATAAATGAAAACTTAGACATGACATTTCGGATACCATCTGCACGTAACACTTGGAAACTGTTCTTAAATTTTTTAATAATTAATTGGTAATCCAATAAAACTGAATTGGTTACTTTTTTATGAAGGTTTGGCTACCAACTTATAAATAACATTTTAAAAATAAAATTATTATGAATATGGTACAGTTGGTAGCCAAACCTTCGTACAAAGGTAACAATTTTAATTTTTGTAGGTAACCAAATATTCATAAAAAAAATTTCATGAATGATGGCACTGGTACTTGTAGCTTTCAGAACCCTCAGGCTAGTAGAAATATTATGCTCATGAGAGGTAAAGTTTCTGGGGGATATGTTGGTTGATTTCACAATCAAAGAATTTGTGCAAGTGTACACAGTCAACAAGTAATAAAGTGCTAAGATAGAGTGTCGATCCCACAGAGAATTCTAATCAATAAATTCTAACTACTAGCACTATATCAATCCAATTTTATTTAAACAACCATAAAATGTGATTTTTCAAAATAATAAAACTAAATTAAACAATTAAAAGAACCTATTCTAAAATAAATCAAATAAATAAAACTAAGACTCTAACGAATGAATTCAGGTAAATAAGGATTAAGACTCCAATATCCCCAATTATGAACTATAAACCAATTACCCAATTATCCCAATTATTATGCCTACTGAATTGTTAACAGGAATTCTCAAGTATCAAAAGCCCTTTTCCAAGTGATCAATTAACTTCTATTTAATCCAATTAATTTTGCTATATCCCTATGCAAAACAATTAAATTAAACGCATTAAATTCCAATTCCTAACGCGTTACATGCAGTGAACAGATATTTCTATTCCATTCACAATCCTATTTATTCATTATATAAATAATTAAGCATATATGTTATCATGCCCAGTTCTAACCCTAGATCTCCTCTTCCAATTCTTTCTAGAGTAACAAGGTAATTATTGGCCAAATAATTAATCAATAAGCACAAGACAAGATAAACAATTCACTTTGCCATAAATAATTGGAATAAACCGAATAACTAATTTATAGATATAAAATGTTCAATTGAAATCTTAATGAAAGAAATTAGTTCATGACAGAATTTAAAACCAACAATCCTTTGAAAATCATCCTTAAGGAATTACACCAATTGAAAAATAAGGAGAAGAAGAAACTCTAGAGCAAATCCTTCAATCTTCAAGTAATCCCTTCTTAGTCTTCAATTGTGGTGTCGAGATCCCCTTTAATTCAGCACGATAAACTTTATATACTCATCTGATCTCTTCCCATAATCCTAGTCCAAATCAACTTCTCAAATAACCTCCCATTGTTCAAGTCAAACCATTGGTCAACGCGCGTCTTTGGTCAACAGATGCCAGGCTTCAACGCCCCGACGCTGCTTGTAGTTCAATTCCCAGCAACCTGGCGCTGCCTTGAAATAATTACAGAATTGCCCTTTTTAGCTCAAATGCCCAATACACCCCTGCTTTTCCGTAATCTGCAAAATAATCACAAATCACAATAAGAATTCTACTAAACGACTTGAGAATACAATAATTTAAGCTCGATTATATTCAATTCATGAGTATATTACCCAATCATCAAATACCCCCAAACTTAAATCGTTGCTTGTCCTCAAGTAACAAAACACAAAATATCATGACAAACTAAACAAAAATGCAAATGCTCTTAAAACTAACTATATGTTCGTAATTCCAACAATTAAATAGCACACCGTATATTCCTTAGGCCTCAAAAAAATCACAATAACATGCTAATACATCATATTAAGGTAGATCACTAATATCCCAACAATCAATAAATCTAAATCTGTTATTACTGATATTGTGTGTGTGTGTTCAACAACCATGCTAACTGATGAAAAGCGAAATGCGAAACATAATAGCTTTCTTAGAAGGCATCATACAGTGTAAACTCGAGAGCTCCTCAAATAAACTAGATTTAGCTGAAATCAACAATTTCCAAAGTCCAAGGGTCAAAATAGAATACTTGTGCTTAAATTTTTTTTATTAACGGGGGCTTTTTGCACGTTTCCCGTTTTATTGTTATTTCTTCTCATGGCTATGTATTGTCCTATTCCCTTAGGCTTTTCAGTGCTACCTTAACGAGCTTTCGACCAACGACTCCCAAGTCATTAAGACCTTAGGGCGCCAGATGTAAAGACAATCTCCTCGGGCTTACTTTCTCAAGTAACAAAGGCCACAAAACTAGACAAGCATGCCACAGTTTTTTTAAAGCTTATATACTCCAAATATTTTTTCCCCCAAACTTAAATTTATGTCTAAATTCAGCCATCACTAACTATTCATATTGTTCTTTTATTCCACTTGCATTCATCCTTTAGAACTCTATTATCTATCCATTTAAACTTCCTTAGCCAACATGGTCATTTTTCAACATGTGCTATCCTGCTAATATCAGTTTCAAACAGATAAAAATTTAAATCATGTCAAGAAAATCACATCACCAGCTTAACAATCCTTACTAGACTTGTTTAAGCAATTTCAATTTCATCACTGGCGCCGAATATACTTAAACTATTAAATAGCTGGAATTTTGTAAAATCCTAAATGCAACACGTAATACACGATACAAATAAACTATCCACAAACTACTAGAAACATGATATCTACTAATGCAACTAAAAACTAAACTACCCCAAAACTTAAAAAGAGCAATGTCCTCATGCAAAAAATATAGCAAAATAAAACAGCGGACTTCCCTGATGAGCTTATTCCTCGGGTGCAACATCATCATCCTCGCTCATCTCTTGATCAGAAGGGAGAAAAACAGGTAGAACAGGAGCAGTAGGGAAATGGCTCAAATCAACTCCAGGGTATAGCTGAGCATACATCGTCTTCTGGGCGTGGAAAAAGTCGACCAAAAACTTGTAGATCACATCTTGGCGTTCAGATAGGCGGACATTATGGGATTCGAGATTGTAAAACCAACCATCAATTTCACGCTGGACGGCGTCAGGAACAATACCACGGTGAGCAGCTGAGGAAGGACTATAAGTGGGTGGGGCTGGAGGTGGTGAAGCTTGTGGAGCTTCAACTTGGGGAATTATAAAACCCAATCCCCTAGGGTGGTTCGCCCCACCAGTCCATAATCTATACCTGCTGATCAACTTATGGTCCAACACCGACATTGGAGTTTGAATCATCTCATCCGATTTCTCCATTTGACCCCAAATTTTGCACATAACACACAAATGAGAGATGGATGGGGTAAACCTCCCGTGGTACCTCCTCGTGGGGCTCATAGAATGGATTGTTGAATGACGAGGCTGACATCAATTTTCAAGCCTTAAATTATGGAATACAGCAGCACAGCTCTCTCTTTGGTGACATGGCTCACATGTGTGCATGGCATGAGTTTGGCACAGAGAAAGGCATACCACGCCTTTCCATATACACTGAGGTGAGCAAGAGAGAAGGTCATGCTGCCACGTTCATGTAATGTCCACGTGGTGCCCGGTTGACAAAGGTCACGGATTATTTTTTTATAGTCTGGCTCTTAATTCACAAGACTGGCATATTCATTGTTTTGATCCTCCAAATTCAGTTGATAACACCCATTGATGTCCTCTTCACCGAATTCCACTGTCTTTCCCCTCACATACACTCTATAGTGATCGTGCTCTGAAACGTTGGCGTAGAATTCTTTAACGACTGCAATCACTGCTAGGTCAGGTTGTTCTGTTAGGGAGAACCAGTTCCTCTTAGCAATCATCACCGCTAGTTCCCCATCCTTGGATTGATCGGGCCGTAAACCGCGTTTGGGGATGAGAGAGCGGGTGGCCATGCGGTTGTAGCGTTCTTCGGTCGTGGCCCTCACGAACCGGCGGCTGTCTAATTTTTGTGGAGCCGAGGCGGTCCCAGAACCTTCTCCTTGTTGACGCTTTGAAGCCATTAGAAATTTCTGCAAAAATTGCATTCATGAGTATTCAAATTCGTCAAAAATCAAATATGGACCTGTGTACCCATAGCACCGCTCCCCCAATCTGCACAATAAATTCACGTTCGGAAATAAAGTTGGGAGTGTGGTGAGACACATATTAGTAGCAAATGCTATGGTAACAACTGCATACATGTGATACATGGTTCTCGAAAATAATATGAACATGACATGTGGGTGAAAATATCGAGCAAGTATGATTAAGTGTGCAATGCATGTATCAGTCCGTCTAAACAATAGCCCCCCCATTCTAATGATATACCAGTGTAGAAATTGATCTCTGTTATTGGGATAGTAAGGATGCAAGTTAATTCAGTGCATGGATATGGTGTTGTGTGGAAATTTAACCATGAGCATTGAGTCAGGAAAAACATCAAACACCTTGTGGGCAATTCATATTTTACTTGGAACACTTTCAATTTTCTAGCAATTCAAATCCCAAACATGCAATCACCAAAACCGACAACACGGGGCTGTCAGGTTAATCTAAGAAGAGTGAGATGCATGCAAGAGGTTTTTTTTAGTCGAACGAAAGAACGATAACATGCCTCATAATCAAGGTGAAAAATTGAATCAAGGTCAATATGAACGCACCATGTTGCATTTATCAGTATGCAATTGAGAGGAATTGATGTAACAGAGATTTAATTTTAGAGCAGTGCATACCTGAGAGATGGATTTAACAGACCCAATTACTTAGCACGAAAATGAGTGGATGTCAGATGTGGAACAACTTCAAAGATTAAGCAGTGATATAAATAAGAATTTGAAGAGCAGTTACGAGAAGAAAAATGATGGGGTGCTAAGAAAGTGGAACGTGGGTATTAATTGAGTGTGAGGAAAAGAAACGAACAGACCTTTCAACCACGTTGGAATTTCAAACCTGGGGCCAGCGCTGCGTTTGTACTGTCTTAAGCGCCGGGGTGCTGGACCTGTGCTGTCGATTCTGCATTGCAGCGCTGGGGCGCTGTGATCCTTTATTTTGGGAGCGCCGGGGCTCTGGGTCTTTCTTTGGGACACTGCATTACAGCGCCGGGGCGCTGGACCTATGCTGCACCTACTGTGTTCAAGCGCTAGGGCGCTGCCTTCATGTGGATAACAAACGCCAAGGCGCTCCCTTTAATGGCAGTTACTCAATTTATAGCCCACCTATAGCAAGAATTCCATGAAGAATGTTATGCTCGAATATATGCTAGCAACTACAATAAAAATGAAATAAATTAAAAGAACAAATATTGTGAATGAAATAAAATAAGATAAACTAAAAATTTGGGTTGCCTCCCTATAGCATTTGGTTTATAGTCATCAGCCTGACTTTGCTGGGTTACTCAATTGCCCACCGGATTGGCGAGGCGCACGAACGAGGATTGACGTTCGATGGGTCCATTCCAATAATGCTTGAGTCGTTGGTCGTTCACCTTGAATGTGCGCTTTGAATTCGGGTCCTCGACTTCAATATTTCCATGTGGGGCGACAGATACAATCACGAACGGCCCAGCGAGATATTAACTTTCCAGGGACTAAGCGCAATCGTGAGTTGAAAAGCAAGACATGTTGACCCGGTTCGAATTTTCGATCAAGGATTTTCTTATCGTGCCAGGTTTTGACTTTCTCCTTGTAGATTTGTGCATTCTCATAAGCATTGAACTGAAATTCGTCCATCTCATTTAATTGTAGTAACCTTTTCTCCCCCGCTGCTTATAGATCAAAATTCAATTTCCGGATGGCCCAGTGTGCACTATGTTCTAATTCGACCGGGAGATGACATGCCTTTTCGTAGACCATTCTGTAGGGTGACATGCCGATCAGATTCTTGTACGTTGTTCGATATGCCCAAAGGGCATCATCTAGTCGCATGGCCCAATCTTTTCATGACAAATTGACCACCTTCTCCAGAATTCTCTTGACCTCCCGATTTGAGACTTCCGCTTGACCATTGGTTTGGGGATGATACGCGGCTGCAATTTTACGACAAACCCCATATTTTATGAGCAATTTAGTGAACTGCTTATTACAGAAATGAGTTCCCTCATCACTGATTATTGCCCTCGGTGTCCCAAATTGTATGAAGATATTTTTCTTCAAAAATCGTAGTACGACGTTGGCATCATTAGTGGGTAAAGCTGCGGCTTCTACCCACTTGGAAACGTAATCGACCGCTAACATAATGTACTGATTATTGAAGGATGATGGGAAAGGTCCCATAAAGTCGATCCCCCACACGTCGAATAGTTCAACCTCCAAAATTGTGTTAAGTGGCATTTCGTTGCACTTGGAAATATTACCTACTCGTTGACACCGATCACACTTTAGCACAAAGAGGTATGCATCTTTGAATAGAGAAGGCCAGAAGAATCCCGATTGCAACACTTTGGCCGCTGTCCGATCACCTGCGTAATGACCTCTGTAATCCGATGAGTGGCAATGACCTAATATGCTATCCATCTCTTCATGTGGCATACATCGTCTGATCATTTGATCTGCACATGTCTTAAATAGAAATGGTTCGTCCCAATAATATTGCCTAACGTCATGGAGGAACTTCTTTCGTTGTTACGAATTCAAATCCGGGGGTAACACCTTACCAACCAAGTAATTCACGTAATCTGCATACCATGGCAATGTTGTTGTACTCGGAGAAGCTGTTCATCCAAAAACTTCTCATTAATCATGACGTTGTCTTTTTATTGAACTTCCGCGTTTTCCAACTGAGAAAGATGATCCGCCACCTGGTTCTCAGTACCTTTTCTATCCCGGATCTCCAAATCAAATTCTTGTAGCAACAGTACCCACCGTATTAACCGCGGTTTGGCATCCTTCTTCTCAATCAAATACTTAATGGCAGAATAATCAGTGTAAACAATTACCTTTGTCCCTATGAGATATGCTCTGAACTTGTCGAAGGCAAACACAACCGCAAGTAATTCTTTTTCGGTGGTCGTGTAGTTCAGTTGAGCATCCGTCAATGTCTTGCTGGAGTAGTAGATAGTGTGAAAATTTTTGTCGCGACGTTGTCCCAATACTGCTCCAACTGCGTAGTCACTGGCGTCGCACATCAATTCAAACGGCAGAGACCAATCGGGCGCCACAATAATTGGAGCTGACACCAATTTCTTCTTTAGTACTTTGAAAACTTCAATGCATGACTGATCCATCTTGAACGGTACATCTTTCTCCAAGAGGGAACATAAGGGTTTCAAAATTTTGGAGAAGTCTTTAATGAAACGTCTGTAGAAACCCGAATGTCCTAAGAAGCTCCGTATTCCTTTCACAGATGATGGAGGAGGTAGTTTTTCAATTGTTTCAATCTTTGCTTTATCCACCTCTAACCCTGCTACAGAAACCTTATGCCCCAAAATTATCCCCTCTTGCACCATGAAGTGACATTTTTCCTAGTTAAGAACTAGGTTGGTTTCCACACATCGCTTCAGCACCAAGACCAGATTTTTCAAGCATAAGTCGAAACTGTCACTGAACACGGAGAAGTCATCCATAAATTCTTCCAAATTCTGCTCTACCATATCTGAGAAGATCGCCATCATACACCATTGAAAGGTTGCTAGCGCATTACATAAACCAAAAGACATACGCCGGAATGCAAACGTACCGTAGGGGCATGTGAATGTGGTTTTCTCTTGATCTTCCGGGGCTATAGCAATCTGATTATATCCAGAGTATCCATCCAAAAGACAGTAGAATTGATGTCCCGCTAACCTATCCAACATCTGATCAATGAACGACAAGGGAAAGTGATCCTTGCGTGTGGCTTTATTCAGCTTGCGGTAATCCATACATACTCTCCATTCTGTAACGGTTCTAGTGGGGATGAGTTCATTAGAGTCGTTTTTCACCACTGTCATGCCCCCTGTCTTTGGTACGCATTGTGCCGGACTCACCCATGAACTGTCCGAGATTGGATAAATGATGCCGGCATCCAACCACTTTATGATCTCCTTTTTCACCACATCCTTCATAATGGGGTTTAACCTTCTTTGATGCTCAATGGTTGGTTTTGCTTCCACCTCCAATAAGATCTTATGCATACAAAAAGATGGACCAATTCCTCGAATATCCGCTATAGGCTAGGTGTAAAAATAGGTCCATTCCACCCAACCCATTATGAGTCACCAAATACATGGTACAGAAAACAACTACAACTTCATTATTAAAATTGTCGTGCAAAATACGACAACACATATGCTATGAGTTTAAATACAAATATCTGTGCCTCTCATCCCTATACCTGGATAGCACCTCACAGTGATACCTTACATAAAGGTACAGTCAATAACTGTTTTAGAAATTAAAATCTTTGGAAAATGCTCAAGGAATCCTTCATACATGAGAGGCCATGCATCTAAGTTATAATAGATATCATATGACTCGAGAATTATCATTGGTTGACCCAATAGACCCCAAAGAAAAACGAGAAGATTGCTATCATGTTCTTTCCAATGGTGAGTCTTCTCTTGACATATAATTATCTCCATTTTCTCCAGTTGAGAATTATATTTCAACCAAACTCCAAGATTATATAGGTAGTGCTCGTAGATATACTCATCAAGTGGATGTGCACAACCCTGTCTTATGATAACACGAAGTCGTATGTCATTAGACATCTTGTATGATAGTGGCAAAACACCATTCCAAAGTTGGGTTCACCTCACCCTATTAGGTTCACCAAAATCAACGGTTAAATGATGTATAAAATATGACACACTTATCTAAAATTCTCAATAAAATTTGTTCCATACTATTTTAGGGGAAACCTCAACAGCTATAGACCACCGTTCTATTCCCCTGTTACCCCCGGTCAACCCAGCTACACTCTTATTACCTGAAAAGAATTGTGAAGCAAAAGGGTGAGCACAAATAGCCCAATAAAGAGTATCATGACTAAAGATAATTAAATTATCAATAGCATTCGTCCGTAATAAATCAGAGATTTAAAACATATGGTAGATGATAAAACTTTTTAACAATAGTTGCAGCGGAACGAGCAATCTATTAGAAGAGTTAAATAGACCATAAAGTCTATTATCTTCTCCATGTTAAAAGTCCACTAACAATGTTTTATCCCTGTAACATCAATCAACAGTTTCTGTCCACAATCATGTGAATAACTCATAATCATAATTGTGGTTCTAAATTCCTTTTCGCACCCAGGACGAAGATAATTTTCATCACCTGAAACATCAAAGATCACAGTTATATCAAATCACAGTTCCTGTTCATAATCATACTAACAAATTCATCTTTGCACTACGGGCCAAAGATAGGGTTAAATACATATTTGACCACTCTACTCGACCTCGGTTTACAAATACATTACTGGACTGAATTTTTTTACGGTCAACTCATTGGATTATAATTTTTTTATAAAAATTGAATTTTCCGTCTAAAAGTGTTAAAAGTTAACGGAAAGTCTACATGACAATGCTTATGTGAAATATAAGATCTAACGTGGGTTTTTTTAATAATAATAATGAAATAACTTTAGTTTAATTTTTTTGATTTTCAAACTTGAATTCTCTCCTTTTTTAAAATAATAAATAATTAAATTTATAAGAAAATATATTAATTAATAAAAAATATATTAATATATAATTTTTATAAATGTATTTATATAAAATTAATGAATATATATTATTTTTTTTAATTTTTAAATATTTGAAGTTAACTTTAAAGATACAAAATTATCTAATATAATTCATTATCTTCTCCACTACAAATCCAAATTTAAATTCATCATCTTCTTCATCATAAATCCAAATTCAAATTTAATTCATCATCTTCTTCACCACAAATTCAAATATAATTCATCATAGTAAACATAGTACTTCATTATCTTCTTCACCATAAATATGAAAGCAAATCTAACAACCCAGATTCGTAATATGAAATTCATCAAAAATCAAAATTAAAGCAAATCTGAAACTTATCAAAATATGAAAGCAATACTTTTGAAACTCATCAAATCTGAAACTCATCTTCTTCACCACAAATATGAAAGCAGTACTTAATCTGAAACTCATCAAAATCAAAATCAAAGCAAATCTAACAACCCAAATTCGTTGGCCCTGTTTCATTATGTAACAAAGACACCTTAGATAAGGTTGAGAGAGGTAACGAGACTTCCATTGATAAACGCGATTGCTTGAACACCAGATGAACGCGATTGCTTTGAGAAATTAATTTTAGAAGAAGGATTTGAAGAAAGTATAAGAGGGAGAGGCTTTTTAATCAAGTTTATTCATATCCAGATATGAAAAACCCATATCCAGATCTGAACTTCTGATACTTTCGATTTCTTCACCCGATTTCTCCCCTGTTTTGAAGATCATTTTTTCCTTCTATAGTAAAGAACGTGGATTTCGGGCTCCATAGATGAACCTCTGTTTTGAATATAGTAGAAAAACCAGATGCAGATCTGAACCTCTGTTTTGAAGAACGTTTTTTTCCTTCATAGATGTAATTACTTTACTTATTTGTTAAAATATTTAATAATTAGTATTTATTTAATGATTTCATAATATAATTAGTTTTTAAAAATAAAAATAATAATTAATTTTCAAATTTTTAGTTATATTTTTGAAGTTTAAATTTATTTTTATAAATTTTAATTTTTAATTTGTGCTTATTATAAAATACTTATGAATAATGTTAAAGACATTACTCAAATTTTAAATTTACCCAAAATTTTCTTACTTTAATAATATATGTAATATATCTTAATACAATAACATGTCAGATATTTATATGTTATATTACTAATTTTAGTTTTATCTGAAGAGAGGTTAATTAAATTAATGAATTTAATGAGTTATTTAAATTAAAAGAAAATTATATAATTATATGTAATTTATATAATTTATTTAAAATTGTACAAATATTAATGATTAAAATAAAAGTTAAAAAATTATTTTTATTGTACTTTTATTTTGAATGCATTATTTTATTTTATTTATTTGATTTGAGATTAATTTAGCATTAAATTTATACAAGTTTCTATCTAGGCATGCCACAAAGAAAAATATCTGATACGTAGGATTTCTCTCTCTTACGTGGCAACTCGTGTAATTTTTCCGTCCAAAGTCAAATAGTTTAACAGAATTTGTAACGATTTGTAAAAAAATTATAATTCAGTGAGTCGAATAAAAAAAAATTCAGTTCAATGATTCATTTGTAAATCGAGGTCGACTAGAATGAGGAAAAGTGTATTTAACCCGCCAAAGATATTCAGCAACAGTTCATTTTTGCACTATAGGCCAAAGATATTCAACATGCCATTTTTGCACTACGGGCCAAAGATATTCAACAACAGATCATCTTTGCACTACAGGCCAAAGATATTAACATCCTAAAGAACTATATAATCATTTCAGAATTTATGTAAACAATAATTATAATCATATTGATCAATTCACCTTTGCACTTAAACTAAAAATATTCAATTATAAATTCAATGGTCATGGTCATACCAGTCAACAATTCAACTTTGCACTACTGGCCAAAGAGAACTCATAGTCACGATCATACCAATAATCTACCCACCTTTACACTCAAGTGAAAGAGAAGTTTCATCACCATGATTATAAAAATGTTATATATGATAATAAAACAATATGTTCAAAACATGAATTTATCTTTGTGACATCAATCAATATACATCTTGAATCAAATATTCATCTTTACACTACGGGTCAAAGATATTCATTTGTATAACTAGTTGGTTATGTTCATCTCAACACCTGTCCATCTTTGCACTACGAGCCACAGATATTCATCAGATAATCATTCATCTTTGCACTATAGGCCAACGATATTCAGTTATATCACCATTTAGGACTCAGAATGATGAAAATATTTTAAAGAAAACGAATCCAATGAGATAAAAGGACAAAGATTAGGGATTCGTACTTTAGTTTATCCAACTTCAAAAATACTCTATAATAAACAATTGTGAAGCAAAATTCAAGAATAAAGATCAAAACATGGATACAATCAAAGATAGTAACCATAATAGACAACTTGGACAAAAAAAAGTAAATTTATTTTTTCTGTGAATAGTGCTGTATACGTGAATAGTAACCCCGACACAAAAAGGTAAAAATTTCATAAGAAAAATCATACTTCATGAATAGTACCGTATTTGTGAATAGTACTGTTTACGTGAATAGTAACATCGACATGAAAAGGTAAAAATTTCATAATAAAATTCATATCAATATTTCGGTATACTGATATTAAAAGAAATAACATCGTTTACAAAGAAAATATAATCCCTTACCATCCCTTATCTCAAAAGAATAGTACGTCTGATTGGAATATTAGATATAATGTTGAAGGAAACTTGCATTGAATAGCAACACTTAAGATATCTAAATACGTTCAAAAATATGCTCGATATTATAGAGAGAGAAAACTTCAGATTCTGGTGTGATTTTCAATTCTAACTAAACACCCTATTTATAGAAAAATGCTTAGAACACCAAAGTTGACAAATGAACCAACGGATGATTCATTCTCAGCATACTTGTTTTGAAATTTCTTCAGCATGCCAAAAAGGACTCCAAGCTTTCCCACCCACCACATGTTTATATATATTAAACATTATTAAAAAATTCCGTTTCCATTTCTTTTTCTCTTCCACCTCATGTCATTCTTATGCCATAAATTTACTATAATAATGTTACCACTCAAATTATAAAAATTATACTATTATATAATCACATCATACTACTATAATGTAATATTATAATAATATATTTGAATGAATTATTTTATCAAAAAAAATAAAATATCAATTTTCAACAATTGTCACTTTTCTAAAAATTTCTCCATTTATATCCACATTAAATGAATATTTCCTTATCATATAAATTAATAATTAATTATTTACAAATAATATTAAAGAACTACAATATTGACAACCAGGTCATTCCCAGGAAAGATGAGGCTTTTCGATAAGGATTTCTCCTTACTAGCGCGTAATTAGGTGACCAAACCCCTTTTCTAGACAGAACTTCCTTAGACATTGTCAATAATGCAATCTAATAATATTATTCAAATAATATAAATTATTGATCTGATAATGAAAAATATTGTGCAGTGACAATTATTGAAATAACAATAATATAAAATATCAACGTAGCAATTATTGAATCAATAAAATAAAATATTGAACAGTAATTACTGTAATAATTATTGAGTAGTGCCTTCTTACGAAAGAATCAATAATCCATAAATACTGTGCAATACCGTGTGCTACTGTGCAACCACGCATATTACTGTACTTTAGCCACCAGGTATTCCAACAGTGTTAACAGTAACAACTACGCCGTTATTAAACAAAAAAATTCATACTTGTCATTTTCTTCATCCGACAATTTTTCGTTATGGGGCTCACAAATGGCTGCGCCGTCGTACGAATATTCCCTGGCAGTAAGAATATTCTACTACCAAATGAATATTTCCAGACAACAATGAATATTTTATAACCACTTGCTTATTTTGAAAAATTTACATATATCACCCTTAACTTTAAACTTTTATCAATTTAACTATTTACTAAATAGAAAAATTGAATACTTTTATTTCATAAAATTCGGGGTCTTACACGAGGGTTTTGCCGTTTATCTCTAAATTCAGCATACCAAAAATTTCCCTTTTTGTGTTACCTATAGTTGCACAAATATCAATGCTCTAACTTAGAATTAAATGTTCAAGCATCACAATTTTACAAAATTATGAATAGTACAATCAACATGTTGATTCAACTAAAAACTTCTATGAATCTTAGTTTTATTTCATTTAAATTCTTAAAAAATTCCTAACAATAAGTCTAAGGGTGACAATTTTTAACACTGACACAAATTAGCTCAACACCCAAATTAAAAGTCACACGACGACGACAGCCCATCTCAAATTAATCAAAACCCTGAACAATTAAGCATAAGAACTTGAGATTAATCAATGAAACTTGTGAATAGAATTAACCCAAAAAATCATGTACAGGAAAACCAATTCACTATAGAATGAGTAGAATACAAAAAGCATAACCTCTATTTGGTTTATGATAATATTAAAAATATAAGAGAAGTAGCAGAAATTCCAATTAATTAGTTCTATTTCATATATGAGAAAAAACTTCCAATGGTTAAATTGATTTGGATTGTATCATTACTTCCACTGAACAAAAAACTCACAAAAGTTATGTGGATGACACACATTTATAGATATATGCAAGAAAATGGAAAAATGAGTTTATTTTATTTATTTATTATTATTTTTCAAGAAAATGATACCTTGATTTTCAGTGTTTCTGTTATAATCAAAGCCCTCATCTTCTTCTTCCACAACTTGGCCAAACCATTGACTCATCACTCTGAAGATGTCCCTTCATTTTCTTCAATTCCTGCATTCAATTCAACAATTACTTTCTCCTTTATTTCTTTTTAATCAATTTATGGCCCAAGAAAGAAAAAAAGAAGACATAATTAGATCCCAATTTTCAATAGTAATAGTAAACAACCTTGGAAAAAGGATTTTCTTCCTTGATTGAATCCGTACATATCTTGCCTGAGCTCATACGATCAGAGACCGTCGGGACAACGTATTAGCAGGAGAGGAGGCAGAGAAGGAGGCGTCTCGGTGGCAATTGCTGGAACGACGATCTTGACTTTATTTCTCTTTGGAGAGTGAGATAATAAAGTTGGGGTTGGGTTGGTACAGTTTTATTGAAATGGTGTTGAGTTTTTCATGCCCAGTTCTTTGCAGGTCCGAACAGCCCAGTCGGTTAGACCCAGATCGGAGAAAGATAGGTTTTTGGAATGAGGATTTATGCTTGAGTGCTTTTCGAATTGTATTTGGGGATTAGGGTTTTGAGTGGGTTTTGGGGTTGTGGAGGGTTGTTTGGAGCTGATTTTTTTAAAGGAAAATAAGGGGAAAATTTCATCAATTGCGTCGTCCATACTGGAAACTCCAGTGAGAAGAATGAGGAGGAGAAGGAGAAGAGATTTGAGAGAACTGAAGGGATGAAAAGTGTTCTGATGAGACTGAATAAGAAGAAATGAAAGGATTGGAAAAGGAAGCTAAATAGCATGGAGGAAAGATGGATTCAACGAATGGAAAACAAATCAACTCGTGTAATCGAAGAGGTATCAATTTAATTTTTAATCAACATTGGTCTCCTGTTTTTCAAATTAATTGAATTGACTCACCTGGTTTTGAAATTGAAAGGCACCTGTTTTTTAAATTAAGTGAGTGACTCACCCATTTTTCAAATTCAGTGGATCGGTCTTACTGCATTTATATATTAGTATTGATGTTTAGAAAGACTTTGATTTATATAGGATTTTCAAGAGGGAGGGAGATAAATTGAGGAGTTCTGCTATGTATTGCCTATTAAATAAATTCTATCGGAACGTGCTATTACATAGAATAAAATTAATTAATCAATTAGGTACTTACATGAATTGAGAGAAATCATCTTGTATGTATCACGTTTTCGTTGCACTTAAGGGTGAAAGTCTTCAATTGTCTCTCTCAATCTTATGATGAATGTATAGGTATGTTTAAAGTTCTTAAGATGACAATTGGGACCAAACCCTAACTATTTTTTTTATAGAATAGCTAAGGGTCAAAATCGTCCATCAAGATTATGAAACCATATGACCCATTATACCAAATTAATATTAGTAATAATATTTATGGGTCACATAATTACCAAACCCATAAATAAGATGATTAAATTAATACAATATGTAAGCCCAATAATTCCATAAATAGTATAGGCCACATAAGGAATAAAATATTCTAACATTCTCCCACTTGGCCGAAATACTATTTATATACAAAACATAATGCTTACAATCATTAATTTGGCCAAGTATTAATTTAATGACTACATCTTGTTCAAATAAAAATACCAATGCGAATTAATACAATCTTTGTATCACTATTAACATAAGATCCCCATTAGTTACACAATTAGTACTTTTATTATAACAAAGATTAACATTAAGCATAACAGGTATGAATAGAGTTTACACCAAAACATAATTGTTTGCTCATAAATTCTCAAGTGTGCACAATAAAGAGAATAACAAACCATAAACATAATGTGAAGTTCAAAACAACGAGCTCAAAAAATGTTGTCTTACATCAAAATAACTCACTAATTAAGACTACCAGTTAAACCCATGCCTGCAACATGCTCTAAAAAGAGCTTGGGTGGTAAGCCTTTTGTAAGTAGATCCGCTAACATATCATGTGTACTAATATACTTAATGACAACGCTTTGATCTTCAACTCTTTCCTTGACAAATAAGTACTCAGTGTCAAGGTATAGTCCAGCACCACTCGAACTAATGTTGTTGGAAAAACTAACATCAGAATCATTATCACAAAATACTTTCAATGGCCTTGAAATGAAATCTACAACCTTAAGTCCTGAAATAAGATTTCTCAATAATTCGGCGTGACAAGTAGCATGATATCAAGACACATATTCTGCCATTATCGTGGAAGTGGTAGTTAACTCCTGTTTATGATTTCTCCACGAAATAGGGCCTCCTGAAAGCATAAAAATGTACCCTGATGTAGATTTTTTTTTCGTCTTTATACTTAGCAAAATCAGAATTAGAATAACTAACAACTTCAAGGTTATCTATTTTTCTGAATGTAAGCATAAAATCTTTAGTAACCTGTAAGTAGCGTAAAACCTTTTTGGCTGCTTTCCAATGATCCAGACCTGGAATTGACTAGTAACGTCCAAGCATGCCAGTTACATACGCTATATCTGGACGTGTACAAACTTGAGCGTACATAAGACTCTCAACCACAAAAATATAGGAAATAAGATTCATTTGATTACGTTCAAGTTGATTCTTAGGACATTGATATGAGCCAAATTTGTCACCTTTAACAACAAGAGCGACAGTAGGGGAGCAATTTTACATGTTGTATTTGTTAAGAACTTTGTTAATATAAGCACTTTGGGACAATCCTAATATCCCGTGAGACCTATGTCAATGAATTTTGAAAGTCCACTAATAATCTAGAAGGGGGGTTGAATAGATTATTACAAATTAAAAAAATTATCTTAGGCCTTTTTGAATTTTTGGATAATTAATTTGTATTGTTAGAAATTAATATGCAAGACAGTAAAAATTCAATCACACAATGCACAGAGATTTGTCTGGTTCACAACATACATCCCGGGTATGCTGCTACGTCCAGTCTCAAGCTCCTCTCCAGGACTTGAGATCCTATTACTATTAATAATAAATACTCCTTCAATTAGGCAGAGAAGCCTTTGCAAAGTTTTATAGACAAACTTTCAACTATTCCCAACTAATCTATCTTGGACAGCAAGCTCCCAGCTCCCTCTTCAAGCTTAGTTGTACTTCTTTTGAGTTCAGTTCTATTTTATGATCTGGTCTTGAAACAACAGTCTCTTCCTCACCTCACAAGTTCACTAGAGACCCAACTCCCAACTGACATCTCTAAGACTCTGGTCTTGGTCGAAGAATTACTCGTCCTTCTCATAGGTACATAAAATAAACTAATTACCCTTTTCCTTTTTACAAAAAGATTTTACAACAATTTGCTTCTAAAATAAGCAGATAAAATTTAGTACAGATTGATGCTTCTTAAATAAACAGTTATCAATTAAAGAGTAAATATATTTATAAAAGTTCAAAGAGTTTTATACTTGAGAAGATATGCTTCTTTGTAAGCAGATAGTAATTTATGCTTTGATCAAATAAGGATTCTGTGTAAGCAAATATGTAAATTATGCACTATTATAAAAGTTTAAATAACTTTTATATTTTATGTAAAAAATGCTTCTTGAATAAGCAGATATATCAATTTTAGCTTTAGCTCAAAAATGCTTCTGTATAAGCAGATATATAGTTTAATGCAAATTTACAAAGAATTATTTATTCTTTATGGAGTAAAGAAAAGTCACTTTAAGTTTAAATATAAAAGTTTAAATAACTTTTAGAGTGAAAATGCTTCTAAGTAAGCAAATAAGTTGTTTTAAGCTTTGAATCAAATATGCTTCTATTTAAGTAGATATATTCACTTAAGTTTGTGAAATAAAAGTTTAAATAAATTTTATATTATGCAACAAGTATTTTATGAATAAATGAATTTATGATCAAATACTTGTGATGACAGATATCAAGAATAATAAATAAATCAGTTAAGCAATACCTGATATAACAAATATATTTGTTTAACTCAGATAATATTTAATAATATTTTATCTATTATGTGATTTTATAAATAAAGTCACTTAGTACTATAAGGAATCGTACGGTTCGATTCCTTCACTTAAGAGGAATATCTCCATAGCCTTGCGGTGTCTAAATATGACAAAATTTATATTCTCACAATTGATATTTATATAAATATTTTCAATAGATCACTACGATTTTAAATCCGATTCGAATAATTCACTCTTTTTAGAGGAATATCTCAGTGTCATTTTGAACTATCAAGTGTCTTATATATTTTACGATATTTATATAAATAATATCAATAAAAAGTTACTTAAGACTATAAAGAATCGTACGGTTCGAATTCCTCTCCGTAGAGGTGTATATCCGTAGCCTTGCGGCGTCTAACTATCTTTTTATTTGATAAATAGATGAAATATACATATATAAAATTGTGTATAATAATTTATATTCGTATATCTATAAATATAAAGCAAGTAAGAAATAATTCAACTAAGTTAACTCAAATGAGTTATCTCAATTACTTGGACTAATTTCCTCTTCTCAAATAATTAGAACTAAGTTAACGTTGAGAAGCCTGTTTTAACCCATAGACGAACTTCTTAAGTATACATACCATATTTTCCTTGCCTTTAACCAGAAAATCTTCTGGTTGTGCCATATAGACATTCTCATCCAAGTTACCATTAAGGAACGCAATTTTAACATCCATCTGATGTAACTCTAAATCATAATGAGTTGTTAGAGCCATGACTATTCTAAATGAATCTTTCCTGGATACTGGAGAGAAAGTTTCATTATAATCCATACCTTCCTTTTGAGTGAAACTCTTAGCAACCAATTAATCGAGTTTTATACCTTTCAACGTTTCCTTTAGGATCTAATTTGGTCTTATAGACCCACTTGCAACCAACAGGTTTAACACCTTTTGGTAATTCTTCAAGATCCCAAACGTTATTAAGCTCCGTTGATTTCAACTCATCATTCATGGCTTCAAGCCATTGAGTTTATTGAGCACTCGTAATCGTCTCTTTACAGAGATAGGATCATTAATTTTACTTGAATCATAGTCAATCTCATTAAGATATGTTATAAAATCATCAAAATTAACAGGCTTTCTAGGTCTTTCAGACCTACGTAAAGGTTGCATAATTTCAGGAATATGATTTTCAATAATGTGGGGTTCAACATTAGGTGGTGGCTCAGCTATTTCAGGACCATCATTCGCCTCAATAGGAGATTGTTGTGCCTCACCCTCTTGAATTACAGGATTAGGAACATAAATCCTATTTTCTTCAAGATTAAATTTTCTAGGCTTACAACTCTTACTTAAATCACCATTCTCTAAAAACTCTGCATGCCACTACAAGAAAAAGGGCGATTTGTGACCAATGATATCAGCGACCGCCCTATCCGATCACTGATAATAGTAATAACGACCACTATATGTCCGCGAAGGATTCCAGTCGCTAGTATATATCAGCGACCGCCTACGGTCACTGAGAAGAATTTTTCTCCCAAAATTTGGTGCGAACCTTTGGTGCGACGACCAATCTATATCAGCGACCGCTAGCGGTCGCTGATATGTCCACATCATTAAAAATTAGTGACCGCATGCGGTCGCTGATTCTCATAACCTTAATCAGATTCAGGCATTTGCTCGAATCAGTACAGAAGAAAAAAAAGAGAGGGAGAAAGACGAGGGAGAAGAGGGAGTAGGAGGAGAAGAGAAGAGGGTTCACCACCAACATCGCTGGCCGACCGATGCCTTCACCACCACCGTACCACCGCCGGTAAGCCCTTTATCGCCACCATCTTTATTGAACATCTTTAATTTTTAATATACTGTAATTTATCCTCAAGCTAGTAGTGTGGTATTTGCTATCCAGTTCAGTTAGTATTGTTGAATGGATTCTAGATTAAACTTGTGTCTTTCCAAATTGGGTTGATTAAGTATTTGAAATTGAAAGGAATTATTTAATTTTGAAATACTTTTTGTATGTCTCTACCAGAAAATATTCAGAAATCTCTCTTTGTATGCGATTTCAGCCTTCATTTTATTTAAGTGCACATATATGTATTATATGGATTTCAGCCTTCATTTGTATTATTGATTATTAATTGTACACACAATTAGTGCGCAAATTAGGAGATGATCATACTAAATCTAACGACTATGGTTAAAGAGAACTAACAAATGTAAAAAAGAGCTGAGATAGCAAATGGATGCACGGTGAATAAGGTAATATATATGTTGATTATATATATATATATATATATATATATATATATATATATAGGACTATATGAGCACTATATATATAATGCCTCAATAACTTTGGTCAGTAAAGTAACTAAATTCTTGGCCTTCAGTTAGGTTTTTTTGTTTGTTCTCTTTTCTTTGTGAACGTGGGATATGGGATGTCATGAAATTAGTCCTACGATTAATCTCTTTCAAATCTGCCCTACCCTACTTTGTCTTTTATACCACTTGCTAAATGACCAATTTGTGAAGAGTTGAATATGTAAATGAGTTCAGTTTGAATACTAATGAATAGATTATATATGTCAAAAATGAGTTCATTTTGAATAATCATAAATAAAGAATTACGATAGCTAGATGAAAATGAAACTAACATATGGTCAGGCTGGAGCACATACATACTAGTGCGGTCGAAGTTTCCTTTGCCACAAATTTAGCACTTATATAGTTAGCTCATATTTTCTAGTTTTCTATGTAAGAATTAATTTATAATAATTAATTCAATTAATTAACATAGATGGAGAAGAATACCTAGAACATATAAAAAATAATAATATTGCATACCTTGCTTGGAATCCATGATGAACGCATCAAAATTTATCTCTACTGGATGAACAAGGTACTATTCCCTTGATGCCCTAGATGCTGGCTGAGAAACCATCAATAACCTTTAAGAATGATGGAGATGACATAGTTCTTTATTCATAATAAACTTGATTAGTAAGTGCATACATATATATGACTAGTTTGGTCTCTCGACTCCACTAAATGTAGAAAATAAAATCAAATACGCAGCATTATAGTTTCTAGAACACATTGCAAAGTCCGTTGGCTGTTCTTCAAACTTGACCACCAATATATTTTCATCACCTAATGTCCTATGTGGAAGAGTTTTTGTTGTGTTCAGATATGGACCCTGGAATATATATATAAAAGGCAATGAGTATATGTGATGTTATATTAATTGCTTATACATTCTTGTTGGTCTTATATGCCTACAAATGGTCGAGTATGCATGCCCTCGTGTATGTGGATAATCCATATTATAGGGGAGATTCTGCCGAAATTTTTTCGTTGGTCGGGTAATTTAGACTTGTCCCAATGCATATGCAGACCATACATGATGCAATGATTCATATTCTACCCCTAGGAATCTATTGTCTTTAGGTTGGTGTCAGTTAAAATACGTAGGATGACATAAAACCATACCTCATTCTAATTTAAGATCCACAACAATATACCATGTCTTTGGGCAGTCGATCTCAAGTTATGTAAATGTGTTTCGGCATGTATCCTTGTTCAATTCCCGAATAATCATATATGATGCTCACTCATGTTATATATGTACATATATATCTATATGTATTTATAAGCATCATAAATGGCATTGAGCTGAATTGTAAATCTCTAACAAGGGAATACAATAATTCATGTCAACATAGGTACCGTGGTATCATGGACCTCTATTCAGACTGTAGTTGGATGAGACAACGAAAGTCAAGTGCCCAGATAGGTGCTACAACAGAATTTAGAGCTGGTTGCCAAGTATTTCTAGATTATGCGTATAGTCACCCGGAATGTGTTAATGGTCAGAACAAAATAAGATGTCCTTGTTTGAAGTGTAAGAATGTAAATTATATGGACAAAAACATAGTAAACTATTATTTACTTGTTTTTGGGTTCATGAACAATTACGAAGAATGTTGGTGGGCACATGGGCAAAGAAGAGTTAGTGGCATCGCACAAGTACACAATTCAGGAAGCAGTACCCATCGTATAAATGACATGGTTCATGATATTGCAGGGCCGAATTTTGATTAGGAACAAGGCAGAGAGCAACCTAAGAATTCTAATACCAAAGCATTCTTTAAGTTGTTAGACGAGGGTAGCGAACCGTTGTGGCATGGTTGCACGAAGCACACTACATTGTCTGTAGTGGCGACATTACTTAACATCAAGGCTGATCACAACATGAGCCATGAGTGTTTTAAGTAACTCTTGAGGGCAATTAAGAGTATGTTGCTTGTCGGTGAAAAATTGCCCGATAACTACTACTATTGTAAAAAAATGGTGAAGAAGTTGGGTCTTGGATATCAAAAGATCGATGCATGTCTGAACGATTGCATGTTATTTTATAAGAAAAATGAACAGAAGACAAAGTGCCGTTTTGCAGTCATGATCGATTTAGGCCTAATAAAGAGGGTGTGACTACAAAAAGGACAAATATACCTTTTAAGATTTTAAGGTATTTTCCAATTACACATCGACTCAAAAGATTATACATGTCTTCAAGAACAACTGAACATATGACTTGGCATGTGAAATCTCCAACCAAGGATGGAGAACTTAACCATCTCGCAGATGGGCAGGCTTGGAAGGATTTCAACTTAGTTCATCCCAAGTTTGCATTGGAACCTAGAAATGTTAGGCTTGGATTGTCCACTGATGGTTTCAACCCATTCGGCCACTCAGCTATTCCGTACTCCTGCTGGCCTATGATTGTTACTCCGTATAACTTGCCTCCTTGGATGTGTATGAAACAACCATACTTGTTTTTTTCACTAGTGATTCCTGGTCCTAAGAGTCCTGAAAAGAACCTAGATGTTTACTTGAGACCTCTTATAGACGAGTTAAAAATATTGTGGGAGGATGGAGTACAGACTTGGGATGTTTCTACGAAAACAAATTTCAACCTTAGGGCAGTGGTTATGTGGACTATAAGTGACTTTCCTGCTTATGGTATGTTATCTGGATGGAGTACACACGGGAAGTTGGCTTGTCCATATTATATGGATCATACAAAGCCTTCAATCTATCAAATGGTCGAAAGCCACGCTGGTTTGATTTTCATCGTCGTTTCTTTCCGATAAATCACCCATTTCGAAGAAATAGAGAAAACTTCAGGAAAGGAAAAGTAGATCATGATATGTCAGCACCGCGACTGTCGAGGACTGAGATGCGTGACCGTGTGACGAGATTGCCAGTCATCCCATTCGGTAAGATTGTTGCCTCTGACATCATCAATGGGTTTGGCGTGTCTCATAATTGGGTTCAGAGAAGCATCTTTTGGGAACTGCCTTATTGATCTACAAATTTGATTCGTAATAATCTGGACGTGATGCATATTAAGAAGAATGTGTTCGACAATGCGTTTAATACCGTGATGGGTGTTGCGGGCAAGACGAAAGATAATGATAAGGCAAGGTTGGACATGAAAGATATTTGTAAGCGTCTTGGATTAGAACTTTATGAATTTACTAATGGTAAGATGGTCAAACCGCATGCAAGGTATACATTGTCCAAAAAGAAGGTTGAAGATGTGTGCACATGGATAAAGTCTCTGAAACTACCAGATGGATATGCGTCAAACATTGCAAGGTGTGTTACAAGTGGGAAATTATAAGGGATGAAGAGTCATGACTGTCATGTGTTTATGGAGAGGCTCATGCCTATAGCATTTTGGGACTTGCTTGATAAACCAATATGGGATGCTTTGACTGATCTTAGTCGTTTCTTTAGAGACATATGTTCAAAAACGTTAAATGAAAAGGACATGTCTATACTTGAGAAGAACATCATTGAGATCACGTGTAAGCTTGAAAAAATATTCCCTCTTAGTTTTTTCGACTCTATGGAGCATTTGCAAATCCATCTACCCTATGAAGCTCGTGTTAGTGGCCCAGTTTAATATAGATGGATGTACCCTTTCGAGAGGGTCATGGGAAACCTTAAGAGGAAGGTGAAGAATAGAGCTTATGTCGAGGGGTCGATATGTGGGGCATACAGTTTCGATGAGATATCTACGTTTGTCTCAGACTATTTTCCCGACAAAGTCTTGACAAAGGCCAACCGAGTCCCGAGACATGATGATGGGGGCAATGTTGAACTAAATGGTCGACTTTCTTTATTTGGTTTACTGGGTCGCGCTTATGGAAAAGGAAAGCTCATATTCCTTTCTGATCAAGAATTATATGCTGTGCATACTTACATTCTTCTCAATTGCGAGGAGATTGATGAATTTGTGAGGTATACATGTAAAATTCATATGTATTAGACCTATATCTTAACCTGTAATCTCATATTAATATATGCTAATGTTTATAAAATTGTATAGAGCATACGATGATGAGTTAAAAGCAAATCAGCCTGGCATCACTGATAAAGTTATTCAAGTTAGTCGTGATAAAAAATTTGCTCTTTTGCTAAAGGACAAAGTAAGTTAAGTTAATTAAGAATGACATATATCGTATTAATTTATGAATATATTTAATTTAGATGCATTTTTTGTAGGCTCTTAATGAGGAAACGATTCCTCCAAATATACAAGTCCTAGCTATGGGTCCAGACAGGGACCAAGTCATTCTCAATGGTTATAAAATAAATGGATGTAAATTTCATACAAAGACATATGCTCGCGGTAAAAGAACGACTAATACTGGAGTGTGTGTTCAAGGAGATTGTTACAATGAGCTTGGTCGTGCCTTTTATGGAGAGTTGGAGGAAATAGTAGAGTTGTCGTACAAGGGCACGTACGGGGGTCATATTAACTTGTTCAAGTGTCGTTAGTTTGATTCAGAAAAAGGGATACGTGTTGACAGATATGGAATCGTCGATATTGACCTCCATAGGTCTGCGTACTCCAACGAACCTTTTGTTTTACCAACTCAAACAGTACAAGTATACTACACTCCTAGTCCTATTAGGAAAAGGGATAGACCGCCTACAGATTGACAAGTTGTAATTCATACTCCCGCGTGCAGTTGTAAGACCCCGAATTTTATGAAATAAAAGTATTCAATTTTTCTATTCAGTAAATGGTTAAATTGATAAAAAAAAGAGTTAAAGTTAAGGGTGATATACTAACTTTTTTTTAAATGAGCAAGTGGTTATAAAATACTCATTGTTGTCAGGGAATATTAGTTTGGTCGTGAAATATTCTTACTGTAGGAGAATATTTGTGACGCTCCCAAAATAGGTATACATCACCTATTTTGAGTCGTCAAATATATGGTACAAAATACAAATAAAACTTAATTATACAACTGTCGTGTAAAATACGACAAAACATAAGCTGTGAGTTTTAATACAACATTTTCTTCTAAACAATATTCAAACTCAAAATAAGTCCTCAATACATTTATTTTTACACTATTTCATAGAATAGTGAGGACTACTAATGCTATCATCTGAACCGTCACTCCGTTCCCCGACTAGTCCCCGCTACGTTCTCATTTCTTGAAGAGAACAATGAAAGTAAAAGGGTGAGCTCAACTAGCCCAATAAGAGATATTATGACTAAGATAATGTAGAATAATTTATCATTAGTCTTCAACAGTGTTAAACTGATAAAATATAACAAACATCAAGTTTAACTGTAGCGGAACAAGCTATCCATTAAAAGGGTCAAGTAGAGAATAAAATCTACTATCTTTTATGATTTAAAAAGGTTTTTTTATCACTTTTATCGCTTAGACTCAGCTTAATAAATAATTCACATCATCCCTACACTACGACCAATGATATTCATTAGTATCACGACCATAAATTATCCATGCACTACGGGCCAAAGATATTCGTGTATTCATCAATGGTCATTAGACCTGGCAAACGGGCCGGGCTGGCCCAAACGGGCCGGGCCAAAAAGGCCCGGGTTTTGCTAGGCTGAAATTAGGCGGCCCGTGGCCCGGGTTGGGCCGGCCCGGCCCGCCCGCGGGTTTTTTTTTTTTGCTTTTAAAAACCTGTAACTACTTGTTGTAAAGTACACAAATTACTAATACATACTGATACAATGATACAATCATACAAAGTACACAAATTCAAACCAAGAGAGTTACACAAATTCATTTCATTTGACCAATCACCATACTGGCTTAGCTTTAAGAGAGTTACACAAATTCAGTATGTTACCAATCAGTTAATCACCATCAACACTTCAACATAGTTACAGAAATAAGCTCCAAATACATTATGCATACTTCATACTTGCAAGTTGCAATCCCATCTGTGACTGCTACCTAGCATGGCTTGACATCCTATACAAAAAGTTCATATCAGCCATGAACAAAGATATCTAGCATTAGACTACCAGACTACTGCAAGCCTGATATACATACTGCAATTTATATGACTACAAGAACCCTGTGCAATTCATATATCTAGCAGACTAGCAGAAGCCATATGACTACAAGAAAATTAGACTAGCTCCAGATAATTAAGACTAGCTCTAGATATCATACTTTTTGCATCAAATTAGGAGAGGCCAAGTCCCTTCCAGTACAAAAATAAATAACATACACCTTGTCAACATGCAACCATGCCAAGTGTTAGCCCTGATGTGACGCCCCCAAAATAGGTCCATTCCACCCAACCTATTCTGAGTCGCCAAATACATGGTACAGAAATAACTACAACTTTATTATTACAATTGTCGTACAAAATACGACAACACATATACTGTGAGTTTAAATATAAATATTGTCATCTAGACAGTATTCATACTCAATTAAGTCCTCATTATACTTATTGATACACTATTTTACAAAATAGTGAGGACTACTAAAACAATTGTCTTGAACCATCATTCCACACCCCGACTAGTACTCGCTACATTCTCGTCTCCTGAGAAGAAAAATGGAACAACAAGGAAAATGGTGAGCTCAACTAGCCCAGTAAAGAATATTATGACTAAGATAATATACAACAAATTATCGTTAGTCTTCAACAGGGAAAAATTTAATAGAATACAATAGACAACAAGTTTTAAATTAATATTCGCAGCGAAAATTAATAATTCGTAGAAGAGTTACGTAGAGAATGAAATCTACGATTATCTATGAATTTAAAAGTCCATCATCAACATTTTATCCCTGTAACATTAATAAATATCTGGAATCAAATAGTCATCTTTGCACTACAGGCCAAAGATATTCATCAGTTGGTCATGTTCATCTCAACACCTGTTCATCTTTGCACTACGGGCCAAAGATATTCATCAGAAATCATTCATCTTTGCACTACAGGCCAAAGATATTCAGTTATATCATCATTTAAGACTGAGGATGATGAAAAATATTTAAAAAAAAACGAATCCAGTGAAACAAAAAAGTAAATATTAAGGATTCGTATTTCAGCTATTCCATGTCCAAAAATACCTCATAAATAATCATGGTGGAGTAAAATTCAAGAATGATCAAAATATGGATACAATCAAAGCTAGTATCCAGAATAGATATTTTGGACAAAAAGAAGAAAAATCATTTTCCGGTGAATAGTACCGTATTCGTGAAAAGTACCGTATACGTGAATAGTGCCGTATACGTGAATAGTAATTCCGATACCAAAAGATAGAAATTTCACAAAAACATCATTATGCTTCGTGAATAGTACTCGTGAATAGTAACTCGTAAATAGTAACTTATGAATAGTAAATCATGAATAGTAACCTCGACATGAAAAGTTCCAAATTTGATAAAAATTTCTAACCAATACTTCGGCATAATGATATTGAAGAAAATAATATCATTTAAGAAGAAATAACATCCCTTACTTCGTCAAAACAGTACTTCTAGTTGAAACACCGGATATAGGCTATGACTTGAAGTTGCACCATATAGCAATACTCAAAGTATTAGAATACTCACAAGAATACGCTCACTAATATAGAGAGAGAGAAAGAGAGAAGATTTCAGTTTACGGTGTGATTTTCAATTCTAACCTAAGCACCCTATTTATAGGAAAATACTTAGAACACCAAAGCAGAAAATTAAATATAATAATATTATATTTACAAAATTGTCAAGCCCACCTTAGAAGATCTGAATTCAGCCCATTCTTATCACATGTTGAGCCCACTAATTTGCAAAAAACGTTTTTCTTTAAAATAATAATTAAAACTTCCAAAAATCAATTATTTCGGAACTTCAGAACTTCAATAATTCATAATAAATAGCCCTTTTGTCAGAAAATTCGAATCTCGCGAGTTCTTATAGGAAATTCAATTCTCTACAACTTTGCAGAAGAAAGTTTTTCCAAATTCTAAACAGAAATTGACCGAAATCCACAAACGGGCAATTTTACAGTCAATAATAAATTTTCGGTCAAGAATTGTGTCCACCAACACACAAAACATGTGTTAATCATTTAATGCCACAAAAATACTCTTCCTCCTCATATACTCATCTATCCCACATTTATTGTAAAAATATCACCATCAATATATATGAATTATTTTATCAGAAAAAGATAAAATATTAATTTTCAACAATTGTCACATTAAAAATTTTCTCCATCTATATCCACATAAAATCAATATTTTCCTCATCATATAAATCACAAATAATATTACAGAATCACAGTATTGACAACCAGGCCGTTCCCAGGAAAGAGGGGGCTTTCCAATAAGGATTTCTCCTTACTGGCGCGTAATTAGATGACCAAACCTCTCCTTAGACAGAACTTTCTAGACATTGCCAATAATGTTATCTAATAATATTATTCAGATAATATGAATTATTGCTCCGATAATGAAAAATATTGCGTAGTGACAATTATTAAAACAACAGTAATATAAAATATCAACGCAGCAATTATTGAATCAATAAAATACAATATTGAACAGTAATTACTGTAACCATTATTGAGTAGTGCCTTCTTACGTAAGAATCAATAATTGGTGCAATACCGTGTGCTACTGTGCAACAACGCGTATTACCGTGTTTTAACTACCGGGTATTCCAACAGTATTAACGGTAACAACTACGCCGTTATTTATAAACAACTTGTTTTTGTCGTTTTCTTCATCCAATCGCTTTCCGTTATGGGGCCCACAAAAGACTGCGCCGTCGTACGAATATTATCCGACAGTAAGAATATTCCACGACCAAGCGAATATTTCCCGACAACAATGAATATTTTATAACCACTTGCTTATTTAAAATATTTGCGCATTTTACCCATAACTAACCACATTAATCAAATCAACCCTTACTATTTCAGAATAATAAATAGAGGAAATTAAATTTCATTTATTAATAATTTGGGGTCTTACAACCTCCCCTCCTTATGAAATTTCGTCATCGAAATTGGCGTACATACCTGGTGTTTCGAAAAGATGAGGATACCTCGCCTTCATTTCCGTTTCCAACTCCCAGGTCATTTCCTCAATAGCATGGTTTCTCCACAAAACTTTAACTTGTGGTATGACCTTCGTGCGTAGGATATGCTCCTTCCTATCCAAGATCTTGACAGGTACCTCTTCGTACGTTAAGTTTTCGACTATCTCGTTCGGTTCTAACTCAATAACGTGGTTCGGGTCATCCACATATTTACGTAACATCGATACGTGAATAACGTTATGAACACGCGTCATACTTGACTGTAAAGCGAGTCTATAGGCCACAGTTCCTACTCGATCAAAGATTTCAAATGGAACAATAAATCGAAGGATTGAGCTTTCCTCACATCGCCGATTCTTGCTTTTAGAATAACAACTTCTTGCACCTCCTTCTTAATATTCATCAGCTCTGGTGTGTAGCTTGAGCGGTTTTAATTTTATTGATTAAAGTCGATTTTACTCGTATATCATCACGTGATCCATAGAGTCTTCAACTCTATCTCTATCATTTGTAAGTCATACAAAATGGGTCTTTAACAATATCGCACTTGTACTCATATACGATGTTTTACTCAACACATCAGCTACCACGTTCGGTTTTCCAGGATGGTATGGTCAGAACATGTGCCGAAATGAGTCTTCTCTTGAGTTCTTCGAAGCTCTTCCCACATTCCTTGCTTCATTCGAATTTTTTTATCTCTATGAGTCAACTGAGTTAATGGAGTAGCGATTCGAGAAAATCTTTCCACAAAATCTTCGATAATAACCAGCTAAGCATAGAAAGCTAAGTATTTCGATTGCTGACTTAGGTTGCTCTCAACTGTACTCATATCCCAATCTTGGATAGCACGTCATAATGTCACCTATCAGTTTACTACCACACGAATATGGTGTCCCCTACGGAGAGTCTGGCTTCAGTGCATTCCATAAAGAAGTCACCAGATAAAGGCTCGGTTATCAACTTCTATAGTTGGATTTTTAACTCCTGAAGTTCAATAGGAGCCATTCGATATGAGATTTTAGAAATGGGTTTTGTACCGGGTTCAAAGTCGATACAAAATTCAATATCACGCTCTGGGAGTAAGCCAAGAAATACGTCAGGAAATTCACTAACAACAGAAATATCATTCAAATTTGACGTATTTTTGTTCAAGTCCATAACATGGCTAAGAAAGCTTGACATCCGTTTTTCAATAAACGAATGACTTTACGGTTTGATATGACAGTGATTGACTTCAGTGGTTTGGTTGCTTGAATTCGAATAACAGGTTGCTTAGGAATATGAAAACTAACAACCTTACGATAGCAATCAATTTTGGCATGATGAGTAGTTAACCAATCAATTCCTAAAATCACATCAAAAGCAAGTATCTTTAAAGATGTAAGACCCCGAATTTTATGAAATTAAAGTATTAAATTTTTCTTATAATTACTATTTAGTAAATGGTTAAATTGATAAAAGTTTAAAGTTATGGGTGAAATATGAATTTTTTTTCAAAATAAGCAAGTGGTTATAAAATAATCATTGTTGTTGGGGAATATTCGTTTGGTCGTGGAATATTCTTTCTGTCGGAGAATATTCGTACGACGGCGCAGCTATTTGTGGGCCCCATAACAGAATAACTGTCGGATGAAGGAAACGACAAATTTGAGTTTTTACAAATAACGGCGTAGTTGTTACCGTTAACACTGTTGGAATACCCGGTGGTTAAAATACAGTAATACACGTTATTGCACAGTAGCACACGGTATTGCATAGTATTTTTGAAATTATTGATTCTTACGTGAGAAGGCACTACTCAATAATTGTTACAGTAATTACTGTTCAATATTTTATTTTATTGATTCAATAATTATTGCGTTGATATTTTATATTATTGTTGTTTCAATAATTGTTGCTGCACAGTATTTTCCTTTATCAGATCAATAATTCATATTATTTGAATAATATTATTAGATAACATTATTGTCAATGTCTAGAAAGTTCTGTCTAAGGAGAGGTTTGGTCATCTAATTGCGCGCCAGTAAGGAGAAATTCTTATTGGAAAGCCCCCTCTTTCCTGGGAACGGCCTGGTTGTCATAAATGTGATTCTGTAATATTATTTGTGAATAATTAATTATTGATTCATATGATAAGGAAATATTTATTTTATGTGGATATAAATGAGGGATATATTTTTGTGGTTAAAAATGAAGGAGTTAATGTTGAGGTTTTTATCAGTATTTTTGTCGGAATGGAGGTATTAAAAATCAGGATTTTTGAGATATTTTGCGGGGGTTATAATTTTTAATCCGACCGTTGGATCGTGGTAATTTTTGGATATGTTATACATATATAAGTTGAGTATATGTCCACAAATTTTGAACCGTTAAAAATGAACGTATGATTTATTATGAATTTTACGAGATGACTGGTTCAGAAATTGTTGAATTTTCGGAGTTTATCATTTTGGTGGAAAATTCTAGAATTGGTGGGCCCCACTTGTGGTTGGTGAAGAAATGTGCTGAATTATATTTCAAATGTGGTGGGTGGAATAGTAGCAGGTAAAGCCATCAGGTTGCAGGTCAAACCTACCAAAATTTTCCTATAAATAGAGGGCTAAGTTAGAATTGAAAATCACACCAGAAACATAAGCTTTCTCTCTTTCTCTCTCTATATTATTGAGTGTATTTTGTGAGTATTTAGATACTTGGTGAGTTGCTATTCATCAGTGCAAGTTTCCTTCAGCCTTATACCGATCAGAAGTACTGCTCTTTTGAGGTAAGGGATAGTAAGGGATAGTAAGGGATTTTAAGGGTTGTTATGATTTTCAGTTTCGTAATTTTTCTGAACTTCAAAAATTCTGGAAAAATTTGAAATGATATTTTGATGAGTTTTCTTGATTGTGTCCAAAAATGGTGATTTTTGGATGTATAGATTGAGAGTTATGAATTTTATGAGAAAAGACTATTTTAAAAGTAACAGCTTATAATTCCTTGTGGTTAACTCCAAAATTGATGAAATTTTTATTGGGAGTACATGTATATGATAGAAGTATACTCTGTAAATTTCAGAATTTTTAGACAAAAGTACAATTTTTGATAAATGTCTAAATATTCGGCTATTTTGGCCATATGAAAAATAGTAAATGACTTTTAAAAATTCTGAGAAAAATATATGTTCACTATGGGACTATATTATGCTAAATCCCAGAAAAGAAATATTTTTGGAACTGATTTGGTATTTTTCATGAAAATGGTCTAGTTATGAGTAAATGAATTAAATATGTTTTGTGAAGAAAGAAAATTGGAAAATAGGATTTTATGGCTTGAGAATCCTATATGAGGTATATGCAGATTTTTGATGAGGGTTTTGGTTATTGATGATGAAATTGTAAGAGTTGGCATTTTATGATGATTAAATGCATTAATTAGTAAAGTGTAAACAATTAAAATAAATTGTTTATAAATTTAAGTAATGTTATTCTTTCAATATCATTATACCGAAATATTGGTATGAATTTTATTGTAGAATTTCTATCTTTTGTGTCGGGGTTACTATTCATGAGTTACGAATATTACTCTTGAGATTAAAACTATATGTTGATCATATTATTTTTATCATCATATATAACATTTTTATAACCCTGATGTTGAAATTCTCTTTCACTGGAGTGTAAAGATGGGTAGATTATTGGTATGATCATGACTAGGGTTCTCTTTGGCCTGTAGTGCAAAGTTGAATTGTGACTGGTATGATCATGACCATTGAATTTATAATTGAATATCTTAAGCTTAAGTGCAAAGGTGAATTGATCAACATGGTTATAATTATTGTTTATATAAATTCTGAAATGATTATATATTTCTTTGAGATATGAATATATTTGGCCTGTAGTGCAAATATGAATTGTTGATGAATATCTTTGGCCTGTAGTGCAAAGATGAACTGTTGATGAATATCTTTGGCCTGTAGTGCAAAGATGAACTGTTGTTGAATATCTTTGGCCCGTAGTGCAAAGATGGTTTGTTGATGAATATCTTTGGCCCGTAGTGCAAAGATGGATTTGTTAGTATGATTATAAACAGGAATTGTGATTTGGTATAACCATGATCTTTGATGTTTCAGGTAAAGACAGGTGATGAAAATATTCTTCGTCCTGGGTGCGAAGAAAAATTTATAGTCACAATTATGATTATGAGTTATTCATATGATTGTGGAAAGGAACTGTTGAGTGATGTTACATGGATAAAATATTGTTGGTGGATTTTTAACATGGAGAAGATAATAGACTTTATAGTCTATTTGACTCTTCTAATGGATTGCTCGTTCCGCTGCAACTATGGTTGAAATTTTTATCATTTACCATATGTTCTAAATCTCTGATTTATTGTTGATGAAGGCTATTGATAATTGAATTATCTTTAGTCATGATATTCTTTACTGAGCTAGTTGTGCTCACCCTTTTGCTTCACAATTCCTTTCAGGTAATAAGAGTGTAGCTGGGTCGAGCGAGGGTAACGGGAAAATAGAACGGTGGTCTCTAGCTGTGGATGTTCTCCCGAAGCAGTATAGAAAAGTTCATTTAGTAGTTATATTTGGTGAATCCAATAGGGTAAGGTGTACCCAACGTTGGAAGGGTGGTTTGCCACTATCATACAAGATGTCTAACGACATACAACCTCGTGTCATCATAAGACAGGGATGTGCTCATCCACTTGCTGAGTATATATGCGAGCACTACCTATATAATCTTGGTGTTTGTTTGAAGTATAATTCTCAATTAGAGACAGTAGAGATAATGATAAGTCAAGAGAAGACTCACCATTGGGAAGAATATGATAGTAATCTTCTCGTTTTTCTTTGAGGTCTATTGGGTCAACCAAGGATAATTCTGTGGCCATATGATATCTATCATAACCTAGACGCATGGCCTCCCATGTACGAAGGTTTCCTTGAGCACTTTCCAAAGATTCTAATTTCTAAAACAGTTTTTGACTATACCTTTATGTAAGGTGTCATTGTGAGGTGATGTCCACGGTTGGAACATGAGTCACATTTGGTATATATTTGTATCCAAACTCACAGCATATGTGTTGTTGTATTTTGCACGACAATTGTTGTAATAAAGTCGTAGTTGTTTTCTGTACCATGTATTTGGCGACTCAGAATAGGTTGGATGGAATGGACCTATTTTGGGTGCGTCACAGGTGGTATCAGAGCTTAGGGATATGATCTCTGGTGGAGATCGGGAAATAGAACTAGGAGGGGAGAGATGAGTAAATCCTTCGCTAGTGTGTCCTACCTAAGCTTATTTGTTGGTCAGTCATAATATCGGGATATTATGTGATATGTTAATTTGTTAAATTAACCCTTGTTTTGAAGCTGTATTCTAGAATGATATTTGAAATACAGGAGATGAGCAATGGAGAAATTATGATGACAGGGAAGATGGAATCTGAAATGAAAGGAAAGTATTCTCAATTCTTTGAAATACCAGGTACGTAAATTTCGAGGACGAAATTTCATAAGGAGGGGAGATTGTAAGACCCCGAATTTTATGAAATAAAAGTATTCAATTTTTCTTATAATTACTATTCAGTAAATGGTTAAATTGATAAAAGTTTAAAGTTATGGGTGAAATATGAATTTTTTTTCAAAATAAGCAAGTGGTTATAAAATAATCATTGTTGTCGGGGAATATTCGTTTGGTCGTGGAATATTCTTTCTGTCGGGGAATATTCGTACGACGGCGCAGCTATTTGTGGGCCCCATAACGAATAACTGTCGGATGAAGGAAACGACAAATTTGAGTTTTTACAAATAACGGCGTAGTTGTTACCGTTAACACTGTTGGAATACCCGGTGGTTAAAATACAGTAATACGCGTTATTGCACAGTAGCACACGGTATTGCATAGTATTTTTGAAATTATTGATTCTTACGTAAGAAGGCACTACTCAATAATTGTTACAGTAATTACTGTTCAATATTTTATTTTATTGATTCAATAATTATTGCGTTGATATTTTATATTATTGTTGTTTCAATAATTGTTGCTGCACAGTATTTTCCTTTATCAGATCAATAATTCATATTATTTGAATAATATTATTAGATAACATTATTGGCAATGTCTAGAAAGTTCTGTCTAAGGAGAGGTTTGGTCATCTAATTGCGCGCCAGTAAGGAGAAATTCTTATTGGAAAGCCCCCTCTTTCCTGGGAACGGCCTGGTTGTCATAAATGTGATTCTGTAATATTATTTGTGAATAATTAATTATTGATTCATATGATAAGGAAATATTTATATTATGTGGATATAAATGAGGGATATATTTTTGTGGTTAAAAATGAAGGAGTTAATGTTGAGGTTTTTATCAGTATTTTTGTCGGAATGGAGGTATTAAAAATCAGGATTTTTGAGATATTTTGCGGGGGTTATAATTTTTAATCCGACCGTTGGATCGTGGTAATTTTTGGATATGTTATACATATATAAGTTGAGTATATGTCCACAAATTTTGAACCGTTAAAAATGAACGTATGATTTATTATGAATTTTACGAGATGACTGGTTCAGAAATTGTTGAATTTTCGGAGTTTATCATTTTGGTGGAAAATTCTAGAATTGGTGGGCCCCACTTGTGGTTGGTGAAGAAATGTGCTGAATTATATTTCAAATGTGGTGGGTGGGAATAGTAGCAGGTAAAGCCATCAGGTTGCAGGTCAAACCTACCAAAATTTTCCTATAAATAGAGGGCTAAGTTAGAATTGAAAATCACACCAGAAACATAAGCTTTCTCTCTTTCTCTCTCTAGATTATTGAGTGTATTTTGTGAGTATTTAGATACTTGGTGAGTTGCTATTCATCAGTGCAAGTTTCCTTCAGCCTTATACCGATCAGAAGTACTGCTCTTTTGAGGTAAGGGATAGTAAGGGATAGTAAGGGATTTTAAGGGTTGTTATGATTTTCAGTTTCGTAATTTTTCTGAACTTCAAAAATTCTGGAAAAATTTGAAATGATATTTTGATGAGTTTTCTTGATTGTGTCCAAAAATGGTGATTTTTGGATGTATAGATTGAGAGTTATGAATTTTATGAGAAAAGACTATTTTAAAAGTAACAGCTTATAATTCCTTGTGGTTAACTCCAAAATTGATGAAATTTTTATTGGGAGTACATGTATATGATAGAAGTATACTCTGTAAATTTCAGAATTTTTAGACAAAAGTACAATTTTTGATAAATGTCTAAATATTCGGCTATTTTGGCCATATGAAAAATAGTAAATGACTTTTAAAAATTCTGAGAAAAATATATGTTCACTATGGGACTATATTATGCTAAATCCCAGAAAAGAAATATTTTTGGAACTGATTTGGTATTTTTCATGAAAATGGTCTAGTTATGAGTAAATGAATTAAATATGTTTTGTGAAGAAAGAAAATTGGAAAATAGGATTTTATGGCTTGAGAATCCTATATGAGGTATATGCAGATTTTTGATGAGGGTTTTGGTTATTGATGATGAAATTGTAAGAGTTGGCATTTTATGATGATTAAATGCATTAATTAGTAAAGTGTAAACAATTAAAATAAATTGTTTATAAATTTAAGTAATGTTATTCTTTCAATATCATTATACCGAAATATTGGTATGAATTTTATTGTAGAATTTCTATCTTTTGTGTCGGGGTTACTATTCATGAGTTACGAATATTACTCTTGAGATTAAAACTATATGTTGATCATATTATTTTTATCATCATATATAACATTTTTATAACCCTGATGTTGAAATTCTCTTTCACTGGAGTGTAAAGATGGGTAGATTATTGGTATGATCATGACTAGGGTTCTCTTTGGCCTGTAGTGCAAAGTTGAATTGTGACTGGTATGATCATGACCATTGAATTTATAATTGAATATCTTAAGCTTAAGTGCAAAGGTGAATTGATCAACATGGTTATAATTATTGTTTATATAAATTCTGAAATGATTATATATTTCTTTGAGATATGAATATATTTGGCCTGTAGTGCAAATATGAATTGTTGATGAATATCTTTGGCCTGTAGTGCAAAGATGAACTGTTGTTGAATATCTTTGGCCTGTAGTGCAAAGATGAACTGTTGTTGAATATCTTTGGCCCGTAGTGCAAAGATGGTTTGTTGATGAATATCTTTGGCCCGTAGTGCAAAGATGGATTTGTTAGTATGATTATAAACAGGAATTGTGATTTGGTATAACCATGATCTTTGATGTTTCAGGTAAAGACAGGTGATGAAAATATTCTTCGTCCTGGGTGCGAAGAAAAATTTATAGTCACAATTATGATTATGAGTTATTCATATGATTGTGGAAAGGAACTGTTGAGTGATGTTACATGGATAAAATATTGTTGGTGGATTTTTAACATGGAGAAGATAATAGACTTTATAGTCTATTTGACTCTTCTAATGGATTGCTCGTTCCGCTGCAACTATGGTTGAAATTTTTATCATTTACCATATGTTCTAAATCTCTGATTTATTGTTGATGAAGGCTATTGATAATTGAATTATCTTTAGTCATGATATTCTTTACTGAGCTAGTTGTGCTCACCCTTTTGCTTCACAATTCCTTTCAGGTAATAAGAGTGTAGCTGGGTCGAGCGAGGGTAACGGGGAAATAGAACGGTGGTCTCTAGCTGTGGATGTTCTCCCGAAGCAGTATAGAAAAGTTCATTTAGTAGTTATATTTGGTGAATCCAATAGGGTAAGGTGTACCCAACGTTGGAAGGGTGGTTTGCCACTATCATACAAGATGTCTAACGACATACAACCTCGTGTCATCATAAGACAGGGATGTGCTCATCCACTTGCTGAGTATATATGCGAGCACTACCTATATAATCTTGGTGTTTGTTTGAAGTATAATTCTCAATTAGAGATAGTAGAGATAATGATATGTCAAGAGAAGACTCACCATTGGGAAGAATATGATAGTAATCTTCTCGTTTTTCTTTGGGGTCTATTGGGTCAACCAAAGATAATTCTGTGGCCATATGATATCTATCATAACCTAGACGCATGGCCTCCCATGTACGAAGGTTTCCTTAAGCACTTTCCAAAGATTCTAATTTCTAAAACAGTTTTTGACTATACATTTATGTAAGGTGTCATTGTGAGGTGATGTCCACGATTGGAACATGAGTCATATTTGGTATATATTTGTATCCAAACTCACAGCATATGTGTTGTTGTATTTTGCACGACAATTGTTGTAATAAAGTCGTAGTTGTTTTCTGTACCATGTATTTGGCGACTCAGAATAGGTTGGATGGAATGGACCTATTTTGGGGGCGTCACAAAAGAGATAAGGTCAACAGGTAATGTGATGGTGCCAACTTGGATCAAACAAGATTTATAAACAGTACTGGATGTAACGAAAGTTTCTCCTAACGGAGTTTCAACAGATAAGTCAAAGTCTAATTTTCTCCAGAGTTAATTTTAAACGTTGAGTATAAGCAGGAGAGATAAATGAATGGGTAGAACCAGCATCTAATAAGGTATAGACTTCGCAAAAATTTATAATTAACTAACCCGTACTAACTTCGTTCGGGTTCCTCGTATTCTGACCAGTCACGAAAAACGCTCTTCCAGGAACCGTTGACTTTGACTTTTCTGGAACAACTTTTTGAGTCACCACCCCCGTTGGACTTGGTTTCGCTACAGTGCAATCTCGAGCTATATGTCCTTCCTTTCCACAGTTATAACATACCTTAAACTGTTGTGGGCAGTTTGGGCTAATATGTCCTTCTTTTCCGCACTTATAGCATATGACCAGTGGTCGCTCTCCTCCCTTGGAACCAGTTGCTGCTGGTGCTGACGTCTTCACATTGTCATTGTTGAATCTCCTCTTTTTAAAATCTCCTCCCGACTCGCTTCTTCTATTCTCATGGCAATGATTACCACCAGAGTGGTTGCCGCTCTTGTCCGTATTCTTCTTTCTCCGCTGGTTATCATTGTTCTGATGACTGCTGTCACCGGTATGATCCTGGTTGTGGTCCCTCGATTGACCGTACTCGTTATCTCGCTCTAATAATTGAGCCCTGTTGACAACATCTGAATAGAGAGAAAATTTATGAGAAATGAGATATTGACGTATGCTGGGTTTCAAACCTCTCAGAAACATCCGCGTCATACGTTCCTCATTCTCCACCAAATGAGGTGCAAACCTGGACAACTCTGCAAATTTTGCCTCGTACTGGGACACCGTCATGTTATTCTGCTCCAGTCTAATAAACTCTACCTCCTTCATATGACGAATACTTTCAGGAAAGTACTTGTCATTGAATAGTTTTTGAAATGTCTCCCAAAACATGCTGAGTGTGGCTGGATGGGTACGTTTCACAGACTCCCACCAGTAGTCTGCCTCGCCACGGAACATAAAGGTTGCGAATGGAACCTTCTGTTCCTTCGTGCATCCCAAGACATCGAATATCTTGGTAATTTTCTTGACCCACGTTTTCGCCTAGATCGGATCCGGCTTTCCCTTAAATTCTGGTGGTCCCAACTCTTTGAACTGCTTGGCTGTGACCAGCTGTGCGTTGCCATTGTTTCTTCCTATATTTTGAACAGGAATCTCCTTCGTCTGGTTTTGCATGAACACCAAAAAACTTCTAAACATCTCATCGTTCATCGTCTGCTCAGTGGTGTTGTTCACAGGAGGAACATTGCCAGCCTGTTGCACGTTCTCCTCGTTGGTGAGTATAGGCTTCTCCACCATCTCATTTACTCAACTGTTAACATTCTCAGTTGACATTCTCAAATACTACCATAAAACAAGGGTTAATTTAACAAATTAACATATCACATAATATCCCTATATTATGATCGACCAACAAATAAGTTTAGGTAGGACACACTAGCGAAGGATTTACTCGTCTCACCCCTCCTAGTTTTATTCCCCGATCTCCGCCAGAGATCATATCCCTAAGCTTTGATACCAACTGTGACGCCCCCAAAATAGGTCCATTCCACCCAACCTATTCTGAGTCGCCAAATACATGGTACAGAAATAACTACAACTTTATTATTACAATTGTCGTACAAAATACGACAACACATATACTATGAGTTTAAATACAAATATTGTCATCTAGACAGTATTCATACTCAATTAAGTCCTCATTATACTTATTGATACACTATTTTACAAAATAGTGAGGACTACTAAAACAATTGTCTTGAACCATCATTCCACACCCCGACTAGTACTCGCTACATTCTCGCCTCCTGAGAAGAAAAATGGAACAACAAGGAAAATGGTGAGCTCAACTAGCCCAGTAAAGAATATTATGACTAAGATAATATACAACAAATTATCGTTAGTCTTCAACAGGGAAAAATTTAATAGAATACAATAGACAACAAGTTTTAAATCAATATTCGCAGCGGAAATTAATAATTCATAGAAGAGTTACGTAGAGAATGAAATCTACGATTATCTATGAATTTAAAAGTCCATCATCAACATTTTATCCCTGTAACATCAATAAATATCTGGAATCAAATAGTCATCTTTGCACTACAGGCCAAAGATATTCATCAGTTGGTCATGTTCATCTCAACACCTGTTCATCTTTGCACTACGGGCCAAAGATATTCATCAGAAATTATTCATATTTGCACTACAGGCCAAAGATATTCAGTTATATCATCATTTAAGACTGAGGACGATGAAAAATATTTTAAAAAAAACGAATTCAGTGAAACAAAAAAGTAAATATTAAGGATTCGTATTTCAGCTATTCCATGTCCAAAAATACCTCATAAATAATCATGGTGGAGTATAATTCAAGAATGATCAAAATATGGATACAATCAAAGCTAGTATCCAGAATAGATATTTTGGACAAAAAGAAGAAAAATCATTTTCCGGTGAATAGTGCCGTATACGTGAATAGTGCCGTATACGTGAATAGTAATTCCGACACCAAAAGATAGAAATTTCACAAAAACATCATTATGCTTCGTGAATAGTATTCGTGAATAGTAACTCGTGAATAGTAACTCATGAATAGTAACCCCGACATGAAAAGTTCCAAATTTGATAAAAATTTCTAACCAATACTTTGGCATAATGATATTGAAGAAAATAATATCATTTAAGAAGAAATAACATCCCTTACTTCGTAAAAACAGTACTTCTAGTTGAAACACCGGATATAGGCTATGACTTGAACTTGCACCGTATAGCAATACTCAAAGTATTAGAATACTCACAAGAATACACTCACTAATATAGAGAGAGAAAGAGAGAAGATTTCAATTTCTGGTGTGATTTTCAATTCTAACCTAAGCACCCTATTTATAGGAAAATGCTTAGAACACCAAAGCAGAAAATTGAATATAATAATATTATATTTACAAAATTGTCAAGCCCACCTTAGAAGATCTGAATTCAGCCCATTCTTATCACATGTTGAGCCCACTAATTTGCAAAAAACGTATTTCTTTAAAATAATAATTAAAACTTCCAAAAATCAATTATTTCGGAACTTCAGAACTTCAGAACTTCAATAATTCATAATAAATAGCCCTTTTGTCAGAAAATTCGAATCTCGCGAGTTTGTATAGGAAATTCAATTCTCTACAACTTTGCAGAAGAAAGTTTTTCCAAATTCCAAACAGAAATTGACCGAAATTCATAAACGGGCGATTTTACAGTCAATAATAAATTTTCGGTCAAGAATTGTGTCCACCAACACACAAAACATGTGTTTATCATTTAATGCCACAAAAATACTCTTCCTCCTCATATACTCATCTATCCCACATTAATTATAAAAATATCACCATCAATATATATGAATTATTTTATCAGAAAAAGATAAAATATTAATTTTCAACAATTGTCACATTAAAAATTTTCTCCATCTATATCCACATAAAATCAATATTTTTCTCATCATATAAATCACAAATAATATTATAGAATCACAGTACTGACAACCAGGCCGTTCCCAGGAAAGAGGGGGCTTTCCAATAAGGATTTCTCGTTACTGGCGCGTAATTAGATGATCAAACCTCTCCTTAGACAGAACTTTCTAGACATTGCCAATAATGTTATCTAATAAAATTATTCAGATAATATGAATTATTGCTCCGATAATGGAAAATACTGCGTAGTGACAATTATTAAAACAACAGTAATATAAAATATCAACGCAGCAATTATTGAATCAATAAAATACAATATTGAACAGTAATTACTGTAACCATTATTGAGTAGTGCCTTCTTACGTAAGAATCAATAATTGGTGCAATACCGTGTGCTACTGTGCAACAACGCGTATTACCGTGTTTTAACTACCGGGTATTCCAACAGTATTAACAGTAACAACTACGCCGTTATTTATAAATAACTTATTTTTGTCGTTTTCTTCATCCAATCGATTTCCGTTATGGGGCCCACAAAAGACTACGCCGTCGTACGAATATTCTCTGACAGTAAGAATATTTCACGACCAAGCGAATATTCCCCGACAACAATGAATATTTTAAAACCACTTGCTTATTTAAAATATTTGCGCATTTTACCCATAACTAACCACATTAATCAAATCAACCCTTACTATTTCAGAATAATAAATAGAGGAAATTAAATTTCATTTATTAATAATTTGGGGTCTTACACCTGACCTCATGTTCAATCTGTTGGTACAAGCAGCACCCCAAAAAGGCTAAAATCATAACATATATATATAATCCTTGATTAAGTGGTTCAATAGCTACATGATTAATTAGTTACTATAAATACATACATACATATATAATATAATTCCCCTTGGCAATTGGAATCACAAGCTAGGCCAAAGTAGCCCACACTCACTGCCTGGTTGTCTCACCACCATCTTCTTAGATTCTCAGTCCAAGTCTCAGCTAATTGTCTTAACTTCTTCTTACAAAAGGCCTAATAGAGTAGTATTCATATATGTATATCCACTAATCCAGACAAGGAATTTGTAATTCTACATTTTTACTACATAATTACAACACAAGATTAACTTTTCTTAGTACTTGAAAAATCAAACAAAAATCAAAGAAATATTCCATAAAAAATGAAGTACTTACTAGTGAGATGTCTAGTCACTCCTTGTAATTTTGCCTATGTTAGATCCCTTTGACTCTTGATTTGCAACTAGCGGTACCAAAAGTTGGTCGTCCATCAACCCATCATCTATATTAAAAATGTCAATTTAAAATATCAATAGTTCAATACCCAAAATTAAACTAAAAAGCTACAATTAAAGTAACAATATTTATAACTAGAAGTTTAGAACAAACCTTGTATTTCTTATCCACAAATCCAATTACGTCCACAAATTAATGCTTGTGCATTATCCGGTAGAAGCGAACTACGATATTTTGTGAGAACCTTTACTCCAATGCTAAAGCTCAACTCCGAAGTAACCGTTGTAATTGGAATTGATAAGATATCATATGCCATATTCGCTAGTATTAGATATCTATAATAATGTAATATTTGAAAGTACTAACTAGTCATTAGTCATGTATAAAATAAAGGTATAAAACTAGAATAAAAAAAAGGATTGGTTACCTCTCAGAAAGTTTTTTCCATTCTTCTAGAATATTAAAAGAAGATTTGTTAGTGACGATTTTCTCCTCTAAGTATTGTTCCAATTCCGTTCTTGTTGATGTAGTACCTTGCACTTCCCTCACAAACTCCTATTTAAAATTTTAAACATCAAAAGTTCATCAACATAAATATGCAATATAGATAAATATGCAAAAAATTAAAATATTTATAATACATGAAAACTTTACTTACATCAAACTCATCATCACTATGTTCACTTGTGTTGGTGGTAGCAATAGTTGAAGTCCCTAGACCATCTTGAGGTTGTTGTGAACCATCTTTTGACAACTCCGTTACATATTCCATGAACAAAGATTTCATAGCATCCACAATTTGCTCCACTTTTCTATTTATAACATACTCATCCGTCTCAAATTTTTTCAATTTAAATTTGACAAATTGCACCTTATACCTTGGGTCAAGAATAGTAGTTATGGACAAGATAACAACATAGTCGCTCCAATATTTTTCAAACTTTGGCAACATCTCATTTGCCATGTTTCTAATTACCTCAATCTCACAAGACTTGTTAAACATCAAAAGTTCTTTTATCCTCAATACATATAAGAAATACAGATTTGATGTTGGATAACTGGTTCCCGAAAAAAGTTCTGTAATTTTCCAGAATGGTTTCAAAAATGTAGTGATAGTTTGTGCTATTTCCCACTCATCATTTGTTGGACAAGTTGTGTAAGATGATTCAACTATGGCATATTGAAAGAATACATCTTTAAATTTCAGAACACTATCAAGCATCTCCCATGTAGAATTCCATCTAGTCACACAATCCAAACACAAACCCGATTCTACGGACATAAGCAATTGTTCACAACATGTAACAAACTTTAATATTCTACTTTCAGATCCCTTAATATATTTGACACTCTCTCTAATTTTGAGTAAAGGTTCACTTGCAATTTTCAAACCATCTTGAACAATGAGATTTAATATGTGAGCAAAACATCGAACATGGAAAAACCTACCATTGCAAAGCAAGTTTCCTCGCAAATGAGCCTTCAAGAAATTTTGCATGTTGTAGTTGTTTGTTGCATTATCTAAAGTGAGAGAAAAGATCTTTTTTTCAATACCCCAATCCTTTAAAAACTCAAATATTTTTTCTGATAAAAGAATACCGGTATGTGGTGGGGGAAAATGACAGAAATTTATAATCCTACTGTGTAACACACAATCATGATCAATAAAGTGAGCGGTTAAACAAATATAACCCTCACTAGTACCGGACGACCACAAATCAGAAGTGAGACAAATTCTACAGCGGATGTTCTCAAATGCACGTTTCAATTTTACTTTATCAAGCTTATAAATTTTAATACAATCCGCTTTGGCAGTGTTTCTAGTATATGGTTTCACATCCAGATTCAAGTAGTTATGCACTCTTCGTAATCCTTCATGTTCAACAATCAAGAATGGATAGTTATGCATCATGATTGCTTCAGCCATTTTATCCCTATAAATGAGCTGACTAATTTTTCTTTTAAGCATATTTCCTTCATGATCTAGATGCATTTGGGTCACATTTTGGCTAACTAAACCGGGACATGACTTTTCATGTGCATGCAAATTTCTAGTCCCGTGAGAACTACCACCATCTCCAATAGCATAACTTTTTGTGCATGTTTTACAATATGCTCTTAACTTTTTGGTTGAAGGATCTACCTTTTTTTCATATTGATTCCAAATTAAACTTTCTTCCCTTTGTTTTCTCTTCGAACTGTCAATTGGTTGTGTCAAATTGTCCGAGCTTTCAACTCCCCCATCAATCAAATCAATTGTTACATGATCCCGTCGATCCATAAGAACTCTACAAACAAACAAAAATTTTAAACAATTAACACATACTCAATAATTTCCCAACTTTAAAGAATTTACTGTAATTATCTAGAAATGAACTGCAGTGGTTTGTGGAATTAACAACAAGTAGAGGCACTCTTCAAATTAATAACAGATCTGGTCTAAGTTGTAAGCTGTGAGTGAGTGACCCCAAGGAGATCACTGCAATGTAAAAGATGTTGACAATTACACCAAAAAATCAGCAGTCATTCAACTTGCTCCTTTGTTAGTGACTATATATTTGTTATTTCATTCTTACAAACACAAATTCTGCACAGCAAATTAATAATTCTGCACAGCAAATTAAAATTACACAGTTGAATGAGATAATTCTCTCCTTTCTAGTTGCCTTTTTTGTTTCTTCAGCTTGACTGCTTGATGCAATTCCACTTGTTGCTAATTAGTAATTCCACACCCAAATACGAAATACCCAATAATTTTTGGTCATACTCATACATATATAATTATATATATAAACCAGTAACCACTCTTCAAATTTCACACCCAAATACGAAATATCCAATAATTTTTGGTCCAAATCAGTCAACCACAAAGACATATAGTCATACTCATACAGATAAAATATTACCAATTCAATTATTCAAAGTTCAAACAAAAATCAGTCAAAAATCAAAATAATTATAAACAATAGATTAAAATCTTATTGAAACGAAACGAGAGTGGAAAAATACCTGAGAGTTTGAGACGAAGAGAATAGAGTAGGGTTTTAGCTTTTTAGGGGAGAGGACGAACTGTGAAGGCAAGCTTATGCGTCATCTCGTCTCGTCGATCGATCGAATCGAAGTGTGGATATTGGATTTGTGGAAGAGTAGAGGTGAGGCTGTGAACTTGTGAAGTGTGAAGGGCCGAAGGATCTCGACTTCTCTCTCTGTTACAGGCGGCCCTTAGCGAGTTAGCGATTAAGGTAATGAGAGAATAGAGATCAGATAGGGTTTTTTAAAAGGTCCGGGCGGGCCGGGCGCCCACGGGCGGGTTGTCATTGGGCCGGGCCAAAAAGGCCCAGATTTCTGTGGGCCAAAAAAATGAAGCCCATAGCCCAGCTTTTGACAGGCGGGCTGGCCCGGCCCGTGGGCCTGGGCCAACTTTGCCAGGTCTAATGGTCATGATCATGCCAACAACTGTCCATCAATGCACTACGGGCCAATGAGGACTTTTACCACATCATTTGTAACATTACGGTCATGATTACACCGAATAATCCCTGGTCATAATCATACCAAGTCCATCTATGCACTATAGGCCACAAGTGACTTTCAACAAAATATAAACATGAGGATGATGACAATGATATAAGAATTCAATAAAACAAGTTCAAGAATTAATTTATCCAGGAACCAACAACGTCCAAATTGTCAACATGATACTGCTTTGTAGAGTAAAATTCAAGAATGCTCAGAAGAATATTTCCATGAAAAGATACTGGATGAAGAGCAAATATCAAAGATATTTCACTAATTTCATGGAGTATAAAAGCCAAAACTTTAACCAACTGAGTATAATAAAAAATGGAATAACAAAAGAATTCACCAAGCATGCGATAGACCGCACAGACAGGTTATTCTAACAGAAAAATAAATAATGGAACTAGGTCATGCGTAAACGCACAGACAAGATATTTCAATAGAATAATAAATAATGTAACCAGGTCATGCGTAAACGCACAAACAGAATATTCCAACAGAATAATAAATAATAGAATAACAACAGAATTTTACCATGTATGCGGTATTCACATAGACAGGTTATTCTAACATAATAATAAAGAATGGAATAACAACTTTTACGAGTATTGGAAAGAAAATAATTCTCTTCATGAATATGAAAGAATAATACCCCTTACCGTAAAAGAAGAGTATTTCGACTGGTAGGACGAGGATATTCTTGAAGAAAACTTATACTATTTTTTCTACGCTCAAAGCTTCTGAAAACTCTAAAGAAATACGCTCAAGATTATAGAAGAGAATTCTCTGAATTTCTGGTGTGATTTTGATTCTAACTAAGCATCCTATTTATAGGAGAATGAAAAGGACACTATGCTGCACTATGCAATAAAATATAATATATTCTATTTATAATCTAATAAATCAAAATTTCATAAAAAGTATTCTGTTTTATATAAAAAGTTTTTACTATACAAACACTATGCAGACACTATGCAAATACTATGCATAATAAAATATACTATATTCTATTTAAAATCTAATAAAATAAATAACTTTATAAAAGTATTCTGTTTTATATAAAAAGATTTTACTATGCAAAACACTATGCATAATAGAATATAATATATTCTATTTATTGTCTAATAAAACAGATAACTTTATAAAAGTATTCTGTTTTATATAAAGTTTTTTTGTTTTATTGCATTAATAATACTAATAAATCAAAATTAATATATATATATATATATATATATATATATGTATGTATATAAACTTTCGTGACTTCATAAAAAGACACCTCAATATAATTAACAACATTTATCATCATTATTATAATTCACAATATTAATCGACCAGGTCGTTCCCAGGAAAGAGGGGACTTTCCAATAAGGATTTTTCCCTATTGGCGCGCAATTAAGTGACCAAACCTCTCCTTGACAGAACTTCTAGACATCGTTAATATTATAAATAATAATATTAATAACTTTGTCGTCTCAATTGTTGATTATAAAATATTGACAATAATTGAATCAAATAATGTGAGATACTATGCAGCAATTACTGTAATAATAATTGAACAAAACTAAGTGACTTCTCACGTAAGCATCAATAATCAATACCGTGTGCTACTATGCAACCACACGTATTACTATACTTTTAACGCCGGGTGTTTCAACAGTTAACGATAAAACTTTCGCCGTTATTTTCATAAAGTATTTTTATCATTTTCTCAATTCGACAATAATTCTATTGTGAGGTCCACCAATGATTGTTCCGTCGTACGAATATTCTCTGTTAAAACGAATATTCCCTGACCAATCGAATATTATACAACAACTTGCGTACTTTGCAAAATGTATAAATATTATTCATAACTATAACATTATATCAAATTCATTCCATAATATTTAAAAATGATATTTATAAAAAAATTATCTTTATTAAAAAATTGGGGTCTTACAATATTCGTACGACGGCGCAGCCATTTGTGGGCCCCATAACAAAAATCAGTCGGATGAAGAAAACGACAAGTTTGAGTTTTTATAAATAACGACGTAATGGTTATCGTTAATATTGTTGGAATACCCGGTGGTTAAAATACAGTAATACGTGTGGTTACACAGTAGCACACGGTATTGCACAGTATTTTTGAATTATTAATTCTTACGAAAGAAGACACTACTCAATAATTGTTACAATAATTAATGTTCAATATTTTATTTTATTGATTCAATAATTGTTACGTTAATATTTTATATTATTATTGTTTCAATAAATTGTCACTGCACAGTATTTTCCATTATCTTGTCAATAATTCATATTTGAATAATATTATTAGATATTATTATTGGCAATGTCTAAGAAAGTTCTGTCTAAAGAGCAGTTTGGTCACCTAATTTCGCGCCAGTAAGGAAAAATCCTTATTGGAAAGCCCCCTCTTTCTTGAGAACGACCTGGTTGTCATAATTGTGATTTTGTAATATTATTTGTGAATAATTAATTATTGATTTATATGATAAGAAAATATATATTTTTATATGAATATAAATGAAGGAATTAATGCTGAGGTGTTTTATCAGTATTTTGTCGAAATGAAGAACGAAATTTGGAAATTTTAAAAAAATTAGTTTATTACTTGATTTTGTAAAATTCATAACTCTTTATGTATAATGAGTTAGGAGATGAGCCATATATCAAAAGAAAGCCCTGGAAGTAAGATAATCGTAGAAATTTGAATCACCCAAATATTCTTTGTAGATTTTTTGTGGTGACTGTTTGAGTGAAACTGGTACGAGTGACTTATAGTCCGAAAATCAAATCAGTGTTCTTAAAGCTCTATGGCGTGAGTTATAATTTTAATCCGACCATTGGGTCGTTGTGATTTTTGTATATGTCCTGCATATATAAGTTGAGTATATGTCCATAAATTTTAAACCATTAAAAATTAACGTATGATTTGTTATGAATTTTAAGAGGTGTTGAAAATCATCCGTATGTAGATTTCGGACATTTTCTGTTTAAAATTTAGAAAAACTTAAACTTACAAAGTTGTAGAGAATTCGATTTCCTATGGAATGGATATAAAATTCATATTTTTCTGATAAAATGACTATTTATTATGAATTATTAAAGTTTCGGGAAATTAAATATTTTTATTAAAATTTTGGGTGGGACCCACTTTTGTTTTGTATGGAAAAACTAAGCTGGAAATCAATTGTGATGTGCTGAAGTCTTGTTCAAGGGTGAAGACTAGCATGCGTATACTAATAATGATAATTTATTAATTTAGTCTTCTATGGCGTTCTAGTACTTTCCTATAAATAGGCGTTTAAGTTAGAATTGAAAATCACAACAGAAATAAATTTTCTCTCTATATATATTATCGAGCGTATTTTGTGAGTATTTAGATACTTTGAGAGTTGTTATTCACTGCAAGTTTTCTTCGACTTTACATCCGATATTCCAGTCAGAAATACTGCTCTTTTGAGGTAAGAGATTGTAAGGGTTATTATATATTTTTTAGTTTCGTAATTTTTTCGACCCTCAAAAATTCTGGAAAAATTTGAAATGATAACTTGATGAGTTTTCTAGATTGTGTCCAAAAATAGCGATTTTTGGATGTATAGATTAAGACTTATAAATTTTATGGGAAAAGACTATTTCAAAAGTAAACCTTTATAACTCCTTGTGGTTAACTCCAAAATTGATAAAAATTTTATTGGGAGTACATATATATAACAGAAGTATACTCTATAAATTTTGAAATTTTTGGACAAAAGTACAGTTTATGATAAATGTCTAAATATTCGGCAGTTTTGGTCATATGAAAAATAGTAAATGAATTTTAAAAATTCTGAGAAAAATATATGTTCAATATGAGACTATATTCTGCTGAATCTCAAAAAAGAAAATTTTCTGGGACTGATTTGGTATTTTTCATGAAAATAGACTAGTTATAAATAGATGAATTAAATATGTTATGTGAAGTAAGAAAATTGAAAAATAGGATTTTATGGCTTGAGAATCCTATATAAGGTATATGCAGATTTTTGATGAGAGTCTTGGTTATTGGTGATAAAATCTTATGAATTTGGCATTTTAGGATGATTAAATGCATTATTTAATAAAGTGTAAACAATTAAAATAAATTATTTATAAGTTTAAGAAATGATTAAAATATTGTTGTAATATTAATAATATTAGATTATGAGGTTATTAAGTGATTTATAACATTTGGATTAAGATGTTATGAAATCATTAATGTAAAATATTATTTAATGATTAATAATATTAGTAAATGAATTTAATGTTATTATATAATGAATAATATTAAATAGAGTTTATAATATAATGAATAATGTTATTATCTTCGTTAAATATTCGTTGAAGTATTATTTTCTATTAAAATCATTTTTGATATAATATTATTCTTAAATTTTACTCCACAAAGCTGTATCATATTGACAATTTGGATATTATTGAATTCTGGATAAACTAAATTGTTAAAGTCTTTAAAATTTATCCTTTATCTCATGTGATTGATTCTTTATATCCTTGTCATGATCCTCATGCTTATATTGTGATGAAAGTCATCTTTGGCCCGTAGTGCATAGATGGACTGTTGTTTATTGGTTTTATAGTTGTATGCATTTGGCCTGTAGTGCAAAGAAGAACTGTTGATTAATATCTTTGGCCTATAGTGCAAAGATGATCTGTTGTTGAATATCTTTGGCCTGTAGTGCAAAGATGACCTGTTGTTGAATATCTTTGGCTAGTAGTGCAAAGATGAACTGTTGACGAATATCTTTGGTCCGTAGTGCAAAGATGAATTTATTAGTATGATTATGAACATGAATTGTGATTTGGTATAACCATGATCTTTGATGTTTCAGGTAAAGACAGGTGATGAAAATTATCTTTGTCCTAGATGAGAAGAGGAATTTAGAACCACAATTATGATTATGAGTTATTCATATGATTGTGGACCAGAACTGTTGATTGATATTACAGGGATAAAACATTATTGGTGAACTTTTAACATGGAGAAGATAATAGACTTTATGGTCTATTTGACTATTCTAATGGATTGCTCGTTCCGCTGCAACTATGGTTGAAAAGTTTTATCATCTACCATATGTTCTAAATCTCTGATTTATTACTAATGAAGGCTATTGATAATTTAATTATTTTTAGTCATGATATTCTTTACTGGACTAGTTGTGCTCACCCTTTTGCTTCACAATTCCTTTCAGGTAATAAGAGTGTAGCTGGGTCGAGCGGGGGTAACAGGAGAATAGAACGGTGGTCTCTAGCTGTGGAGGTTCTCCCTAAGCAGTATGGAAATAATTTTATTGAGAACTTTAGAATAGTGGATTGTATTTTATACATCATTTAGTAGTTATATTTGGTGAATCCAATAGGGTTAGGCAAATTCAACGTTGGAAGGGTGTTTTGCCACTATCATACAAGATGTCTAATGATATGCGACTTCGTGTTATCATGAGACAGGGTTGTGCACATCCACTTGCTGAGTATATGTACAAGCACTACCTATATAATCTTGGAATTTGGTTGAAATATAATTCTCAATTGGAGACAATGAAGATAATTATATGTCAAGAGAAGACTCACCATTGGAAAGAACATGATACCAATCTTCTCATTTTTCTTTGGGGTCTATTAGGTCAACCAAGGATAATTCTCGAGTCATATGATATCTATTATAACTTAGATGCATGACCTCCCATGTACGAAGGTTTCCTTGAGAATTTTCTAAAGATTTTAATTTCTAAAATAGTTATTGACTGCACCTTTATGTAAGGTGCTATTGTGACGTACTATCAAATGTTGGGATGAGAGTCACAGTTGGTATCTATTTATATTAAAACTCACAGCATATGTGTTGTCGTATTTTGCACAACAATTATAATAATGAAGTTGTAGTTGTTTTCTGTACCATATATTTGGCGACTCAGAATAGGTTAGGTGGAATGGACCTATTTTGGGGGCGTTACACAGTCGTGTCCAAGTAATAGACGGGGATTTCTACCAAGAGGAGATGCTTCATAGACCTCCAATAATAAATATAGAGGACAACAATGAATTAATCCAGCTAGAGGGTGGAGATGAACCTGATGAATTGGATCCCGAGACAGTTATTATGCCAGATGACACTGATACTGAGGAAGAGTTATTGACTGACACTGACACTGAATCTGAAGAAGAAGATGGTTATGAATCTCCGATACTTACACACAATGATTCTAACTCAGACAACGATTTTCATTAACATGTATGTTTTTTAATTATATTACATACAATTACATATATACAAGTGCTCTATATCCTTGACATGTTTATGTACCTTTCATTTATAGTTGTCGTAGTTAACTATTTCATACAATTACTTGTCATTATTGTCATTTTATTCATATATGTAAATCATGTAAATCCTTAACATGTTTATGTACCTTTCATTTTTTATTTATAGATGTCTTCTGAACCAGCACAACGAAAGCGCGGGTTGGGTCGGGGCCCTAATCATGTGCCGAAGGCCCCGGCTAATCCGAATGATCGCATTCTCATACAGATCCGTCCTCCTCCAGAAAGCACGTAAGTTAAATATCGTGTATATATTACCATTTTATATTTCCATTATTATAGATATATTTTAATGTAAATTATTGTATATTGTAGTGATTTTCAAGATAGTAAAATTGTGAAGTGTATTTCATAATTATGCTTATAGAACTGGCCTACGCTAGTGATTACGTGGGCGAGCACACCTCTTACCCATAAGTATGCAGTTTGGGCTGAATTTCAGGTATATTTTTTTTATCACACTGATGGATAATATATAGTTAATCAAATAATATTGTTTAGTAATGTTGGATTATGGTAATATAATAATTTTATATTATTATTGTTGTTTTTTTTTTGCAGAAAAGGTATAAATTGGACGATGCGTAGGCATCCGTTATTCAAACATTGTTCTGGCAGAAGTGCGCCGTCCGAACTAAAGATAATCTGAACAAGGAACGATAGAAAGCCTTGCATAATGTTGAGATTGACCATCCAGGACAGGGTGAGAAGTATATGCATGAGCATAGTCCCTGGTGGTGCGCACAACCCATATGGGTGTAGATGTGTGACCAGTGGATAGCTGAGAGCTGGGTCAAGAGACGCAAGACTGCCGCCTCGAACAGATTCTCAGGTGTATCTGAAGGTGACAAGGCAAAAGGCACGTATCGGGGCGGCAGTATATCATAGCTGCAACATATTGCTGCCAGGGTACGTATGTATAGCAAGCTTATTGGCTTAGTTATTTGCTTTTATGTTTACAGTCATGTTTTGTAGCTAAAATATCATATGTTTACATATTAATATGAGAACATGAACTGTAGGAGTCTCAGTCTCAAGGTCAACCTATCAATTGGTTGGATGTGTATGTGGCCACCGCGATGGTCTGCCTGAGTCTGTTCAGATAGCGGTAATAAGTTAAATTTATACTAATATGTTGTTTATAAATTGTGACGACCTTTTTTAGCATTTCTTTATTTATTTTTAACTATTTAATTATTGACCTTCTGACAGGACACTTATAAGGGCTTAATGAACGAGCGCTATCCTGAAGGCACCCCGCGTCCGTCGATTGATCAAGAATTGTGGGAGAGGGCATCAGTCGTGAAGAAAAACTACGTTAAAGGCCAAGGACAAAAACGACGCCCGACCATCAGTGGCACATGCAGCTCTGCTATCCAGTCTACACAGTCATTAGGTCATCTAGCATATCATACTCCTGCTGACTGTGTGAGAGCGATCTGTTAGGATTGTGATCTTCTTCGTATACTAGGCGGGCATCTGCAGTCTCTAAGTCCTGATGAGTTGGCGGATGCAGTGGCGGCAGCAGCACGACATCAGGATGGTGATCAGGTATACTTGGATATTGTTGTGTCTTACTTATGTTTAAATAATTTCTATTGTTTAGCTTTCCCTAAGTCATCCACGTACGTCAACACATGTAACATGTTATATTCTTTTGCTAATTACAAGATCCTACTAATTTGGATGATGATGCATGAAGAGCTACACTTATTTTTTAGATATTTGGGTAGTTTCCTTGTACTTTTATATTCATTCTTTGGACAAGTGTATTGATTGATATTGTGTTGGTTTATTTGTTTGCAATGGATGGATGTTTATATATGCTGTTGTACGTGGAAGTGTTGGGATATTTATATAAATCATGGATGGATGTTTATATGGATGCTTATATATACTGCTGTGTTGGGATGGAAAACAGGTACAAAATAGGTATATTTTTTTGGGAAATCGATAAAACAAGAAAAAAAATTAAAAAAAATTATTAACATCAGCGACCGCATTCGGTTGCTACTACTAAGCGCGGTCGCTAATATCTTTTGGATACTTAGCGACCGACGCGGTCGCTATTTATAGTCGCTGGCACGTGTGTCACGTCATCCCTGACAACTGACTCAGCATGAGTCAAATTAGCGACGGAGTCGGTCACTGATATCGGTCACTAATAATGGTCGCTGACGTCCATCCAACGACCAGATTATCTGCGACTAATATCAGCGACAGCAGTCAGTCGCTAATACTCATCTGCGACCATATGCGGTCGCTGATAAGCCTTTTTGTTTTAGTGTGCTTAGTCTCAATAATTCAAGTGGTATGAGAGGGACATTAAAATTGAAAACCCTTAGATCTATCAGGATATCCAATGAAATGGCAACTAATGGTTTTAGATTCAAGTTTCTTTATTTGTGGATTAAAAATCTTAGCCTCGGTTGGACAGCCCCACACCTGTAAGTTTTTTAAACTAGGTTTCCTATATGTCCAAATTTCATAAGGAGCGTTAGGGACAGATTTGCTAGGAACTCGGTTTAAAATATGAACACCTGTCTTTAATACCCCAGTCCATAAAAACACAAGTTAGAATTGCATAACTTACTACGTACCATATCCATAAGGGTACGATTTCGCCTTTCAACTACACCATTCTACTGCGATGTACCAGACATTGTATACTGAGTGACTGCCATTTTCTTGACAAAATAAGGCAAATGGACCATGACTATGACCTGTATCGGAGTATTTACCATAATACTCTCTGCCTCTATCTGATCTCACTACTTTAATTTTTCGATCAAGTTAATTTTCAACTTCGACCTTAAAAATTTTAATCATATTTAGTGATTCAAAATTTTCATTAATCAGGTAGATATAAGTATAACGAGAATAGTCATCAATGAAAGTAATGAAAGATTTGTGTCCACCAATTTCAAGAGAAAATGGTCCACATATAGCAGTGTGAATCACTTCAAGAAATGTACCAGTTCTAGTGACTCCTTTCTTATTACCTTTCATAAATTTTCCTTTTATACATTCAATACAATGGTCAAGATCAGAAAAATCTATTGAATGAAGAATTCTATCCTTTATAAGACGTTGCATTCTGTCTTTTGAAATATGGCCTAAGCGTTGTTTCCACAATTTTGAAGAATTCTCATTATCTAGTTTTCTCTTATTTCCACTTTTAGAGGTACTTTATGTCACATTCATTGTTAACAAGAATTTAACAAAGACATTATTCAAATTTATCTTATAGAGGTTTTCCTCTAAAGAGTCAGAACCAATAACATGAGATTAATGACAAATAATTATTTTATTATCCCCAAACTTAAACGAAAATCCATCAACGTCAAGTTTAGATACATAAATTAAATTCTGTGTCATACTGGGAACATAAAGAGTATCATATAAATACAAGGTAAAACCACTCTCCAAAACTAAAGGAAGAGTTCTTACAGCTTTAACTTGTATAGACTCTCAATTGTCAACTTTAATGGTTCTTTCCCCTTTTTAGAATGTCTTCTTTGAAAGGAATCCCTACAATGAATTAGTAATGTGAACCATATCACAAGTTTCAAGCCATCATATATTAGAACGAACATCAGTTAGAAAGAATTCACATGTTACATAATTGAAGGACAATATACCTTTCTTTTCAAGCCATTCTCTGAATTTAGGGCATTCTTTCTGAGTATGCCCTTGCTTTTTATAAAAGTGACATTTAGGACCTGGCTCAGAGTTGTTACTTGAATAATTTGCCTTAATTATTTTGGTAGAAATTTGTTTATCCTTATTCTTAAAACATTTACTATTTTTATGAGCATTCTTCTTATGAGATCTAGTGGTTAGTCAAATGAGCAACATAAGCAGAAATAATAGTTGGAGTCAATGCTGAAACATAATCAAGCTCATAAGCATGCTTAAAAAAACTAAAAGAAATCCACAATGTACAAAAATAATTAATAATTAATCATAATAAAAATTAACTGTAGGGCAAGCAGTTAGTTACATAAAATCTATTTACAACACCCAAAAATAGGTCTTAATGAGATGTTGGTGCATAATTATTAATCTTTCGTTGGTCCAATTAATAATATAATAATAATATTCCCATAAAATAATGCACAACACATTTATTCACGCATTACCGTTGGATAGAAACGAAATAAACATGTTACTTATGCAATAAAATTCTATTTAATAAATTCTAATTCTGATTTCCTGTTAGGTAAAATTAAAATCTTTATTTATTAAATGTAACATTATGTGACTTTTCTTAATCTTTAATTACTTCAATTAATAATCGTCCGTTGGGCTGATTATTAATTTTAACAATAAAAGAGTCATTCATACATGTAAATTATTATGATCAAACTCAATTTTCTTTAAAACAATATATTAATCAGGTTTGAAACATTAATATTATTTATAATTTACATGTAACAACTTAAAAGCCCTAATATTATATCATATCATGGTTTATAATCTTAAATTAGAATATGTAATTATGAACCTGAATTGATTATAAAATATTCACATAAATTTCAAAACTAAATATATACTGACATGATATGAATTAAATATTAATTTGGTATAATAAAGAATACAACTATCAACATAAATAGATAAGTCAGTATTCATAAAACATGAATTCATGTTCAATATATATAAATAATAGTTGATGCATTTACGCTTGACTTTTCTTTTGATGAATTGGTTTTATGAATACTAGTATTACAGAATCAGAATCAATAATTCAATATAGAGGCAGCAAAATCGATCCTAAACTGAGTAAATTTTAAATCAATTAGGAGTTAACTCGCTCAATTGCAAAAAAACCTGCACGAGATTATCCAGCCTTCAATCGACAAAACCGTTCTGTCTCTTTAGATTTCCTAAATCCTTCGTCTTCGTCTTCCTCTTCCTCATCCCCAGCCACCGATCAGAACAATAAATTTGTCCCCCACAACAACGCAACTCCCAAATGGTATCAACGAAATTACATCTGCTCTCCTATTTCAATTGCCAGTCCGAAATCCTGATTTAATGGAGGTCGCAGCCAGCGTTGCGTCCTCACTTTGCGTTTCTCTTCTGATGCCTTCTTTATGGTTTTCCCGCAAAGAGTGGTGCGCTGTTTCTGAACATCCTGTTCGAAACTCTGGCGACGAGGTAATCCTTCACTCAACTTGCTTGCATTGTTTCTTTTTTTTCTCTTCAGTCTTAGATGTTAGGTTGTTGTTATCTGTTTATCTATATATCTTGAGGTTTAAATACAAAGTTTGCGTTATATAGGATTTGGAGAGATTTAAGTTAGGGCAATTGGATGAGAGATTGACATATGAGGTAATGCATGTTCCTTGAGGTCTTTTGTCCATCTCTCCATCGATCCACTCTCTGCACGTATCTGTAAATACCCATCATCGCCGAAATTTCCATTGCCACTGAAATTACCCTATGGCTATTGCAACCGATAGTCACTGCTTTGAATAACTTCCTTCCCGTTGCGCTTAAGGTAATTCCAAACCTTAATTTCTCAAATTTTGCGAACCGCTCTGTACTCATGGGTCTCTTATACTTCATGGCCCTTGCTGCCCTCTCATGCTTTCATGCATAATTTTTGTTGAACATAGTATCAGAAGGGTAGTGAGGAGCAATTCAATTTGACGATCACAAAAAAGGACCATCACAATCCCATCACAATCTTTGAGTTCCAAAGGTTAACTCATTTAGAATTGTTTAGCTTCTTGATTAACTTTATTGATGTTTAATTCAGCTTATATGTGAAAATTATTTTCCCCCTTTTCTTTTTTCTTTTTTTTGTTTTTTATGATGATTAAGTATTGGATTTTTTACCTGGGTATTTTTCCTTTTTTACTTGGATTGGTTTTTGTAGATTTTTTAATTGGTTTGAAAAAAAACTCATCAATGTTGGTTAATAAATGTGTTCTATCAGCAGTTGGTTTATTTGGAGTGAGTATTTATTTTGAGGTTGAATTTTTCAATTCTGAATTAGTTATGGAGGACTGTAATTGTGTAAACTAGGATTCTATAGTTTACTCTTTAGATCTATGAGTTTAATCACATTCAAGCTTACGCATATATTTATATGTTTATCAGTAATATGGACACTATATATATATATATATATATATATATATATATATATATATATATATATATATATATATATAGCTAGAAAACTGTGGTATAAAATGCATCTACTTTTACTGCAAGTTGTTATACATGCAACAGTTTTTTTAAAAAGAAATGTTTTCAGGTTTAACTAAGGCATATCAGGGGATTTAGAGGTTTAAAGTACCTTTAGATATGTTTATCTTAATCTGTATTTTATGGACTACTTATTCATTATTTTTGATGAACATGGTAACCTATTTAGTGGGACAAATGCATCTTTCCTCCTCGCAATCTGCAAATATTGTGACAAACTTTTTGGGCACTCTCAATATCCTTGCCCTCCTTGGTGGATTTTTGGCAGATGCTAAGCTTGGCCGTTATTTGACCGTTGCAATCTTTGCATCTATAACTGCTTTGGTAAGAGGTTTTCAAACCAAATACTCCTCCTCCTCTTCCTCTCACACACACATATAGTTTAGTCATCAGGTTCGCTTCATTCCTTTTGTGTTTATATAGGGTACTATCCAAGTTTTTCATCAAAAAGTTGAATTGCTTTACTTTGAATGAGATAACCCCTTAATTATATAATGTTATTAAATAATACTTTAGTATCACCTAAAGCCTAAAGGTTCTAAACACATAAACTTGAGTTGAATTAAAAGGCAGTTCACTTTGGTTGCACTCCACATTTTTCTGGAGTTTAATTTGAATGCAGTTGTTTGGTGTAAATTCAGAAAATGGTGACCTTTTGGACAACTAAATCCATGTTTGAGACTTTGGGTGTTGTATAACCTTGACGTTATCATAATGATTGTTGAAAATACACTTAGTCATCTAATATTCCTATGCTTGAAATGAATATAATTCCCTACGCAGGAATTGCTTTAGAATTTTTCATGATTTAATAGATTAATGATATCTGAACTATAGTGACTTTTTTTAACAACCAAACTTTTGAAACTTTTGTCATGTAAGGTATGATTTTAATATGAGTTTCTATGAGATTTTAATTCTATTTATGTTTATATAATTGTGTTCATATGAATCGAATTTCAGTTTGGGTTATTGATTTTATTATTGGGATTGTAATGTGGTATTGTTTGTCGAGTTGTTATGTACTAATAGAGAACATAGTTCTTGCTCACCACATGTTTGATAAGTTATAAATTGACATTTAAGACTTTAATGGGTTGTGATGCAAAAATTAGTTCTGCCCGTTGATTAGGATTAGTTTGCATAGATTAGGTAATTTTTTTGTTGAAGAATTCTGGAGCCATTGGGGTTGGAATGAATGGCTAGAAAGCAAGATCATTTGCTAGCTGGAAAGAAGAAGGTATGATTTTGTTTTTACATTCCAAATTTGATTGCTTTTTGAGTATAATTTTGATGGGTTTGTTTATTTTGGTTAATATTTTGAATCTATTGTTATTTAGATTGTGGAATTTTGATTACATTCACAATTTGATTACTTTTATTGTACAAGTTATATGGATTTACTGATATTCATGATAATATGACAAAAGTTAGAGTTATGTTAGTGTTTGACAGACATTCAATAGGAAGATATATGAAACTCTTATTTTCTCAAAAGCTTTTGGAATAAAGAATGGTCTTATCAACCCAATCCTAGCAATGCAAATGACCAAAGGAGTTTTGCTATTTAAATTCAATTGCACAAACTTTAGAAAGTTCAAAGAGAGTAAGAAGAGAAACAATAGAGAAAGACTAATTCACTTCATTCATGTCTTTTTCATGTACAATATATTCTGCTTCTGTTTCTTATTTTTTCTTCCTGGGAAAATGTCTGGGCCTCTTATTCCTAATCTTATTCATCATCTGCTTAATCAACTTTAGTTAATCTTGAGTTTGTTTAGGGCACTGTTGGGCCATGATATTTCTCATGTTGGGCCTTGTGGATTGGGTTTAACTATCCAACTAGTCTATTGGATCTCCCTTATTGGATCTTGAAGATTGGGCCTAATTTTCACATAATATCTCCTTAATATTGGGCCGGGTCAATGGGTTGGTCCATTAGATCTTTTAATATCTCTATATTTGACTTGTAATGATGAAAAAAGAAGGCTGTTGACCAAAAGTCTGAAAATCATTAATGTGGATGAGATTTTATCCAGTCGGCGGCATGCACAGTGGAAAAAAGGTGACAACCTGCATGAATCCGACTGGGATCAGTGAGGGATAGGGAACTGTGTCAGATAAGAGTTGGTGGCACGGTAAACCAGGCCAGAGAGTATAACCTAGCAAGGAAGTCTCTAAGGAAAGGTACGCATACACACAACCTACGATTTTTTATTTCTCTAGAAACACTAGATATTTTATCCTCCATTGTTAAAACCTTGAACGACCTGTACTGACTCTCACGTCGGAGCTATCCCCCGACGGTCCAGCCGTCAAGCTTTTGGTGTTGACTGTGTTTACTGTGCAGGATTAGGGTGTCTTACGTGATTGGAACGTCATCAAAGATCTTGGCGTTAACATTGGCGCTAGAAGGAGGGCTGAGTTCTAGTGTTCAGGAGCTTTCAATCACAAATATTTATTTGTTCTACGTTTTCAAAGATGGGGAAGAGTAGGGCAGATACACCTGAAGGACAGCCAATGACTGTCGGTGATTCACCACCACGAGTTTCTGCTAAAGATCGTTTGGGACCTACATTAAGTGTTCATGCCAGCACAGCGTCCAAACGTTCGCATGGAGATTCTCGTCCCAGGGCTGTGGGCAAGGCCAAGAGAAAGCTAGTTTTCACAGCAGAAAGAGTTCAGTCGCGGCCTGAAGCGAAAAGAAGATGAAAGAGCCTCCCGACTGGCTAAGATGGCAGACGAAACCGATAGAGCCATGGAGGCACTCATAAAGAAACGATAGGATATAGCTGAGCAAATGGCCCGAGTAGCAGAGTTGAGAGATGAGGAGTTCAGTTATGTTCAGTCCGAAGAGCGAGGACATAGGAGGGGGAAGGAACCTGCTCATTCGGAGCGGGGGTCTCGGGACCAGCATCGAGAAAGGAGAAGATCAAGAAGTTCTACTCCTCGGAGGTCAAAGCAGATGCAGCATCCTGCCGAATCTAGAGAACAGAGTCGAAGTGAACGGAAGGGACGATCCCGAGATCGCACTCCCGAGAACACGAAGAGGGCGCTTGTTGTTGCGCATTCTCACCATAGTCACCGGACCCAGAGACGAAGCAGATCCAGGGGCCGCACACCCGAAAGTCCTCCTAGGGTACTTTGCTCTGGAGACCGTCATCATAAAAGTCCTTCGAAGATTGGGGGTATTGTGGCTAAGGACCGATCTGCTCAAAAAAGGAGGGAGTCATCGGAGAAAGAAGTCTCATCACATCCAAAAGGAGTAGAATATCTGGTAAAAGAGCTGAAGGCGCTCCAGAAGCAGTTAGCCGAGGTCCAACAGGTGAAGGATACTCCGGGAAATAAAGCATCCCCATTTTCCTCGGATATTCTTAAGGAGAAGGCATACACCACCAAGAAGTTGCCTAGCATGGAAAGTTATGATGGTTCGGGAGATCCTTATGACCATAGCCAAGCATTTGACCGGTTAATGGATTATTACGATTTTACTGATGCTGCTAAATTGCTGGCATATAAAGTTTTTCGGCAGGGGTACTACTGGCCAACAATCTTCAAGGAAGCTATCGAATATGTGAAGAAGTGTGATAAGTTTCAACTTAATAGTCCGATCCCACATCAGTCACCAGAAGAGCTATATTCGATATTATCCCCTATACCCTTTGCTGTCTGGGGGGTTGATATACTAGGGCCGTTGCCAAAAGCTAAAGGGCAGGTCAGTTTTGTCATAGTTGCTATTGATTACATGACCAAATGGGTAGAGGCGAAACCACTTCGGCTGATAACGGAACAGGAGTGTCAGAAGTTTATGAAAGAATCCGTAGTGTTTCGCTTCGGAATTCCTAAAGTGGTGATATCAGACAACGGACGCCAGTTTGTGGGATCGAAATTTGAAGGATTTCTGAAAGAATTAGGGGTCCAGCACAGGAAGACTTCGGTGGCTCACCCACAATCAAATGGGCAGGTCGAGGTGACTAACAGAACACTGTTGAACGGGATCAAGCGTAGATTGGACGAAGCCAAAGGAAGATGACCGGAAGAGCTGCTTAGTGTATTGTGGGTTTACCGAACTACACCGAGGACTATGACAGGGGATTCACCTTTTCGATTGGCCTATGGTACTGATGCCTTAGTCCCAGTCGAAATTGGATCTCCAAGTCTTCGCGTTAGTCAATTCAGAGAAATCTACAATGACGAAGGACTGAAAGCCAACTTGGATCGGTTAGAAGAAGTCAGAGAAGTGGCTTTGATCAAATTAGCAGCCTACCAGAGGAGAGTTGCCAGGTATTATAACAAAGGGATAAAGCTCCGAAGGTTTGAAGTGGGGGACTTCGTTCTCAGAGAAGCCGAAGCATATACACCATAGAACACGGGGAAACTAATGCCGAATTGGGAAGGACCGTATGAAGTAACTGAAGTACCAAAGCCCGGGACATACCGATTGAAGGCATTGGATGGATCCGAAATAAAGAACACTTGGCACGCTGGTAGACTCCGAAAATACTTTCAGTAGAGATCGAGTCAGTTTTTCGGAAGTCTGTACATAACTGTCCATCATCAATAAAAAGTCACTTTTTCACAACTGATCCTCTTCTTACTTGACCTAAGGCCACAATGGTGTAAGGAGGTATGGTAGGACTCACTAGCCATTCGATGGTAGCCCAATTATTTGTTGCCCTGCGTGGTAGACAAATCCTGGATCCTATATTATTTTTACAAAGGGTGGTAAATCAATGGTCACCGAAGTAAGGAGGTATGATAGGACTCGCTGGTCATTCGATGGTAGCCCAATTATTTGTTGTCCTGCGTGGTAGACAAATCCTGGATCCTATATTGTTTTTACCAAGGGTGGTAAATCAATGGTCACCGAAGTAAGGAGGTATGGTAGGACTCGCTGGCCATTCGATGGCAGCCTATTCATTCGTTACCCCGTGTGGTAGTCGAATCCTATGGTCCTTTTTATACTTGTTCTACCCCGAGCGGTAAGCAGGATCTTGATGGTGCAAAGAGGATCAGCCGAATTCACCTTACACATGACCGATCCCATACTTCGGTAACGACAAACATACATCACTTTGTTTTATGCAAGTGTTGAATTCGGTTCAGTTCATTTAATTCAGTTCATTTCATTCTTTAACTTAACTGTTATATGTCTTATCTAATTTACTATCTAAGTTAAGTTCATACAGATTAATTAATGTTGAATTATTGACAAGAAACGAAGTAAACAGAAGACATAGTAAAGAAAGTTAAAATTTCATTGAACACTTAAACAAATCTATTTCAATTTCTTTACGAAATTTCTGCACAAAATTCTAAAGGACGGAAGTAGCAAGATCCTATTTACACATCATTTTCAAAATCTAGCAAGGCCGGATCTAATTGGGCTGCCACCAGCTTTTTCTTGCATTGACCTCGGCAGTCTTCGAATCCCTCATAATATACCTTCAGAATCTCTGCGCCAAGTTCGTAAGACGCACGATAATCTGCCTGTATCTGTTTACGCAGTTCTTCGGTCAGAGGAGGATCTCGTTCTTCAAGTACCTTTATCTTGCCACGAAGTTTGCGACGTTTGGCCCTATGAATTTTTCTATCACCCCGAGCCTTCGTCTGGACTTCCCCGAGTTGTATTGACAGGTTTTGATTTGATACAGCAAGACCCTCATTGGTAGTCTTCAGGGCTTCGGTTTCTGTAACAAATCTAATATTCATATTGGCCAATTTCTATTTACTGGCTTTTGTTGTCTTCAGTTCTTCTCTGACCGAGCTCAGCACCTCGTATGTTTCCCTCAGATCCCCCTTGGTTTGGGCCAATTCCCTCTGAAGGCTTTCATTAACATGAAGATTGGCTTCATGTTCATTTCTCTCCCGGACCAATGTAGCTTTCATCAGGTTGTTCTCCCTTCGCAGAGTCTCCTCATCGGATTCGACATTTATATGTCTGGGACGTAAACGTCCGAAGATTGCATTTGCCTGCATATATATGACGATATCCAATTAATCTCAGATATTTAAACAAGAAAAGAAATATTTGACCAAGACAATTATCATTCACCTTTGCCAGATAACTCATGCCTTCATCAAGAAAATTCCCGTTCGTATGGTTATCAAATCGGCGATCGTCAGTCTCTTAGACGAAGGCATCGAAGAGCCGGAAAGGAAAATTCACGTTGTATCGGGGCCACAAGGTCGGCATTCCCGTAGCCTCTTCATGGAATTTTTGGGATGAAGTCCTTGGAGGGGAAGGCATAGGTTGATCGCGAGGAGGAGAGGGATCCGTATATATATTCTTTGGGGAGAGAGATCGAGCCAGAGATGGGATGCTGTCAGAAGGTTGTTTTCTCTTTCGAGATGGTGTTACAATGGGTTCAGTTCGTTCTTCCTCAATATTGGTTCGAGTCTCCATTCGGGTTATTGAGGGAAGAACACCCGAAGAAGGTACCCTAAGCTCGTCGGAGGTTAAGGGGGTAACTTGGGTTCTCAACTTCTTGATCCGAATAAGCTGCCTTCGATCGCCTGCAGGTAGATCTAACAGACTTTTCCGGGCTGGTAGAGTTGGGTTGATAATCGGCGGTGTCGAGTCGATAATTGGCTGAGTTGGACCGACGACTGATGGCATTGGATCGACAGTTAGTGGTATCGGATCGATAGCTGAGGGTGTTGGATTGACAGTTGGTTCAGTTTCGGAAAGGGTTTCAGAATCAGATGGGATAAAAATTGGTCGAGGTCCCCGAGTGGCTCTTCTCTTTCGACGAGGTCGAAGGACTTCTTCTGGGATTATAGGTTCATCATCCGCAGGTGTTTGGATTGGGGGCTCAGTAATGTGGGCTTCAACAGTTGGTATCTTAGTAGGGGGTTTGAACTTGGAGGAGGCTTCCGGATGTGGAGGGTCGATGTCGACCTCTGCAGTTTTGCCGACTATGTTATCTTCGGAGGGGACTTCCTGTTGGGAGGACTCGGCAGTAACTTCTACGAACCTCCCAGCTAGAAAATCCTCCAACTCTTTCACCTCCGAAGACGATGGTTTGATCAAAGTTACTGCAGAAAATTAACAGTTTTACATCGAAATCAATACCACAGCAATTTTCAAAATATTGATAAAGTAAACCCATACTTACATTTGTGGTCGTATAACCACGCTTGCTTAGAGAGAAGTCCGTATTTCCATTCTTCCTTCGGGAAGTTGTCAAATAGTTCCATCATTTCAACCTCACGTTCTTCGGAAACGTCTCCAAAATCAGCAGAGATCTTCTCATCAGTGGCCCAGTTCGGTAAGGAGGAAATTTCAGGTCCCTTGACGTAAAACCATTTTTTGTGCCATCCCCTATTACTAGAGGGGGTGTTAACCAACGAACGTCTCTCGAATTTCTCCCCTGTCTTCGAGGAATGTTTGCTTATGGCCTTGAATCCTCTCTCTAGATTGACCGATCTTGTATACTGTGAAGAAGAAGTCGAGTGTAGGCTCTATACCTAACTCGTGGTAGAAAGCGATGAAAGCTAAGATGTGAATGGAAGAATTCGGCACCAATTGGGCGAACCCAACACCCAGAAACCCTAAGAGGGTCACTATGAAAGCATGGAGAGGAAACCGAACTCCTTTCTCCAGGATGGTCACTGGAACAGCCGTCCATCCTTCAGGACGTTGGTACATTCGCTCCTCAGATCGGGGGGCTCTCACCAGATGGGTATCCGGAATATGGCAGCGAGTGCGAATCCTCTTCAGGTCAACCTCTGTGATTGTCGACGGAATATTGGCATGTGCATATCGTTCCTTACTCCTATAGAACGCGGAAGGGTTGGAAAGGGATTTCATTACCGGATTCTTACTAGAAATTGCAGGTGTCGGATGGGAGGATGAGGCCTCTTTGCCGGAGTTTGGGTTTGGTAGAATGGCCGTAATAGGAGTCGCCCGAATTGGAGAATTTTGACTAGTGCTAGGGGTTGCCATCGATCGTATTTTGCAGAGAAGGTGAAGAAAGCTATGGAAGGAAGAAAAGAGCTCACAGGTATGAAAATCAAATTGGCAGGTAAAACTGTCAAATTTGGTAAAGTTTACCTCTTATACTGACGGTTACACGAATTACGAAGGCGGCACATTTAATTTTTGGCAATGATAAGAATTCGAATGGGGAGAGTCCGGGTTAATCCTCAGATATTTTATCAAATTGGGCCTCTCATTTGGACTTTCGGTTTTCAGCCCATCTTTTTCAAATTTAATCTTTAACTGTTTAGGTCTTTTACGTTGGATATCCGGACATCCTATGCTTTAATTTACAGGTCAAATCGGGTATGTCTTAATCACCCCTTATCATGGACCATTCATAGTTTTCTATTAAAAAATTCTGTTTAATAAAAAACTAGGGGGCAATGTTGGGCCATGATATTTCTCATGTTGGGCCTTGTGGATTGGGTTTAACTATCCAACTAGTCTATTGGATCTCCCTTATTGGATCTTGAAGATTGGGCCTAATTTTCACATTATATCTCCTTAATATTGGGCCGGGTCAATGGGTTGGTCCATTAGATCTTTTAATATCTCTATCTTTGACTTGTAATGATGAAAAAGGAAGGCTGTTGACCAAAAGTTTGAAAATCATTAATGTGGATGGGATTTTATCCGGCCGGCGGCATGCACAGTGGAAAAAAGGTGACAACCTGCATAAATTCGACTGGGATCAGTGAGGGATAGGGAACTGTGTCAGATAAGAGTTGGTGGCACGATAATCCAAGCCAGAGAGTATAACCTAGCAAGGAAGTCTCTAAGGAAAGGTACGCATACACACAACCTACGATTTTTTATCTCTCTAGAAACACTAGATATTTTATCTTCCATTAAAACCTTGAACGGCTTGTACTGACTCTCACGCCGGAGCTATCCCCCGACGGTTCAGCCGTCAAGCTTTTGGTGTTGACTGTGTTTACTGTGCAGGATTAGGGCGTCTTACGTGATTAGGACGTCAACGATCTTGGCGTTAACATGCACATTTTCAGTTTATGTTTGGATACATGTGAGACATTTGTTTGGAGTTTTCTTTTATAGGTCCAACAACAATGAATGTTCAACTTATTGGACTTACCCCTCGACCTCATGGGTTTCATTTAATAAGTAAACTCGGTAAGTGTTTTTGCTTCCAATTACTAAACTTGGATTTTATTTTTAGCTTTGTGGGATACTTCGATTTTGTTGTGTTTGTTCTATTTCTGAAATTTGTTCTTAATTATTGATTAATTTGAAGTTCTTATACCTAATTGTTCATGATCTTTTGACTAATTTGAGATGGGGTTTGCAGGCGACGATGTTGTCTCTGCCAAGGGAATGAACAAGGCGAATTTGTAATAGCGTCAATGAGAGATTGTCGGTGCTTTCTGTTTATTTGTATTCAAAATGTGTTTGTTGTATACCGGAAAAGAAAACCTCAGTTCATACATATTTTGTGTTGACTATCCCATAAACTGATTAGAAAGCTTTGAAGGGCATAATTAATTTACATGAATTGTTTACTTCGAGTTTTTTTTATATGAATGTTTAACAAATTATTAAATACATTATTTAAATTAGACCGTGCATTGCACGGGCTATCAACTAGTACATAACAATAGCAGTACATGAGTAATCAAAACATGTAATTTCTAAAAGCCATTAATAGCCAAAATTAGATTACGAATGGAAATAAATCATTAATTACGAATTAGGTTACATAATTACTTTTCGAAAATTATTATTTTCATTCGGAGATTTCTTAATATACTGAATATATAGTTCTATATTATACCAATAAAAAGATTATGCGGAATTAAAATTTCTAGCATAATTGAGTAATTAATTTATTCTATACAATAACGTAGCCATTGCTCTGATAATAGATGTTAAATAAATTATATCGGAACGTTTTATTACATAAAATAAAATCAATTAGGTACTTACATGAATTGAGAGAAGTCATCTTGTATGTATCACATTTCCGCTGCGCTTAATGGTGAAAGTTTTCAATTGTCTCTCTCAATCTTATGATGGATGCATATGCGTGTTTAAAAACAACTGAGACCAAATCCTAACTGTTTTATTTATAGAATAGCTAAAGGTTAAAATCGTCCATCAAGATTATGAAACCTTAGGGCTCATTATACTAAATTAATATTAGTAATAATATTTATGGGTCACATAATTACCAAACTCATAAATAAGATGATTAAATTAATACAATATGTAAGTCCAATAATTTCATAAATAGTATAGGCCACGTAAGGAATAAAATATTTTAACATTGCAGGCTTACGATTACAAAACTTATCAAATTTGTAAGAATTATAGGAGAGTCTCACTTATTTCACATCTATCCAAACAAATTACCACTAATAATCTTATCAATGTAACTGTCAATTAAATAGTTAACATAAAACATTTACAGTATATATCATTATTATAAATTGAATGAAGAGTTTAATTTTTGTAGTATTCCTTGATTATGAAGGATAATCAGATCGGGATAGATAGACAGGAAAATAACATACTATTAAAAGTTAATCGTGAGTTGATATTTAGTTAATAATTTAATTTGTTTAAACTAATCTGAACTATTTAAAATTAAAATTATAACATGTTTATAATTTAGATGTATAATGATTAATGGGTAGGGATGATAATTTCTCCCGTCCCCACTGTAATCTTCATGCCCCGTCCCGAATGATGACGGTGATTTTGACTCGATCAAAGATGAAGAATCACTGAATGCTATTTATGAGGATGAGGAGGGGATGCTATTTACTTCCTCCACCCAACCCCAACCCCAACCCCAACCCCAACCCCAACCCCAATCCCAATCCCAATTTCTAATCCGTACCCACCCAAAATAATTATATATTAATTAAGTTAATATTTATATTATTATATATTACATAATTAAAATATATGTCCTTGTGTGTGTGTGTATATATATATACATACATAATTAAAATATATTATTATGGTTATGGGGCAGATGGGCTACACAAACACATTTGGGGCTAATGTATAACAAAAATGTTATGTTATGGGGACCATTGATGGCGACAGGATCAATTTTTTTTATGACTCTTAAAAAATTAATGTGATTTATAACATTATTTTTTATATATATTTAAATGACGCCTAAATCACTATTTTTTATAAAAATTTCAGTATCAATAAATTATATTAATTTTTGGGAAATCATAACAAAAAAAAAATAATAATAATTTCAGTTTCCTGCTGAAAGCTGTAGAAAAAATAAATTGCTTGTTTTTTTTGTTTCTAAATAAACGGATAGTGTACAGTATTTTTTTTTAAACAAACGGTTATATTTTGTTTCTATAAAATTCATTTCATTAAGCGCAAAAATATTCACATATCTATATCTTTCAATCTGCTTTCTCTCCCCAACTTTCGTTCTTGATCAATATTCTCTTTATTCACAATTTTTACATCTCTCTATTTAGTATTTTGATATTCTCTGATAATTATAAACTTCAATTGTTATTATTATAATTTTTAATTTGTACTATTATTACATTTTTATTATTACAATACAATGGATCCCTTCGACTCCAACACTCCACAAATGCAGCAAATTATTCAAAACGATCCAAATATCATTATGCCTAAAAGTGTCGTTGCGGGTTCGAGTACTTTATTTCCACATCCTACCGGTGAACAAAGCAAACGTACAACGACTATTTGGGAACATTTCAACAAAGTGTGGGCTGCCGAAGGTGTTAAAAATGCCCAATGCAAAATATGTAACACATTATTTGGTACTAAAGGCAATAACACATTACAATGGCACTACCATTTGTGTTTGCAAAAGCATAAACTAACCGATGAAATCTCTCAAGCACAAATTGATCATTCCGGTCACAATTGGAGTTATGATCAAATACTACAGAAAGAGTGGCAAGCCAAACTAGTGATCGAGAAGGAGCTCCCGTTCAATTTTTTTGACGATGTGCGATGTACTGTGATGCCCCCAAAATAGGTTTACATCACCCATTCTGAGTTGCCAAATACATGGTACAGAATTCAAATACAAACTTAATTATACAACATGAACTAATAGTTTTTACACGAATATTATCTCATAGACAATATCCAAACTCAAATTCAATCCTTATTACATTTATTATCACAATATTTCCGAGAATAGTGAATACTACTATGACAACCATCTCGGACCATTACTCCATTCTTCGACTCGTCCCAACTATATTCTCATTTTTTTAAGAGAACAATGAAAGCAAGTGTAAGACCCCAACTTTTATAAATAAAGATGAATTTTCTATAAATATCATTTTTGAATATTATGGAGTTAATTTGATATAATGTTATAGTTGTGGGTAATATTTATAAATTTTGCAAAGTAAGCAAGTTGTTATAAAATATTCTTTTGGTCGGAGAATATTCTGTTTGTCGGGAAATATTTGTACGACGGCACAATCATTGGTGGACCCCACAGTAGAAGTATTGTCGTAGTTAAAAAACGACAAAAATTATCTTTCTATAAAATAACGGCTGAGGTGTTACCGTTAAAACCGTTAAAACTGTTGAACTACCCGGTAGTAAAAGTACAGTAATACGCGTGGTTGCATAGTAGCATACGGTATTGATTATTGATGCTTACGTATGAAGTCACTCAGCTATACTCAATTATTGCTACAGTAATTGCTGCATCATATCTCTTAAATTATTGTCATAGTATCATCTGTATAATATGTTATATTATTAAATCAATAATTGAGACGTTGTGGTAAGTTTGGTTATTTTTTTGGGGGCCCATATGTCATCATCTAAGAGTCTCTTTGTCAATAGTAATTACCGTCGTCAATAGTATTTACCTTGGTCAATAGTATTTACCTTGCTCAATAGTAATTACCTTGGTCAATAGTATTTACCTTGGTCAATAGTAATTACTTTCGTCAATAGTAGTTGTCCCTTCAATATTACCAAGAGTCATTTGACCATTCGTTAAGACCAAGAGTCATTTGACCATTCGTTAAAACCAAGAGCCACCCTCAGTTTTTCTATAAATAGAGGCCTAGGGCTTCATTATTTTTCACGAATTCATTCAAGCTATAGAGAGAGAAAGTATAGAGAGAATAAGAGAGAGAGAATAAAAGTATTCTGCTACTTCACTTTTCCAATATCCAGTTCTTTTAAGGTAAGGGATATTATTCTTTTGTATTCAAGAAGAGAACTTCTATTATTCCATTTCTTTATTATTCTGTTGGAATAACCTGTATATGCGGAATACCCTATACTTGGTGACATTCTTCTATTATTCTGTCTTTGTTATTCCGTTGGAACATCCTGTCTGTGCTATACGCCGGACCTGGTTCCGTCTTTATTATTCTGTCTTTATTTTCAGTTGGAACATCCTGTCTGTGCTTTACGCCGGACCTGGTTCCGTCTTTATTATTATTCTGTCGGAATATCCTGTCTGTGTGTTTTACACCGGACCTGGTTCCATTATTTATTATACTGTTATTTATTATTATGTCGGAATATCCTGTCTGTGCGTTTACGCCGGACCTGGTTCCATTATTATTATTCTGTTAAGAATAACCTGTCTGTGCGGTCTATCGCATGCATGGTGATTTCTTTTGTTATTCCATTCTTTATTATACTCAGTTGATTAAAACTTTGACTTCTATACTCCATGAAATTAGTGAAATATCCTTGATATTTGCGCTTCATCTAGTATCTATTCATTAAAATATTCTCCTGATCAGTCTTGAAGTTTACTCCACAAAGCAGTATCATGTTGACAATTTGGACGTTATAAATTCTTGGATAAACTAATTCTTGAACTTGTTTTATTGAATTCTTATATCATTGTCATCATCCTCATGTTTATAAAATGTTAAAAGTCATCTGTGGCCTGTAGTGCATAGATGGACTTGGTATGATTATGACCAGAGATTATTCGGTATAATCATGACCGTAATGTTACAAATGATGTGGTAAAAGTCCTTATTGGCCCGTAGTGCGTTGATGGACAGTTGTTGGCATGATCATGACCATTAATGAATACACGAATATCCTTGGCCGTAGTGCAGGGGTGATTCGATGATGTGGATTATTTTATTAAGCTGAGTCTCAGCGATCACAGTGTTGAAAAACTTTTTAAATCATAAAAGATAGTAGAGTTTATTTTCTACTTGACTCTTTTAATGGATTGCTTGTTCCGCTGCAGTTAAACTTGATGTCTATTATATTTTATCAGTTTAACATTGTTGAAGGCTAATGATAATTTATTCTGCATTATCTTAGTCATAATATTTCTTACTGGGCTAGTTGAGCTCACCCTTTCTTTCACTGTTCTCTTCAGGAAATGAGAACGTAGCTGGGGCAAGTCGGGGAACGGAGTGATGGTCCGAATGATAGTATTAGTTAGCAGTCCTCACTATTCTATGTAATGGTGTGTTAATAAATGTAACGAGGACTCCTTTTGAGTATGAATACTCTCTAGAAGATAATATTTGTATTCAAACTCACAGTTTATGTTTTGTCGTATTGTACACGACAGTTGTATTAGTAAGTTGTATTTGTATTTTGTACTATGTATCTGACGACCCAAGATGGGTGATGTATACCTAATTTTAGGGGTGTCACAGTTGGTATCAGAGCTTAGGGATATGATCCCTGGCTAAGATGTGAGAATAGAACTAGGAGGGGAGAGACGGGGAATTCCTTCGCTAGTATGACCTACCTAAGTTTATTTGCATAGTATTTAATTGGTCGGTCATAATATAAGGATAATATATAACATATCAAATAACTTTTATTTTGTGGCAGTATCTGAAAATGGCATCTGAGAATGTTGAGAATAGCCATGGAGCACAGGCGACTATTGATTCACCACATATCAATAATCAGGATAATGTTCATCAGGAAGGTGACAATCCTCATGCAAACAACAACACTGACCAGATGATGAATGATGGAATGTTCAGAGGTTTTATGCAATTCATGCAACAGGTGAAAGCGGCTCCTGTCCATAACGTAGGTGGAAATACTGGAAACTCTCAAGCGGTCACCGCTAAACAGTTTAAGGAGCTGGGACCACCGGAGTTTAAGGGAGAACCCAAACCACTTGTAGCTGAAACATGGATAAAGCAGATCACCAAGATATTTGATGTCTTGGGTTGCTCCGAGGAGCAAAAGGTTCCCTTTGTCGCCTTTATGTTGCGAGGAGAGGCAGATTACTGGTGGGAATCGATAAAGCGTACTCAACCTGCCGCACTGAAGATGTCTTGGGAGAAGTTCCAAGAGCTGTTTAACGACAAATACTTTTCCGAGAGTATTCGTCACATGAAGGAGGTGGAATTCATCAAATTAGAGCAGAATAATATGACCGTGTCGCAGTACGAGGCAAAATTTGCGGAGTTATCTCGGTTTGCGTCCCACCTGGTGGATAATGAAGAAAGAATGACGCGGATGTTTTTAAGAGGTTTGAAGCCGGAGATACGTCAACATCTTGTTTCTCATAAACTGTGTTTGTATTCAGATGTTGTAAAATAGGGCTCAGTTGGTGGAGCGCGATAACGAGACAACACATCCAAAAGAGAGCAGCCGGCAAAATGATAATACCAGTGAAAGCAGTCATCGAAGCGGTGACAACAAGCGTGGAGGGAATCAACAGGCCAGAAATGGTAACCACTTCGGTGGTAATTAGGGCCAAAACAATAAGAATGGGCATTTCAAGAAGAGGAGATTCAACAATGATAGAAAGACGTCAGCACCAGCACCTGTCGTTAAGGAAGGAGAACGACCACCTATCATATGTTTCAAATACGGAGGGGAGGGGCACATCAGTCCAAACTGCGCGATGTCGTCCAAAGCATGTTATAATTGTGGAAGAGAAGGTCATTTAGCCCGATTTTGTCGTTTATCGAAGACAAATTCAGCTAGGATGGAGGCACCAAAGGCCGTCCCAGAAAAATCAAAACTGGTTGTGCAAGGGAGAGCGTTTGTTGTGAACTCCCAGAGAGCAAGGAACCCGAATGAGGTCATCACGGGTAAGCTTATCATAAACTCTAACGAAGTCTATACTTTATTTGATACCGGTTCTACCCATTCTTTTATTTCTCCTACTTGCGCTCATCGATTAAATTTGATTCCGGAGAAATTAGACTTTGACTTAGCAGTTGAAACTCCATTGGGAGAAACCTTCATTACATCCACGGTTTATAAGTCTTGTTGGATTCAAGTTGGTACCCACACATTACCTGTCGATCTTATTTCATTAAAAATACTTGCATTTGACGTGATTCTAGGGATTGATTGGTTAACTACTCATCATGCAAAAATTGATTGTTTTCGTAAGGTTGTTAGCTTTTATATTCCTAATCGACCTATTATGCGAATTCAAGCAAACCATTAAAATCAATCGCTGTCATCTCAAGCCATAAAGCTATTCGTTTATTGAAAAATGGATGTCAAGCTTTCTTAGCTCATGTCACAGATCTAAACAAAAATACATCAGCTTTGAATGATATTTCTGTTGTTAATAAATTTCCTGACGTATTTCCCGAAGAACTTCCTGGCCTACCCCCAGAGCGTGAAATTGAATTTTGTATCGACCTTGAACCCGGTACAAAACCCATTTCCAAAGCCCCATATCGAATGTCTCCTATTGAACTTCAGGAGTTAAAGACCCAACTGCAGGAATTGTTAGACATTGGTTTTATTCGTCCTAGTACTTCTCCTTGGGGTGCTCCTGTTCTGTTCGTGAAGAAGAAAGATGGGAGTATGCGACTTTGTATTGATTATCGGGAGTTGAATCATGTCACCATCAAAAATAGGTACCCATTGCCACGTATTGATGACCTGTTTGACCAGTTGCAAGGAGCACAATTCTTTTCAAAGATCGATCTTCGTTCTGGATATCATCAGCTGAAGGTTAGAACTGAGGATATTCCAAAGACTGCCTTCAGAACTCGGTATGAGCATTATGAATTCTTAGTTATGTCTTTTGGATTGACTAATGCTCCTGCTGCCTTCATGGATATGATGAACAGGGTATTCAAGGAATATTTGGATCACTTTGTGGTCGTCTTTATCGATGACATCCTTGTTTATTCCAAAAGCCGTGAAGATCATGAGCAACACTTGAGACTGGTACTCCAAAAGCTTCGTGAATACAAACTTTATGCCAAGTTGAAGAAATGCGAGTTCTGGCTGGAAGAGGTAGCATTGCTTGGGCACGTAGTATCAAGTCATGGAATATCGGTTGACCCGGCAAAGATTGAAGCTATTCAAAGCTGGGAGCAACCTAAATCAGTGACCGAGGTACGTAGCTTTCTTGGTTTAGCTGGTTATTATCGGAGATTCGTGGAAGGATTTTCTCGAATCGCTACTCCATTAACTCAGCTGACTCGGAAAGATACAAAGTTCGGTTGGAGCGAAGAATGTGAGCAGAGTTTTCAAGAACTCAAGAGGAGACTCATTTCAGCACCTGTTCTAACAATACCATCTGGCTCGGAGGGATTTGTCATCTACAGTGATGCTTCGAGCAAAGGGTTGGGATGTGTTCTCATGCAACATGGAAAAGTCATAGCCTATGCATCAAGACAACTCAAGGAATATGAGAGGAATTATCCTACTCATGATCTAGAGTTGGCAGCTGTTGTCTTTGCACTTAAAATTGGAGGTATTACTTGTATGGGGAGAAGGTGGAGATCTTTACGGATCATAAAAGCCTCAAATATTTTTTCACTCAAAAGGAACTTAACATGCGACAACGACGTTGGCTTAAACTGTTGAAAGATTATGATCATACCATTCAATACCATCCTGGAAAAGCGAACGTGGTAGCTGACGCATTGAGTAGAAGATCATATGCAAGTACGAGTGCAATATTGTCAACACAAAAGCCCATTTTGTGTGACTTGCAAATGATGGAGATAGAGTTAAAAACTCCAGGGACCCATGTGATGATGGCGAATATATGAGTAGAACCAACTTTAATCGATAAAGTTAAAGCTGCTCAAGCTACAGACCTGGAGCTGATGCGTATGAGGAAGAAAGTGCAAGAAGGTTCTATGCCGGAAGCAAGAATCGATGAAGAAGGAATACTTCGAGTCAACTCTAGACTTTGTGTTCCTAACAACCCTGATTAAAAGTATGAAATCATGATGGAGGCGCACAACACACCGTTTGCAATCCATCCTGTAAGTACCAAAATGTATCATGATCTTCGTCATACATTTTGGTGGAGCAATATGAAGAGAGAGATAGCGTTGTTTATCTCAAGGTGTCTAACTTGTCAACGAGTCAAAGCGGAGCATCAAGTACCAAAAGGTCCATTGCAACCACTTGAAATTTTAGAATGGAAGTGGGAGCACATTACCATGGATTTCGTTACCGGTCTTCCTAAGGTTTCTCAAGGTATAGATGCGATTTGGGTCATTGTTGATAGATTGACCAAGTCTGCTCATTTCTTACCGATACGAGAAACTTATACACTTGAACATCTTGCTCGTATGTACATAAATGAGATTGTAAGACTGCATAGTATGCTAGTATCCATAGTTTCTGACCGAGACCCAAGATTCACTTCACGATTTTGGGTTAGTTTACAAAAAGCTATGGGCACGGATTTACGATTTAGTTCAGCATATCATCCTCAGACGGACGGACAATCAGAGAGGACTATTCAAACTCTTGAAGATCTATTAAGACTCTGTGTCTTTGACTTCAGGGGAAGTTGGGACAAGTTTTTACCATTGGTGGAGTTTTCCTACAACAACAGTTATCAAACAAGTATTGGCATGGCTCCATTCGAAGCATTGTATGGAAGAAAATGTCGTTCTCCAGTATGCTGGGATGAGGTGGGTGAATCAACGTTGTTGGGACCGGAGTTGGTACGTATGACTACAGAAAAGATTCAAACAATCCGACAACGTATAAAAACCTCACAAGATCGACAAAAGAGTTATGCTGATCTTCATCGAAAGGACGTGGAATTTGATGTAGGAGATCATGTGTTCTTACGTGTTGCTCCATGGAAAGGAGTTACGAGATTTAGAAAGAGAGGAAAGCTCAATCCTCGCTTCATCGGTCTATTTTTAATCCTCGATCGAGTAGGAACTGTGGCTTATAGACTCGCTTTACCGCCAAGTATGTCTCGTGTTCATAACATTTTTCACATATCCATGTTACGCAAATATGTGGAAGACCCAAACCACATTATTGAGTTAGAACCAGACGAAATAGCGGAAGATTTGACGTATGAAGAAGTTCCTGTTCAAATCTTGGATAAGAAGGAACATATTCTACGCTCCAAGGTTATACCTCAAGTCAAAGTTTTGTGGAGAAACCACGATGTTGAGGAAATGACCTGGGAGTTAGAATCTAAAATGAAATCAAGGTATCCTTACCTCTTCGACATACCAGGTATGTACCCTAATTTCGAGGGCGAAATTTTATAAGAAGGGGAGGTTGTAAGACCCCAACTTTTATAAATAAAGATGAATTTTCTATAAATATCATTTTTGAATATTATGGAGTTAATTTGATATAATGTTATAGTTGTGGGTAATATTTATAAATTTTGCAAAGTAAGCAAGTTGTTATAAAATATTCGTTTGGTCGGGGAATATTCTGTTTGTCGGGAAATATTTGTACGACGGCACAATTATTGGTGGACCCCACAGCAGAAGTATTGTCGTAGTTAGAAAACGACAAAAATTATCTTTCTATAAAATAACGGCTGAGGTGTTATCGTTAAAACCGTTAAAACTGTTGAACTACCCGGTAGTAAAAGTACAGTAATACGCTTGGTTGCATAGTAGCACACGGTATTGATTATTGATGCTTACGTAAGAAGTCACTCAGCTATACTCAGTTATTACTACAGTAATTGCTGCATCATATCTCTTAAATTATTGTCATAGTATCATCTGTATAATATGTTATATTATTAAATCAATAATTGAGACGTTGTGGTAAGTTTGGTTATTTTTTTTGGGGGGCCCATATGTCATCATCTAAGAGTCTCTTCGTCAATAGTAATTACCGTCGTCAATAGTATTTACCTTGGTCAATAGTATTTACCTTGGTCAATAGTAATTACCTTCGTCAATAGTATTTACCTTGGTCAATAGTATTTACCTTGGTCAATAGTAATTACCTTCGTCAATAGTATTTACCTTGGTCAATAGTAATTACTTTCGTCAATAGTAGTTGTCCCTTCAATATTACCAAGAGTCATTTGACCCTTCGTTAAGACCAAGAGTCATTTGACCCTTCGTTAAGACCAAGAGCCACCCTCAGTTTTTCTATAAATAGAGGCCTAGGGCTTCATTATTTTTCACGAATTCATTCAAGCTATAGAGAGAAAGTATAGAGAATAAGAGAGAGAGAATAAAAGTATTATGCTACTTCACTTTTCTAATATCTAGTTCTTTTAAGGTAAGAGATATTATTCTTTTGTATTCAAGAAGAGAACTTCTGTTATTCCATTTCTTTATTATTCTGTTGGAATAACCTGTATATGCGGAATACCCTATACTTGGTGACATTCTTCTATTATTCTGTCTTTGTTATTTCGTTGGAACATCCTGTCTGTGCTATACGCCGGACCTGGTTCCGTCTTTATTATTCTGTCTTTATTTTCAGTTGGAACATCCTGTCTGTGCTTTACGCCGGACCTGGTTCCGTCTTTATTATTATTCTGTCGGAATATCCTGTCTATGTGTTTTACACCGGACCTGGTTCCATTATTTATTATACTGTTATTTATTATTCTGTCGGAATATCCTGTCTGTGCGTTTACGCCGGACCTGGTTCCATTATTATTATTCTGTTAAGAATAACCTGTCTGTGCGGTCTATCGCATGCATGGTGATTTCTTTTGTTATTCCATTCTTTATTATACTCAGTTGATTAAAACTTTGACTTCTATACTCCATGAAATTAGTGGAATATCATTGATATTTGCGCTTCATCTAGTATTTATTCATAAAAATATTCTCCTGATCAGTTTTGAAGTTTACTCCACAAAGTAGTATCATGTTGACAATTTGGACGTTATAAATTCCTGGATAAACTAATTCTTGAACTTGTTTTATTGAATTCTTATATCATTGTCATCATCCTCATGTTTATAAAATGTTAAAAGTCATCTGTGGCCTGTAGTGCATAGATGGACTTGGTATGATTATGACCAGGGATTATTCGGTATAATCATGACCGTAATGTTACAAATGATGTGGTAAAAGTCCTCATTGGCCCGTAGTGCGTTGATGGACAGTTGTTGGCATGATCATGACCATTAATGAATACACAAATATCCTTGGCCGTAGTGCAGGGGTGATTCGATGATGTGAATTATTTTATTAAGCTGAGTCTCAGCGATCACAGTGTTGAAAAACTTTTTAAATCATAAAAGATAGTAGAGTTTATTTTCTACTTGACTCTTTTAATGGATTGCTTGTTCCGCTGCAGTTAAACTTGATGTCTATTATATTTTATCAGTTTAACATTGTTGAAGGCTAATGATAATTTATTCTGCATTATCTTAGTCATAATATTTCTTACTGGGCTAGTTGAGCTCACCATTTCTTTCACTGTTCTCTTCAGGAAATGAGAACGTAGCTGGGGCAAGTCGGGGAACGGAGTGATGGTCCGAATGATAGTATTAGTTAGTAGTCCTCACTATTCTATGTAATGGTGTGTTAATAAATGTAATGAGGACTACTTTTGAGTATGAATACTCTCTAGAAGATAATATTTGTATTCAAACTCACAGTTTATGTTTTGTCGTATTGTACACGACAGTTGTATTAGTAAGTTGTATTTGTATTTTGTACTATGTATCTGACGACCCAAGATGGGTGATGTATACCTAATTTTGGGGGTTGTCACAGCAAGGGGTGAGCTCAACTAGCCCAGTAATAAATATTATGACTAAGATAATGCAGAATAAATTATCGTTAGCCTTCAACAATGTTAAACTGATAAAATATAATAAACATCAAGTTTAACTACAGCGGAACAAGCAACCCATTAGAAGAGTCAAGTAGAGCATAATATCTACTATCTTCTATTATTTAAAAAGTTTATCATCAATTTTATCGCTGAGACTCAGGTTAATAAATAATCCACATCATCGAATCTCCCTGCACTATGGGCCAATGATATTCATTAGTATCACGTCCATGAATTATCCATGTACTACGGGCCAATGATATTCGTGTAATCATCCATAGTCATGATCATGCCAACAACTATCCATCATTGCACAATGGGTCAACGAGGACTTTTACCACATCATTTGTAACATTACGGGTTATGATTATACCGAATAATCTCTGGTCATAATCATACCGATCAACAGTTTATCTATGCACGTAAGCCAAAGATGACTTTCATCACAATATAAGTATGAGGATGATGACAATGATATAAGAATTCAATTAAAAGAAATCAAATGATAAATTTTTAAAGATTTATAATTTAATTTATCCAGAATTCAAACTCGTCCAAATTGTCAACATGATACTGCTTTGTAGAGTAAAATTCAAGAATAATATTATATCAAAAATGATTTAGACCGAAAAAGAAATTAATTTTTATTATGAATAATACCCCGGGTAAATAATACTCGAGTGAATAGTATCCCGTAAATAGTAATTCGGGAATAGTATCCCGTGAATAGTATCCCGGCATGAAAAACTTAAAATTTATCAAGAATGCTCAGAATAATATTTTCATGAAAAAATACTGGATGGAGCACAAATTTCAAGGATATTCTACTAATTTCATGGAGTATAAAAGTCAAAACTTTAACAAAATGAGTATAGAATTCGGAATCTGAAACGAAATAATATTACTTACATACTACAGAGTATGGAAGAAAATATTATTTCTTACGAATATTGAACAAAAATAATATCCTTTACCTTAAAAAGAAGAGTATTCTAACTGGTATAGCGGAGATATTCTTGAAGAAAACTTTTACTGTTTTCTACGCTCAAAGCTTCTTTAAACTCTAAAGAAATACGCTCAATATTATAGAAGAAGAATTCTTTGATTCTGGTGTGATTTTTAATTCTACCTAAGCATCCTATTTATAGGAGAATGAAAGGATACTATTTGAATTTAGAAATCACGGACTGCAAAGGGAAAACTTCACGGACGCAAATTCGATCGGTTGAAATTTTCTAAAAATCACATGATTTACTATGCAAACACCACTATGCATAATAAAATATAATATATTCTATTTTTCATAAAAAACAAAACTTATAAAATATAATTATGTATAACCTTCCTTTCACGTAAACTCTCCCCACCCCATTTTCATTTCATCTCATATGTGGGCCCCACCCCATATGTCACTTTCACACACACACATACACACACACACACACACACACACACACATATATATATATATATATATATATATATATATACTGAATAATTTTATATCGATTATTTTAAAAAATGGGTAAATGGGGGTCCATAAAATTAGCAAAATTTACATCAAATACTTCATAAAAATCTCCTCAATATTTTTAACAATATTTATTCATCATTATTATAACTCGCAATATTAACAACCAGATCGTTCCTAAGAAAGATGGGGCTTTCCGATAATGATTTCTCCCTATTGACGCGCAATTAGGTGACCAAACCCCTTTCCTCGACAGAACTTTCTAGACATTGTTAATTATGTATATAATTATATGAATAGCTTGTCATCTCAATTATTGATTTAATAATATATAAAATATTGACAATAATTGAATCAAATAACGTGAGATACTATGCAACAATTACTGTAACAATAATTGAGTATAACTGAGTGACTTCTCACAGCATCAATAATCAATACCGTGTGCTACTATGCAATCATGCGTATTACTATACTTTTAACACTGAGTACTTCAACAATTAACGGTAAAACTTTCGCCGTTAATTTTATAAAAAGATCTTTCTATCGTTTTCTAACTCTGACAATAATTCTGTTGTGGGGTCCACCAATGATTGTGCCATCGTATGAATATTTTCTGTTAAAATGAATATTCCTCGACCAATCGAATATTTTATAACAACTTGCATACTTTGCAAAATTTATAAATACTACCCACAACTATAACATTATATCAAATTCATACCATAATATTCAAAAATATATTTCGAGAAAAATTAATCTTTATTTTTAAAAATTGGGGTCTTACATGTACCAATTACATTCAAGGCGCATTGCAACTGAAATATAAACAAGTAAGTAGAATGACTACTAAACGTGATTCAATTAAATTATATAATAAAGCTAAAAAGGAACTAATTGAATATTTTGAAAATTTTGACGGTAAAATTTGTTTAACTAGTGATGTTTGGTCTGCTGATCATCAACCCGGAGTTAGCTATATTTGTATTACTGCTCATTGGATAGATTCTGAAATGCAAATGCAAAAAAGAATTATAGGATTTGAATTTTTTGAATTACCTCATAATGGTCAAACAATATATGCTCAAATTATGTCTCTTATTTGTACTTTTAAAATTAAAGATAAAATCATGAGTATTAGTTTAGATAATGCAAGTAATAACACTAGTTCTATTAACATGTTACAAAAAGATTTAATGCATGTAGTAAATGGTGCATTTTTTCATGTTCGATGCATATGTCATATAATAAATTTAATTGTTCAATCCGGATTCAATTACTTACAAGCTTCAATATGTAAAATTCGTGTTATGATTAATTATGCTTATGGTTCAAATAGAAGAATTCAAAATTTTAGAAATTTTTGTCATGCAAGAGGAGAAAATTTTAAAAGAGCAAATTTGATAATAACACTAGATGGAATAGTACATATGATTTGTTTAAAGATGTCTATAAACGTAAAAATATACTTATGGAGTTTTATAATACATAAGTTGATCATGAATTAACAAATCAAGATTGGGATCTACTTGGTCAACTCTTTAATATACTTAAAGTTTTTAAAAAACACACAAAAATATTAAATGGTGTTTATTATCCTATAATTCACCATGTTATGTTTGCATGTTTAGAAATAACAAATATATTTCAAGATTTTAAGTATGATCCTTTTTGGACTAACCTTATTTTGTCAATGGAGGAAAAATTTAAAAAATACTTTGAAGACATGCCAACTGTTATTACTTGTGCGGCTGCATTAAACTCAACTATAAAATTACAAGGTGTAGAAAGTATTTTAGAAGATATTGTAGAAAATATGGGTAGTACTAATATTGATTATATTAAAAGAAATTTTAATAATACATTTACTGAATTTTATAAACAATATGAATCTATATATTCTACATCTATACATGCACCACCCCCTGCCCCTTCATCTTCTAAATTTGCATTATTATTAAAATCACTATCCAAGAAACCAAGAACTTCAACACACACAAGTAGTTTAAACGAACTTGGTTTATATTGTAGTACTGATTTTAGGAGTTTTATGACTGATCAAGAATTTGAAAATTTTAATATACTCGCTTTCTGGAAAAAACATAAGCGACAATTTCCTACTTTGGCTATGATGGCCCGTGATTTACTAATTATCCAAGCTAGTACCGTAGCTTTGGAATCTTTTTTTTCTTTATCTGGCAGGGTATTGGATGAAAAAAGAAGCAGACTTAATTAGTCCGGAATCGTTGGAAATATGCATTTGCTATAGAGATTATTTTATCGCGCAAAGAAGAGTACAAAACATAATAGACGAGCAAGATAGCTCGGACGATCTCGAAGTCGGAGCAGAAACTGTCGAAAGTGCAAATATATAAAGGGTGCAGATATATTTTATGAAGATTCAAAGACAGATATTTTTTGAAGATTTGTAGACATTTTTTGAAGATTTAAAGACAAATATTTGTAATGGACTCATTCTTGATTATTGTTTAAGTTATACTTTAAAGTTATAAACTTATACTTATTCATCAAATTATTAATTCAATAAATTAATTTTTTTTACTTATTCATTATTATAATTTATAAGTTGTAACTTATAAGTTGTAAAACATTACTTTTAATTAATACATCAATTAAGTTTGAAGTTTTAATTTTTCATTCTTAATTTTTTGTAAGTATACTTAATTAATTAATATACAAAAGAAATGTAGAAAGTTTTTCTTTCTTTCTAAATTATTGGGCAAAATCTGATTTTTTAATTGTAAGGTCATTGGGACTTGGGAGATTCATTTAGTTATACTGAGAGACGAATTTAAATTTTGGATAGATGATGGATTGGACATTTGGACCCTTAAAATTTTAAATGGATTATGCAATGGTGGGTTGGAGTTTGGACCAAAAGAAAAAAGTAAAATAAATAAGGTAAATAAGCTTATGAGTTATAAGGCTATACCGATATAACTACTATAAGGCTTGAGTTAAGCTGCTAAGGCAGTAAGGCCTAAGGGACGTCAAGCCCAAGGCCCAGTCGGCTAGTTCGGAAGCGGAAGTCTCAAGTATGAATCAGTTTAGACACATAATAATTTTTAAAAAAAATCAAGTGCAGAGCCAGACCGGGCCAGCCTGGGCCTGTCCTATAGGCCTTAACAGGTCAGATTTTTATCGATGAAGCCTGGCCTTGCCTGGTCAACGGCCAAGGCCTGGTAGGCCTAGGCCAGGCCGACCTGTTGTGCAACTCTAATCTCAATACATGATAAAGAGTTAGGTGACAAAATTAGTAAGGAATGTAAATCTTTCTGTCCTTTCGTTAGAAATCTTCATATATAAAAATAGTTAAATTGTTAGATCAAAAATGATACTATCAAAATATATATATATATATATATATATATATATATATATATATATATATATATATATATATATATATATATATATGATATTTTTATAATTATTTTAGTAATACTTAACACTTTAAGCAACAATTATTACTCTAAAAATATCATTTTTACTTTGTAAAATATCAACGACCATAGATCGATAAATGATGAATAATAAAATTTTTTATTGATTATAGTTTACTTTATAATATTTTTTTAATTTAATTTTAACCTTCTGGTACAATACTAAGGATAAAAATGGAATACAATTATCACTAAATTATAGGGAGTTTGGTCTTTTAAAGTCATTATAATATTAATAGTAAGTGAGCCTTACAATCAACCTTGTAAAAATAATTTTAAATTAAAATTGTAAAAGTGTCACTTCCTAATATATAATTTAAACAATAAATGATAGCATGAAAAAATAATATATAGTGTATTACACTAAATAAATTATCTCTAATGTCATATAAAATTAAATAATTTCAATTAATGAGTTACACATCTGTAAATAACTATACCTAATTTTGTGTATATTTGGTTGCTCAACATTTGATGTGTTTGGAAGTTCAAACACACTTAAAAATCTTGTTTGTCTAGTAACAGTTTATTGTAGTATTTGGAAGTACAAACACCACAAACGTTGGACTCTTTGTATATTTTAGACGGATCCAGTTAGCATAAAGTGAACTTTCATTTCATGCTAACCACTCCCATTTTAGACCAAAGATGAAAGTCTAGTGCTAGGTTGGAACCCGCTATTCCTATTTGTAAGTTTTATTTAGGTTTCACTCTTTTTTTTTGCTAATTTAAACTTAAACTCACACACACAACCTTTGCCACTGTCAAAGTTTGAAACCCCACACTTTTGTAACTTAAGAGATGAGGATAACCATTGAGGAAATCTATTCCTAGATTTGAATTGTAATAATATAGGTTCTTAAAGTTAAAAAAAATGTACATTTTGAATATTTTTACAAATATACCAATTTATACTGAGTCCTTTTAGCGGGACATTCTTGTAGCGACATTCTAGCGACTTTTTTTTTGTTTTTTTTTCTTGTAGTACCTCCTAAAAAATGTATAATATTTATTACAACTGAATTTTTTTTTATAAAAAATTGTGTTTTAGGTGTAATTTGGATACATACAAGAAACATGAAGAAACAAGGTCTGTACAGTCTGTACAACCCTATTTCTTGTATGTATCCAAATCTATAAATTATACTAAAACACAGTACATGACACAATAGCTTGACATCTGTCATCCTCAAAAATCAACACATGTCCAGCCTAATTAATACTCCTTATTACCCTTAACAAAAATGCCCAGCTAACATAACAAATGACGTTGAAACAAACCTAAATTCATTCTCCTAAATCTGGAATCAACTATTCAAATATGGCATCTACCCTCTCTCGACACATCGATTTCTGCAAATCTGGAATTAACTATTCAAATATGGTATCTACCCTCTCTCGACGCATCCATTTCTGCGGTAAATTCCATTGAAAAGGCGAAGAAGAAGCAAACCCAAAGGATGAACATCCTAATTCGTTCAAATTCCCTAGAGACAGCGAAGAAGAAGCAGACCACGACGAAGAAGAAGCAAACCCAAAGGATGAACATCCTGATTCGTTCAATTCAGAGCATTCAAGAACAAATTCTCATACCTAGACCCAATAGAGGAAACTGATTCTTATTGTGACATTCGATCTGTAAGCCTTATCTTTATTTTTATTGGTTCATTATTGCTATTTTAGCTTACTATTTAGTTTTGAGCTTTTAGGTTAATACCATCATGATCTTTAATGATGCTTACAATCTGAAGTTTAATTTTAAAAAACTTGGTGAATTATTCTCTCACAAAATTTGAATAATGTTTTGCAATAAATTGTTGAATTGTCCACTCATGAGTCTTAAATAAATTAGATGGCAGAGTACACCAAAGCAAGAAATTTCTTTGGGTGATCTCTTAGATTTATAACTCTTTGTTGATCTCGATAATATTTTCGAGTTCAATTATGTATCTCGGTATTTATAGTAACGTTTCTTAATTATTATCTCCTAAAATCATTACTTTATACTCCCACATAAGTATTTTGAATTTGTAATCCCCTAAATCACTACAAATCTAAACAGTTTTAGTTAATAGCATAATGTTATGATATTATCCTCTGTAATTTAATTGTTATCTCTTAATTTATTGAATATATAATCCCCTAAATAACTACTACAAAATTTATAATATCTATACTGTTTTTACAATATCAACTTTTCTGATATTATCCTTTGTAATTTAATTATTAACTCCTAAAATCACTACTTTATGCTATTAATTAATTTTTTGGATTTATAATTCCCTAAATCACTACAAATTTAAATTATTTTGATAATGTCAACCGTTTTGATATTATCCTTTATAATTTAATTATATCAACTTTTTTGATATTATCTTTTGTAATTTAATTATTATCTACTAAAATCACTACTTTATGATATTATGGCTATTACTTTCCGTTGTTTAACCTAATTTCCTCCCTATAAATACCAACTCAATACACAAAAGCTTATACTACAAACAATCAACTCCTCCTTATTATTTTACCTATCCCAATATTTAGATGACGACTAGGTACGATTTTGCTGATGATATCAATCCTGTCAAAGAGACGTGGAAGATTAAAGTCAGGATAACTTGATTCTGGAATATGCCAAGTTTCAACAAAGCAGACTACATAAACAACATTGAGATGGTATTGTTGGATGAAATGGTATATATATATATATATATATATATATATATATATATATATATATATATATACTCAACTCCAAATTACAATATCTTACCATATGTATATTATACTTTTATAGGACACCAAAATACAAGCGAGTATCAGAAGGTCTCTTTTTACAAAATTTCAAACATCAGTCAAGGAACAACAAGTCTTTATAATCACCAATTTCGTTGTCAGTCAGAACGGTGGTTCTTTCAGAGCTACTCAACATCCATACAAAATTAATTTTCTTTATTCCACCTCACTGCGAGAGTTAGATGAGGCTCCCATTCATACATATGGATTTCAATTCACTCCATACGATCAAATACTATTATCTGCAGTTGATGATTCATACTTAGTTGGTATGTTTAACAATAATTAACCCTTTAGGTTTTTACATACTGAGTTATTTAATTACCTACATAATTTTGTTGCGTATAACCAGATGTTAATGGACAACTAACTGCGATAGGGAGTGTAGAAATCAATACAAGCAATGGTAAACAGAGCAAGAGAGTTAATATTGAATTAACTGATAACAGGTAAACTTTTATACTATATGAACACTTCTTTTATTAATAACTATGATCATTTAAATTAATCTTACATTTTATTTTTCTAACAGTCATAATGTATTGAGTTGCACCTTGTGGGATGACTTTGCAAACCAAATTTGTTCATTTGCTGAAATAGAAAATCAAAAAAACATTATAATTGTTTTACAGTTTGCAAAAATCAAGTTCTGGAAAGGTACTAATACTTGTATTTGGATGAAAAATATCTTTCCAAATATATGTTTATTAACTATGCAACATCTGTCGTTACCTAGGTACACCGGCTTTGTCCAACTTAATGTTCGGTTCGAGACTTCTTATAAATGCAAATATCCTTGAGGTTGTTACTTTTAAAAATAGGGGTATTGTGTTCTTTTTTGAACTCCTTATTAAAATCTATTACTACTACAAGTTAATTTTCCCTTTAACTACTCTCACTATTGTCTATCAGCATTTATGATGCCAATTTCGGTAAAACTATAATAACTCATTTATCTAGCCAAAGCGCATTATCTATTACAGATGAATTCCTCCAAATCTGTGATAGGAAAACTCTTGAGGATATACGTTTTTACTCCACAAAGCATTTATCATGTTGATGCAACGGAGGTAAAACCGTTTTTAAAACACCTTACTTCTTTCATAACATTAACTTATATTCTGTTGCTCATTTTTTTGACCCTCCAAGAGTCATCATATGTGGTACTTGCTACTATTCTGTGTATAGAAATCGAATATAACTGGTTCTACAATTCATGCAAAAAATATCGCAAAAAAGTAAAACCAGACAACGAAAAATATTGGTGTGATAAATGTTTTAACCATGTTAATTCTGTTACACCAAGGTATTGTGATACAGTATTTTGTTATACGTTATATCTATAAGACCCCGAATTTTATGAAATGAAAATATTCAATTTTCTTATAATTATTATTTTATTTCGTAAATGGTTAAATTGATAAAAGGTTAAAGTTAAGGGTGATATGTGAAATTTTTTGCAAAGTATGCAAGTTGTTATTAAATTTTCGTTTGGTCATAAAATATTCTTTTTGTCGGGAAATATCCGTACGACGGCACAATCATTGGTGGACCCCACAACGAAAGTATTGTCGTAGTTAGAAAACGATGGAATTATCTTTTTATAAAAATAACGGCGAAAGTGTTACCGTTAAAACTGTTGATGTAATATCCGGTAAAAATTAATAAATAAATAAATATTGAATAATAAAAAATTTCTTTATTTTAAGCATATTAATTGGACTTTGTTATTTATTTTGGGTCAAACTAGTTACTTAATTTATATGGGCTAATAAATATTAATAAATGATGGATAAATTAAATTGGTAAAATTGGGCTTTAAGCCAAGTGGGTCTAATTTATAATTGTGTAATTTTAAAATTTTATTAAAATTTGGAGAGTTAATAAATATATTATATTAATTAATAAAATATGTTTTAACTGAATAAATAACAATTGAAACCTAAACTTTCTTATTACTTATACGCACTGGAAAAAAAAAAGAAGAAGCGGCGCCACACCAGTTAGAGAGATTTGAGAGAAGGAGGCTTAGGCAATTCATTGTGAGTTGAAGAAAGAAAGAATTTGCATCAGGTTTGTCTTTATACCTGATCAATAGTTGATTGATTATATATATAAATATTTGAAAAGTTGGTTGAAGGCGTGCAGCAGACTTCTGACATTATTATATATATATATAGTTTATATGTTACTAAGTTATTAGATTATTATGTAAGAACAGAAAGGAAATTGATTATATATATATATATATATATATATATATATATATATATATATATATATATATATATATATACTGAACCTGCTGTAAAGTAAGAAGAATTATTAATATATCATGTTATATATATTATGAGGCATGTTGGTGGCCTGCAGCACTGTTGCAGGAGTTAGTTTCGTATTATATATATATATATATATATATATATATATATATATATTATTTTAATAATCATTGGGCCATTAAATTTGTATACGGAATTAGTAAATCAATTAGAGTTATATTTATTAATTTGAATTAATTAATTTTACTAACATAGTTATAAAATTTCTTAATAATAAATTTAATAGTATTATGTTTCTTAATGATTGGATTGTAATAAAATCTTATTAAATTTTTTAGATTGGACGGAGAGAGTCTAAACGAGTTTTGGAATATATTTTGGGTATTACATTGCTTAATCCAGGTACGAATTCCGTACTCTTTTAGCGAGACTCTTTTGTTTTTGATTTGTTCGTTTCGTTATTCGTTTTGAAATTTAGTATTGCCTCTCATAATTATTCCTTGTCAATTTATTGTGATAGTTTCGTTTGGCGTTCGTAGTTGGAACTCATATTTGTACTCTTTAGACTAGTACAACATGTCTAAATTTATTTTGATATTTGTAGTAATGTGCATGTTAGTATTTTTGGGGACTTTGAGTTGATGATTCATTTCAGTTTAGCATGTACATATTAGAACCCCTTTGTGTTGATATTGTGTCACATGTGTTGTGATATGGTATCCTTGTTAGAATATACCGTAGGGTATACCTAAGCTATAACCACCTGTGGGGGTACCACATGCATGTCCTCTTGGCACTGAGGCATGACACCTTCCGTGGCGTTGTGATCAGTCCACGGCGTCTCCGTTTTGTGCTCCAGTGGGAGTTGGCCATTTGGTGTTTTGTTGTGGGAGGCGTATGGGTCAACCCTAGTTTTCTGTTCTGTTCTGTTCTGCGAATTGGTGATGTTTATGCCAAACACACCTTCCAATTTTGCATGCATCTGGATTGCGCAGTCCGATGTGTGATTGCCTGTGTGGTATTATTTTGATTGCCTATGTGGCATTATTTGACTTGCCTGTGTGGCAAGGTATATTACTATTTATTTTGAGCTTGGTATGAAATAACACCCAGCCATTTGATTCAGCCTATCATTTCGTTGTGTTAGTTTTGTTCATTTCGTTTCAGTTCATTTAATTGAGTTAGTTATTTTGGTTCAATATTTGTATTCTATATATGTACTGGGCATTTGGCTCATGCTGTATTTTTCTTCTGGCAGGTAATCAGGGGAATCAAGGGTAAGTGTGATGAGAGCTCCCTTTTATCCAAATGGTTTAGATATATTATGTTTAGGTTGTGATACATTAGTTTGTTCAGAATTGTAATAATTATTTTAGATTGTGGTATGAGACAGTTTGGCATTTATTATGGTTGACTTGTGGAAATTATCAAATTTTAAGACTATTATTTTGGGGCTTTGAGCCTTGCTATTAAATTCATCAATCTTGTTATGTTTTGAGTAACCTCTCTTTCTATTTTGGAAAGGTGGTGTTATAGAGTTGGTATCAGCGCTTTGGTTCTTTCTTGTAGAAAACCTATTTAGGTTTGACCTGTAAGTTATGGGTAGACTTCTGGGTTAGGTTTCTGTTTCGTTTGATTTTCTGTTCAGCTATCATATCAGCTATATTCTAATTTGTCTCTAATCTGCTTTGCTTATGTTCATGATCTCTTTCTTAGATGACTCATAGATCCGCCAGAGTTGTTGGGAGACGAGGTAACAATAGGGGAAGAGGTGAGGGTCAACCCAATGAGCAACCTAATGATCAGATGAATGCTCAATTGGCTACCTTGGTGAATCAGGTGTTGAATCAGGCTTTACCTGTAATAACCGTGAATTTTAAGTCACTATATATGTATGTACATTATTAATATTTAAAATTTTGTGTTATACAGTGATTTAATATGTGACAACATATGCGAAATGGTGCATGGGTCAATTAACATGTATGCTATAGTTATGGATATATACATTTATAGGTTTCATTAAAAATGAAAGCCTCGTAACCTAATTATAAATTAGGCGAGACAATTAAATAATCTAAGGGTTATGGTAATAAGGAGAGGTTAGTATTTAATATGTATACTAACTTAAGTGGATAATCTTATTATTTCAAGTGACTAATAATTTTAAACCTAATTCTTGTGAACCTAATTAGGTTATGAGCTAAAGTCACATGTATAGGTTATTAAATTTCATAAGATTAGGAATGGAAATCCTAAATAATTAAATTGGGTATATATATTAAAATTGTTAGACCATGTTTATTACATAGCCCAAAACAATTAAAGGAGAAGCCCGAAAGAAATAAAATGCAAGCCCAAACTTAGCCCACTTGATTAAGAGTATTTTAGACATTTGATTTATCTAATTTATGCATTAAAATAAAAGCTAAATGAAGGAGTTAGTTGGCATAAATATGGCTGGCCACATTAGCCTTTTAAGGCAACTAATTAAGCTAAGCAAGGTCTATTTGTAGTAACTCTTACACAAAAAGACATGGTTGTCAAGCTCCCATTGGTTGCCACTTTATTAAGCATCCTTAATCATGATTAGACTAATTAAAGTGATAAGGCAAAGCTTCTATCCATGGGTTAAAGAAAGTATGGGGGATAATAGCTAGATACACTAAGTGTATCTATATTTTTTGTAAGTATCCTTTTACTTCATCTTTTCATTTCATTTCATTTCTTCTCTCATTCTTCCTCTTATAATTTCTCCCAAGCTAGCCACTTCTAGAGAGAGAAAGGAGAGAGAGGTTTGGCCATATATATAGGGGGAGAGGAGTGCTAGTTTGTTAATGCATCCAAAGTTCATCACTTACTTTGGTAAATCAAGGAAGGTTGCCATTAAATCAAGGTATAACCTAACCTTCATCTTCTTCTTCTACTTTGTTTTTTTTAGCTTGAGTTTTGTTGGGGTTATGAACAAATACTCAAGATACCCTAGTCCTACATATCATCATGTATAGAACTAAGTATATTGAGTGTTAGATCAAAGACTTAGAGGAAGAATATGAGCATATGTTCTCCAAGGGTGAAAACTCTTGTTTTCTTCCACTAAATCTTATGTAACTCAAGTTTTCCAACTTAGATTTGTGATCCGTCGAAGGTGGTGCTAGATACATGAGTTATCTAGTAAATCCAAGTGATAGAACACAAATCTAGCAAGTTTTGAATTCTTTGGAGCTGATTTCCCCAAAACAGCCCACTTGGAATGTTAAGGGTTCAAAAACCCTAAAATAGTTTCTGTCCTATTTTTCTTGGGTCTGTTTCGGACAGTTTCATGTCCCTTAAAAATTTGGAAAAATTAACAGAGATACCTTGAGAAGTTATCTATGTGTAGGAAAAAGAACGGACACGTTTCGAGTTATAGATTGTGTGTAATGAATATTTCCGTAAAGGACTCCTAAAACTTTACCGTCGAATATCTCACTGTGTATACACTGAAAAATTTCGAAATTTTTACAGTAGGTTCATATATATTAAGAGAGCATACCTTTAAAATTTCAGATTTTTCTGAGCAAAACTCAATTTATTAAAAATGAAGCTAGATCCAAGTGTTTTGGGAACTTTAAAAATAGTAGATCATTTTCTAAAATTCCAGAAAAATTTGAGGATCCTTGTAGGTTCATATTTTGTCAAAGTACAAAAGCTAAGAATTTTTGGAGTAAATTTACTATTTTTCCTAAAAATGGTTAAGTTATGAATAAAAGGAAATAAATAGTTAAATGATGTCTTTAATAAGAAAAAGATAATTTTTATGCTTGAATACTCATAATATATCATATCATGACTATCTTAGAGCACTTTGGTAATTTATGATAATAAAAATTATTTATGACCTTTTATGGATATTAAATAAGAGGTTTAATAAAGGATGAACAATTAGAATAAATTATTTATTAATCCAATAAATTATTAAAATATTATTATGATATTAATAATATTAGAATATGATATTGATAAGTAAATAAAAATATTAAGATTAAAATTTCTATAAAATATTATTAAATGGTTAATAATATTTGATTTAAGCATTGATAAATGATTAAAGTATTATTAAATAATTATTAATATTAGTAATAGAATAAGATATTATTAAATAATTAATAATATTAGTAAATGAATAAAATATTATTAAATAATTAATAATATTAAATGATTAATGATACTAAAGCATAAGTAAGATATTATTAAAGTAATAATATTAATTAAAATATTATTAAGAGGATTAATAATATTAATAAGGTATTAAAATATTATTAAGATGCTAATAATATTAGTAAGCAAATGAAAGTATTATTAGGGAACTAATAATACTAAGAGGTGAATTAAATATTATCAAGATTAATAATATTATGTGGTTATAGTAACATTATCAAGACATGATAATGTTTATAAGAACTAAATGTAATGCATAATATTTATGTGATTACATAATCTAATGTTATATTATGACTAATTGAAAGATTAACTATAGGTCTCTCAAAGGAAGATAATTTAACTGCATAGTGGATATAAATTAATTACGTAGCCATAATCTACAGACGAGGCAAGTGTCCTAACTCAAACTCGAGTTATTATTTTCAAAGCATGTTAGTGAATAATTATTGATGATTATTCACATCTATATTGATTATTGAAATTCGCACTTTGTGCAATTGAATTCCTGTTCTATTATTATTGAACTGTGAATTAAATAAAAGTTCTTTCATTTATGAACTGTTTATGAGATAGATCTATGCTAATTGTATCAGCTAGATCAAGCATGTTTAAATTTGTTAAATCAAATGTGTTTTAAAAAGCTGTTCTTATTAAATTGATATGATAAGAACTCTTGACTGAGAAAAGGACGAATTTGATTAAGGCATGATATCGATGCCGGAATATTAAGTGTTTATGCATAAATCACGGGGTATGAAAGGCTGATCCCCTTGAATACTAAAACTTATTAAAAGGTTCAGTTTAAATTACTGAAAACCTTGGCAAATGTTCATGGTTATCTCAAAACCACTCAGTTCATGTTATTCAATTATTCGAATATTCAATTGTTGATTATTAATTCATGTTCCTTCACAACCTTATATTATTGTTGAACATTGAAAGCAAAACTTCTTTCTAGTCATGATATATCTCCCTTGTATATAAACTTGCTAAGCAAATTAGTTGCTTACCCTTGCTATATCATAACATTTATTTCAGCTAAGCCTGAAGGATATAATACGAAGGACAAGGGCAAGGGCAAGATCCATGAATAGTTTAGAATGAATATTAATTATTATTATCTAATGGAAGTTCTTATATAAACCTTTTGTAATATGAATGGTGTGTTTAAGTTAAAGTTAAGAAGACCTTGGGACCATGCTATGGAAACTTTATTATAATGAACAATGTATGTTTATTATTTCGTAATAGTTATAGAATGCTTATGATGATGATAGATCGTGAACACCGAATCTGAGGTTAGAGAACCTGGATTTGGGGGCGTCACAGGTTGGTATCAAAGCTGTAGGTTATAAACATTAGGAATGCGAAACCTAGGTTATAACCTTAGTAGCAAACTCTTATAGAGTATGTTAGGAGATGGATTATGGAAATTTATCGGGTTTGTGTTGTACTTAATAAAATATTATTTCATTTTATCAATGAATATATTTTATTGTGGTACTGATGTTGGTTTTATTTATGGTGATTGTAGGATGTCTGACGAGCGCCAGGACAGTCACTAAGTAGATAAGGAGCTCATTGAGCGTGAGGTTACGGAAGAAGCCCCTCAGGGTCCTCTTATAGGGGATTTATTGTGGAGAATCAATCAATTGGAAGGCAGGGTGGGAGAACTGGAGGTTGAAAATCACACACTTCAGTTCACAGAAGGTCAATACAAGGAGGCGGCTTATCAAGCCCATATGGAGGTAGTCGAGCAGAAGGGAAAGTTGGATGAGTCCCAGTTGCAAGTTGAGATGCTGAGGGTACAGTTAGAGCATGAAAAGGCAAAGTTCGGAGAGCTGAGCATAGAGCATCTGGTGATGCGGGGCAAGTTTGACATGGAGATTGCAGACAAGATTCGCGTGGAGGAGGCATTTTATGAGTCAGCCCAGCGGGTGGACCAATTGGAGTTAGCACTGCAGGCCATGAAGGTCAGGGCCGAGACTTTAGGACTGACGCTAGACGCAGCGTATGAGGGCCAGCGTAGTGGGACTAGGAGGGCGCAGTTCGAGATAGGAGAGTCGAGTCGATCCGTTCGACGTAAAGCTATGGAGGGGTGGTTTCCCCCGGAGCCTGTTCAGGTGACCCAGCAAGGCCACCAGTGATGATTATGCTATGGACTAGTTGTAGATAGAGGCATTAGTACCCCTTTTGTGTAATAGGGTTTTATGTTGATGTAAACCTCAGCATGTGTGAGGTAGTAGGTAGTTTTGGTAGTATCCCTATTTGTGTTTGTAGGGAAGTATCATTTTGAGTTAATCCCATCTTTTGTGTTTAAAATGGGATAGTAGTATTTATAAGAATATACCTGTATTAATCATGTGAGACACTGAAGATTGGTATATGAATATAAATGCATTATTATTATGATATGTGTTGGAAAATTTTAAATAGTAAATTGTCTATTTAATGTTATGTGAGTCTAGTAGACTGATTTGGAAAATTTTCTTTAAAAACAGACTTAACCCACTAATCAGGGAGAAAGACTTCCAAAATCTTGGTAATTTAAAACTCTCCCATAATGATCATATGATTGTTGAATACAGTAGCGTGTTACATGCTAAGTACTTATATGATAATAAAACCCGAGTAACGTGTTAGAATTTTGTTCCACTAGATAATGCCGCCCAGACGTGTACTAAGGAACCAAGAGATCGAAGAGTCAGTTAATAATGCAGCGGGAGCTCAACCAAACCCAATGCAAGACTTTATCAACATGATGACTAAAGCTATGAGGAATCAAGCTCAACCTGCAGGAAATCAGGCGGGAAACCAATTAGCCAACTTTAAGGACTTCAAGGCAGTAGGACCGCCGGAGTTTAGAGGAACAGCAGACCCGTTAGAGGCCCTGACGTGAATGAAGGAGATTGAGAAGGCCTTCATTATTGCTAGAGTAGCAGAAAAATAGAAAACAATTTTTGCTACCTACTTAATGAAGGGTGAGGGTAACTATTGGTGGGAGGCCAACCAGAACAAAGCCGGGACTGGAATCGTGACTTGGGAAGCGTTCAAGAAGTTGTTCTTTGAGAACTACTTCCTTGAGAGTACATAAGCGAGAATGGAGATCAAATTTTTGGAATTGAAGCAGAAGAATATGTCAGTGTCAGAGTACGCCGCAAAGTTTAATGAATTGGCCAGATTCGCTCCACATCAGGTAGACACGGAGGTGAGAAAAGCAAGAAGGTTCGAAAATGGACTAAAGCCGTGGATTTACAGTATGATAGCGGTTCTACAAATCACGTCATTCTCAACTCTGTTGGAGAAAGCTCTCATAGCAGAAGGTGGAAGCGAAGCAGTCTCAAAGTACAATCGGGAGAAGAACAAGAAGAAAGTAGAAGGTGGGAATCAGAATGTTAGCGGTGGCGGTAGCAACAACAAGAAGCAGAAATGGAGCAGTGGGGGTAGTAATTTGGAGATTCAGCAAGGAAGTGTCCAACAAAAGAAGTCAGTGTGTGGAAACTGTGGAAAGGGTCACTCGGGAGAGTGCTTGAAAGGAAAAATGGTATGTTATACCTGTGGACAAGAAGGGCATACCTCACCCAATTGTTCTAAGGTGAAGAAAGGAGGTTGTTTTAACTGTGGTGAATTGGGACATCGGATCAAGGATTGCCCAAAGAAGAAAAGCACGGATGGCGGAAACGGCAACAGGGGCAATAACACTAAGATAACCAGTGGAGGACCAACCCAGCCAAACAAGCCGACAGCGAGGACATTCAATATGACAGTACAAGATGCCGTGGCATCCAGGGAGGTGGTGTCAGGTATAATTCCGATCAACGATATAAATGCCTATGTGTTATTCGATTCGGGAGCTTCATGTTCTTTTGTATCTGATGAATTTGCTCAAAGATTAAGTTTACCTCGTGAACTATTAGAACACCCAATGAATATAGAAGTAGCAAACAAAGAAATTATTCCTGTAGACTACATACATAAGAACTGTTGTGCTGATGTACGAGGGTTTAAGCTTAACGTGGATTTGATACCGATTCGTCTTCGAGAGTTTGATGTAATCCTCGGGATGGATTGGTTATTAAGTCACAGAGCGGTCATTGACTGTAAGAAAAAGTGCGTACACCTAAAGACTCCGAATAAGTCAAAGGTGGTATTTTATGGCAGTAAATCACCGAGACAATTTTGTTGTCTGACGATGATGCAAGCAAAGAAGTTGCTTAGGAAAGGTTGTATAGGTTATTTGGCTCACGTTGTGGATACCCGAAGAGTTGAGGGTGAACTGGGTCAGATACCTATTGTAAGGGAATTCGTTGACGTCTTCCCAGATGAGATTTTAGGATTGCCACCAGATAGAGAGATAGAGTTTGTTATCAATTTGGCACCAGGGACATCACCGGTATACAAAGCATTGTATCGTATGGCTCCGGTAGAAATGAAGGAACTGATGATTCAACTACAAGAATTGTTAGATAAGGGATACATTCGACCGAGCGTATCACCCTGGGGAGCACCAGTCTTATTCGTAAAGAAGAAGGATGGGTCATTAAGGATTTGTATCGACTACCGGGAGTTGAACAAGGTCACCATTAAGAACAAGTACCCGTTGCCTAGGATCGACGATTTGTTTGATCAGTTGAAGGGGGCAAAATATTTTTCAAAAATCGATTTGAGGACCGGTTATCACCAACTGAAGGTGAGGCAGGAGGATGTTCCAAAGACGGCATTCAGAACTCTGTATGGACACTTTGAGTTTCTGGTAATGTCTTTTGGGTTGACGAATGCGCCAGCAACATTCATGGACTTGATGAACAGAGTGTTTAAACAATATTTAGATAAGTTTGTTGTCGTGTTCATCAATGACATTCTGGTATATTCAGAGACAGAGGAAGAGTACGCTGAACATCTAAGGATAGTGTTGGAGACGTTAAGGAGGGAGAAGTTGTATGCAAAGTTCTCTAAGTGTGAGTTTTGGTTGCGGAGAGTGCAATTTTTGGGTCACGTTATCGACACGGATGGTGGTTCGGTGGATCCAGCAAAGGTAGAAGTGGTTATCAACTGGGAACAGCAAAAGACGCCGACAGAAATTAGGAGTTTCTTGGGATTAGCAGGATACTATCGGAGATTCATCAGAGATTTTTCAAAGATAGCATCACCGTTGACCAACCTTACCAAAAAGACAGTGAAGTTCATTTGGACGGAGAAATGTGAATAGAGTTTCATGGAATTGAAGAAGAGGCTCAGTCAGGCACCTGTGTTGACTTTACCAGACAACACGGGAGGATTTGTAGTGTATAGTGATGCGTCACACAAGGGTCTTGGTTGTGTACTGATGCAACATGGCAAGGTCATTGCATACGCTTCACTTTAGCTGAAGGACTATGAGAAGGGTTATCCGACTCATGACCTGGAATTAGCAACAGTAGTTTTTGCCTTGAAGATTTGGAGGCACTATTTGTATGGCGAGAAGTGTGAGATATATACAGATCACAAGAGTCTGAAGTATATCTTCACGCAGAAAGAGCTAAATATGAGGCAACGCCGATGGCTAAAATTGATCAAGGATTATGATTGTGAGATTCTGTACCATCCAGGAAAAGCAAATGTAGTGGCAGATGCCCTGAGTAGAAAAGGCAGAGAGAAGTTACTGAAGTTGACCATTCAAGAGGAATTGGTGAAAGATTTCGAACGACTTGACTTAGAAGTTAAGTATCCGATGGAGACCAACGAGAAATTATTTACAGTAGCAGCGAGCCCGACTTTATTAGATAAGGTTAAAGAGGCTCAAGAGAAGGACGAAGATTGCGACAACATCAAGAAGCGGTTAGCTGAAGGGGATGAATTGAAATACAAGATTGATGGCACCAGACTGCTGAGATTCGAAGGGCGAATTTGGGTACCGCTAGTACCAGAACTAAGAGAAGAGATTTTGCATGAAGTGCACAGTACGAGGTACTCGATACACCCAAGAAGCACAAAAATGTATCAAGACTTGCGTCAACACTTTTGGTGGCCAAACATGAAGAGAGATGTTGCAGAATGCGTCAGCAGATGTCTAACTTGTCAGAGAGTCAAGGCAGAGCATCAACGACCGAGTGGATTACTACAGCCTTTAGAGATTCTAGAGTGGAAGTGGGAGCACATCACGATAGATTTTGTGGTGGGACTTCCAGTAACACAAAAAGGAAACGACGCCATATGGGTGATTATAGATCGTCTTACGAAGTCAGCTCACTTTTTGTCGATCAAGATCAGGTATAATTTGGACCAGCTAGCCAAATTGTATATCAAAGAAATTATCTTGAGGCATGGCATACCGGTATCTATTGTATCGGATAGAGATCCGCGATTCACGTCAAACTTCTGGAAGAGCCTTCAGGAAAGAATGGGGATGCAACTACGGATGAGCACCACGTATCATCCGCAGACCGATGGGCAAAGCGAGAGAACAATTCTAACACTTGAAGACATGCTCAAAGCTTGTGTGATGGACTTCAAGGGTAGCTGGGAGGATCATCTTCCATTAGTAGAGTTCGCATACAACAATAGTTATCACGCCAGCATCGGAATGCCACCGTACGAAGCACTGTATGGAAGGAAATATAGAACGCCCTTATGCTGAGATGAAGTGGGTGAACGTCGACTGTTGGGACCAGAATTGGTACAGCAGACTATAGAGATCATCAAGGTGATAAGAGCCCGATTGGTAGCAGCTCAAGATCGCCAGAAGAAGTATGCAGACTTACATCGCCAGAAGAGAGATTTTGAGGTGGGAAACCATGTATTTTTGAAAGTATCTCCCTGGAAAGGGAAGATAAGGTTTGGAAAGAAAGGTAAACTGAGTCCGAGATTTATTGGACCTTTCGAGATCTTAAGAAAGATAGGAGAAGTGGCGTACGAGGTAGCTCTACCTCCTGAACTGGAACATATTTATAATGTGTTTCATGTGTCAGTGTTACGACCATACAAGCCTGATTACAAGCATGTGATATCGTACGAGCCAATTCAGGTCGAAAAGGATTTGTCGTACGAGGAAATTCCAGTTGAAATTTTAGATAGAAAAGAACAGAAATTACGAAATAAGGTTATACATTCTGTAAAGGTTCTTTGGAGGAACCACAATGCTGAAGAAGCTACGTGGGAACTCAAAGAAAGGATGAGGGAAAGTTATCCACATATTTTTGAGTAAACCTGTAAGTAATTCCGGGGACGAAATTCTTATAAGGGGGGGGGAGGATGTAATAACCGTGAATTTTAAGTCACTATATATGTATGTACATTATTAATATTTAAAACTTTGTGTTATACAGTGATTTAATATGTGACAATATATGTGAAATGGTGCATTGGTCAATTAACATGTATGCTATAGTTATGGATATATACATTTATAGATTTCATTAAAAATGAAAGCCTCGTAACCTAATTATAAATTAGGTGAGACAATTAAATAATCTAAGGGTTATGGTAATAAGGAGAGGTTAGTATTTAATATGTATACTAACTTAAGTGGATAATCTTATTATTTCAAGTGACTAATAATTTTAAACCTAATTCTTGTGAACCTAATTAGGTTATGAGCTAAAGTCACATGTATAGGTTATTAAATTTCATAAGATTAGGAATGAAAACCCTAAATAATTAAATTGGGTAACATATATTAAAATTGTTAGACTATGCTTATTACATAGCCCAAAACAATTAAAGGAGAAGCCCAAAAGAAATAAAATGCAAGCCCAAACTTAGCCCACTTGATTAAGGGTATTTTAGACATTTGATTTATCTAATTTATGCATTAAAATAAAAGCTAAATGAAGGAGTTAGTGGGCATAAATATGGCTGGCCACATTAGCCTTTTAAGGCAACTAATTAAGCTAAGCAAGGTCCATTTGTAGTGACTCTTACACAAAAATACATGGTTGTCAAGCTCCCATTGGTTGCCACTTTATTAAGCATCCTTAATCATGATTAGACTAATTAAAGTGATAAGGCAAAGCTTCTATCCATGGGTTAAAGAAAGTATGGGGGATAATAGCTAGATACACTAAGTGTATCTATATTTTTTGTAAGTATCCTTTTACTTCATCTTTTCATTTCATTTCATTTCTTCTCTCATTCTTCCTCTTATAATTTCTCCCAAGCTAGCCACTTCTAAAGAGAGAAAGGAGAGAGAGGTTTGGCCATATATATAGGGAGAGAGGAGTGCTAGTTTGTTAATGCATCCAAAGTTCATCACTTACTTTGGTAAATCAAGGAAGGTTGCCATTAAATCAAGGTATAACCTAACCTTCATCTTCTTCTTCTACTTTGTTTTTTTTAGCTTGAGTTTTGTTGGGGTTATGAACAAATACTCAAGATACCCTAGTCCTACATATCATCATGTATAGAACTAAGTATATTGAGTGTTAGATCAAAGACTTAGAGGAAGAATATGAGTATATGTTCTCCAAGGGTGAAAACTCTTGTTTTCTTTCACTAAATCTTGTGTAACTCAAGTTTTCCAACTTAGATTTGTGATCCGTCGAAGGGGGGGTGCTAGATACATGAGTTATCTAGTAAATCCAAGTGATAGAACACAAATCTAGCAAGTTTTGAATCTTTTGGAGCTGATTTCCCCAAAACAGCCCACTTGGAATGTTAAGGGTTCAAAAACCCTAAAATAGTTTCTGTCCTATTTTTCTTGGGTCTGTTTCGGACAGTTTCATGTCCCTTAAAAATTTGGCAAAATTAACAGAGATACCTTGAGAAGTTATCTACGTGTAGGAAAAAGAACGGATACGTTTCGAGTTATAGATTGTGTGTAATGAATATTTCCGTAAAGGACTCCTAAAACTTTACCGTCGAATATCTCACTGTGTATACACTGAAAAATTTCAAAATGTTTACAGTAGGTTCATATATATTAGGAGAGCATACCCTGAAAATTTCAAATTTTTCTGAGCAAAACTCAATTTATTAAAAATGAAGCAAGATCCGAGTATTTTGGGAACTTTAAAAATAGTAGATCATTTTCTAAAATTCCAAAAAAATTTGGGGATCCTTGTAGGCTCATATTGTGTCAAAGTACAGAAGCTGAGAATTTTTGGAGTAAGTTTACTATTTTTCCTAAAAATGGTTAAGTTATGAATAAAAGGAAATAAATAGTTAAATGATGTCTTTAATAAGTAAAAGGTGATTTTTATGCTTGAATACTCATAATATATCATATCATGACTATCTTAGAGCACTTTGATAATTTATGATAATAAAAATTATTTATGACCTTTTATGGATATTAAATAAGAGGTTTAATAAAGGATGAACAATTAGAATAAATTATTTATTAATCCAATAAATTATTAAAATATTATTATGATATTAATAATATTAGAATATGATATTGATAAGTAAATAAAAATATTAAGATTAAAATTTCTTTAAAATATTATTAAATGGTTAATAATATTTGATTTAAGCATTGATAAATGATTAAAGTATTATTAAATAATTAATAATATTAGTAATAGAATAAGATATTATTAAATGATTAACAATATTAGTAAATGAATAAAATATTATTAAATGATTAATAATATTAAATGATTAATGATACTAAAGCATAAGTAAGATATTATTAAAGTAATAAAATTAATTAAAATATTATTAAGAGGATTAATAATATTAGTAAGGTATTAAAATATTATTAGGATGTTAATAATATTAGTAAGCAAATGAAGTATTATTAGGGAACTAATAATACTAAGAGGTGAATTAAATATTATCAAAATTAATAATATTATGTAGTTATAGTAACATTATCAAGACATGATAATGTTTATAAGAACTAAATGTAATGCATAATATTTATGTGATTACATAATCTAATGTTATACTATGACTAATTGAAAGATTAACTATAGGTCTCTCAAAGGAAGATAATTTAACTGCATAGTGGATATAAATTAATTGCGTAGCCCTAATCTACAGACGAGGCAAGTGTCCTAACTCAAACTCGAGTTATTATTTTCAAAGCATGTTAGTGAATAATTATTGATGATTATTCACATCTATATTGATTATTAAAATTCGCACTTTATGCAATTGAATTCCTGTCCTATTATTATTGAACTGTGAATTAAATTAAAGTTCTTTCATTTATGAACTGTTTATGAGATAGATCTATGCTAATTGTATCAGCTAGATCAAGCATGTTTAAATTTGTTAAATCAAATGTGTTTTAAAAAGCTGTTCTTATTAAATTGATATGATAAGAACTCTTGACTGAGAAAAGGACGAATTTGATTAAGGCATGATATCGATGTCAGAATATTAAGTGTTTATGCATAAATCACGGGGTATGAAAGGCTGATCCCCTTGAATACTAAAACTTATTAAGAGGTCCAGTTTAAATTACTGAGAACCTTGGCAAATGTTCATGGTTATCTCAAAACCACTCAGTTCATGTTATTCAATTATTCGAATATTCAATTGTTGATTATTAATTCATGTTCCTTCACAACCTTATATTATTGTTGAACATTGAAAGCAAAACTTCTTTCTAGTCATGATATATCTCCCTTGTATATAAACTTGCTAAGCAAATTAGTTGCTTACCCTTGCTATATCATGACATTTATTTCAGCTAAACCTGAAGGATCCAATACGAAGGACAAGGGCAAGGGCAAGATCCAGGAATAGTTTAGAATGAATATTAATTATTATTATCTAATGAAAGTTCTTATGTAAACCTTTTGTAATATGAATGGTGTGTTTAAGTTAAGGTTAAGAAGACCTTGGGACCATGCTATGGAAACTTTATTATAATGAACAATGTATGTTTATTATTTCGTAATAGTTATAGAATGCTTATGATGATGATAGATCGTGAGCACCGAATCTGAGGTTAGAGAACCTAGATTTAGGGGCGTCACATTACCTCAGTTGGTGGCACAGGTTGTACAGGCAATACAGCAGCCGCCACCAGAAATTCCTGAGCAAGGGAATTAGGAAAATAATGGTCAGCAAGCAAATGTTGAAGAAGGGAATACAAATGGTCTTGATTAGCAGGTGGTTCCGATGTATGTATGGTTAGAGAGGTTTTAGAAGCAGAAACCGCATGTATTCAGTTCAGCTCCGACTCCAATTGATGCAGAGAATTAGATTGCTCACCTAGAGAAGATCTTTGATGTGTTGGGGTGCTCAGATAATCTGAAAGTGTTGCTTGCAGCTTACAAGCTAGAAGGTGATGCACAGAGGTGGTGGAAAGCGATGAAAGTAACAAAGGGTGATGGTTATATTGAGACACTTAGCTGGGCAGAGTTTTGTGAGGTCTTTTATCAATAGTACTTTCCAGCTACTGATAAAGAGGCCTATGCTAGAGACTATCTGTCCATTAAATAGAAAAATGATGAGTCCATCACTAATTTCATGACGATGTTCACCAGGTTGGCTTGCTTTGCGGGAACTTCTCTAGGGAATGCAGCGGAACAGGCAGAGAAGTTCAAGTGGTGGATTCATTATAGGTATCGCCAACATCTTATAAACAACAAGTTTACAGATGTGTCGGCTGTGGCAAATACGGCCAAAAATATTGAAATGGAGCGACAGGACTTTTGGTCTTCTAAACTGGAAGGGAGTCGAAAGAGGGACAGAGACAACCAGCAGGGTCAAACTTCAGGTCAGCACGAGAAGAATCAGAGTGGTCAGTGGAACAAGAACCATGGTGGCCAGCAGGGGCAATGGTGTGGGCAGAATCAGAACATTGGTTATCAGCAGATGCCTCAGCAAGGGCAGAATCGTTAGCTCCAGCTACTTTGGAATGGTCAGAATCGTCCGCAGTGGCAGAATCGTCAGCAGGGGCAAAATCAGGGTCGTTATTCGGGACCAGCTGGTGGGGGTAACCCAAACCTTATTCCGATAGCTCCTTGTGCTACTTGTGGGGCTAATCATTCGGGTAGGCAGTGCCACAGACTCACAGGTGCATGCTTCTTGTGTGGACAGATGGGTCATATTGCTATGGATTGTACCGATCCACGTGGTAATGGTGGAGGTGGTGATAATGGTGGCAATAGAGGTCAGCGTCAGGGTGGTCGAGTGTTTGCCTTGACATATAACCAGGCGGCAGGTGCACCAGGTATTGTTTCTGGCAATCGTGAGGCGTCTATTTTGTTTGATACGGGTTCTACTCATTTCGTTGTTGCTCAATCTTTTGTTCGGCACCTGGGTGTGCCATCTCAGTCTTTAGATTCTGTTATGTCTATTGCTACCCCGATGGGGACTTCTGTTGTTATTTCTGATTTGTATCGAGGGTGTCCGATAAGTTTTGGGGATAAGATTAGTAGGGCTAATCTTCTTCCGATGAGTATGCACGATTTTGATGTCATTCTTGGGATGAACTGGTTGGATAAGCACCAGGCCACTATCGATTGTCAGGTGAAGAAGGTTATATTTGGAGATGTGAAGTCTCCAAAATTCGTGTTTCAGGGTTCACAACCAAGTAGGGTGGTGAAGTTGATTTCAGCTTTGAAGGCTGGAAAGTTGGTGGCAAAGGGTTGTGAGGGGTATTTGGCATTTATGAAAGATACCTCTAAGAGTGAGTCTCGTATTGAGGATGTTCCAATTGTTCGTGACTTTTCTAATGTGTTTCCTGAGGAGTTGTCAGGGTTACCACCGCAACGAGAAGTGGAGTTTGCGGTTGAGCTTATTACTGGTGTGGAGCCTATCTCTAAGGCGCCGTATCGGATGGCACCATTGGAGTTGCAGGAGTTGAAAGAGCAGTTGTAGGAACTGTTAGATCGTGGTGTGATTCGGCTGAGTGTTTCGCCATGGGGTGCTCCGGTCTTGTTTGTGAAAAAAAAGGACAGGTCTATGAGGCTGTGTATAGACTACATGGAGTTGAATAAGATTACCATCATAAATCGGTATCTATTGCCGAGGATTGATGACTTATTTGACCAACTTCAGGGGGAAAAATATTTTTCAAAAATAGACTTAAGGTCTGGTTATCATCAGTTGAGGGTGAGGGATGAGGATATCCCTAAGACGGCCTTTCGTACTCGATATGAGCATTACGAGTTTCTGGTGATGCCATTTGGGTTGACTAACGCTCCGGCAGTGTTTATGGATTTGATCGAGTTGGAGTTGTATGTACGAGGTTCAGATGGGCATTTGGCGGGTATGAGAGTGGATCCCTCTCTTATCTCGCGGGTCAAAGAAGCTCAAAAAGAAGATGGGGAGTTGTGGAGTATGACGCAGAATCTGGAGGAGGGCAAGCATCCCGAGTTTCGTATTGACGACCATGGTGTGATTTGGTTGGGTGAGCGGTTGTGTGTACCGTCGGATCCAATCATTCAGGAGGCGGTGTTGGCTGAGGCTCATAGTTCGCCATTTTCTATTCATCTAGGTTCTACAAAGATGTATAGGGGTTTGAAGAAAATTTTTTGGTGGAATGGGATGAAACGAGACGTGGCTGAATATGTTGGGAAGTGTCTGACATGTCTACAAGTGAAGATAGAACATCAACGAGCTAATGGTTTGCTGCAACAGTTAGACATTCCAGTGTGGAAGTGGGAGGATATCACGATGGATTTTGTAACTGGGTTGCCCAAGACTTTCAGGAAGAATGATGTCATTTGGGTAATGGTGGACCGACTGACCAAATCGACACACTTTTTAGCTATCCATGATGGTTACTCGGTGGATAGGTTGGCACAAATCTTTCAGCAAGAGATTGTTAGACTTCATGGAACTCCGGTGTCTATTGTTTCATATCGGGACCCACGGTTCACCTCACGGTTTTGGAAAGGGTTTCAACGAGCTTGGGGTACTCGGCTCAACTTCAGTACTTCTTTCCATCCGTAAATTGATGGGCAATCCAAAAGGACTATTCAGACATTAGAGGATATGTTGAGGTCTTGTGCACTTGAGTGGTCGGGTAATTGGGATGATTACTTGAGCCTAGTTGAGTTTGCTTATAACAACAGCTGGCATGCAAGTATTGGGATGGCTCCGTTTGAGGCATTGTATGGTAGGAAGTGTCGAGCACCAACTTGTTGGGATGAGGTTGGCGAAAGGGCCATAGAAGGGCCTGAGTTAGTTCAAATCACTACAGAGAAGGTAGCGGTGGCTAAGGAGAAATTGAAGTCGGCTCGATCACGACAGAAGTGTTATGCTGATAAGTATAGGAGGACTTTAGAGTTTGAATCTGGTGAGCACGTGTTTCTAAAAGTTTCTCCTTAGAAGGGCATTCGGTGATTTGGGTTGAATAGGAAACTTAGTCAGCGTTATATTGGCCCATTTGAGATTCTAGAAAGGGTTGGTGAAGTTTCTCCAAGTAGCGTTATATCCATTCAATAAGATTCGGGAGGATCTTACTTGTGAGGAGCAAGTCGAGGCGATTTTGGATCGTCAAGAGCGAATTATGAGGAGGAAGACTATTCCGTTTGTTAAGATTTTGTGGAAGAATCATTCGGAGCGGGAAGCTACTTGGGAGATGGAGGAGTCTATTCGAGCGGAATATCCGCATCTTTTTGATAATTAGGTACGTTCTATTCTTTTAATTCCGGGGACGAAATTCTTTTAAGGGGTAGGTGATGTAATACCCGATAAAAATTAATAAATAAATAAATATTGAATAATAAAAAATTTCTTTGTTTTAAACATATTAATTGGACTTTGTTATTTATTTTGGGTCAAACTAGTTATTTTATTTATATGGGTTAATAAATATTAATAAATGATGGATAAATTAAATTGGAAAATTGGGCTTTAAACCAAGTGGGTCTAATTTATAATTGTGTAATTTTAAAATTTTATTAAAATTTGGAGAGTTAATACATATATTATATTAATTAATAAAATATGTTTTAACTGAATAAATAACAATTGAAACCTAAACTTTCTTATTACTTATACGCACTGGAAAAAAAAAAAGAAACGGCGCCGCACCAGTTAGAGAGATTTGAGAGAAGGAGGCTTAGGCAATTCATTGTGAGTTGAAGAAAGAACGAATTTGCATCAGGTTTGTCTTTATACCTGATCAATAGTTGATTGATTATATATATAAATATTTGAAAAGTTGGTTAAAGGCGTGCATCAGATGTGACGCCCCCAAAATAGGTATACAACACCCATTCTGAGTCGCCAAAATACATGGTACAGAAACAACTACATCTTTATTATTACAACACAAGAACTATGAGTTTAAATACAAATATTGTCATTTAGACAATATCCACCCTCAAATAAGTCCTCATTACAATTATTGATACATTATTTCACAAAAATGGTGAGGACTACTAAAGTAACTTCTAGAACCATCATTCCATACCCCGACTAGTACTCGCTACATTCTCGCTTCCTGAGAAAAATGGAACAAAAAGGAAAAGGGTGAGCTCAACTAGTCCAGTAAAGAACATTATGACTAAGATAATACAGAACAAATTATCGTTAGTCTTCAACAGGGAAAAATCTAATAGAATACAATAGACAACAAGTTTTAAATCAATAACTGCAGCGGAAACAGCAAACCATTAGAAGAGTCAAGTAGAGAATGAGTTCTACTATCTTCTAAGATTTAAAAGTCCATCATCAATATTTTATCCCTGTAACAACAATCAATAACCATCTTTAATCAAATATTCATCTTTGCACTACAGGCCAAAGATATTCATTTGTATCACCAGTCGGTCATGTTCATCTCAACACCTGTTCATCTTTGCACTACGGGCCAAAGATATTCATCAGTTAATCATTCATCTTTGCACTACGGGCCAAAGATATTCAGTAATATCATCATTTAGGACTGAGGATGATGAAAAATATCTTAAAGAAAACGAATCCAGTGAAACAAAATAACAAATATTAAGGATTCGTATTTCGATTTATCCATGTCCAAAAATACCTTATAATTATTCATAGTGAAGTAGAATTCAAGAATGATCAAAACATGGATACAATCAAAGCTAGTACCCAGGATAGATATTTTGGACGAAAAGAAGAAAATTTTATTTTTCGGTGAATAGTAACTCGTGAATAGTAACTCGTGAATAGTAACTCATGAATAGTAACCCCGACGTGAAAAGTTCCAAATTTGATAAAAATTTCCAACCAATATTTCGGCATAATGATATTGAAGAAATAATATCATTTTTGAATAAAATAACATCCCTTACCTCGTAAAGACAGTACTTCTGGTCGGAATACCGGTATAAGGCTGAAAGACACTTGCTCTGATGAATAGAAACTCTCAAAGTATCTAAATACTCACAAAATACACTCAATAATCTAGAGAGAGAAAGAGAGAAAACTTGTTTCTGGTGTGATTTTCAATTCTAACTTAGCCCTCTATTTATAGGAAAATGTTAGCACGCCGAAGCAGACTTAACCTGCAACCTGATGGCTTTACCTGCTACTATTCCCACCCACCACATTTGAATAAAAATCTCAGCACATTTCTTCACCAACCAAGAGTGGGGCCCACCAATTCTAGAATTTTCTACCAAAATGATTAACTCCGAAAATTCAACAATTTTTGAACCAGTCATCTCGTAAAATTCATAATAAATCATACGTTCATTTTTAACGGTTCAAAATTTGTGGACATATACTCAACTTATATATGTATAACATATCCAAAAATTATCACGATCCAACGGTCGGATTAAAAATTATAACCCCCGCAAAGTATCTCAAAAACCCTGATTTTTAATACCTCCATTCCGACAAAAATACTGATAAAAACCTCAACATTAACTCCTTCATTTTTAACCACAAAATATGTCCCTCATTTATATCCACAAAAATAAATATTTCCTTATCATATGAATCAATAATTAATTATTCACAAATAATATTACAGAATCATATTTATGACAACCAGGCCGTTCCCAGGAAAGAGGGGGCTTTCTAATAAGGATTTCTCCTTACTGGCGCGCAATTAGATGACCAAACCTCTCCTTAGACAGAACTTTCTAGACATTGCCAATAATGTTATCTAATAATATTATTCAAATAATATGAATTATTGATCTGATAATGGGAAATACTGTGTAGTGACAATTATTGAAACAACAGTAATATAAAATATCAACGCAGCAATTATTGAGTCAATAAAATAAAATACTGAACAGTAATTACTGTAACCATTATTGAGTAGTGCCTTCTTACGTAAGAATCAATAATTGGTGCAATATAGTGTGCTACTGTGTAACAACGCGTATTACTGTGTTTTAACCACCGGGTATTCCAACAGTATTAACGGTAACAACTACGCCGTTATTAATAAAAAACATATACTTGTCGTTTTCTTCATCCAATCGCTTTCCGTTATGGGGCCCACAAAAGACTGCGCCGTCGTACGAATATTCCCCGACAGGAAGAATATTCCACGACCAAACGAATATTCCTCGACAACAATGAATATTTTATAACCACCTGCTTATTTGAAATATTTGCGCATTTTACCCATAACTAACCTCATTAATCAATTTAACACTTACTATTTCAAAATAATAAATAGAGAGAATTTAAATTTCATTTATTAATAATTTGGGGTCTTACATCAGACTTCTGACATTATTATATATATATATATATATATATATATATATATATATATATATATATATACACAATCCATTTCTTAAGCTCACCCTTATTGAGCTCACCCCGAGCTCACCCTGCCTTTTTTTTTTTTAAAAAAACATAACTAATAAAAAATGTATAATAATTTTTAGAATTGAAAGTAACTAAGGTAAACAACGTAGAAAAAGCCAAATCACATCCAAAATACTTTCTTTTAAAAAACTTTCAATTCCAAAAATTATTATACATTTTTTATTAGTTATGTTTTTTTTTCAAAAAAAAAAAGACAGGGTGAGCTCGGGGTGAGCTCAATAAGGGTGAGCCTAAGATTCTTGCTCTCTCTCTCTCTCTCTCTCTCTCTCTCTCTATATATATATATATATATATATATATATATATATATATATATATATATATACTGAACCTGCTGTAAAGTAAGAAGAATTATTAATATATCATGTTATATATATAATGAGGCATGTTGGTGGCCTGCAGCAGTGCTGCAGGCGTTAGTTTCGTATATATATATATATATATATATATATATATATATATATATATATATATATATATTATATTTTAATAATCATTGGTCCATTAAATTTGTATACGAAATTAGTAAATCAATTGGAGTTATACTTATTAATTTGAATTAATTAATTTTACTAACATAGTTATAAAATTTCTTAATAATAAATTTAATAGTATTATGTTTCTTAATGATTGGATTGTAATAAAATCTTATTAAATTATTTAGATTGGACGGAGAGAGTCTAAACGAGTTTTGGAATATATTTTGGGTTTTACATTCCTTAATCCAGGTACGGATTCCGTACTCTTTCAGCGAGACTCTTTTGTTTTTGATTTGTTCGTTTCGTTATTCGTTTCGAAATTTAGTATTGCATCTCATAATTATTCCTTGTCAATTCATTGTGATAGTTTCGTTTGGCGTTCATAGTTGGAACTCATATTTGTACTCTTTAGACTAGTACAACATGTCTAAATTTATTTTGATATTTGTAGTAATGTGCATGTTAGTATTTTTGGGGACTTTGAGTTTATGATTCATTTCAGTTTAGCATGTATATATTAGAACCCCTTTGTGTTGATATTGTGTCGCATGTGTTGTGACATGTTATCCTTGTTAGAATATACCGTAGGGTATACCTGAGCTATAACCACCTGTGGGGGTACCACAGGCATGTCCTCTTAGCACCGAGGTGTGACACCTTCTGTGGCGATGTGATCAGTTCACGACGTCTCTGTTTTGTGCTCCGGTGGGAGTTGGCCATTTGGTGTTTTGTTGTGGGAGGCGTATGGGTCGACACTAGTTTTCTGCTCTGTTCTGTTCTACGGATTGGTGATGTTTGTTCCAAACACACCTTTCGATTTTGCATGCATCTGGATTGCGCAGTCCGATGTGTGATTTCCTGTGTGGCATTATTTTGATTGCATGTGTGGCATTATTTGACTTGCCTGTGTGGCAAGGTATGTTACTATTTATTTTGAGCTCGGTATGAAATAACACCCAGCCATTTGATTCAGCCTATCATTTCATTGTGTTAGTTTTGTTCGTTTCGTTTCAGTTCGTTTCGTTTCATTTCATTTAATTGAGTTAGTTATTTTGGTTCATTATTTATATTCTATATCCGTACTGGGCATTTGGCTCATGCTGTATTTTTCTTCCGGCAGGTAATCAGGGGAATCAAGGGCAAGTGTGATGAGAGCTCCCTTTTATCCAAATGGTTTAGATATATTATGTTTAGGTTGTGATACATTAGTTTGTTCAGAATTGTAATAATTATTTTAGATTGTGGTATGAGACAGTTTGACATTTATTATGGTTGACTTGTGGAAATTATCAGATTTTAAGACTATTATTTTGGAGCTTTGAGCCTTGCTATTAAATTCATCAGTCTTGTTATGTTTTGAGTAACCTCTCTTTCTATTTTGGAAAGGGGGTGTTACAGTTGAACTACCCGGTAGTAAAAGTACAGTAATACGCGTGGTTACATAGTAGCACACGATATTGATTATTGATGCTTACGTAAGATGTCACTCAGTTATACTCAATTATTGTTACGGTAATTGCTGCATCATATCTCTTATATTATTGATTCAATTATTGTCACAGTATCATCTGTATAATATGTTATAGTATTAAATCAATACTTGAGACGACAAAGTTATTCATATTATTATTTGCAATATTGACAATGTTAAGAAAGTTCTGTCGAGGAGAGGTTAGATAATCTAATTGCGCGCCAATAAGGAGAAATCCTTATCGGAAAGCCCCCTCTTTCCTGGGAACGACCTGGTTGTTAAATATTGTGAGTTATAATATTAATGATGAATAAATTCATGTTAATTAAAGATGAAATTGATAGTTCTATTATGTGGGAATTATTAGTGTAAGTGGAAATCGACATTTATTTCGATAATAATTAATGTCTGGAGGTTATAATGACCAATCGGGGAGTTAACCGGATAAATAAGCAATTAATTGCTATTATTTCACATGCTTATAACTATTTGTTCGCATGTGTGTACTATTGATTCACATTCTTGTACTATTAGGGGAGTTGGTGCACGATTGATAATACTTGCATGACTAAGTTAAAATTGGAGGTATAGATGGATGTACTATACTGTAATTAGTTTTTTCACATGATTATACTATTGAGTCACATGAATGAACTATTAATTCACATGATTTACTATTAGGGGAGGTGGTGCAAGTTTGGTAATACTTGCAGGGCTAAATTAAAAATGAAAAAAAAGATGAAGGTATTATACTGTAATATTGTGAGCCCCAAAACGTGCAATTATTGATACTATATTTTCATATAAATAGAAGCTCATTCTTCCTTCATTCTCACCAATTCATTACGTCTCACAAGAGCAATTATTATAGAGAAATTATAGAGAGAAAGAAGAAGAAAAGTCTGCTACCTTACTACTCCAGTATCCAATTTTCTTCTAAGGTAAGGGGTATTATTTCTTTCGTATTCATGAAGAGAGCTATTGTTATTCCATTCCTTATTATTATGTTAGAATAACCTGTCTATGCGAAGTACCGCTTACATGGTGAAATTCCTCTGTTATTCCATTCCTTATTATTCTGTTGGAATAACCTGTCTGGGCGGTCTATCGCATGCCTGCTGAATTCTGTTGTTATTCTATTCTTTATTATTCTGTTGGAATATCCTGTCTGTGCGGATTACGCATTACCTGGTTCCATTCTTTATTATTCTGTTGGAATATCCTATTTGTGCGGATTACGCATGACTTGATTCCATTCTTTATTATTCTGTTGGAATAACTTGTCTATGTGGATTACCGCATGCATGGTGAATGAACCTTCGTATTCATTCATTATTAAATTATGAAAATGATCTGTCTACGTGGATTACCGCATGGCGTGTGAAAATTCATTTGCAGTTTCGTATATTCTATTATACTCGTATGAGATATCATTTCTTTTGTACTTGTCATGAAATATCATTTTATTTGGAATTTTATTTACAAGTTACTATTCACATATTACTATTTATCCGGTTATTATTCACTCTAGTATTATTCACTCGGGTATTCGAGGCACTTTTCATGCCAGAGTACTATTCACGAGTTACTATTTACCTGATTACTATTCATTCTAGTATCATTCACTCGAGTATTCGGGACATTTTTCGTGTCGGAGTACTATTCACGAGGTACTATTCTTAAAGTACTATTCATAGGGTACTATTCACGGGATACTATTTATCCAAAAAATATATTTCTTTCCTGTCCAAACTATTTTTGGTACATAAATATTATTCTTGAATTTTACTCCACAAAGTAGTATCATGTTGACAATTTGAGCGTTATTGAATTCTGGATAAATTAAATTATAAATTTTTAAAATTTATCCTTGAACTTATTTTATTGAATTATTATGTCATTGTCATCATCCTCATTCTTATATTGTGATGAAAGTCATCTTTGGCTTACGTGCATAGATGGACTTGGTATGATTATGACCAGGGATTATTCGGTATAATCATGACCGTAATGTGACGAATGATGTGGTGAAAGTCCTCATTGGCTTGTAGTTCATTGATGGACAGTTGTTGGTGTGATTATGACTAGGAATTATTTGGTATAATCATGACCATTGATGATTACATGAAAATCCTTGGTCATGGAGCAGGGATGGTTTGATTTTAATTATTAAGATGAGTCTCAGCGATAAAGTTGATGAAAAACTTTTTAAATCATAGAAGATAGTAGATTTTATGCTCTACTTGACTTTTCTAATGGATTGCTTATTCCGCTGCAGTTGTTGATCTTAAACTTGTTATCTATTATATTCTATCAGTTATTATACTGTCGAAGGCTAAGGATAATTTATTCTGCATTATCTTAGTCATAATATTTCTTACTGGGCTAGTTGAGCTCACCCTTTGCTTTCATTGTTCTCTTCAAGAAATGAGAATATAGCTGGGACTAGTCGGAGAACGGAGTGACGATCCAGATGATAGCATTAGTAGTCCTCACTATTCTATAAACTAGTGTGACAATAAATGTAATGAGGACTCCATTGAGTGTGGATATTGTCTAGATGACAATATTTTTATTAAAACTCTCATATTATATTTTGTCGTATTTTACACGACTGTTGTATAATTAAGTTGTATTTGAATTTTGTACCATGTATTTGGCGACTTAAGATGGGTGATGTATACCTGTTTTTGGGGCGTCACAGTTGGTATCAAAGTTTAGGGATATGATCCCTGGCTGAGATGTGAGACAAGAACTAGGAGGGAAGAGATGGAAAATTCCTTCGCTAGTATGACATACCTAAGTTTATTTGGTATTTAATTGGTCGGTCAGAGTATAGGAATAATGTGTGATATGTTTAACCCTTGTTTTGTGGCAGTATTTGAAAATAGCATCCGAAAATGTTGAGATAAGTAATGAAGCACATGAGACCGTTGAGTCACCACAAATTAATACCCAGGACAATGTGCAACAAGAAAACAATAATCCTCAGGTAAATAACAACACCGATCAGATGATGAACGATAGAATGTTCAGAGGCTTTATGCAATTCATGCAACATCAGGCGAGAGAGACTCATGTTCATAATGTAGGTGGAAACAATGGCAATCCAAGGCTGGTCACTACAAAGCAGTTAAAGGAGCTGGGACCGTCGAAGTTTTTGGGAAAGCCAGAACCACTTGAGGCGGAGACGTGGATAAAGCAGATCACCAAGATATTTGATGTCTTGGAATGCTCAGAAGAGCAAAAGGTTCCCTTCGCCACCTTTATGTTGCGTGAAGAGGCAGATTATTAGTGGAAATCTGTAAAGCGTACCCAGCCTAACGCACTCAAGATGTCTTGGGAGAAGTTCTAAGAGTTTTTCAACGACAAGTACTTTCCCGAAAGTATTCGTCACATGAAGGAGGTTGAATTCATCAAGTTAGAGCAAAACAATATGACCGTGTAGCAATACGAGGCTAAATTTACGGAGTTATCCCGGTTTGCATCCCATTTGGTCGATAATGAGGAGCGAATAAAGTGAATGTTTTTAAGAGGTTTGAAACCCGATATACGTCAATACCTCATTTCTCACAAACTTTGTTTATATTCAGATGTTGTGAATAGGGCTCAGTTATTGGAGTGCGATAATGAGTCAGCACAACCAAAAGGCAACGACCAACAACACGATAATAATAGTACCGGTGGCAACGGCCATCGGAACAATGATAACCATCGTGGGGGAAATTATCATACCAAGAATGGTAACCACTTCGGTGGTAATCATTGCCAAGATAATAGGAGTGGAAATTTCAAGAAAATAATGTTCAACAATGATGGAAAGATAGCAGCACCAACACCTGTTAAGGAAGGAGAACGACTATCGCTCGTATGCTTCAAATGCGAAGGGGAGGGACATATCAGTCCAAACTGCGTAATGCAGTCCAAAGCATGTTACAATTGTGGAAAAGAAGGTCACCTAGCCCGATTTTGTCGTGCACCAAAGTTAAGTCCAGCTGGGACGGTGGTACCAAAGGCGGATACGGACAAAACAAAGTCGGTGGTTTCAGGAAGAGCATTTTTCATGACTTCTCAAAAAGTGAGTAACCCGAACGAAGTTAGCACGAGTTAGTTAATTATAAATTCTTGCGAAGTCTATACCTTATTAGATACCGGTTCTACCCATTCTTTTATCTCTCTTGCTTACGCTCAATGTTTAAATTTGACTCCGGAGAAATTAGACTTTGACTTATCGGTTGAAACTCCGTTAGGAGAAACCTTCATTACATGTGCTATCCAAGTCTTGGATGAGAGTCACAGTTTTGAATGATATTTCTATTGTTAATAAATTTCCTGACGTATTCTTGAAGACTTCTTAGCCTACCCTAGAGCGTGAAATCGAATTTTGTATTGACCCCAGTACAAAACCCATTTCTCAAACCCTTAAATATTTCTTCACCCAAAATGAACGTATAATGCGCCAAAGATGTTGGCTCGAGCTGTTGAAGATTACGACTATTCCATTCAATATCATTGTGAAAAAGCAAACGTGGTAGCTGACGCGTTGAGTAGAAGATCATATATGTTTGCGAGTGCGATGTTGTTAACAGAAAAACCCATTTCATATAACTTACAAATGATGAAGATAGAGTTAAAGACTCTAGGGACCCACGTGAAGATAATGAATATACGATTAGAATCGACTTTAATTGATAAAGTTAAAGCCGATCAAGCTACATACCCATAGCTGATGAATGTGAAGAAGAAGGTTCAAGAGGGCGTTATTCTAGAAGCAAGAATCGACGAATAGAGAAAATATCAAACCTCGATTTAATTGGCCCATTTGAAATCCTCGATCGAGTAGAAACTGTGACCTGTAGACTCGTTTTACCGCCAAGTATGTCACGTGTTCATAACGATTTTTACGTATCGATGTTACGTAAATATGTGGACGACCCAAACCACATTATTGAATTAGAACTAGACGAGATAGCAGAAGATTTAACGTATGATGAGATACGTGTTAAAATCTTGGATAAGAAGGATCATATTCGACACTCAAAGGTTATACCTCAAGAGTTAGAATCTGTCAAGGTAACCTAACCTCTTCGGTATACCAGGTGTAAGACCTCAATTATTAATGAATAAAATCAAATTTTCTCTAATTATTATTGTGAATAATAAGGTGTTAATTTGATATAATATTTTGGTTATGGGTGAAATGTATAAATTTTACAAAATAAACAAGTGGTTATAAAATATTCATTTTGTCGGAAAATATTCGTTTGGTCGTGGAATATTCTTTCTGTCGGGGAATATTCGAACGACGACGCAGCTATTTGTGGGCCCCATAACGAAAAATGATTGGATGAAGATAACGACAAAAATTAAGTTTTTATAAATAACGGCGTAGTTTTTACTGTTAACACTGTTGGAATACCCGGTGGTTAAAATACAATAATACGCGTGGTTGCACAGTAGCACACGGATTGCACAGTATTTTTGAATTATTGATTCTTACGAAGGAAGGCCCTACTCAATAATTGTTACAGTAGTTACTGTTCAATATTTTATTTTATTGATTCAATAATTGCTGCATTGATATTTTATATTATTGTTGTTTCAATAATTGTCACTGCACAGTATTTCCCATTATCTGATCAATAATTCATATTATTTGAATAATATTATTAGATAGCATTATTGGCAATGACTAAAAAGTTCTGTCTAAGGAGAGGTTTGGTCATCTAATTACGCGCCAGTAAGGAGAAATCCTTATTGGAAAGCCCCCTCTTTCCTGGGAACGGCCTGGTTGTCATAAATGTGATTCTGTAATATTAATTGTGAATAATTAATTATTGATTCATATGATAAGGAAATATTTATTTTATGTGAATATAAATGTTGGATATATTTTGTGGTTAAAAATGAAGGAGTTAATGTTTAGGTGTTTTATCAATATTTTTGTCGGAATGGAGGTATTAAAAATCAATCAGGGTTTTTGGGATATATTGCGGTGGTTATAATTTTTAATCCGACCGTTGGATCGTTGTAATTTTTGGATATGTTATACATATATAAGTTGAGTATATATCCACAAATTTTGAACCGTTAAAAATGAACGTGTGATTTGTTATGAATTTTAAGAGATGACTGGTTCAGAAATTATTGAAGTTTCAGAATTTATCATTTTGATAGAAAATTCTAGAATTGGTGGGCCCCACTTTTGGTTGGTGAAAATGTACTGAGATTTTTATTCAAATGTGGTGGGTGAAAATAGTAGCAGGTAAAGCCATTCGGTTGCAGATAAAGTCTGCTTCGGCGTGCTAACATTTTCCTATAAATAGAGGGCTAAGTTAGAATTGAAAATCACACCAGAAACAAGTTTTCTCTCTCTAGATTATTGAGTGTATTTTGTAAGTATTTAGATACTTTATGAGTTTCTATTCATCAGTACAAGTTTTCTTCAGCCTTATACCGATATTCCGATCAGAAGTACTGATATTTTGAGGTAAGTGGTGTTATATTCTTCTTAAAATGATATTTTCTTCAATATCATTATACCGAACTGTTGGTATAAACTTTTTATCAAATTTAGAACTTTTTGTGTCGAAGTTACTATTCACGTATACGTATTCACGTATACGACACTATTTACCCAAAAATAAAATTTTCTTCTTTTGTCCAAGTTGTCTATTATGGTTACTATCTTTGATTGTATCCATGTTTTGATCTTTATTTTTGAATTCTGCTTCAAAATTGGTTATTATGGAGTATTATTGAATTTGGATAAACTGTAATACGAATCCCTAATATTTGTTCTTTTATCTCACTAGATTCGTTTTTTTAAAATATTTTTCATCATCCTCAGTCCTAAATGATGATACTACTGAATATCTTTGGCCTGTAGTGCAAAGATGTATGATTACCTGATGAATATCTTTGGCCTGTAGTGCAAAGATGAACAGGTGTTGAGATGAACATAACCAACTGGTGATACAAATGAATATCTTTGGCTTGTAGTGCAAAGATGAATATTTGATTCAAGATGTATATTGATTGATGTTACAGGGATAAAATATTGATGATGGACTTTTAAATCTTAAAAGATAGTAGAATTCTTTCTCTACTTGACTCTTCTAATGGATTGTTGTTTCCGCTGCAGTTGTTGATCTAAAACTTGTTGTCGATTATATTCTATCAGATTTTTCCCTGTTGAATACTAATGATAATTTGTTGTATATTATCTTAGTCATAATATTCTTTACTGGGCTAGTTGACCTCACCCTTTTTGTTTCATTTTTCTCAGGAGGCGAGAATATAGCGGGAACTAGTCGGGGTACGGAGTGATGTTTTCAATCAGTGGTGTTAGCAGTCCTCACTATTTTATAAAATAGTGTATCAATAATTGTAATGAGGATTCCTATTTTGGGGGCGTTACACCAGGTACGTACGTAAAATTTTGAGGGCAAAATTTCATAAGGAGGGGAGATTGTAAGACCCCGAATTTTATGAAATCAAAGTATTCAATTTTCTTATAATTATTATTTTATTTCGTAAATGGTTAAATTGATAAAAGGTTAAAGTTAAGGGTGATATGTGAAAATTTTTGCAAAGTATGCAAGTTGTTATAAAATATTCATTTGGTCGGGGAATATTTTTTTTGTCGGGGAATATCAGTATGATGGCACAATCATTGGTGGACCCCACAACGAAAGTATTGTCGTAGTTAGAAAACGACGGAATTATCTTTTTATAAAAATAACGACAAAAGTGTTACCGTTAAAACTGTTGAACTACCTGATAGTAAAAGTACAGTAATACACGTGGTTGCATAGTAGCACACGATATTGATTATTGATGCTTACGTAAGAAGTCACTCAATTATACTCAATTATTGCTACAGTAATTGCTGCATCATATCTCTCATATTATTTATTCAATTATTGTCATAGTAACATCTGTATAATATGTTATAGTATTAAATCAATAATTGAGACGATAAAGTTATTCATATTATTAATTACAATATTGACAATGTCTAGAAAGTTCTGTCGAGGAGAGGTTAGATAATCTAATTGCGCGCCAATAGGGAGAAACCTTTATCGGAAAGCCCCCTCTTTCCTGGGAACGACCTGGTTGTTAAATATTGTGAGTTATAATATTAATGATGAATAAGTTCGTGTTGATTAAAGATGAAATTGATAGTTCAATCGTGTAGGAATTATTAGTGTTAGTGAAAATCGATATTTATTTCGATAATTATTAATGTCTGGAGGTTATATTGACCAATCGGGTAATTAACCGGATAAATGAGTAATTAATTACTATTATTTTTCATGCTTATAACTATTTATTCACATGTGTGTACTATTAATTCACATTCTTGTACTATTAGGGGAGTTGGTGCAAGATTGATAATACTTGCATGACTAAGTCTGCTACCTCACTATTCTAGCATCCAGTTTTCTTCTAAGGTAAGAGGTATTATTTCTTTCGTATTCATGAAGAGAGCTATTGTTATTCCATTCCTTATTATTATGTTAGAATAACCTGTCTAGGCGAAGTACCGCATACATGGTGAAATTCCTCTGTTATTCTATTCCTTATTATTCTGTTGGAATAACCTGTCTGTGCGGTCTATCGCATACCTGGTGAATTCTGTTGTTATTCCATTCTTTATTATTCTGTTGGAATATCCTGTCTGTGCGGATTACGCATGACCTGATTCCATTCTTTATTATTCTGTTGGAATATCCTATCTGTGCGGATTACGCATGACTTGGTTCCATTCTTTATTATTCTGTTAGAATAACTTGTCTATGTGGATTACCGCATGCATGGTGAATGAACCTTCATATTTATTCTTTATTAAATTGTGGAAATGATCTGTCTACGTGGATTACCGCATGGCGGGTGAAAATCTATTTGCAATTTCGTATATTCTATTATACTCGTATGAGATATTATTTCTTTTGTACTCGTCATGAAATATCATTTTATTTGGTATTTTATTTATGAGTTACTATTCATGGGTTACTATTCACCCGGTTACTATTTACTCTAGTATTATTCACTCGGGTATTCGAGGCACTTTTCATGTCAGAGTACTATTCACCCGATTACTATTCACTCTAGTATCATTCACTCGGGTATTCGGGACACTTTTCATGCCGGGATACTATTCACGAGGTACTATTCCCGAAATACTATTCATAGGATACTATTTACGGGGTACTATTTACCCGAAAAATATATTTCTTTTCTGTCCAAACTATTTTTGGTACATGAATATTATTCTTAAATTTTACTCCACAAAGCAGTATCATGAGGACTCCATTGAGTGTGGATATTGTCTAGATGACAATAATCTTATTAAAACTCTCAGATTATGTTTTGTCGTATTTTACACGATTGTTGTATAATTAAGTTATATTTAAATTTTGTACCATGTATTTGGCGACTCAAGATGGGTGATGTATACCTGTTTTGGGGGCGTTACAATATCTACCTTATGTTCATAATTTGTCCACTCTGTTTGTGACAACCCCAAAATAGGTTCATTCCATCCAACCTATTCTGAGTCGCCAAATACATGGTACAGAAAATAACTACAATTTTATTACAACAATTGTCGTGCAAAATACAATAACACATATGTTGTGAGTTTGGATACAAATATATACCAAATGTGACTCATGTTCCAACCGTGGACATCGCCTCACAATGACACCTTACATAAAGGTATAGTCAAAAACTGTTTTAGAAATTAGAATCTTTGGGAAGTGCTCAAAGAAACCTTCGTACATGGGAGGTCATGCGTCTAGGTTATGATAGATATCATATGGCCACAGAATTATCCTTGGTTGACCCAGTAGACCCCAAAGAAAAACGAGAAGATTACTATCATATTCTTCCCAATGGTGAGTCTTCTCTTGACATATCATTATCTCTACTGTCTCTAATTGAGAATTATACTTCAAACAAACACCAAGATTATATAGGTAGTGCTCGTATATATACTCAGCAAGTGGATGAGCACATCCCTGTCTTATGATGACACGAGGTTGTATGTCGTTAGACATCTTGTATGATAGTGGCAAATCACCCTTCCAACGTTGGGTACACCTTACCCTATTGGATTCACCAAATAAAACTACTAAATGAACTTTTCTATACTGCTTCGGGAGAACATCCACAGCTAGAGACCACCGTTCTATTTCCCCGTTACCCTCGCTCGACCCAGCTACACTCTTATTACCTGAAAGGAATTGTGAAGCAAAAGGGTGAGCACAACTAGCTCAGTAAAGAATATCATGACTAAAGATAATTAAATTATCAATATCCTTCATCAATAATAAATCAGAGATTTAGAACATATGGTAAATGATTAAAATTTTAACCATAGTTGCAGCGGAACGAGCAATCTATTAGAAGAGTCAAATAGACTATAAAGTCTATTATCTTCTCCATGTAAAAAGTCCACCAACAATGTTTTATCCCTGTAACATCAATCAACAATTTTAGTCCACAATCATATGAATAACTCATAATCATAACTGTAGTTCTAAATTCTTCTTCTCATCCAGGACGAAGATAATTTTCATCACCTGAAACATCAAAGATCATGGTTACACCAAATCACATTTCCTGTTCATAATCATGCTAATAACTTCATCTTTGCACTACGGCCAAAGATATTCATTTTTATCACCAGTTGGTCATGTTTATCTCAACATCTGTTCATCTTTGCACTACTGGCCAAAGATATTCAACAACATGTCATCTTTGCACTACGGGCCAAAAATATTCATCAACAATTCATCTTTGCACTACAGGCCAAAGATATTCATCAATATTTCATCTTTGCACTACAGGCCAAAGATATTCCTCAACAGTTCATATTTGCACTACGGCCAAATATATTCATCAACAGTTCATATTTGCACTACAGGCCAAATATATTAATATCTCAAAGAAATATATAATCATTTATATAAACAATAATTATAACCATGTTGATCATTTCACCTTTGCACTTAAGCTGAAGATATTCAATTATAAATTTAATGGTCATGATCATACTAGTCAATAATTCAACTTTGCACTACTGGCCAAAGAGAACCCAAAGTCATGATCATACTAATAATCTACCATCTTTACACTCAAGTGAAAGAGAATTTCAACATCAGGGTTATAAAAATGTTATATATGATAATAAAAATAATATGATCAACATATAGATTTAATCTCAAGAGTAATATTCATAAATCAACTATAATTTGGTTAGAAAAAAGAAACTAATTTTATCGTGAATAGTAACTCGTGAATAGTAACTCATGAATAGTAACTCGTGAATAGTAACTCATGAATAGTAATCCCGACACAAAAAGGTAGAAATTCCACAATAAAATACATACCAATATTTCGGTATAATGATATTGAAAGAATAATATTTCTTAAGCTTATAAACAATTTATTTTAATTGTTTACACTTTACTAAATAATACATTTAATCATTCTAAAATGCCAAACTCATAAGATTTTATCACCAATAACCAAAACCTCATCAAAAATCTGCATATACCTCATATAGGATTCTCAAGTCATAAAATCCTATTTTCTAATTTTCTTACTTCACAAAACATATTTAATTCATTTACTCATAACTAGACCATTTTCATGAAAAATACCAAATCAGTTCCAAAAATATTTCTTTTATGGGATTTAGCAGAATATAGTCCCATATTGAATATATATTTTTCTCAGAATTTTTAAAACTCATTTACTATTTTTCATATGGCCAAAACAGCCGAATATTTAGACATTTATCGTAAATTGTACTTTTATCCAAAAATTTCGAAATTCACACAGTACACTGATATTATATAGATATACTTTCAATAAAAATTTTATCAATTTTGAAATTAACCACAAGGAATTATAAGCGGTTACTTTTAAAATAGTCTTTTCTCATAAAATTCATAACTCTCAATCTATACATCCAAAAATCACTATTTTTGAACACAATCAAGAAAACTCATCAAAATATCATTTCAAATTTTTCTAGAATTTTTGAAAGTCAGAAAAATTACGAAACTGGAAAATATAACAACCCTTAAAATCCCTTACTATCCCTTACCTCAAAAGTGCAGTATTTTTGACTGGAATGCAAAGCCGAAGGAAACTTGCACTGAATAGCAACTCTCAAAGTATCTAAATACTCACAAAATATGCTTATAATATAGAGAGAGAAAGAGAGAAAGCTTATGTTTCTGGTGTGATTTTCAATTCTAACTTAGCCCTCTATTTATAGGAAAATGTTAGCACGCCGAAGCAGACTTAACCTGTAACCTGATGGCTTTACCTGCTACTATTCTCACCCACCACATTTGAATAAAAATCTCAGCACATTTCTTCACCAACCAAGAGTGGGGCCCACCAATTCTAGAATTTTCCACCAAAATGATTAACTCCGAAAATTCAACAATTTCTGAACCAGTAATCTCGTAAAATTCATAACAAATCATACGTTCATTTTTAACGGTTCAAAATTTATGGACATATACTCAACTTATATATGTATAACATATCCAAATATTACCACGATCCAACGGTCGGATTAAAAATTATAACCCTCGCAAAATATCTTAAAAATCCTAATTTGATTTTCAATACATCCGTTCTGACAAAAATACAGATAAAACACCTCAACATTAACTCCTTCATTTTTAACCACAAAAATATATTCCTCATTTATATCCACATCAAATAAATATTTCTTTATCATATAGATCAATAATTAATTATTCACAAATAATATTATAGAATCACATTTATGACAACCAGGCCGTTCCCAGGAAAGAGGGGGCTTTCCGATAAGGATTTTTTCTTACTGGCTCGCAATTAGATGGCCAAACCTCTCCTTAGACAGAACTTTCTAGACATTGTCAATAATGCTATCTAATAATATTATTCTAAATAATATGAATTATTGATCTGATAATGGAAATGATGTGCAGTGACAATTATTGAGCAACAATAATATAAAATATCAATGCAGCAATTATTGAATCAATAAAATAAAATATTGAACAGTAATTACTGTAACAATTATTGAGTAGTGTCTTCTTACGTAAGGATCAATAATTCAAAAATACTGTGCAATACCGTGTGCTACTGTGCAATAACGCGTATTACTGTATTTTAACCACCGGGTATTCCAATAGTGTTAACGGTAACAACTACGTCGTTATTTATAAAAACTCAAATTTATCGTTTTCTTCACCTGACAGTTATTCTGTTATGGGCCCATAAATGGCTGCGCCGTCGTACGAATATTCCCCGACAGAAAGAATATTCCACGACCAAACGAATATTCCCCGACAACAATGAATATTTTATAACCACTTGTGTATTTAAAAAAAAAAATCATATATCACCCTTAACTTTAACATTTATCAATTTAACCATTTACTGAATAGTAATTATAAGAAAAATTGAATACTTTTATTTCATAAAATTCGGGGTCTTACACTGTTAATATTATCTAACTTCATAAATGTAACTTTTAATTGTAGATTTAAAGTTCAAGTTAAAGTAATGGATGATACGCCCAATGCATCTTTTGTTCTATTTGATCGTGAAGCCCAACACGTCATAGGAAAGTCAGCTTATGAATTGAGGGAACAATTGATTAAGGTAAAATTAAAATAGAAAAAATGCAATACATATTTAAAGTATACAGTCTTAATTCATGTTTTTTAAATGTGTTAAAGGATGGAGACTCTGATTGTTTTCCGGATGAACTCAATTTATTGTTGCAAAAGAGGTTCCTTTTCAAAATAAAGATATCATCTTATAATTTGAAGGCAAATTATGCGACATACACAGTTGCCAGAATGACTAACGATGAAAAAATAATTGAATCCTACACAAGTATATGTGATGAACCTCAGGTAATATTAATTTTACACATAATTTGGTTGATTTTGAATCCTACAATAAATTTGTTTATACATATGAAAAAATAATTGAATCATACACAAGTTTAATTCTGTTACTACAGTCTTTACAGAGTGAGTCATTGCTCGATGTTGTTAACTGTGTCACACCTATAAGCAAAATGCATATACATTCAATCAGCGATGATGATGTATAAGGATCTCAGTCAACTGATGTTGAAATGTCAACCAACAAAATGCAAAAGAAGATCAAAATTGAGAAAGATGACAACTTTACTACTTCAAATTAATATCAACCATTATCTCATTTTACTACGTAACTTGGTTGTTTTAAATATTAGTAACTTCTGAAGACATTTAGTATAATCATCTTTGAGTTTTTAATTTGGATTATTTGGATGAAATTTGGATGAAACTTTCTTATTATTTGAGATTATACAGTTTTTTTATATAATTCATTATATTCAACATGATTCATTTTATTTAATTATAATACTATAACTATATTATTTTTGTTCATGGAATTTACTTAAAATGATAATCTATTGTTATCAAATCATGTAATATATTCTGTGTGACATGTATGTCCTCTGAACATGTCACTTTTTTCCCTGTTTGATTATTTGATCTTCAAGAATGAGATATAGTTTCAGGCACGGACAACTCAAAGCGAAACACTTTCCTGCGCATGTTAGCTGGTTTTTCCAAAGCGAAACACTTTCCTGCGCATGTTAATCTAATTCGGTTTCTTCTATTTTGCTGTTTGTATATCTAGAAATGTTTCACTGTACTTCAATTACTTGGCTCGACATCTTTGTTCCATGTTTCTCATGTAAAGCTTAACCGTACATTGGTTTCAATACAGAATGATTTAAAAAGTCATGTTTGCTGGCATGTTTATGGTCTTCTATATAGGTCAGACAGAGAATACATGGAGGCAATTAAATGCTACAGAAATGCGTTGAGGATTGATCCTGATAACATAGAAATACTGAAAGACTTGACGCTTTTACAGGTATATTGCATTGTAATGGTAGATTGTATGTTTACAATTGGTTGAATATCAAGTTATTTGTGGTGTCGTAAGCTCTTTTAAGATTTCAATGGGATTACATATTTACATCCAACAGACTTACAGGCCATGAAAAACTTCCAAATCTCTCTCCCTCCCTCCCTAAGACAGTTGGTGTGTCACCGATTTGGTGGAGTATTTATATAACTTGAAAAATAAAGCTCCTAGATGGCATGAGCGGTTGCAATGTTGGTGTCTAAATTTTAAAGGACGTGTTACCATGGCTTCTGTTAAGAACTTCCAGCTGGTTGCAGCTGTTGATTCATCCCAAGACATTCCATCTGTAGAGCAAGAGAAAGTGGTACTATAATTTGGAAAGATCGGGAAGGACATTTTTACCATGGATTATCGCTACCCTCTCTGCCTTCCAAGACTTTGCTATATGTTTAAGCAGCTTTAATACTAAACCCGCCTGCGAATAACTATGTCATTTTCTTTTTCTAGAAGTTGTTTGTAGGTATTTTCTTGAAGAAAGCTCTTTACGCCTTACCATTGTCATCTATGAAGAGTTTTGGAGAGCATCTATTGATTTATGTGATGTCAGTTTCAAATATTGTATCTAAATCCAAGAAGAACCGAAATTGTGTTTAACTTCATCTTCACACTGTTATTATTTCAGGAAGTTAGTCATTTAGTTACAGGAGAATTTCGTATTAGTTGTAGATATGTAATGTTATGGAATCAGATTTTAATAATTGAAAGAAATTACATTATAAGGCAATTTTCTTTGGAAATGTCTAATGATTTGCAAATCCAGAATGCAATCAAAATGCATGTTTCTGTGGACGATGTAACATCCTTATAATTACTGTTTAAGTATTATGTACAAAACTTTGATATATCTTCCGGCATCCAATACTGAATATTGCAAGCATGTTTCTGTGGCTACAGCATCCTTATTATGTAAAGAACTCTGATATCTTTCAATATTGCAAGCATGTTTCAATATTGCAACAGTTAATGATGTTTTAAGTTATATAAATGTCTAAAACCTAGATATTGTGTATAGAAAATGATTTCAACTTATGGTGTTATATAGATAATGCAAGAAGATATGAAGATGTGATCATAATTAATTACAAAAATTTGAAGAAGAATTAGATGGATTACAATAAATCATTTTCTAAAAGGGCAGTTTAGACGGACAAACTACAGTAAATTGGGAGCCATAGTCTGCCTAAGAGTCCTTATTACCAAAATTTTGACTCAAGGAACCTAATAAATTTATGTCCTGCCTTTTGTCCATCTTAGAATATGCCCTTGTATTATACATCTTTACCAACTCCAATAACATATCTTTTTTTCGTATTAAGTATTTCCTTCTTCTATTGGACCCTATTCTGGTGATTAGTTGTCTCCTTAATATTTTGCTCTGTGAGGTTTTAAATTGCAATTTGGTATAATTTATCTTCCCATCTGGTATAGGAAAGCTTGACTATGCTCTCTTTTTCAATTGTCATCATTATATTGTGTTTGCGCATCTAATAGGTCAATTCTCTCTGGTCTTTACAAAAAGAACAGCTGAGGTACACTCTTACCGGTTAATAGTAAGAACTTAAGGGGGAAACTTTTGCTCAATTGGCATCAATGAATGTTGAATCTACGATGAGCCAAGGACTCCAGGGCAGTGCAACATTGTTGTTGAAAAGCTTGGTGATTATCTTATTGATAATGGATATTAGTTACTTTGGTAAGAGTTATTATTGTCACATTTTTCTTTCTTGGCGTCATTACATACTTTTGCCTAATTATTTGCTTTTAAATGCTTTCAGTGAAATGATGACACAAGTATTTGAGGGTGTGTAGCACTACTGGTAGTGACAGTGATTGGTGCTTTAAAGGCGATGGCTATGATTTTTTTCCTGAATTCAGTTGTGTTTTCTTTTTATTCTCGAGTGAAAAGTATTTCTATGATTTTAAGTGAGGTGGTGGTTATCTTTGAGTGTTATTTTTCCCTTTTCTATGGATACAAAAATTGATTAAAATCTCATATGAATATGATATCGGGCTTGTGTAGTTATTATGTGTTTGAGTTCTTCAGCTTTTTTTACTTTGTTTGTGATAATGTTTGACAAGGCTTAGCAATTACTGGCGACGTCCTTTTGACAGATACCACACTGGTACATCACGATGGTTATGTAGATTTGAATTGCCTCAAGATATTTGCCTACCACAATCCGGTATCTTTGTAAACATTTTTATGTTCAATTCATCCAACCAAGTACTTAATCTCAAAAGATACCCATTTCCTGCACCTATTGACTTCATGATCTCCATTGATCTGAACTGGAAAGCTCGGCACAAGCTGCATAAAAACAAGAAAATTAACTTGAATATAAATATATATGCCAAAATTTATAGATATCGTTGTCATCAAATTAGAGGAAGAAAGCAAACAAATGACATACCCATGATTTGCAATACATTTCATTAAATTTCTAATATAACGTTACTGATCTTAGTACAAGTCCAGCCAACATTTGTGAACACCATACCATACCATACCAATAAATTTTCCTTTTTTGTCTTGTAAACGTATGGAATAATTACAACTGAATACTTAGAAAACATGACTAAATATTTATATACTTTTTTTGAATAAAAAATAAATAATACATAATGCAAATATTATTGGATAAAAGGGGACTGATTCATATCCAATATATCGTGACCGTTCATATTGCAAACATTTACATGATATTAAATATTTTACATTAATTTAATACGTCGTCATTTGAATTTAAAAGTCTAATTATATCTTTAATTATAAAACAAAAAATTATTACTTTTGTGAGTTAAACAAATTATATTAAATTAGTTATAAAATGAAAAATATTTTCAAGCTTGTTAAACCTTTATATTCTAATATAATTAAAGTAAGTCAAGCTGTCCATTTTATAGATTTTCTTGACCCAGCCCAGCCCAATATAGAGTTGCATAAATGGCATGTGGCCTGTTGCTTGGCCTTGGTCCGGCTTGGGCCCGACCTGGTCAAAGCCTGGCCTAGTCAAGGCCTGGACCGGTCAAGCCCGACCTGCAGACTACTAACAAACTCACTTTTTCGGCCCATGTCCGGCCTAGCCTAGCCTTCTAAAATGCCCAAATTGGCTTGACCTGAGGCCTGGCCTGGATCGTTTAAGGCCTGCTAAAAGTGGGCAAGACTGCAAGTTTCAATTGGGCCATGGGCCAACGTCAATCCACTAAATTTAAGATAATAAGTTGTTGGCTTGAATTGTTTTTTAGGTGACTTAGTCACCTGACTCACCAGCTCACTTTAATGCCTTAATGGTTTGACTCACCAGCTTACCAACTTTTGTTCTTGATTAATATTCTCATTATTCACAAATTTCACATCTCTCTATTTAGTATTTTGATATTCTCTGATAATTATAAACTTCAGTTGTTATTATTATAATTTTTAATTTGTATTATTATTACATTTTAATTATTACAATACAATGGATCCCTCCGACTCCAACACTCCACAAATGCCGCAATTTATTCAAAACGATCCAAATATCATTATGCTTGAAAGTGTCGTTGTGGGTTCGAGTACTTTATTTCCAAGTCCTACCGGTGAACAAAGCAAACGTAAAACGGCTATTTGGGAACATTTCATCGAAGTGTGGGCTGCCGAAGGTGTTAAAAAGCCCGATGCAAAATATGTAACGCCTTATTTGGTACTAAAGGCAATAACACATTACAACATCACTACCATTCGTGTTTGCAAAAGCATAAACTAACCGATGAAAGCTCTCAAGCACAAATTGATCATTCTGGTCACAATTGGAGTTATGATCAAATACTATAGAAAGAGTGGCAAGCCAAACTAGTGATCGAGAAGGAGCTCCCGTTCAATTTTTTTGACGATGTGCGATGTACCAATTACATTCAAGGCGCATTGCAAACGAAATATAAACAAGTAAGTAGAATAACTACTAAACGTGATTCAATTAAATTATATAATAAAGATAAAAAGGAACTAATTGAATATTTTGAAAATTTTGACGGTAAAATTTGTTTAATTAGTGATGTTTGGTTTGCTGATCATCAACCCGGAGTTGGCTATATTTGTATTACTGCTCATTGGATAGATTTTGAAATGCAAATGCAAAAAAGAATTATAGGATTTGAATTTTTTGAATTACCTCATAATGGTCAAACAATATATACTCAAATTATGTCTCTTATTTGTACTTTTAAAATTAAAGATAAAATCATGAGTATTAGTTTAGATAATGCAAGCAATAACACTATTTCTATTAACATGTTAAAAATGATTTAATGCCTAAAGTAAATGGTGCATTTTTTCATGTTCGATGCGTATGTCATATAATAAATTTAATTGTTCAATCCGGATTCAATTACTTACAAGCTTCAATATGTAAAATTCGTGTTATGATTAATTACGCTTATGGTTCAAATAGAAGAATTCAAAATTTTATAAAAAAATTTCATGCAAGAGGAGAAAAATTTAAAAGAGCAAAATTTGATAATAACACTAGGTGGAATAGTACATATGATTTGTTTAAAGATGACTATAAACGTAAAAATATACTTACGGAGTTTTATAATACACAAGCTGATCATGAATTAACAAATCAATATTGGGATCTACTTGTTCAACTTTTAAATATTCTTAAAGTTTTTAAAAAACACGCAAAACTATTAAGTAGTGTTTATTATCCTACAATTCACCATGTTCTGTTGCATGTTTAGAAATAACAAATATGTTTCAAGATTTTAAGTATAATCCTTTTTGGGCTAACCTTATTTTGTCAATGGAGGAAAAATTTTAAAAAATACTTTGAAGACATGCCAACTGTTATTACTTGTGCGGCTGCATTAAACCCAATTATAAAATTACAAAGTGTAGAAAGTATTTTAGAAGATATTATAGAAAATATGGGTAGTACTAATATTGATTATATTAAAAGAAATTTTAATAATACATTTACTGAATTTTATAAATAATATGAATCTATATATTCTACATCTATACATGCACCACCCCATGCCCCTTCATCTTATAAATTTGCATCATTATTAAAATCACTATCCAAGAAACCAAGAACTTCAACACACACAAGTAGTTTAAACGAACTTGGTTTATATTGTAGTACTGATTTTAGGAATTTTATGGCTGATCAAGAATTTGAAAATTTTAATATACTCGCTTTCTGGGAAAAACATAAGCGACAATTTTCTACTTTGGCTATGATGGCCTATGATCTACTAACTATCCAAGCTAGTACCGTAGCTTTGGAATCTTGTTTTTCTTTATCTGGTAGGGTATTGGATGAAAAAAGAAGCAGACTTAGTCCGAAATCGTTGAAAATATGCATTTGCTGTAGAGATTATCTTGCCACGCAAAGAAGAGTACAAAACATAATAGACGAGCAAGATAGCTTGGACGATCTCGAAGTCGAAGCAGGAACTGCCAAAAGTGCAAATATATAAAGGGTAAAGATATATTTTATGAAGATTCAAAGACAAATATTTTATGAAGATTTGTAGACATTTTTTGAAGATTTGAAGATAAATATTTGTAATAGACTCATTCTTGATTATTGTTAAAGTTATACTTTAAAGTTATAAACTTATACTTATTCATCAAATTATTAATTCAATAAATTATTTTTTTTTACTTATTCATTATTATAATTTGTAAGTTGTAACTTATAAGTTGTAAAACATTACTTTTAATTAATACATCAATCAAGTTTGAAGTTTTAATTTTTCATTCTTAATTTTTTGTAAGTATACTTAATTAATTAATATACAAAAGAAATGAATTCCCTCTTCTAGAAACTTCATTCTAATACATTCACTCCTACCAAAGTTCGAATTTCAAAGAGTGGAATTGGAGAGATTTTTGTGTACTAGAGGAACTCCATAACTCGCTCGGAAGAATAATTTTGCACAATTTTTGGTATTTTCACTGCTTCAGTCTTTTCATTTTGATTTTACTTTGATATATGTACTTACGTGAACATCAGATATAATATGTTTGTGTTTAATTTATATTTATCTATATGCAAGGATTGTGATTCCAAATATTGGGGAATTCATCCATAAGCCATACATGAATATTTAAACCTAATTTTTATTTATATGTAATATGTACATTTTTTTTGGGTGGTAAAACAAATTAGTTACTTATGGCCAAATATAGCATTTCGGGATTATATGATTAAAATGATGAATTCAATCCGTACCCAGAATGTGTAATGAACATGTATTGTGAACTTGATTGGATGAATTGGTGCATTGTTGCTATTTCAGTACTGATATTTAATTAAGATAGTTTTAGCTTAGTGTTTAGTTTAAAGGTTTTAGGTAAATGCTTCTAGAATGTGCTTTTCTGAGTTTGGGTATTTTTTTGTGGCTCTACCTGATGCCATAGTAATCGTTTATTTAATTCTTTGACATCAATTGTACTGCATCAACATTTGTGAGTTCAATGTATAAAAAGTGGATGTTTGCAATTAAAATGTAATTTGTCTCATATATATAAATGTATACCTTCATGGAGCTGTAATGATGCCAACAAGACTACGTTTTTCTTTCATCGTTTAATACAGTATGTGTGATGCCCCCAAAATAGGTCCACACAACTCATTCTAAGTCGCCAAATACATGGTACAGAAAACAACTATAAACTTCATTATTACAATTGTCATGCAAAATACGACAACACATATACTGTGAGTTTTAATACAAATATTGTCTTGTAGACAATATCCAAACTCAAATAATGTCCTCATTATAATTATTGATACACTATTTTACAAAATAGTGAGGACTGCTATAAAATCCGTCTTGAGCCATCACTCCACACCCCAACTAGTACCAGCTATATTCTCGCCTCCTGAGAAGAACAATGAAATAAAAAGAAAAAGGGTGAGCTCAACTAGTCCAGTAAAGAATATTATGACTAAGATAATGTAGAACAAATTATCCTTAGTCCTCAATAGGAAAAAAATCTGATAGAATACAATAGACAATAAGTTTTAGATCAACAGCTGCATCGGAAACATCAATCCATTAGAAGAGTCAAGTAGAACATGAAATCTACTATCTTTTATGATTTAAAAGTTGATCATCAAAATTTTATCCCTGTAACATAATTCAATAAATATTTCAATTCAACGAATTATAAATACACTACGGGCCAAGGATATTCGTTAGTATCACCAGTGGTCATGATCATGCCAAACACCTGTCCATATACGCACTACGAGCCAAAGAGGACTTTCACCACAAACCTTATTTGTAATATTAAAGGTTATGATTATACAAATACACAATTTCTGATCATAATCATACCAATCAACAGTCCATCTTTGCACTACGGGCCAAAGATAACTTCCGGTACAATATAAGTATGAGGATGAAGACAATGATATAAAGATTCAATCAAGTGAGATAAAGAATAAATATTAGAGAATTATATATCAATTTATCCAGAGTTCATAAATGTCCAAATTGTCAATATGATAACTGATTTGTGGAGTAAAATTCAAGAATAATATTCATGTATCAAAAATAATTTGGACAGAAAAGAAATTAATTTTTGTCATGAATAATACCCTGGATGAATAGTACTCTAGTGAATAGTATCCTATGAATAGTACTTCATGAATAGTAACCCGATATGAAAATATAAAAATTTATCAAGAAAGTTCAGATCAATATTTCGGTGAAATGATATTAGATGAAGCGCAAAACTTAAGAAATTTCTAATCATTTCAGGAATTATAGAAGTAATACTTACCATAGTAAGTTTAAATTTAGGAATACGAAATAAAATAATATCCCTTTCATAATATGGAGTATGAAAGAAAATAACATTTCTTACGAGTATTGCAAAAAATTAATATCCTTTACCTCGAAAGAATAACACTTCTATCAGGAATACCAGATATAATACTGAAGGAAACTTGCACTGTATAGCAACACTCAAGATTTCTAAATACTCACAAAAATACGCTAGATATTATAGAGAAAGAAATATCTGATTCTTGTGTGATTTTTAATTCTAACATAACCACACTATTAATAGAAAATGTTCAGAACGCTAAAGCAGAATATTTAATAAAATATTAATATTTTTAAAAAAATTCCTACGCACATCACATCACCCTCATCAGCACACACAAGTGGGTCCCACCCACATATGTAATATGTTTTTTGTAACAAAAATACTCCGAACCTAATTTGCTCTATTCCTCCTCATTTAATCATATATCGTGCATTCATTGTAAAAATATCACCGTTATTATATTACTACCTCCATCCCATAATAACTGTCGTTTTAGAAGGAATTTTTTTTCCCAATTTATTTATCGTTTACAACTTTCTAAGAGAAATAATTATTTACTTTCCTATATCACCCCTACCTTCTCTCATTGTCCCAAGAAATTTTTCCCTTGTATTAATAGTTTTTAACTTCCCATAAAGGGGTAGCGATGAAATTTCACACTAATTTTAATTAATAAATGATAGCATTAAATGACTTTCTTAATCCATGTGCATCAAGCTAAAGCGACAGTTATTATGGGATGGAAGGAGTATTATATTATTATTGTAAGACCCCGAATTTTATGAAATAAAAATATTTAATTTTTCTTATAATTACTATTCATGAGTTACTATTCACGAGTTACTATTCACGATGCATGATATTTTTTTACGTAAGAAGGCACTACTCAATAATTATTACAGTAATTACTGTTCAATATTTTATTTTATTGATTCAATAATTGCTACGTTGATATTTAATATTATTGTTGTTTTAATAATTGTCACGGCACAGTATTTCCCATTATCAGATCAATAATTCATATTATTTGAATAATATTATTAGATAGCATTATTGGCAATGTCTAGAAAGTTCTGTCAATGAGAGGTTTGGTCATCTAATTGCGCGCCAGTAAGGAAAAATTCTTATTGGAAAGCCCCCTCTTTCCTAAGAACTGCCTGGTTGTCATTATTGTGATTCTGTAATATTATTTGTGAATAATTAATTATTGATTTATATGATAGGGAAAATATTCATTTTATGTGGATATAGATGGAGAAAATTTTTTAATGTGATAATTGTTGAAAGTTGATATTTTATCTTAAATATATTATTATATTTTAATAATATAATAATGGTGATATTTTTACAATGAATGTGTGATATATGAATAAATGAGGAGGAAAAGTATTTTTGTTATATTAAATGTTTAACACATGTTTTGTGTGTTGGACACAATTTTTGACTGAAATTTAATTATAGACTGTAAAATCATCCGTTTGTGAATTTTGGTCAATTTCTATTTAGAATTTAGAAAAACTTTCTTCTGCAAAGTTGTAGAGAATTAAATTTCCTATAGAATGGACATAAGATTTAAATTTTTCTGATAAAGGTGCTATTTATTATGAATTATTGAAGTTTCAAAATAATTAATTTTTGAAGTTTTAAATATTTTTTTAAAGAAAAACATGTTTGGTGTGTTTGTGAGACCCACTTGCATGTGTTTGTGGCTGAATTCAGATGGCAAGGTGTGCGTAAGAAAATAATATAAATATATTAATATTTTATTAAATTTTCTGCTTTGGTGTTCTAAGCAATTTTTTATAAATAGGGTGCTTAGGTTAGAATTGAAAATCATACCAGAAACGGAAGTTTTCTCTCTCTATATTATGGAGCGTATTTTGTGAGTATTTAGATATCTTGAGTATTACTATACGGTGCATGTTTGTTGATAAGTAGATTTTATATACACTTATCCGGTATCTTTTACTTGAATTAGTTGCTTATATTTATGTGTCTTAGTTACTTTTCATGTATTTTGTGTTCATTTTGTAGGTTATACGTTTGGGAGCGGTGTGAGCGACTATTGGTAAGGAAAAGCAAAGAAAACGCAAAGAAAAGCAAACCGGACATCATTTAGGCTTTCATGTTTACTTCATGTTCTTGGTTTGGAACTTAGCTTACATTGAAGAGCATCGTCTTAGCTTTCTGGAACATTTTGAATCATTCCAATTGGAGTTCGGATGCAAGAGTTATGATCGTTGTACTAACGGACATCGAACGTCATGGTTTTGGGTGGTCATTTACACAGCAGTCACTTCAGAGCCAATTTGAATATTGCTACGGACCTTATTTAGAAAAACTTAGAGAATTAAAGTTGTATATCTACTTCTCCTCTTTCCGGATCATCTTGAATCGTCAAAATCGGAGTTTGGACGAAGAAGTTATGGCCATTTTCCCAAAGGACGTCGAAGTAGAAAATTTCCAAAAAAGCATCAGCGCCGGGGCGCCCATTTCAAGGCAATTTCCAGCGCCGGGGCGCTATAAGGTAGTGTCTGAGCGTCAAGCCCAGCGCTGGGACGCTGAGGGAAGGGTTTGGTGCGGCCTGGACGCGTTTTGGGCGAATTTTGACACCTTTTTGACTCCAAATTGGATTGGGCTTGTTCCTAAGCTCAAAATTGGACTTGTAATCTATAAATACTTGATGCAAGGCATAAAATAGAGGGGGTATTACATAGCTTAAATTAGAGATACACTTCATTAGATTAGACATTAACCCTAGTTCTTATTAGTTTTGGAGATTGAAACAACTTGGAGATCATTGAAGATCAAGAGCAGGAACAAGAGGGGAGCATCAGATTTGCTGACAATAGATTCTATTATCTTCTCTTATCATACTTTTATCTTTTAATGTTTATTCAATTGTGGATTCTTGGTTTTAATTCATTAATTATGAACTAACTCTTTTATTAAGATTTCAATTGAACTTTTATGGTTATGAATTGATTATTTAATTTATTCTAATTATTTATGTTGAAGTGAATTGTTCATCTTGCTTTGAGCTTATTGATTAATTATCTGATCAATAATTACCTTGTTACTCTAGAAGGAATTGGGAAAGGAATTCTAGGGTTAGAACTGGGCTTGGTGACATGTGACTTAGTTATTTGCACAGTGAATAATTAGGTTTGTGAATAGAATGAGAATATCTATTTGTCGCATATAACATAAAAGGAATTGGGTTTATAACGAGTTTAATTCAATTATTTTGCATAGAGATATAGCAAAATTAATCTGGGTTAAATAGAAGGCAATTGATCACTCGAGAGAGGGCTTTTGGCATTCGAGAATTCTTGTTAACAATTCAGTAGATATAATAATTGGGATAGTTGAATAATTGATTCATAATTCATAATTGGGGATATTAGAGTCTTAATTCTTATTTATCTGAATTCCATCAATTCTTAGTTGTTTATTTGTTTTCTTTTAGAATAATCTTTTTGTTTTGTTTAATTTAATTTTCTTAAATCTAGAAATCACAATTATTGGTTGTTTAAATAAATTGATTTGGTTAAGAATTAGTACTTGGTGATTTTTATTAAATAATTTCTCGTGGGAACGATACTCTACTTTCACTTTATTACTTGTTGACCGTGTATACTTGCACGTATTCATTGATTGCAAAATCAATCAACATTCGTTCAGCGTTAGATCCGACATTTTAGTACAGCTCTTTTGAGGTAAGGGATAGTAAGGGATTTTATTATGTTTTTCAGTTTTGAAATTTTTGCGAGCCTTCAAAAATTCTGGAAAAATTTGAAATGGTAATTTGATGAGTTTGTTGATTGTGTCCAAAAATGGCGATTTTTGGATATATAGATTAAGAGTTATGGATTTTATGAGAAAAGACTATTTTAAAAGTAAACGTTTATAGTTAACTCCAAAATTAATGAAATTTTTATTGGGAGTACATGTATATAACAGAAGTATACCGTGTAAATTTTAAAAAACTTGGACAAAAGTACAATTTATGATTAATGTCTAAATATTCGGCAGTTTTGGCCATATGAAAAATAGTAAATAAATTTTAAAAATTCTGAGAAAAATATATGTTCAATATGGGACTATATTATGCTAAATCCCAGAAAAAAAATATTTTTGGAACTGATTTGGTATTTTTCATGAAAATGGTCTAGTTATGAGTAAATGAATTAAATATGTTATGTGAAGTAAGAAATTTAAAAAATAGGATTTTATGACTTAAGAATCCTATATAAGGTATATGCAGATTTTTGATGAGGGTTTTGGTTATTAGTGATAAAATCTTATGAGTTTGGCATTTTAGAATGATTAAATATATTAATTAGTAAAGTATAAATAATTAAAATAAATTGTTTATAAGTTTAAGAAATGATTAAAATATTGTGGTAATATTAATTATATTAGATTATGAGATTATTAAGTGATTTATAACATTTGGATTAAGGTGTTATGAAATCATTGATTTATGAATCTTATTCTAGAAATTAAATGTAGTTGTTGATCATATTGTTTTTATTATTATATATAACATTTTTATAATTCCGGTGATGATATTTCTCTTTGACTTAAGTGTAAAGATGGGTAGATTATTGGTATGATCGTGACTATGGGTTCTCTTTGGCCAGTAGTGCAAAGATGAATTGTTGGCTGGTATGATCATGACCATTGGATTTATAAACGATTATCTTTAGCTTTAGTGCAAAGGTGAATTGATCAATATGGTTATAATTATTATTTATATAAATTCTGAAATGATTACATATTTCTTTAAGATATGAATATCTTTGGCCCGTAGTGCAAAGACGACTTGTTGAATATCTTTGGCCTGTAGTGCAAAGATGAATTATTGGTGAATATCTTTGGCTCGTAGCACAAAGATGACCTGTTAGTGAATATCTTTGGCCCGTAGTGCAAAGATGACATGGTAATGAATATCTTTGGCCCGTAGTGCAAAGATAGATTTATTAGTATGATTATGAACATGAACTATGATTTGGAATAACCATGATCTTTGATGTTTCAGGTAAAGACAGGTGATGAAAATTATCTTCGTTCTGGATGAGAAAAGAAATTTGGAACCACAAATATGAGTATGAGTTATTCATATGATTGTGGACAGGAACTGTTGATTGATGTTACAGGGATAAAATATTATTGGTGGACTTTTAACATAGAGAAGATAATAGACATTGTGGTCTATTTGACTCTTCTAATAGATTGCTCGTTCCGCTGCAACTATGGTTGAAAATTTTTATCATCTACCATATGTTCTAAATCTCTAATTTATTTCTGACAAAGACTATTGATAATTTAATTATCTTTAGTCATGATATTTTTACTGGGCTATTTGTGCTCACTCTTTTGCTTCACAATTTCTTTAAGGTAATAAGAGTGTAACTGGGTCAAGCGAGGGTAACAGGAAAATAGAACGGTGGTCTCTAGCTGTGGAGGTTCTCCCTAAGCAGTATAGAAAAGTGTGTTATATTTTATACATCATTTAGTAGTTATATTTGGTGAATCCAATAGGGTGAGGCGAACCCAACATTAGAAGGGTGTTTTGCCATTATCATATAAGATGTCTAATGACATACAACCTCGTGTTATCATAAGACAGGGTTATGTACATCCACTTACTGATTATATCTATGAGCACTACCTATATGATCTTGGAGTTTATTTGAAATATAATTTTCAGCTGGAGATAGTGGAGTTAGTTATATGTCAAGAGAAGACTCACCATTGGAAAGGACATGATAGTAATCTTCTCGTTTTTCTTTGGGGTCTATTGGGTCAACCAATGATAATTCTATAAGCATATGATATCTATCATAACCTAGACGCACGGGCTCCCATGTACGAAGGTTTCCTTAAGCACTTTCCAAATATTCTAATTTCTAAAACAGTTATTGACTGTACCTTTAGGTAAGGTGTCATTGTCACGTACTATCCAAGGTTAGGACATGAGTCACAGTTGGTATATATTTGTATCAAACCTCACAACATATGTGTTGTTGTATTTTGCACGACAATTGTAGTAATAAAGTTGTAGTTATTTTCTGTACCATATTTTTGGCGACTCAGAATAGGTTGGTTGGATTGGACCTATTTTGGGGGCGTTACATTTGGTATCAGAGCTTAGGGAAATGATCTCTGCAAGAGATCAGGGAATAAAACTAGGAGGGGAGAGACGAGTAATATCACCTAAGCTGAATTTTCTTACTTACGTTGACAAATTGTGATATATCAATTAACCTTTGTTTTGAAACTGTATTCTAAAATGATATCTGAAATACAGGAGATGAGCAATGGACAAATCATGAGGACAGGGAAGATAGAATCTGAAATGAAAGCAAGGTATTCTCAATTCTTTGAAATACCAAGTACGTAAATTTTGGGGATGAAATTTCATAAGGAGAGGAGATTGTAAGACCTCAAATTTTATGAAATAAAAATATTTAATTTTTCTTATAATTACTATTCATGAGTTACTATTCACCAGTTACTATTCACAAGTTACTATTCATGAGTTACTATTCACGAGTTAATATTAACGATGCATGATATTTTTTTACGTAAGAAGGCACTACTCAATAATTGTTACAGTAATTACTCTTCAATATTTTATTTTATTGATTCAATAATTGTTACGTTGATATTTTATATTATTGTTATTTTAATAATTGTCACAGTACAGTATTTCTCATTATCAGATCAATAATTCATATTATTTGACTAAAATTATTAGATAGCATTATTGGTAATGTCTAAAAAGTTCTGTCAATGAGAGATTTGGTCATCTAATTGCGCGCCAGTAAGGAAAAATCCTTATTGAAAAGCCCCATCTTTCCTGGGAACTGCCTGGTTGTCATTATTGTGATTCTGTAATATTATTTGTGAATAATTAATTATTAATTTATATGATAAGGAAAATATTCATTTTATGTGGATATAGATGGAGAAAATTTTTTAATGTGATAATTGTTGAAAGTTGATAATTTATCTTACATATATTATTATATTTCAATAATATAATAATGGTGATATTTTTACAATGAATGTGTGATATATGAATAAATGAGGAGGAAGAGTATTTTTGTTATATTAAATATTTAACACATATTTTGTGTGTTGTTGGACACAATTTTTGGCTGAAATTTAATTATAGCCTGTAAAATCGTTCGTTTGTGGATTTCGGTCAATTTCTATTTGGAATTTAGAAAAACTTTCTTCTGCAAAGTTGTAGAGAATTAAATTTCCTATAGAATGCACATAAGATTTAAATTTTTTTGATAAAGGGGTTATTTATTATGAATTATTGAAGTTTCGGAATAATTGATTTTTGAAGTTTTAAATATTTTTTTAAAGAAAAACATGTTTTGTGTGTTTGTGAGACCCACTTGCATGTGTCTGTGGCTGAATTCAGATGGCAAGGTGTGCGTAAGAAAATAATATAAATATATTAATATTTTATTAAATTTTCTGCTTTGGTGTTCTAAGCAATTTCCTATAAATAGGGTATTTAGGTTAGAATTAAAAATCACACCAGAAACTGAAGTTTTCTCTCTATATATTATCGAGCGTATTTTGTGAGTATTTAGATATCTTAAGTATTGCTATACGGTGCAAGTTCGTTCAGCGTTATATCCGACATTCCAGTACTGCTCTTTTGAGGTAAGGGATAGTAAGAGATTTTAAGGGTTATTATGTTTTTCAGTTTCGAAATTTTTGCGAACCTTCAAAAATTTTGGAAAAATTTGAAATGATAATTTGATGAGTTTTGTTGATTGTGTCCAAAAATAGCGATTTTTGGATATATAGATTAAGAGTTATGGATTTTATGAGAAAAGACTATTTTAAAAATAAACGCTTATAACTCCTTGTGGTTAACTTCAATATTGATGAAATTTTTATTGAGAGTACATGTATATAACAGAAGTATACCGTGTAAATTTTAAAAGTTTTGGACAAAAGTACAATTTATGATAAATGTCTAAATATTCGGCAGTTTTGGCCATATGAAAAATAGTAAATAAATTTTAAAAATTCTGAGAAAAATATATGTTCAATATGAGACTATATTATGCTAAATCCCAGAAAAAAAATATTTTTAGAACTGATTTGATATTTTTCATGAAAATAGTCTAGTTATGAGTAAATGAATTAAATATGTAATGTAAAGTAAAAAATTTAAAAAATAGGTTTTTATGGCTTAAGAATCCTATATAAGGTATATGCAGATTTTTTATGAGGGTTTTGGTTATTGGTGATGAAATCTTATGAGTTTGACATTTTAAAATGATTAAATGCATTAATTAGTAAAGTATAAACAATTAAAATAAATTGTTTATAAGTCTAAGAAATGATTAAGATATTGTGGTAATATTAATAATATTAGATTATGAGATTATTAAGTGATTTATAACATTTGGATTAAGGTGTTATGAAATCATTGATTTATAAATCTTATTCTTGAAATTAAATGAAGTTGTTGATCATATTATTTTTATTATCATATATAACATTTTTATAATTCCGGTGATGATGTTTCTCTTTGACTTAATTGTAAAGATGGGTAGATTATTGGTATAATCGTGACTATGGGCTCTCTTTGGCCAGTAGTGCAAAGATGAATTGTTAACTGGTATGATCATGACTATTGGATTTATAAACGATTATCTTTAGCTTAAGTGCAAAGGTGAATTGATCAACATGGTTATAATTATTGTTTATATAAATTTTGAAATGATTATATATTTCTTTGAGATATGAATATCTTTGGCCCGTAGTGCAAAGATGACTTATTGAATATCTTTGGCCTGTAGTGCAAAGATGAATTATTGGTGAATATTTTTGGCTCGTAGCGCAAAGATGACCTGTTGTTGAATATCTTTGGTCCGTAATGCAAAGATGACATGTTAATGAATATCTTTGGCCCGTAGTGCAAAGATGAATTTATTAGTATGATTATGAACATGAACTATGATTTGGTATAACCATGATCTTTGATGTTTCAGGTAAAGACAGGTGATAAAAATTATCTTCGTTCTGGATGAAAAAAGGAATTTGGAACCACAAATATGATTATGAGTTATTCATATGATTGTGGACAGGAACTGTTGATTGATGTTACAGGGATAAAATATTATTGGTGGACTTTTAACATAGAGAAGATAATAGACATTGTGGTCTATTTGACTTTTCTAATGGATTGCTCGTTCTGCTGCAACTATGGTTGAAAATTTTTATCATCTACCATATGTTCTAAATCTCTGATTTATTTCTGACAAAGGCTATTGATAATTTAATTATCTTTAGTCATGATATTTTTTACTGGGCTATTTGTGCTCACTCTTTTGCTTCATAATTTCTTTCAGGTAATAAGAGCGTAGCTGGGTCAAGCGAGGGTAACAGAAAAATAGAACGGTGGTCTCTAGCTGTGGAGGTTCTCCCTAAGCAGTATAAAAAAGTGTGTTATATTTTATACATCATTTAGTAGTTATATTTGGTGAATCCAATAGGGTGAGGCGAACCCAACATTAGAAGGGTGTTTTGCCATTATCATACAAGATTTCTAATGACATACAACCTCGTGTTATCATAAGATAGGGTTGTGTACATCCACTTACTGAGTATATCTATGAGCACTACCTATATGATCTTGGAGTTTATTTGAAATATAATTTTCAGCTGGAGATAGTGGAGATAGTATGTCAAGAGAAGACTTACTATTGGAAAGGACATGATAGTAATCTTCTCATTTTTCTTTGGGGTCTATTGGGTCAACCAATGATAATTCTATAGGCATATGATATCTATCATAACCTAGACGCATGGGCTCCCATGTACGAAGGTTTCCTTAAGAACTTCCCAAAGATTCTAATTTCTAAAACAGTTATTGACTGTACCTTTATGTAAGGTGTCATTGTGACGTACTATCCAAGGTTAGGACATGAGTCACAGTTGGTATATATTTGTATCAAACCTCACAACATATGTGTTGTTGTATTTTGTACGACAATTGTAGTAATAAAGTTGTAGTTATTTTCTGTACCATGTTTTTGGCGACTCAGAATAGGTTGGTTGGATTTGACCTATTTTGGGGGCGTTACATTTGGTATCAGAGCTTAGGGATATGATATCTGGCAGAGATCAGGGAATAAAACTAGGAGGGGAGAGACGAATAATATCACCTAAGCTGAATTTTCTTACTTAAGTTGATAAATTGTGATATGCCAATTAACCTTTATTTTGAAACTGTATTCTAGAATGATATCTGAAATACAGGAGATGAGCAATAGACAAATCATGAGGACAGGGAAGATGGAATCTGAAATGAAAGCAAGGTATTCTCAACTTTTTGAAATACCAAGTACGTAAATTTCGGGGACGAAATTTCATAAGGAGGGGAGATTGTAAGACCCTGAATTTTATAAAATAAAAATATTAATTTTTTTTATAATTACTATTCACGAGTTACTATTCATGATGCATGATATTTATTTACGTAAGAAGGCACTACTTAATAATTGTTATAGTAATTACTCTTTAATATTTTTTTATTGATTCAATAATTGTTACGTTAATATTTTATATTATTGTTGTTTTAATAATTGTCACGGCACAGTATTTTCCATTATCAGATCAATAATTCATATTATTTGAATAATATTATTAGATAGCATTATTGACAATGTCTAAAAAGTTCTGTCAAGGAGAGATTTGGTCATCTAATTGTGCGCCAGTAAGGAAAAATCTTTATTGGAAAGCTCCCTCTTTCCTGGGAACTGCCTGGTTTTCATTATTGTGATTCTGTAATATTATTTGTGAATAATTAATTATTGATTTATATGATAAGAAAAATATTTATTTTATGTGGATATAGATGGAGAAAATTTTTTAATGTGATAATTGTTGAAAGTTGATATTTTATCTTAAATATATTATTATATTTCAATAATATAATAATGGTGATATTTTTACAATGAATGTGTGATATATGAATAAATGAGGAGGAAGAGTATTTTTGTTATATTAAACGTTTAACACATGTTTTGTGTGTTGTTGAACACAATTTTTGACTGAAATTTAATTATAGCCTGTAAAATCGTCCGTTTGTGGATTTCGGTCTATTTCTATTTAGAATTTAGAAAAACTTTCTTCTGAAAAGTTGTAGAGAATTAAATTTCCTATTAAATGGACATAAGATTTAAATTTTTCTGATAAAGGGGTTATTTATTATGAATTATTGAAGTTTCGGAATAATTGATTTTTGAAGTTTTAAATATTGTTTTAAAGAAAAACATGTTTTGCGTGTTTGTGAGACCCACTTGCATGTGTTTGTGGCTGAATTCAGATGGCAAGGTGTGCGTAAGAAAATAATATAAATATATTAATATTTTATTAAATTTTCTGCTTTGGTGTTCTAAGCAATTTCCTATAAATAGGGTATTTAGGTTAGAATTGAAAATCACACCAGAAACTGAAGTTTTCTCTCTATATATTATCGAGCGTATTTTGTGAGTATTTAGATATCTTGAGTATTGCTATACGGTGCAAGTTCGTTCAGCGTTATATCCGACATTCCAGTACTGCTCTTTTGAGGTAAGGATTTTAAGGGTTATTATGTTTTTCAGTTTCGAATTTTTTGCGAACGTTCAAAAATTCTGGAAAAATTTGAAATAATAATTTCATGAGCTTTGTTGATTGTGTCCAAAAATGGCGATTTTTGGATATATAGATTAAGAGTTATGGATTTTATGAGAAAAGACTATTTTAAAAGTAAACTCTTATAACTCCTTGTGGTTAACTCCAAAATTGATGAAATTTTTATTGGGAGTACATGTATATAACAGAAGTATACCGTGTAAATTTCAAAAGTTTTGGACAAAAGTACAATTTATGATAAATGTCTAAATATTCGGCAGTTTTGGCCATACGAAAAATAGTAAATGAATTTTAAAAATTCTGAGAAAAATATATGTTCAATATGGGACAATATTATGCTAAATCCCAGGAAAAAAATATGTTTGGAACTGATTTGGTATTTTTTATGAAAATGGTCTACTTATACGTAAATGAATTAAATATGTTATGTGAAGTAAGAAATTTGAAAAATAGGATTTTATGGCTTAAGAATCCTATATAAGGTATATGCAGATTTTTGATAAGGGTTTTGGTTATTGGTGATGAAATCTTATGAGTTTGACATTTTAGAATGATTAAATGCATTAATTAGTAAAGTATAAACAATTAAAATAAATTGTTTATAAGTTTAAGAAATGATTAAGATATTGTGGTAATATTAATAATATTATATTATGAGATTATTAAGTGATTTATAACATTTAGATTAAGGTGTTATGAAATCATTGATTTCTGAATCTTATTGTAAGACCCCAACTTTTATAAAGATTAATTTTCTATAAATATCATTTTTGAATATTATGGAGTTAATTTGATATAATGTTATAGTTGTGGGTAATATTTATAAATTTTGCAAAGTACGTAAGTTGTTATATAATATTCGATTGATCGGAGAATATTCGTACAACGACACAATCATTGGTGGACCCCAACAGAATTATTGTCAGATTGAGAAAACGACAAAAATATTTTATTAAAAATAACGGCAGAAGTTTTACCATTGATATTGTTGAACTACTCGGTAGTAAAAGTACAGTAATACGTGTGGTTGCATAGTAGCACACGGTATTGATTATTAATGCTTATGTGAGAAGTCACTCAGTTTGATTCAATTATTGTCAGTTAATAATATGAATTATTTAGCGATAATGAAATTTTGTTTTATTCGTATTATTAACGTAGTAAAACAAAAACATCTTTTTATATAAAACAGAATACTTTATTAAAGTTATTCAATAAATAGAATATATTATATTTTATTTAAAAGATTTTTCTTTAAATATGGACCGTCAGATTAAAGTAAATCAATCTGAACCGTTCATGGATTAGTTACTATGCATTCCATATTTCTATAAATAGCAGCTCATTCCTTCATTATTTTTTACGAATTCACTGAACTCTAGAGAGAGAAACTATAGAGATAGAGAAGAAAAGTATTCTGCTACTTAACTACTTCCTTATTTCAGTTCTTCTTTAAAACGGTAAGGGGTGTTATTCTTTTTTATTCATGAAGAGAACTTTTGTTATTCCATTTCATATTATTCTGTTGGAATAACCTGTATACGCGGTTTACCCTATACTTAGTGACATTCTTCTATTTTTCTGTTGGAACATCCTGTCTGTGTGTTTTACACCGGACCTGGTTCCATTATTTATTATTCTGTCGGAATATCCTGTCTGTGCGTTTACGCCGGACCTGGTTCCATTATTTATTATTCTGTCGAAATATCATGTTTGTGCGTTTACGCTAGACCTGGTTCCATTATTTATTATTCTGTTAGAATAATATGTCTGTGCAGTCTATCGCATGCCGGGTGGTTTCTTTTGTTATTCCCTTCTTTATTATACTCAGTTGGTTAAGTTTTAACTTCTATACTCCATGAAATTAGTGGAATATCCTTGATAATTGCGTTTCATCCAGTATCTTTTCATGAAAATATTATTCTAAGCATTCTTGAATTTTACTCCACAAAGCAGTATCATGTTGACAATTTAGACGTTGTTAATTCTTGAACTTGTTTTATTGAATTCTTATATCATTGTCATCATCCTCATGTTTATAGAATGTTGAAAGTCATCTGTGGCCTGTAGTGCATAGATGGACTTGGTATGATTATGACTAGGGATTATTCGGAATAATCATGACCGTAATGTCACAAATGATGTGGTAAAAGTCCTCATTGGCCCGTAGAGCATTGATGGACAGTTGTTGGCATGATCATGACCATTAATGAATACACAAATATTCTTGGCCCGTAGTGCATGGATAATTGTGGTCGTGATACTAAAGAATATCCTTGGTCGTAGTGCAGGGGTGATTCGATGATGTGGATTATTTTGTTAAGCTGAGTCCCAGTGATAACAGTGTTGAAAATCCTTTTAAATCATAGAAGATAGTAGATTTTATTCTCTACTGGACACTTTTAATGGATTGCTTGTTCCGTTGCAGTTAAACTTGATGTTCGTTATATTTTATCAGTTTAACACTGTTGAAGGCTAATGATAATTTATTCTGCATTATCTTAGTCATAATATTTCTTACTGGGCTAGTTGAGCTCACCCTTTCTTTCACTGTTCTCTTCAGGAAATGAGAATATAGCTGGGACGAGTCGGGGAACGGAGTGATGAACCAGATGATAGTATTAGTAGTCCTCACTATTCTGTTAAATAGTGTGACAATAATTGTAATGAGGACTCCTTTTGAGTTTGTATAGTCTCTAGTAGACAATAATTGTATTCAAACTCACAGTTATGTTTTGTCGTATTGTACACGACAGTTGTATTAGTAAGTTGTATTTGTATTCTGTACCATGTATCTGACGACCCAAGATGGGTGATGTATACCTGATTTTGGGGGCGTCACAGTTGGTATTAGAGCTTAGAGATATGATCCCTAGCTAAGATGTGAGAATAGAACTAGGAGGGGAGAGACGGAGAATTCCTTCGCTAGTATGACCTACCTAAGTTTATTTGCATGGTATTTAATTGGTCGGTCAGAATATAAGGATAATATATGATATATCAATTAACTTTTATTTTGTGGCAGTATCTGAAAATGACATCCGAGAATGTTGAGAATAGCAATGGAGCACTGGCGACTGTTGATTCACCACATATAAATAATCGGGATAATGTGCATCAGGAAGGCGACAATCCTCATGCAAACAACAATACTGACCAAATGATGAATGATGAAATGTTCAGAAGCTTTATGCAGTTCATGCAACAGCAGGCAAGAGCGGCTCCTGTTCAAAATGTAGGTAAAAACACTGAAAACTCTCGGACCGTCACCGCTAAACAGTTCAAGGAGCTGGGACCACCGGAGTTTAAGGGAGAGCCAAAACCACTTATAACAGAAACATGGATAAAGCAGATCACCAAGATATTTGATGTCTTGGGATGCTCTGAGGAGCAAAAGGTTCCCTTTGCCGCATTTATGTTGTGAGGAGAGGCAGATTACTGGTGGGAATCGATTAAGCATACTCAACATGCCGCACTGAAGATGTCTTGGGAGAAGTTCCAAGAGCTATTCAATGACAAATACTTTTCCGAAAGTGTTCGTCACATGAAGGAGGTGGAGTTCATCAAATTAGAGCAGAATAATATGACCGTGTCGCAGTATGAGGCTAAATTTGCTGAGTTGTCCCAATTTGCGTCCCACTTAGTGGATAATGAAGAGAGGATGACACGAATGTTTTTGCAAGGTTTGAAACATGAGATACGTCAACATCTTATTTCTCATAAACTGTGTTTATATTCAGATGTTGTGAATAGGGCTCAGTTAGTGGAGTGCGATAATGAGTCAACGCAACCAAAAGAGAGCAGTCAGCAAAATGATAATACCAGTGAGAGCAGTCACCGAAGCGGTGACAACAAGCGTGGAGAGAATCAACAGGCCAGAAATGGTAACTACTTCGGTGGTAATCAGGGCCAAAACAATAAGAATGGTCATTTCAAGAAGAGGAGATTCAACAACGATGGAAAGACGTCAGCACCAGCACCCGTTGTTAAGGAAGGAGAACGACCACCTATCATATGTTTCAAATGCGGAGGGGAGGGGCACATCAGTCCAAACTGCGCGATGCCGTCTAAAGCATGTTATAATTGTGGAAGAGAAGTTCATTTAGCTCGATTTTGTCGTTTACCGAAAATAAGTTCAGCTAGGATGGAGACACCAAAGGCCGTCCCAGAAAAGTCAAAACCGGTAGTGCAAGGGAGAGAGCGTTTGTTGTGACCTCCCAAAAAGCAAGGAACCCAAATGAGGTCATCACGGGTAAGCTTATTATAAACTTTAACGAAGTCTATACTTTATTTGATACCGGTTCTAACCATTCTTTTATTTCTCATACTTGCGATCATCGATTAAATTTGACTCCGGAGAAATTAGACTTTGACTTATCTGTTGAAACTCCATTGAGAGAAACCTTCAAAATATCCACGGTTTATAAGTCTTGTTTGGTTCAAGTTGGTACCCACACATTACCTGTCGATCTTATTTCATTAAAAATACTTGCATTTGACGTGATTCTAGGGATTGATTGGTTAACTACTCATCATGCAAAAATTGATTATTTTCGTAAGGTTGTTAGCTTTCATATTCCTAATCGACCTATTATGCGAATTCAAGCAACCAAACCATTAAAATCAATCGTTGTCATCTCAAACCATAAAGCTATTCGTTTATTGAAAAACGGATGTCAAGCTTTCTTAGCTCATGTCACGGATCTAAACAAAAATACGTCAGTTTTGAATGATATTTCTATTGTTAATAAATTTCCTGACGTATTCCCTGAAGAACTTCCTGGCCTACCCCCAGAGCGTGAAATTGAATTTTGTATCGACCTTGAACCTGGGACAAAACCCATTTCCAAAGCCCCATATAGAATGGCTCCTATTGAACTTCAGGAGTTAAAGATCCAACTGCAGGAATTGTTAGACATTGGCTTTATTCGTCCTAGTACTTCTCATTGGGGTGCTCCTGTTCTATTCGTGAAGAAGAAAGATGGAAGTATGCGACTTTGTATTGATTATCGGGAATTGAATCATGTCACCATCAAAAACAGGTACCCATTGCCACGTATTGATGACCTGTTTGACCAATTGAAAGGAGCACAATTCTTTTCAAAGATCGATCTTCGTTCTGGATATCATCAGCTGAAGGTTAGAACTGAGGATATTCCAAAGACGACTTTCAGAACTCGGTACGGGCATTATGAATTCCTAGTCATGTCCTTTGGATTGACTAATGCTCCTGCTGCCTTCATGGATATGATGAACCGGGTATTCAAGGAATATTTGGATAACTTTGTGGTCGTCTTTATTGATGACATCCTTATTTATTCCAAAAGCCGTGAAGATCATGAGCAACACTTGAGGCTGGTACTCCAAAAGTTTCGTGAATACAAGCTTTATGCCAAGTTGAAGAAATGCGAGTTCTGGCTGGAGGAGGTAGCATTCCTTGGGCACGTAGTATCAAGTCGTGGAATATCTGTTGACCCGGCAAAGATTGAAGCTATTCAAAGCTGGGAGCAACCTAAATCAGTGACCGAAGTACGTAGCTTTCTTGGTTTAGCTGGTTATTATCGGAGATTCGTGGAAGGATTTTCTCCAATCGCTACTCCATTAACTCAGCTGACTCGGAAAGATACAAAGTTCGGTTGGAGCGAAGAATGTGAGAAGAGTTTTCAAGAACTCAAGAGGAAACTCATTTCAGCACCTGTTCTAATAATACCATCTCGCTCGGAGGGATTTGTAATCTACAGTGATGCTTCGAGCAAAGGGTTGGGATGCGTTCTCATGCAACATAGAAAAGTCATAGCCTATGCATCAAGACAACTCAAGGAATATGAGAGGAATTATCCTACTCATGATCTAGAGTTGGCAGCTGTTGTCTTTGCACTTAAAATTTGGAGGCATTACTTGTATGGGGAGAAGGTGGAGATCTTTACGGATCATAAAAGCCTCAAATATTTCTTCACTCAAAAAGAACTCAACATGCGACAACGACGTTGGCTTGAACTGTTGAAAGATTATGATCATACCATTCAATACCATCCTGAAAAAGCGAACGTGGTAGCTGACGCATTGAGTAGAAGATCATACGCAAGTACGAGTGCGATATTGTCAACATAAATGTAAGACCCCGAATTTTATGAAATAAAAGTATTCAATTTTTCTTATAATTACTATTCAGTAAATGGTTAAATTGATAAAAGTTTAAAGTTATGGGTGAAATATGAAATTTTTTTCAAAATAAGCAAGTGGTTATAAAATAATCATTGTTGTCGGGGAATATTCGTTTGGTCGTGGAATATTCTTTCTGTCGGAGAATATTCGTACGACGGCGCAGCTATTTGTGGGCCCCATAACGAATAACTGTCGGGTGAAGAAAAACGACAAATTTGAGTTTTTACAAATAACGGCGTAGTTGTTATCGTTAACACTGTTGAAATACCCGGTGGTTAAAATACAGTAATACGCGTTATTGCACAGTAGCACACGGTATTGCACAGTATTTTTGAAATTATTGATTCTTACGTAAGAAGGCACTACTCAATAATTGTTACAGTAATTACTGTTCAATATTTTATTTTATTGATTCAATAATTGCTACGTTGAAATTTTATATTATTGTTGTTCAATAATTGTTGCTGCACAGTATTTTCCATTATCAGATCAATAATTCATATTATTTGAATAGTATTATTAGATAGCATTATTGGCAATGTCTAGAAAGTTCTGTCTAAGGAGAGGTTTGGTCATCTAATTGCGCGCTAGTAAGGAGAAATCCTTATTGGAAAGCCCCCTCTTTCCTGGGAACGGCCTGGTTGTCATAAATGTGATTCTGTAATATTATTTGTGAATAATTAATTATTGATTTATATGATAAGAAAATATTTATTTTATGTGGATATAAATGAGGGATATATTTTTGTGGTTAAAATGAAGGAGTTAATGTTGAGGTTTTTATCAGTATTTTTGTCGGAATGGAGGTATTAAAAATCAGGGTTTTTGAGATATTTTGCGGGGGTTATAATTTTTAATCCGACCGTTGGATCGTGGTAATATTTGGATATGTTATACATATATAAGTTGAGTATATGTCCACAAATTTTGAACCGTTAAAAATGAATGTATGATTTGTTATGAATTTTACGAGATGACTGGTTCAGAAATTGTTGAATTTTCGGAGTTTATCATTTTGGTGGAAAATTCTAGAATTGGTGGGCCCCACTTGTGGTTGGTGAAGAAATGTGCTGAATTATATTTCAAATGTGGTGGGTGGGAATAGTAGCAGGTAAAGCCATCAGGTTGCAGGTCAAACCTACCAAAATTTTCCTATAAATAGAGGGCTAAGTTAGAATTGAAAATCACACCAGAAACATAAGCTTTCTCTCTTTCTCTCTCTAGATTATTGAGTGTATTTTGTGAGTATTTAGATACTTGGTGAGTTGCTATTCATCAGTGCAAGTTTCCTTCAGCCTTATACCGATCAGAAGTACTGCTCTTTTGAGGTAAGGGATAGTAAGGGATAGTAAGAGATATTAAGAGATTTTAAGGGTTGTTATGATTTTCAGTTTCGTAATTTTTCTGATCTTCAAAAATTCTGGAAAAATTTGAAATGATATTTTGATGAGTTTTCTTGATTGTGTCCAAAAATGGTGATTTTTGGATGTATAGATTGAGAGTTATGAATTTTATGAGAAAAGACTATTTTAAAAGTAACAGCTTATAATTCCTTGTGGTTAACTCCAAAATTGATGAAATTTTTATTGGGAGTACATGTATATGATAGAAGTATACTCTGTAAATTTCAGAATTTTTAGACAAAAGTACAATTTTTGATAAATGTCTAAATATTCGGCTATTTTGGCCATATGAAAAATAGTAAATGACTTTTAAAAATTCTGAGAAAAATATATGTTCACTATGGGACTATATTATGCTAAATCCCAGAAAAGAAATATTTTTGGAACTGATTTGGTATTTTTTATGAAAATAGTCTAGTTATGAGTAAATGAATTAAATATGTTTTGTGAAGAAAGAAAATTGGAAAATAGGATTTTATGGCTTGAGAATCCTATATGAGGTATATGCAGATTTTTGATGAGGGTTTTGGCTATTGATGATGAAATCTTAAGAGTTGACATTTTATGATGATTAAATGCATTAATTAGTAAAGTGTAAACAATTTAAATAAATTGTTTATAAGCTTAAGAAATGTTATTCTTTCAATATCATTATACCGAAATATTGGTATGGATTTTATTGTGGAATTTCTATCTTTTGTGTCGGGGTTACTATTCATGAGTTACTATTCACGATTTACTATTCATAAGTTACGAATATTACTCTTGAGATTAAAACTATATGTTGATCATATTATTTTTATCATCATATATAACATTTTTATAACCCTGATGTTGAAATTCTCTTTCACTGGAGTGTAAAGATGGGTAGATTATTGGTATGATCATGACTAGGGTTCTCTTTGGCCTGTAGTGCAAAGTTGAATTGTGACTGGTATGATCATGACCATTGAATTTATAATTGAATATCTTAAGCTTAAGTGCAAAGGTGAATTGATCAACATGGTTATAATTATTGTTTATATAAATTCTGAAATGATTATATATTTCTTTGAGATATGAATATATTTGGCCTGTAGTGCAAATATGAATTGTTGATGAATATCTTTGGCATGTAGTGCAAAGATGGCCTGTTGATGAATATCTTTGGCCTGTAGTGCAAAGATGAACTGTTGTTGAATATCTTTGGCCCGTAGTACAAAGATGGTTTGTTGATGAATATCTTTGGCCCGTAGTGCAAAGATGGTTTGTTGATGAATATCTTTGGCATGTAGTGCAAAGATGGTCTGTTGATAAATATCTTTGGCCTGTAGTGCAAAGATGAACTGTTGTTGAATATCTTTGGTCGTAGTGCAAAGATGGATTTATTAGTATGATTATGAACAGGAACTGTGATTTGGTATAACCATGATCTTTGATGTTTCAGGTAAAGACAGGTGATGAAAATATTCTTCGTCCTGGGTGCGAAGAAAAATTTATAGTCACAATTATGATTATGAGTTATTCATATGATTGTGGAAAGGAACTGTTGAGTGATGTTACATGGATAAAATATTGTTGGTGGATTTTTAACATGGAGAAGATAATAGACTTTATAGTCTATTTGACTCTTCTAATGGATTGCTCGTTCCGCTGCAACTATGGTTGAAATTTTTATCATTTACCATATGTTCTAAATCTCTGATTTATTGTTGATGAAGGCTATTGATAATTGAATTATCTTTAGTCATGATATTCTTTACTGGGCTAGTTGTGCTCACCCTTTTGCTTCACAATTCCTTTCAGGTAATAAGAGTGTAGCTGGGTCGAGCGAGGGTAACGGGGAAATAGAACAATGGTCTCTAGCTGTGGATGTTCTCCCGAAGCAGTATAGAAAAGTTCATTTAGTAGTTATATTTGGTGAATCCAATAGGGTAAGGTGTACCCAACGTTGGAAGGGTGGTTTGCCACTATCATACAAGATGTCTAACGACATACAACCTCGTGTCATCATAAGACAGGGATGTGCTCATCCACTTGCTGAGTATATATACGAGCACTACCTATATAATCTTGGTGTTTGTTTAAAGTATAATTCTCAATTAGAGACAGTAGAGATAATGATATGTCAAGAGAAGACTCACCATTGGGAAGAATATGATAGTAATCTTCTCGTTTTTCTTTGGGGTCTATTGGGTCAACCAAGGATAATTCTGTGGCCATATGATATCTATCATAACCTAGACGCGTGGCCTCCCATGTACGAAGGTTTCCTTGAGCACTTCCCAAAGATTCTAATTTCTAAAACAGTTTTTGACTATACCTTTATGTAAGGTGTTATTGTGAGGTGATGTCCACGGTTGGAACATGAGTCACATTTGGTATATATTTGTATCCAAACTCACAGCATATGTGTTGTTGTATTTTGCACGACAATTGTTGTAATAAAGTTGTAGTTGTTTTCTGTACCATGTATTTGACGACTCAGAATGGGTTGGGTGGAATGAACCTATTTTGGGGGCGTTTCAGTTGGTATCAGAGCTTAGGGATATGATCTCTGGTGGAGATCGGGGAATATAACTAGGAGGGGAGAGATGCGTAAATCCTTCGCTAGTGTGTCCTACCTAAGCTTATTTGTTGGTTAGTCATAATATTGGGATATTATGTGATATGTTAATTTGTTTAATTAACCCTTATTTTATGGCAGTATTTGAGAATGGCAGCTGAGAATGCTAACAATGGAGTGAATGAGACTGTGGGGATACCTCTAATCACTAACCATGATAATGTGATGTCAGACGAAGAAGAAATTAGAGATATCTATGTGGTGAGTGAAGAATTGATAGTTGCACCTGAGATAGTCGCAGAGGTAACAGCTGAGACTGAGGAAGAAGAGGAAGAAGAAGTACCAGAGGAGAGTTTATTAGAGGTATTATATGATCAAAATGTAGAATTTCAAAATCGTATTCATGAGTTAGAAGAGCAGGCAGAAGAACGACAGGCGGTCGTGGAACAAAAGGATGCAACAATTCAAGCTTGTGTTACCCGATATGTGATGCTTGAACAGAAGCATTCTTTGGCAGAGTATAAGATGATAAAAATGGAATCTGAGCTGAAAGAAGAAAAAATTGAACGAGTGAGAATAAGTGATGCATGGGCAAAAGCCGCACGACACGTGGATATTGTGGAAAGAGATGTTCGATCTAAGAAGGCTAAAATAGATGATATGAATTTCTCTTTTTGGAAAGCAATTGGGAGAACCCAACATCGAGTTTTGAATTACCCTGTACATAGCGGTCAACCTGAATCCGATATGGATCGAAGATTGATGATTCAGATCATGAATGAGGAGTACGAAGAGGCAGTTGAGGGAGGAATATGTCCTATAGAAAGGTATATTCCAACGGTAATGATGACGCCAAATGCTGCTCCAGACAAGTCAAAGCCGAGTAGTTCGAGGGATGGCGGTTGTCATGACTTCCCAACAAATGAGGAACCTAAATGAAGTTATCATGGGAGATGAGCAATGGAGAAATCATGATGATCTGAGAGATAGAATCTGAAATGGAAGCAAGGTATTCTCAACTCTTCGAAATACCAGGTACGTAAATTTCGGGGACGAAATTTCATAAGGAGGGGAGATTGTAAGACCCCGAATTTTATGAAATAAAAGTATTCAATTTTTCTTATAATTACTATTCAGTAAATGGTTAAATTGATAAAAGTTTAAAGTTATGGGTGAAATATGAAATTTTTTTCAAAATAAGCAAGTGGTTATAAAATAATCATTGTTGTCGGGGAATATTCGTTTGGTCGTGGAATATTCTTTCTGTCGGAGAATATTCGTACGACGGCGCAGCTATTTGTGGGCCCCATAACGAATAACTGTCGGGTGAAGAAAAACGACAAATTTGAGTTTTTACAAATAACGGCGTAGTTGTTATCGTTAATACTGTTGAAATACCCGGTGGTTAAAATACAGTAATACGCGTTATTGCACAGTAGCACACGGTATTGCACAGTATTTTTGAAATTATTGATTCTTACGTAAGAAGGCACTACTCAATAATTGTTACAGTAATTACTGTTCAATATTTTATTTTATTGATTCAATAATTGCTACGTTGAAATTTTATATTATTGTTGTTCAATAATTGTTGCTGCACAGTATTTTCCATTATCAGATCAATAATTCATATTATTTGAATAGTATTATTAGATAGCATTATTGGCAATGTCTAGAAAGTTCTGTCTAAGGAGAGGTTTGGTCATCTAATTGCGCGCTAGTAAGGAGAAATCCTTATTGGAAAGCCCCCTCTTTCCTGGGAACGGCCTGGTTGTCATAAATGTGATTCTGTAATATTATTTGTGAATAATTAATTATTGATTTATATGATAAGAAAATATTTATTTTATGTGGATATAAATGAGGGATATATTTTTGTGGTTAAAATGAAGGAGTTAATGTTGAGGTTTTTATCAGTATTTTTGTCGGAATGGAGGTATTAAAAATCAGGGTTTTTGAGATATTTTGCGGGGGTTATAATTTTTAATCCGACCGTTGGATCGTGGTAATATTTGGATATGTTATACATATATAAGTTGAGTATATGTCCACAAATTTTGAACCGTTAAAAATGAATGTATGATTTGTTATGAATTTTACGAGATGACTGGTTCAGAAATTGTTGAATTTTCGGAGTTTATCATTTTGGTGGAAAATTCTAGAATTGGTGGGCCCCACTTGTGGTTGGTGAAGAAATGTGCTGAATTATATTTCAAATGTGGTGGGTGGGAATAGTAGCAGGTAAAGCCATCAGGTTGCAGGTCAAACCTACCAAAATTTTCCTATAAATAGAGGGCTAAGTTAGAATTGAAAATCACACCAGAAACATAAGCTTTCTCTCTTTCTCTCTCTAGATTATTGAGTGTATTTTGTGAGTATTTAGATACTTGGCGAGTTGCTATTCATCAGTGCAAGTTTCCTTCAGCCTTATACCGATCAGAAGTACTGCTCTTTTGAGGTAAGGGATAGTAAGGGATAGTAAGAGATATTAAGGGATTTTAAGGGTTGTTATGATTTTCAGTTTCGTAATTTTTCTGATCTTCAAAAATTCTGGAAAAATTTGAAATGATATTTTGATGAGTTTTCTTGATTGTGTCCAAAAATGGTGATTTTTGGATGTATAGATTGAGAGTTATGAATTTTATGAGAAAAGACTATTTTAAAAGTAACAGCTTATAATTCCTTGTGGTTAACTCCAAAATTGATGAAATTTTTATTGGGAGTACATGTATATGATAGAAGTATACTCTGTAAATTTCAGAATTTTTAGACAAAAGTACAATTTTTGATAAATGTCTAAATATTCGGCTATTTTGGCCATATGAAAAATAGTAAATGACTTTTAAAAATTCTGAGAAAAATATATGTTCACTATGGGACTATATTATGCTAAATCCCAGAAAAAAAATATTTTTGGAACTGATTTGGTATTTTTTATGAAAATAGTCTAGTTATGAGTAAATGAATTAAATATGTTTTGTGAAGAAAGAAAATTGGAAAATAGGATTTTATGGCTTGAGAATCCTATATGAGGTATATGCAGATTTTTGATGAGGGTTTTGGCTATTGATGATGAAATCTTAAGAGTTGACATTTTATGATGATTAAATGCATTAATTAGTAAAGTGTAAACAATTTAAATAAATTGTTTATAAGCTTAAGAAATGTTATTCTTTCAATATTATTATACCGAAATATTGGTATGGATTTTATTGTGGAATTTCTATCTTTTGTGTCGGGGTTACTATTCATGAGTTACTATTCACGATTTACTATTCATAAGTTACGAATATTACTCTTGAGATTAAAACTATATGTTGATCATATTATTTTTATCATCATATATAACATTTTTATAACCCTGATGTTGAAATTCTCTTTCACTGGAGTGTAAAGATGGGTAGATTATTGGTATGATCATGACTAGGGTTCTCTTTGGCCTGTAGTGCAAAGTTGAATTGTGACTGGTATGATCATGACCATTGAATTTATAATTGAATATCTTAAGCTTAAGTGCAAAGGTGAATTGATCAACATGGTTATAATTATTGTTTATATAAATTCTGAAATGATTATATATTTCTTTGAGATATGAATATATTTGGCCTGTAGTGCAAATATGAATTGTTGATGAATATCTTTGGCATGTAGTGCAAAGATGGCCTGTTGATGAATATCTTTGGCCTGTAGTGCAAAGATGAACTGTTGTTGAATATCTTTGGCCCGTAGTACAAAGATGGTTTGTTGATGAATATCTTTGGCCCGTAGTGCAAAGATGGTTTGTTGATGAATATCTTTGGCATGTAGTGCAAAGATGGTCTGTTGATAAATATCTTTGGCCTGTAGTGCAAAGATGAACTGTTGTTGAATATCTTTGGTCGTAGTGCAAAGATGGATTTATTAGTATGATTATGAACAGGAACTGTGATTTGGTATAACCATGATCTTTGATGTTTCAGGTAAAGACAGGTGATGAAAATATTCTTCGTCCTGGGTGCGAAGAAAAATTTATAGTCACAATTATGATTATGAGTTATTCATATGATTGTGGAAAGGAACTGTTGAGTGATGTTACATGGATAAAATATTGTTGGTGGATTTTTAACATGGAGAAGATAATAGACTTTATAGTCTATTTGACTCTTCTAATGGATTGCTCGTTCCGCTGCAACTATGGTTGAAATTTTTATCATTTACCATATGTTCTAAATCTCTGATTTATTGTTGATGAAGGCTATTGATAATTGAATTATCTTTAGTCATGATATTCTTTACTGGGCTAGTTGTGCTCACCCTTTTGCTTCACAATTCCTTTCAGGTAATAAGAGTGTAGCTGGGTCGAGCGAGGGTAACGGGGAAATAGAACAATGGTCTCTAGCTGTGGATGTTCTCCCGAAGCAGTATAGAAAAGTTCATTTAGTAGTTATATTTGGTGAATACAATAGGGTAAGGTGTACCCAACGTTGGAAGGGTGGTTTGCCACTATCATACAAGATGTCTAACGACATACAACCTCGTGTCATCATAAGACAGGGATGTGCTCATCCACTTGCTGAGTATATATACGAGCACTACCTATATAATCTTGGTGTTTGTTTAAAGTATAATTCTCAATTAGAGACAGTAGAGATAATGATATGTCAAGAGAAGACTCACCATTGGGAAGAATATGATAGTAATCTTCTCGTTTTTCTTTGGGGTCTATTGGGTCAACCAAGGATAATTCTGTGGCCATATGATATCTATCATAACCTAGACGCGTGGCCTCCCATGTACGAAGGTTTCCTTGAGCACTTCCCAAAGATTCTAATTTCTAAAATAGTTTTTGACTATACCTTTATGTAAGGTGTTATTGTGAGGTGATGTCCACGGTTGGAACATGAGTCACATTTGGTATATATTTGTATCCAAACTCACAGCATATGTGTTGTTGTATTTTGCACGACAATTGTTGTAATAAAGTTGTAGTTGTTTTCTGTACCATGTATTTGACGACTCAGAATGGGTTGGGTGGAATGAACCTATTTTGGGGGCGTTTCATAAAGGTTCATTTTGTGTGACTTGCAAAGGATGGAGATAGAGTTAAAGACTCCAGGGACCCATGTGATGATGGCGAATATACGAGTAGAACCAACTTTAATCGATAAAGTTGAAGCTGCTCAATCTATAGACCTGGAGCTGATGCGTATGAGGAAGAAAGTGTAAGAAGGAGCTATGCCGGAAGCAAGAATCGATGAAGAAGGAATACTTCGAGTCAACTCCAGACTTTGTGTTCCTAACAACCCTGATTTAAAGTATGAAATCATGATGGAGGCGCACAACACACCGTTTGCAATCCATCCTGGGAGTACCAAAATGTATCATGATCTTCGTCATACATTTTGGTGGAGCAATATGAAGCGAGAGATAGCGATGTTTATCTCAAGGTGTCTAACTTGTCAACGAGTCAAAGCGGAGCATCAAGTACCAAAAGGTCCATTGCAACCACTTAAAATTCCAGAATAGAAGTGGGAGCACATTACCATGGATTTCGTTACTGGTCTTCCTAAGGTTTCTCAAGGTATATATGCGATTTGTGTCATTGTTGATAGATTGACCAAGTCTGCTCATTTCTTACCGATACGAGAAACTTATACACTTGAACATCTTGCTCATATGTACATAAACGAGATTGTAAGACTGCATGGTATGCCAGTATCCATAGTTTCTGATCGAGACCCAAGATTCACTTCACGATTTTGGGTTAGTTTACAAAAAGCTATGGGCACGGATTTACGATTTAGTTCGGCATATCATCCTCAGACAGACGGAAAATCAGAGAGGACTATTCAAACTCTAGAAGATTTATTAAGACTCTGTGTTCTTGACTTCAAGGGAAGTTGGGACAAGTTCTTACCATTGGTGGAGTTTTCCTACAACAACAGTTATCAAGCAAGTATTGGCATGGCTCCATTCGAAGCATTGCATGGAAGAAAATGTCATTCTCCAGTATGCTGGAATGAGGTGGGTGAAGTAACGTTGTTGGGACCGGAGTTGGTACGTATGACTACAGAAAAGATTCAAGCGACCTGACAACGTATAAAAACCTCACAAGATCGACAAAAGTGTTATACTGATCTTCATCGGAAGGACGTGAAATTTGATATAGGAGATCATGTGTTCTTACGTGTTACTCCATGGAAAGGAGTTACGAGATTTGGAAAGAGAGGAAAGCTCAATCCTCGAATCATCGGTTCATTTTTAATCCTCGATCGAGTAGGAACTGTGGCTTATAGACTCGCTTTACTGCCAAGTATGTCTCGTGTTCATAACGTTTTTCACATATCCATGTTACGTAAATATGTGGAAGACCCGAACCACATTATTGAGTTAGAACCGAACGAAATAGCGGAGGATTTGACGTATGAAAAAGTTTCTGTTCAAAGCTTGGATAAGAAGGAACATATTCTACGCTCCAAGGTTATACCTCAAGTCAAAGTTTTGTGAAGAAATCACGATGTTGAGGAAATGACTTGGGAGTTAGAATCTGAAATAAAATCAAGGTATCCTTACCTCTTCGACATACCAAGTACGTACCCTAATTTCGAGGGCGAAATTTCATAAGAAGGGGAGGTTGTAAGACCCCAACTTTTATAAAGATAAATTTTCTATAAATATCATTTTTGAATATTATGGAGTTATTTGATATAATGTTATAGTTGTGGGTAATATTTATAAATTTTGCAAAGTACGCAAGTTGTTATATAATATTCGATTGGTCGGGGAATATTTGTTTTAACAGGGAATATTCGTACAACGGCACAATCATTGGTGGACCCACAATGGAATTATTGTCGGATTGAGAAAACGACAAAAATATTTTATTAAAAATAACGGCGGAAGTTTTACCATTGATACTGTTGAACTACTCGATAGTAAAAGTACAGTAATACGTGTGGTTGCATAGTAACACATGGTATTGATTATTAATGCTTATGTGAGAAGTCACTCAGTTTGATTCAATTATAGTCAGTTAATAATATGAATTGTTTAGCGATAATGAAGTTTTGTTTTATTCGTATTATTAACGTAATAAAACAGAAACATCTTTTTATATAAAATAGAATACTTTATTAAAGTTATTCTATAAATAGAATATATTATATTTTATTTAAAAGATTTTTCTTTAAATATGGACCGTCAGATTAAAGTAATCAATCTGGACCGTTCATGGATTAGTTACTATGCATTCCATTTTTCTATAAATAGCAGCTCATTCCTTCATTATTTCTTACGAATTCACTGAACTTTAGAGAGAGAAACTATAGAGAGAAACTATAGAGAGAGAAAAAAAGTATTCTGCTACTTAACTACTTCCTTATTTCAGTTCTTCTTTAAAACGGTAAGGGGTGTTATTTTTTCTTATTCATGAAGAGATCGTTTGTTATTCCATTTCTTATTATTCTGTTGGAATAACCTGTATACGCGGTCTACCCTATACTTGGTGACATTCTTCTATTATTCTGTTGGAACATCCTGTCTGTGTGTTTTACACCGGACCTGGTTCCGTCTTGTTATTATTCTGTTGGAACATCCTGTCTGTGTGTTTTATACCGGACCTGGTTCCATTATTTATTATTCTGTCGAAATATCCTGTATGTGCGTTTACGCCGGACCTGGTTCCATTATTTATTATTCTGTCATAATATCCTGTCTGTGCGTTTACGCCGGACCTGGTTCCATTATTTATTATTCTGTCAGAATATCCTGTCTGTGCGTTTACGCCAGACCTGGTTCTATTATTTATTATTCTGTTAGAATAACCTGTCTGTGCAGTCTATCGCATACCGGGTGATTTCTTTTGTTATTCCATTCTTTATTATACTCAGTTAGTTTAGTTTTAACTTCTATACTCCATGAAATTAGTGGAATATCCTTGACAATTGTGTTTCATCCAGTATCTTTTCATGAAAATATTATTCTAAGCATTCTTGAATTTTACTCCACAAAGCAGTATCATGTTGACAATTTGGACGTTGTTAATTCTTGGATAAATTAATTCTTGAACTTGTTTTATTGAATTCTTATATCATTGTCATCATCCTCATGTTTATAGAATGTTGAAAGTCATTTGTGGCCTGTAGTGCATAGATGGACTTGGTATGATTATGACCATGGATTATTCGGTATAATCATGACCGTAATGTCACAAATGATGTGGTAAAAGTCCTCATTGGCCCGTAGTGCATTGATGGACAGTTGTTGGCATAATCATGACCATTAATGAATACACAAATATTCTTGGCCCGTAGTGCATGGATAATTGTGGTCGTGATACTAAAGAATATCCTTGGCTATAGTGCAGGGGTGATTCGATGATGTGGATTATTTTGTTAAGCTGAGTCCCAGCGATAACAGTGTTGAAAAACCTTTTAAATCATAGAAGATAGTAGATTTTATTCTCTACTTGACTCTTTTAATGGATTGCTTGTTCCGCTGCAGTTAAACTTGATTTTCATTATATTTTATCAGTTTAACACTGTTGAAGGCTAATGATAATTTATTCTGCATTATCTTAGTCATAATATTTCTTACTGGGCTAGTTGAGCTCACCCTTTCTTTCACTGTTCTCTTCAAGAAATGAGAATATAGCTGGGACGAGTCGGAGAACGGAGTGATGGACCAGATGATAGTATTAGTAGTCCTCACTATTCTGTTAAATAGTGTGACAATAATTGTAATGAGGACTCCTTTTGAGTTTGTATAGTCTCTAGTAGACAATAATTGTATTCAAACTCACAGTTATGTTTTGTCGTATTGTACACGACAGTTGTATTAGTAAGTTGTATTTGTATTTTGTACCATGTATCTGACGACCCAAGATGGGTGATGTATACCTAATTTTGGGGCCGTCACACTTATTCTTGAAATTAAATGTAGTTGTTGATCATAGTATTTTTATTATCATATATAACATTTTTATAATTCCGGTGATGATATTTCTCTTTGACTTAAGTGTAAAGATGGGTAGATTATTTGTATGATCGTGACTATGGATTCTCTTTGGCCAATAGTGCAAAGATGAATTGTTGACTGGTATGATCATGACCATTGGATTTATAAACGATTATCTTTAGCTTAAGTGCAAAGGTGAATTGATCAACATGGTTATAATTATTGTTTATATAAATTCTGAAATGATTATATATTTCTTTGAGATATGAATATCTTTGGCCCGTAGCGCAAAGATGACATGTTGTTGAATATCTTTGGCCCGTAGTGCAAAGATGACATGTTAATGAATATCTTTGGCCCGTAGTGCAAAGATTGATTTATTAGTATGATTATGAACATGAACTATGATTTGGTATAACCATGATCTTTGATGTTTCAGGTAAAGACAGGTATGAAAATTATCTTCGTTCTGGATGAGAAAAAGAATTTGGAACCACAAATATGATTATGAGTTATTCATATAATTGTGGACAGGAACTGTTAATTGATGTTACAGGGATAAAATATTATTGGTGGACTTTTAACATAGAGAAGATAATAGACATTATGGTCTATTTGACTCTTCTAATGGATTGCTCGTTCCGCTGCAACTATGGTTGAAAAATTTTATCATCTACCATATGTTCTAAATCTCTGACTTATTTCTGACGAAGGCAATTGATAATTTAATTATCTTTAGTCATGATATTCTTTACTGGGCTATTTGTGCTCACCCTTTTGCTTCACAATTCCTTTCAGGTAATAAGAGTGTAGCTGGGTCAAGCGAGGGTAACAGAGAAATAGAACGGTGGTCTCTAGCTGTGGAGGTTCTCCCTAAGCAGTATAAAAAAGTATGTTGTATTTTATACATCATTTAGTAGTTATATTTGGTGAATCCAATAGGATAAGGCGAACCCAACATTGAAAGGGTGTTTTGCCACTATCATACAAGATGTCTAATGACATACAACCTCGTGTTATCATAAGACAGAATTGTGTACATTCACTTACTGAGTATATCTACGAGCACTACCTATATGATCTTGAAGTTTATGTAACGACCCCAAAATAGGTCCATTCCATCCAACCTATTCTGAGTCGCAAAATACATGGTACAGAAAATAACTACAACTTTATTACAACAATTGTCGTGCAAAATACAACAACATATATGTTGTGAGTTTGGATACAAATATATACCAACTGTGACTCTTATCCCAACCTTGGATAGCACGTTACAATGACACCTTACATAAAGGTATAGTCAAAAACTGTTTTAGAAATTAGAATCTTTGGGAAGTGCTCAAGGAAACCTTCGTACATGGGAGGCCATGCATCTAAGTTATGATAGATATCATATGGCCACAGAATTATCCTTGGTTGACCCAATAGACCCCAAAGAAAAATGAGAAGTTTACTACCATATTCTTCCCAATGGTGAGTCTTCTCTTGACTTATCATTATCTCCACTGTTTCTAATTGAGAATTATACTTCAAATAAACACCAAGATTATATAGGTAGTGCTCGTAGATATACTCAGCAAGTGGATGTGCACAACCCTGTGTTATGATGACACGAGGTTGTATGTCATTAGACATCTTGTATGACAGTGGCAAAACACCCTTCCAACGTTGGGTTCGCTTCACCCTAGAGTATTCACCCTAGAGTATTCACCAAATATAACTACTAAATGATGACCACCGTTCTATTTTCCTGTTACCCCCGCTCGACCCAGCTACACCCTTATTACCTGAAAGGAATTATGAAACAGAAGGGTGAGCACAACTAGCCCAATAAAAAATATCATGACTAAAGATAAATAAATTATCAATAGCCTTCAACAGAATTAATTTAGAGATTTAGAACATATGGTAGATGATAAAAATTTTCAACCATAGTTGCAGCGGAACGAGCAAACCATTAGAAAAGTCAAATAGACCATAAAGTCAATTATCTTCTCCACATTAAAAGTCCACCAATAATGTTTTATCCCTGTAACATTAATCAACAGTTCTTTTTCACAATTATATGAATAATTCATAATCATAATTGTAATTCTAAATTCCTCTTCGCATCCAGGACGAAGATAATTTTCCTCACATATCTTTACCTGAAACATCAAAGATCATGGTTATACCAAATCACAGTTCCTGTTCATAATCATATTAATAAATTTATTTTTGCACGGCCAACGATATTTGTCAACAGTTCATCTTTGCACTACTGGCCAAAGATATTCAACAACAGGTCATCTTTGCACTACGGGCCAAAGATATTCATCAACAATTTATCTTTGTACTACAGGCCAAAGATATTCCTCAACAGTTAATATTTGCACTACATGCCAAATATATTCATATCTCAATGAAATATATAATCATTTTAGAATTTATATACACCATAATTATAAACATGTTAATCAATTCATCTTTACATTTAAGCTAAAGATATTCAATTATAAATTCAATGGTGATAATCATACCAGTTAACAATTCATATTTGTACTACAGGCCAAAGACATTCCTCAGTCACGATCATACCAATAATTTACCCATCTTTACACTCAAGTGAAAGAGAAATTCAACATCAGGGTTATAAAAATGTTATATATGATAATAAAAATAATATGATCAACAACTGCATTTATTTTCAGAGTAACAATCATAAATCAACGATAATTTGGTCAGAAAAAGAAACTAATTTTTGTCGTGAATAGTACTCGTGAATAGTAACTCGTGAATAGTAACTCATAAATAGTAACTCGTGAATAGTAATTCATGAATAGTAACTCATGAATAGTACTCCGTATTCGTTCATAGTACCATATACGTAAATAATGTCATATACGTAAATAGTACCATATACATGAATAGTGTCGTATACGTGAATAGTAACCCCGACTCAAAAAGGTAGAAATTCCACAATAAAATCCATACCAATATTTCAGTCTAATGATATTGAAAGAATAACATCATTATGAAGAATATAACATTCCTTAATATCCCTTACTATCCCTTACCTCAAAAGTGCAGTATTTCTGACTAGAATGCAAAGTCGAAGGAAACTTGCACTGAATAGCAACTCTCAAAATATCTAAATACTCACAAAATATGCTTCATAATATAGAGAGAGAAAGAGAGAAAGCTTATGTTTCTGGTGTGATTTTTAATTCTAACTTAGCCATCTATTTATAGGAAAATATTAGCACGCCGAAGCAGACTTAACCTGCAACCTGATGGCTTTACCTGCTACTATTTCCACCCACCACATTTGAATAAAAATCTCAACACATTTCTTCACCAACCAAGAGTGAGGCCCACCAATTCTAGAATTTTCCACCAAAATGATAAACTCCGAAAATTCAACAATTTCTGAACCAGTCATCTCGTAAAATTCATAACAAATCATTCGTTCATTTTCAACGGTTCAAAATTTGTGAACATATACTCGACTTATATATGTATAACATATCCAAAAATTACCACGATCCAACAGTCGGATCAAAAATTATAACTCACGCAATATATCTCAAGAACACTGATTATCGGATTATAAATCCTTCGGACCAGTTTCATTCAAAAATTCACCATGAAATATCCACAAAGAATTTTTGGGTGATTCCAAATTCTACGGTTAGCTTACTTCCAGAGCTTTCTTTTGATATATGGCTCATCTTCTAACTCATTATACACAAAGAGTTATGGATTTTACAAAATCAAGTAATAAACTAATTTTTCTGAAAATCCCATATTTTGTTCTCCATTTCGATAAAATACTGATAAAACACCTCATCATTAATTCCGTCATTTATAACCACATAAATAAATCTATCATTTATATCCACATCAAATAAATATTTTCTTATCATATAAATCAATAATTAATTATTCATAAATAATATTACAGAATCACAATTATGACAACCAGGTAGTTTTCAGGAAAGAGGGGGCTTTTCGATAAGGATTTTTCCTTACTGGCGCGTAATTAGATGACCAAACCTCTCCTTAGACAGAACTTTCTAGACATTGTCAATAATGCTATCTAATAATATTATTCTAAATAATATGAATTATTGATCTGATAATGGAAAATACTGTGCAGCAACAATTATTGAAACAACAATAATATAAAATATCAACGCAACAATTATTGAATCAATAAAATAAAATATTGAACAGTAATTACTGTAACAATTATTGAGTAGTGTCTTCTTACGTAAGGATCAATAATTTAAAAATATTGTGTAAAACCGTGTGCTACTGTGCAAACACGCGTATTACTATATTTTAACCACCGGGTATTCCAACAGTGTTAACGGTAACAACTACGCCGTTATTTATAAAAACTCAATTTTGTCGTTATCTTCATCCGACAGTTATTCTGTTATGGGGCCAACAAATGAATGCGTCGTCGTACGGATATTCCTGACAAAAAGAATATTCCACGACCAAACAGATATTCCCCGACAACACTGAATATTTTATAGCCACTTGCGTATTTTGTAAAATTTGCATATTTCACCCATAACTTTAAACTTTTATCAATTTAACCATTTACCGAATAATAATTATAAGAAAAATTGAATAATTTTATTTCATAAAATTCGGGGTCTTACAATCTCCCCTCCTTATGAAATTTCGTCCCCGAAATTTACGTACCTGGTATTTCGAAGAGTTGAGAATACCTTACTTTCATTTCAGATTTCATCTTCCCTGTCCTCATGATTTCTCCACTGCTCATCTCCTGTATTTCAAATATCATTCTAGAATACAGCTTCAAAACAAGGGTTAATTTAACAAATTAACATATCACATAATATCCCGATATTGTGACTGACCAACAAATAAGCTTAGGTAGGATACACTGGCGAAGGATTTACTTATCTCTCCCCTCCTAGTTATATTTCCCGATCTCTGCCAAAGACCATATCCCTAAGCTCTGATACCAAAATGTAACGACCCCAAAATAGGTCCATTCCATCCAACCTATTCTGAGTCGCCAAATACGTGGTACAGAAAACAACTACAACTTTATTATAACAATTATCGTGTAAAATACAACAACATATATGCTGTGAGTTTGGATACAAATATATACCAAATGTGACTCTTATCCCAACCTTGGATAGCACGTCACAATGACACCTTACATAAAGGTATAGTCAAAAACTGTTTTAGAAATTAGAATCTTTGGAAAGTGCTCAAGGAAACCTTCGTGAATGGGAGGCCATGCATCTAGGTTATGATAGATATCATATGACCACAGAATTATCCTTGGTTGACCCAATAGACCCCAAAGAAAAATGAGAAGTTTACTATCATGTTCTTCCCAATGGTGAGTCTTCTCTTGACTTATCATTATCTCCACTGTTTCTAATTGAGAATTATACTTCAAACAAACACCAAGATTATATAGGTAGTGCTCGTAGATATACTCAGCAAGTAGATGTGCACAACCCTATCTTATGATGACACGAGGTTGTATGTCATTAGACATCTTGTATAACAGTGGCAAAACACCCTTCCAACGTTGGGTTCGCTTCACCCTAGATGATTCACCAAATATAACTACTAAATGATGACCACCGTTCTATTCCCCTGTTACCCCCGCTCGACCCAGCTACACCCTTATTACCTGAAAGGAATTATGAAACAGAAGGGTGAGCACAACTAGCCCAGTAAAGAATATCATGACTAAAAATAAATAAATTATCAATAGCCTTCAACAGAATTAAATCAGATATTTAGAACATATGGTAGATGATAAAAATTTTCAACCATAGTTGCAGCGGAACGAACAAACCATTAGAAGAGTCAAATAGACCATAAAGTCAATTATCTTCTCCACATTAAAAGTCCACCAATAATGTTTTATCCCTGTAACATTAATCAACAGTTCCTTTTCATAATTATATGAATAATTCATAATCATAATTGTAATTCTAAATTCCTCTTCGCATCCAGGACAAAGATAATTTTTCTCACATGTCTTTACCTGAAACATCAAAGATCATGGTTATACCAAATCAAAGTTCCTATTCATAATCATATTAATAAATTCATCTTTGCACTACAGGCCAACGATATTCGTCAACAGTTCATCTTTGCACTACTGGCCAAAGATATTCAACAACAGGTCATCTTTGCACTACGGGCCAAAGATATTCATCAACAATTCATCTTTGCACTACAGGCCAAAGATATTCCTCAACAGTTCATATTTGCACTACAGGCTAAATATAATCATATCTCAAAGAAATATATAATCATTTCTAAATTTATATACACCATAATTATAACAATGTTAATCAATTCATCTTTACACTTAAGCTAAAGATATTTAATTATAAATTCAATGGTCATGATCATACCAGTTAACAATTCATCTTTGCACTACAGGCCAAAGACATTCCTCAGTCACGATCATACCAATAATTTACCCATCTTTACACTCAAGTGAAAGAGAAATTCAACATCAGGGTTATAAAAATGTTATATATGATAATAAAAACAATATGATCAACAACTGCATTTATTTTCGAGAGCAACAATCATAAATCAAAGATAATTTGGTCAGAAAAAGAAACTAATTTTTGTCGTGAATAGTACTCGTGAATAGTACTTCATGAATAGTAACTCATGAATAGTACTCCGTATTCGTACATACTACCGTATACGTAAATAATGTCATATACGTAAATAGTGCCATATACATGAATAGTGTCGTATACGTGAATAGTAACCCCGACTCAAAAAGGTAGAAATTCTACAATAAAATTAATACCAATATTTCAGTATAATGATATTGAAAGAATAACATCATTATGAAGAATATAACATTCCTTAATATCTCTTACTATCACTTACCTCAAAAGTGAAGTATTTCTGACTGGAATGCAAAGTCGAAGGAAACTTGCACTGAATAGCAACTCTTAAAGTATCTAAATACTCACAAAATATGCTTCATAATATAGAGAGAGAAAGAGAGAAAGCTTATGTTTCTGGTGTAATTTTCAATTCTAACTTAGCACTCTATTTATAGGAAAATGTTAGCACGCCGAAGCAGACTTAACATGCAACCTGATGGCTTTACCTGCTACTATTTCCACCCACCACATTTGAATAAAAATCTCAGCACATTTCTTTATCAACCAAGAGTGGGGCCCACCAATTCTAGAATTTTTTACCAAAATGATAAACTCTAAAAATTCAACAATTTCTGAACCAGTTATCTCGTAAAATTCATAACAAATCATTCGTTCATTTTTAACGGTTCAAAATTTGTGAACATATACTCAACTTATATATGTATAACATATCCAAAAATTACCACGATCCAACGGTCGGATCAAAAATTATAACTCATGCAATATATCTTAAGAACACTGATTATCGGATTATAAATCCTTTGAACCAGTTTCATTCGAAAATTCACCATGAAATATCCATAAAGAATTTTTGGGTGATTCCAAATTCTACGGTTAGCTTACTTCCAGAACTTTCTTTTGATATATGGCTCATCTCCTAACTCATTATACACAAAGAGTTATGGATTTTACAAAATCAAGTAATAAACTAATTTTTCTGAAAATCCCATATTTTGTTCTCCATTTCGATAAAATACTGATAAAACACCTCATCATTAATTCCGTCATTTATAACCACATAAATAAATCTATCATTTATATCCACATCAAATAAATATTTTCTTATCATATAAATCAATAATTAATTATTCATAAATAATATTACAGAATCACAATTATGACAACCAGGCAGTTCTCAGGAAAGAGGGGGCTTTCCGATAAGGATTTCTCCTTACTGGCGCGCAATTAGATGACCAAATCTCTCCTTAGACAGAACTTTCTAGACATTGTCAATAATGCTATCTAATAATATTATTCTAAATTATATGAATTATTGATCTGATAATGGGAAATACTGTGCAGCAATAATTATTGAAACAACAATAATATAAAATATCAACGCAGCAATTATTGAATCAATAAAATAAAATATTGAACAGTAATTACTGTAACAATTATTGAGTAGTGCCTTCTTACGTAAGGATCAATAATTTAAAAATACTGTGTAAAACCGTGTGCTACTGTGCAAACACGCGTATTACTGTATTTTAACCACCGGGTATTCCAACAGTGTTAACGGTAACAACTACGCCGTTATTTATAAAAACTCAATTTTGTCGTTATCTTCATCCGACAGTTATTCTGTTATGGGGCCAACAAATGAATGCGTCGTCGTACGGATATTCCCGACAAAAAGAATATTCCACGACCAAACGAATATTTCCCGACAATAATGAATATTTTATAGCCACTTGCGTATTTTGTAAAATTTATATATTTCACCCATAACTTTAAACTTTTATCAATTTAACCATTTACCGAATAATAATTATAAGAAAAATTGAATACTTTTATTTCATAAAATTCGGGGTCTTACAGTTTATTTGAAATATAATTTTTAACTGGAGACAGTGGAGATAGTTATATGTCAAGAGAAGACTCACCATTGGAAAGGACATGATAGTAATCTTCTCGTTTTTCTTTGGGGTCTATTGGGTCAACCAAGGATAATTTTGTAGGCATATGATATCTATCATAACATAGACGCATGGTCTCCCATGTACGAAGATTTTCTTGAGTACTTTCCAAAGATTCTAATTTCTAAAACAGTTATTGATTTTACCTTTATGTAAGGTGTCATTGTGGCGTACTATCCAAGGTTGGGACATGAGTCACAGTTGGTATATATTTGTATCAAAACTCACAACATATGTGTTGTTGTATTTTGCACAACAATTATAGTAATAAAGTTGTAGTTATTTTCTGTACCATATTTTTGACGACTCAGAGTAGGTTGGTTAGATTGAACCTATTTTGGGGGCATTACAATTACATCATACACATATAATGTAATATTACAAAAATATACTTGAATGAATTATTTTTATCGAAGAAGATAAAATATCAACTCTTAATAATTGTCTCATTAAAAATTTCTCTATTAAATAAATATTTTCTTATCATATTTATCAATAATCAATTATTTATAAAAAAATATTACAGAATCACAATAATGATAACCAGGTTATTTTCAGGAAAGAATGGACTTTTCGAGATGGATTTCTCTTTATTGACGCGCAATTAGGTGACCAAACCCCTTTTCTAGACAGAACTTCCTTAGATATTGCCAATAATGTTATCTAATAATATTATTCAAATAATATAAATTATTGATCTGATAATGTAAAATACTGTGCAATGACAATTATTAAAACAATAATAATATAAAATAATGTATAATACCGTGTGCTACTGTGCAACAACGCGTATTACTTTACTTTAACCACCGGGTATTTCAACAGTGTTAACGGTAACAACTACGCTGTTATTTTTAGAAAACTCATTCTTGTCGTTTTTTTCATCCGATAATTTTCTGTTATGGGGCCCACAAATGGCTGCGCCGTCGTAAGAATATTTTCCAACAACAAGAATATTCCACGACCAAACGAATATTCCCCGACAATAATGAATATTTTATAACCACTTGCTTATTTTGTAAACTTTACATATATCACCCTTAACTTTAAATTTTTATCAATTTAACCATTTATTGAATAATAATTATAAGAAAAATTGAATACTTCTATTTAATAAAAGTCAGGGTCTTACAATCTCCCCTCCTTATGAAATTTTGTCCCCAAAATTTACGTACCTGGTATTTGGAAGAGTTGAGAATACCTTGTTTTCATTTCAGATTCTATCTCCCCGGTTATCTCTTATGTATCATGATTTCTTCATTGTTCATTCTAGAATACAACTTCAAAACAAAAGTTAATTGATATATCACAATTTGTTAACTAATCAAGTAGGAAATTTCAGCTTAGGTAAGTCACACACTAGCGAAGTATATTACTCGTTTCTCCCCTCCTAGTTCTAGACTCAGATCTCCGCCAGCGACCATATCCCTAAGCTCTGATACCAACTATGAAGCCCCTAAAATAGGTCCACACAATCCATTCTGAGTTATCAAATACATGGTATAGAAAATAACTACAAACTTCATTATTACAATTGTCGTACAAAATACGACGACACATATACTGTGAGTTTTAATACAAATATTATCTTGTAGACAATATCCAAACTCAAATAAAGTCTTCATTATAATTATTGTACACTATTTTATAAAATAGTGAAGACTACTATAAAAACCATCTTGAATCATCACTCCACACTCTGACTAGTACCAGCTATATTCTCGCCTCCTAAGAAGAACAGGGAACAAAAAGGAAAAGGGTGAGCTCCACTAGCCCAATAAAGAATATTATGACTAAGATAATGTAAAAAAAATTAGCATTAGTCCTCAACAGGAAAAAATCTGATAGAATATAATAGACAACAAGTTTTAGATCAACAACTGCAGAGGAAACAACAATCCATTAGAAGAGTCAAGTAGAACATGAAATTTACTATCTTCTATGATTTAAAAGTTCACTATCAATATTTTATTCCTGTAACATCATTCAATAAATATTTCAATTCAACGAATTATCTATGCACTACGGACTAAGGATATTTGTTAGTATCACCAATGGTCATGATCATGCCAAACACCTGTCCATCTATGCACTACGGGCCAAAGAAAACTTTCACCACAAACTTTATATGTAACATTATAGGTTATAATTATACTAATACATAATAATTGGTCATAATCATACCAATTAGCAGTCCATCTTTACACTACGGGCCAAAGATAACTTCCGATAAAATATAAGCATGAGGATGAAGACAATGATATAAAGGTTCAATCAAGTGAGATAAAAGATAAATATTAGAACTGTTGTCAACATGATAACTGTTTTGTGGAGTAAAATTCAAGAATAATATTCATGTATCAAAAATAATTTGGACAGAAAAAAAATTAATTTTTGTCATGAATAGTACTTCGGATGAATAGTACTCGAGTGAATAATACTCTATGAATAGTACTTTGTGAATAGTAGCCCGACATAAAAATATAAAAATTTATCAAGAAAGTTCAGATCAATATTCCCGTGAAATGATATTAGATTAAGCGCAAAACTTAAGAAATTTCTAATCATTTCATGAATTATAGAAACAATACTTACCATAGTAAGTTTAAATTTAGGAATACGAAATAAAATAATATCCCTTTCATAAAATGGAGTATAAAAGAAAATAATATTTCTTACGAGTATTGCAAAAAAATAATATCCTTTACTTCAAAAGAATAACACTTCTAACTGAAATATCGGATATAATACTGAAGGAAACTTGCACTGTATATCAACACTCAAGATATCTAAATACTCATAAAAATACGCCTGAGATTATAGAGAAAGAAACTTCTGATTCTGGTGTGATTTTCAATTCTAACCTAAGCACCCTATTTATAAGAAAATGCTTAGAATGCCAAAGCAGAAAATTTAATAAAATATTAATATTTGTAAAAAAAATTCCTACGCACACCACATCACTCCCATTAGCACACACAAGTGGGTCCCACCCACATATTTAACATGTTTTTTGTAACAAAAATACTCCGGACCCAATTTGCTCTCTTCCTCCTCATTTATTCATATATCGTGCATTCATTGTAAAAATATCATCGTTATTATATTATTGCATCATACACTTATAATGTAATATTACAATAATATACTTGAATGAATTATTTTACCGAAGAAGATAAAATATCAACTCTTAATAATAGTCTCTTTAAAAATTTCTCCATTAAATAAATATTTTTTTATCATTTTTATCAATAATTAATTATTCATAAATAATATTACAGAATCACAATAATGACAGTCAGTTCATTCTCAAGAAAGAGGGGGCTTTCTGTGACGCCCCCAAAATAGGTATACATCACCCATTCTGAATCGCCAAAATATGGTACAGAAATAACTACAACTTTATTAATACAATTGTCATGCACAATACGACAACACATAAACTGTGAGTTTAAATACAAATATTTTCTTCTAGACAATATCCACACTCAAATAAGTCCTCATTATAATTATTGATACACTATTTATAAAATAGTGAGGACTACTATAACAACTGCCTTGGAACATTACTCCACACCCCTACTACTTCCCGCTATATTCTCGCCTCCTAAGAAGAAAAATGGAATAAAAAAGAAAATAGTGAGCTTAACTAGCCCAGTAAATAATATTATGACTAAGATAATATAGAACAAATTATCGTTAGTCCTCAATTGAGAAAAATCTAATAGAATATAATAGACAATAAATTTTAGATCAACAATTGCAGCGGAAACAGCAATCCATTAGAAGAGTTAAGTAGAGAATGAATTCTACTATCTTCTAAGATTTAAAAGTTCATCATCAATATTTTATCCCTGTAACATTAATCAATATACATCTTGAATCAAATATTCATCTTTGTACTACAGGCCAAAGATGTTCATTTGTATCACCAGTTGGTCATGTTCATCTAAACACCTGTTCATCTTTGCACTACGAGCCAAAGATATTCATCAATTAATCATTCATCTTTGTACTACAGGCCAAAAATATTCAATAATATCATCATTTAGGATTGAGGATGATGAAAAATATTTTAAAGAAAACGAATCTAGTGAGACAAAAGAACAAATATTAAGGATTCGTACTTCGGTTTATCCATGTTCAAAAACAACCCATAATATATCATAGTGGAGTAAAATTCAAGAATAAAGATCAAAACATGGATACAATCAAAGATAGTAACAAAAATAGACATATGGGATAAAGAAGAGAAAATTTAATTTTTCGGTGAATAGTGTCGTATTCGTGAATAGTGCCGTATACGTGAATAGTAACCCCGACACAAAAATACAAGAATTTCACAAGAAAAATCTTACCAATATTCTGGCATAATGATATTGAAAGAAATAATATCATTTTAAAAAAATAACATCCCTTACCTGAAAAAGACAGTACTTCTGACTCGAATACTGGATATAGTACTGAAGGAACTTGCACCGTATAGCAACACTCAAAGTATTAAAATACTCACAAGAATACGCTCGATAAAATAGAGAGGGAAAATTTTAATTTCTGGTGTGATTTTCAATTCTAACCTAAGCTGTAAGACCCCAACTTTTATAAATAAAGACGAATTTTCTATAATTATCATTTTTGAATATTATGGAGTTAATTTGATATAATGTTATAGTTGTAGGTAATATTTATAAATTTTGTAAAGTACGCAAGTTGTTATATAATATTTGATTGGTCGGGGAATATTCATTTTAATAGGGAATATTCGTACAACGGCACAATCATTGGTGGACCCCACAACAGAATTATTGTCGGATTGAGAAAACGACAAAAATATTTTATTAAAAATAACAGCGGAAGTTTTACCATTGATACTGTTGAACTACTCGATAGTAAAAGTACAGTAATACGTGTGGTTGCATAGTAGCACACGGTATTGATTATTAATGCTTATGTGAGAAGTCACTCAGTTTGATTCAATTATAGTCAGTTAATAATATGAATTATTTAGCGATAATGAAGTTTTGTTTTATTCGTATTATTAACGTAATAAAACAGAAACATCTTTTTATATAAAACAGAATACTTTATTAAAGTTATTCTATAAATAGAATATATTATATTTTATTTAAAAGATTTTTCTTTAAATATGGACCTTCAGATTAAAGTAATCAATCTGGACCGTTCATGGATTAGTTACTATGCATTCTATTTTTCTATAAATAGCAGCTCATTCCTTCATTATTTCTTACGAATTCACTGAACTCTAGAGAGAGAAACTATAGAGAGAAACTATAGAGAGAGAGAAGAAAAGTATTCTGCTACTTAACTACTTTCTTATTTCAGTTCTTCTTTAAAACGGTAAGGGGTGTTATTTTTTCTTATTCATGAAGAGAACATTTGTTATTCTATTTCTTATTATTCTGTTGGAATAACCTGTATACGCGGTCTACCCTATACTTGGTGACTTTCTTCTATTATTCTGTTGGAACATCCTGTCTGTGTGTTTTACACCAGACCTGGTTCCATCTTGTTATTATTCTATTGGAACATCCGGTCTGTGTATTTTACACCGGACCTGGTTCTATTATTTATTATTCTGTCGAAATATCCTGTCTGTGCGTTTACGCTGGACCTGGTTCCATTATTTATTATTCTGTCAGAATATCCTGTCTGTGCGGTCTATCGCATGCCGGGTGATTTCTTTTGTTATTCCATTCTTTATTATACTCAGTTGGTTAAGTTTTAACTTCTATACTCCATGAAATTAGTGGAACATCCTTGATAATTGTGTTTCATCTAGTATCTTTTCATGAAAATATTATTCTAAGCATTCTTGAATTTTACTCCACAAAGCAGTATCATGTTAACAATTTGGACGTTATTAATTCTTGGATAAATTAATTCTTGAACTTGTTTTATTGAATTCTTATATCATTGTCATCATCCTCATATTTATAAAATGTTGAAAGTCATCTATGGCATGTAGTGCATAGATGGACTTGGTATAATTATGATTAGGGATTATTCGGTATAATCATGACCGTAATATTACAAATGATGCGGTAAAAGTCCTCATTGGCCCGTAGTGCATTGGTGGACAGTTGTTGGCATGATCATGACCATTAATGAATACACGAATATCCTTGGCCGTAGTGCAGGGGTGATTCGATGATGTGGATTATTTTATTAAGCTGAGTCCCAGCGATAACAGTGTTGAAAAAACTTTTAAATCATAGAAGATAGTAGATTTTATTCTCTACTTGACTCTTTTAATGGATTGCTTATTTCGCTGCAGTTAAACTTGATGTTCATTATATTTTATCAGTTTAACACTGTTGAAGGCTAATGATAATTTATTCTACATTATCTTAGTCAAAATATTTCTTACTGGGCTAGTTGAGCTCACCCTTTCTTTTATTGTTCTCTTCAAGAAATGAGAATATAGCTGGAAAGAGTCGGGGAACGGAGTGATGGACCAGATGATAGTATTAGTAATCCTCATTATTCTGTTAAATAGTGTGACAATAATTGTAATGAGGACTCCTTTTGAGTTTGTATAGTCTCTAGTAGACAATAATTGTATTCAAACTCACAGTTATGTTTTATCGTATTGTACACGACAGTTGTATTAATAAGTTGTATTTGTTTTCTGTACCATGTATCAGACGACCCAAGATGGGTGATGTATACCTAATTTTGGGGGCGTCATAGTTGATATCAGAGCTTAGGGATATGATCCCTGGCTAAGATGTGAGAATAGAACTAGGAGGGGAGAGACGGGGAATTCCTTCGCTAGTATGACCTACCTAAGTTTATTTGCATGGTATTTAATTGGTCGGTCAGAATATAATGATAATATATGACATATCAATTAACTTTTGTGGCAGTATCTGAAAATGGCATCTGAGAATGTTGAGAATAGCACTGGAGCACAGGCGACTGTTGATTCACCACATATCAATAATCAGGATAATGTGCATCAGGAAGGTGACAATCCTCATGCAAACAACAACACTGACCAGATGATGAATGATGGAATATTCAGAAGCTTTATGCAGTTCATGCAACAGCGGGCGAGAGCGGCTCCTGTCCAAAATGTAGGTGGAAACACTGAAAACTCTCGGACGGTCACCGCTAAACAGTTCAAGGAGCTGGGACCACCGGAGTTTAAGGGAGAGCCAAAACCACTTATAGCGAAAACATGGATAAAGCAGATCACCAAGATATTTGATGTCTTGGGATGCTCTGAGGAGCAAAAGGTTCTCATTGCCGCCTTTATGTTGCGAGGAGAGGCAGATTACTGGTGGGAATCGATTAAGCGTACTCAACCTGCCGCACTGAAGATGTCTTGGGAGAAGTTCCAAGAGCTGTTCAATGACAAATACTTTTCCGAAAGTGTTCGTCACATGAAGGAGGTGGAGTTCATCAAATTAAAGTAGAATAATATGACCGTGTCGCAGTATGAGGCTAAATTTGCTGAGTTGTCCCGATTTGCATCCCACTTGGTGGATAATGAAGAGCGAATGACGCGAATGTTTTTGCAAGGTTTGAAACCTGAGATACGTCAACATCTTATTTCTCATAAACTGTGTTTGTATTCAGATGTTGTGAATAGGGCTCAGTTAGTGGAGCGCGATAATGAGTCAACGCAACCAAAAGAGAGCAGTCGGTAAAATGATAATACCAGTAAGAGCAGTCATCGAAGCGGTGAAAACAAGTGTGCAGTGAATCAACAGGCCAGAAATGGTAACCACTTCGGTGGTAATCAGGGCCAAAACAATAAGAATGGTCATTTTAAGAAGAGGAGATTCAACAACGATGGAAAGACGTCAGCACCAGCACCCGTTGTTAAGGAAGGAAAACGACCACCTATCATATGTTTCAAATACGGAGGGGAGGGGCACATCAGTCTAAACTGCGTGATGTCGTCTAAAGCATGTTATAATTGTGGAAGAGAAGGTCATTTAACTCGATTTTGTCTTTTACCAAAAATAAGTTCAGCCAGGATGGAGACACCAAAGGCCGTCCCAGAAAAGTCAAAACCGGTAGTGCAAGGGAGAGCGTTTGTTGTGACCTCCCAGAAAGCAAGGAACCCGAATGAAGTCATCACGGGTAAGCTTATCATAAACTCTAATGAAGTCTATACTTTATTTGATATCGGTTCTACCCATTCTTTTACTTCTCCTACTTGCGCTCATCGATTAAATTTGACTCTGGAGAAATTAGACTTTGACTTATCTGTTGAAACTCCATTGGGAGAAACCTTTATTACATCCACGGTTTATAAGTCTTGTTTGGTTCAAGTTGGTACCCACACATTACCTGTCGATCTGATTTCATTAAAAATACTTGCATTTGAAATTGATTCTAGGGATTGATTGGTTAACTACTCATCATGCAAAAATTGATTATTTTCGTAAGGTTGTTAGCTTTCATATTCCTAATCGACCTATTATGCGAATTCAAGCAACCAAACCATTAAAATCAATCGCTGTCATCTCAAGCCATAAAGCTATTCGTTTATTGAAAAACGGATGTCAAGCTTTCTTAGCTCATGTCACGGATCTAAACAAAAATACGTCAGTTTTGGGCACGTAGTATCAAGTCGTGGAATATCTGTTGACCCGGCAAAGATTGAACCTATTCAAAGCTGGGAGCAACCTAAATCAGTGACCGAAGTACGTTGCTTTCTTGGTTTAGCTGGTTATTATCGGAGATTCGTGGAAGGATTTTCTCGAATCGCTACTCCATTAATTTAGCTGACTCGGAAAGATACAAAGTTCGGTTGGAGCGAAGAATGTGAGAAGAGTTTTCAAAAACTCAAGAGGAGACTCATTTCAGCACTTGTTCTAACAATACCATCAGGCTCGGAGGGATTTGTCATCTACAGTGATGCTTCGAGCAAAGGGTTGGGATGCGTTCTCATGCAACATGGAAAAGTCATAGCCTATGCATCAAGACAACTCAAGAAATATGAGAGGAATTATCCTACTCATGATCTAGAGTTGGCAACTGTTGTCTTTGCACTTAAAATTTGGAGGCATTACTTGTATGGGGAGAAGGTGGAGATCTTTACGGATCATAAAAGCCTCAAATATTTTTCACTCAAAAGGAACTCAACATGCGACAATGACGTTGGCTTGAACTGTTGAAAGATTATGATCATACCATTCAATACCATCCTGGAAAAGCGAACGTGGTAGCTGATGCATTGAGTAGAAGATCATATGCAAGTACGAGTGCGATATTGTCAACACAAAGGCCCATTTTGTGTGACTTGCAAAGGATGGAGATAGAGTTAAAGACTCCAGGGAACCATGTGATGATGGCGAATATACGAGTAGAACCAACTTTAATCGATAAAGTTAAAGCTGCTCAAGCTACAGACCTGGAGCTGATGCGTATGAGGAAGAAAGTGCAAGAAGGTGCTATGCCGAAAGCAAGAATCGATGAAGAAGGAATACTTCGAGTCAACTCCAGACTTTGTGTTTCTAACAACCCTGATTTAAAGTATGAAATCATGATAGAGGCGCTCAACACACCGTTTGCAATCCATCCTGGAAGTACCAAAATGTATCATGATATTCGTCATACAATTTGGTGGAGCAATATGAAGAGAGAGATAGCGCTGTTTATCTCAAGGTGTCTAACTTGTCAACGAGTCAAAGCGGAGCATCAAGTACCAAAAGGTCCATTGCAACCACTTGAAATTCCAGAATGGAAGTGGGAGCACATTACCATGGATTTCGTTACCGGTCTTCCTAAGGTTTCTCAAGGTATAGATGCGATTTGGGTCATTGTTAATAGATTGACCGAGTCTGCTCATTTCTTACCGATACGAGAAACTTATACACTTGAACGTCTTGCTCGTATGTACACAAACGAGATTGTAAGACTGCATGGTATGCCAGTAGCCATAGTTTCTGATCGAGACCCAAGATTCACTTCACGATTTTGGGTTAGTTTACAAAAAGCTATGGGCACGGATTTACGATTTAGTTCGGCATATCATCCTCAGACTGACGGACAATCAAAGAGGACTATTCAAACTCTTGAAGATCTATTAAGACTCTGTGTCCTTGATTTCAAGGGAAGTTGGGACAAGTTCTTACCATTGGTGGAGTTTTCCTACAACAACAACAGTTATTAAGCAAGTATTGGCATGGCTCCATTAGAAGCATTGTATGGAAGAAAATATCATTCTCCAGTATGCTGGGATGAGGTGGGTGAAGCAACGTTGTTGGGACCGGAGTTGGTATGTATGACTACAGAAAAGATTCAAACGATCCGACAACGTATAAAAACCTCACAAGATCGACAAAAGAGTTATGCTAATCTTCATCAAAAGGACGTGAAATTTGATATAGGAGATCATGTGTTCTTATGTGTTGCTCCATGGAAAGGAGTTAAGAGATTTGGAAAGAAAGGAAAGCTCAATCCTCGATTCATCGGTTCATTTTTAATCCTCGATCGAGTAGGAACTGTGGCTTATAGACTCGCTTTACTGCCAAGTATGTCTCGTGTTCATAACGTTTTTCACATATCCATGTTACGTAAATATGTGGAAGACCCGAACCACATTATTGAGTTAGAACAGGACGAAATAGGGGAGGATTTGACGCATGAAGAAGTTCCTGTTCAAATCTTGGATAAGAAGGAACATATTCTACGCTCCAAGGTTATACCTCAAGTCAAAGTTTTATGGAGAAATCACGATGTTGAGGAAATGACTTGGGAGTTAGAATCTGAAATGAAATCAAGGTATCCTTACCTCTTCGACATACCAGGTACGTACCCTAATTTCGAGGGCGAAATTTCATAAGAAGGGGAGGTTGTAAGACCCCAACTTTTATAAATAAAGATGAATTTTCTATAAATATCATTTTTGAATATTATGGAGTTAATTTGATATAATGTTATAGTTGTGGGTAATATTTATAAATTTTGTAAAGTACGCAAGTTGTTATATAATATTCGATTGGTCGGGAAATATTCGTTTTAATAGGGAATATTCGTACAACGGCACAATTATTGGTTGACCCCACAACGGAATTATTGTCGGATTGAGAAAATGACAAAAATATTTTATTAAAAATAACGGTGAAAGTTTTACCATTGATACTGTTGAACTACTCGGTAGTAAAAGTACAGTAATACGTGTGGTTGCATAGTAGCACACGGTATTGATTATTAATGCTTATGTGAGAAGTCACTCAGTTTGATTCAATTATTGTCAGTTAATAATATGAATTATTTAGCGATAATGAAGTTTTATTTTATTCCTATTATTAACGTAATAAAATAGAAACATCTTTTTATATAAAACAGAATACTTTATTAAAGTTATTCTACAAATAGAATATATTTTATTTTATTTAAAAGATTTTTCTTTAATTATGGACTGTGACGCCCCCAAAATAGGTATACAACACCCACTCTGAGTCGCCAAATACATGGTATAGAAAGCAAACTACAACTTCAATAATACAATTGTCGTGCAAAATATGACAACACATACTGTGAGTTTAAATACAAATATTGTCTTCTAGACAATATACACACTCAAATAAGTCCTCATTACAATTATTCAAACACTATTTTATAGAAATAGTGAGGACTGCTAAAACATCTTTCTAGAACCATCACTCCATACCCCGACTAGATCCTGCTATGTTCTCACCTCCTGAGAAGAAAAATAGAACAAAAAGGAAAAGGGTGAGCTCAACTTGCCCAGTAAAGAATATTATGACTAAGATAATATACAACAAATTATCATTAGTATTCAACAGGAAAAAATCTGATAGAATATAATCGACAACAAGTTTTAGATCAACAACTGCAGCGGAAACAACAAACCATTAGAAGAGTCAAGTAGAGAAAGAATTCTACTATCTTCTAAGATTTAAAAGTCCATCATCAATATTTTATCCCTGTAACATCAATCAATATACATCTTGAATCAAATATTCATCTTTGCACTACAGGTCAAAGATATTCATTTGTAACACCAGTCGGTCATGTTCATCTCAACACCTGTTCATCTTTGCACTACAGGCCAAAGATATTCATCAGGTAATCATACATCTTTGCACTACAGGCCAAAGATATTCAGTAATATCATCATTTAGGACTGAGGATGATGAAAAATATTTTAAAAAAAACGAATCCAGTGAGACAGAATGACAAATAGTAGGGATTCGTATAACAGTTTATCCAAGATCAATAATACTTCATAATAATCAATTGTGAAGCAGAATTCAAAAATAAAGATCAAAACATGGATACAATCAAAGATAGTAACCATAATAGATATCTTGGACAAAAAGGGAAAATTTTATTTTTCGGTGAATAGTGCCGTATTCGTGAATAGTGCCGTATACGTGAATAGTAACGTATACGTGAATAGTAACCCCGAAACAAAAAGTTCCAAATTTGATAAAAAGTTCATATCAATATTTTGGCATAATGATATTGAAGAAAATATCATTTAAGAAGAAAATAATATCCCTTACCTCAAAATAACCATACTTCTGACTGAATATCGGATATGAGGCTGAATGAAACTTGTGCTAGATAGCAACTCTCAAAGTATCTAAATACTCACAAAATACACTCAATAATCTAGAGAGAGAAAGAGAGAAAACTTATGAATTCTGGTGTGATTTTCAATTCTAACTTAGCCCTCTATTTATAGGAAAATGTTAGCACGCCGAAGCAGACTTAACCTGCAACCTGATGGCTTTACCTGCTACTATTTCCACCCACCACATTTGAATAAAAATCTCAGCACATTTCTTTACCAACCAAGAGTGGGCCCCACCAATTCTAGAATTTTCCACCAAAATGATTAACTCCGAAAATTCAACAATTTATAAACCAGTCATCTCGTAAAATTCATAACAAATCATACGTTCATTTTTAACGGTTCAAAATTTGTGGACATATACTCAACTTATATATGTATAACATATCCAAATATTACCACGATCCAACGGTCGGATTAAAAATTATAACCCTCGCAAAATATCTCAAAAACTCTAATTTGATTTTCAATACCTCCGTTCCGACAAAAATACAGATAAAGCACCTCAACATTAATTCCTTCATTTTTAACCACAAAAATATATCCCTCATTTATATCTACATAAAATAAATATTTTCTTATCATATGAATCAATAATTAATTATTCACAAATAATATTACAGAATCACACTTATGGCAACCAGGCCGTTCCCAGGAAAGAGGGGGCTTTCCAATAAGGATTTTTTCTTACTAGCGCGCAATTAGATGACCAAACCTCTCCTTAGACAGAACTTTCTAGACATTGCCAATAATGCTATCTAATAATATTATTTAAATAATATAAATTATTGATCTGATAATGATAAATACTGTGCAGCAACAATTATTGAAACAACAATAATATAAAATATCCACGTAACAATTATTGAATCCATAAAATAAAATATTGAACAGTAACTAATGTAACAATTACTGAGTAGTGTCTTCCTTCGTAAGAATCAATAATTCTAAAATACTGTGCAATCCGTGTGCTACTGTATTTTAACCACCGGGTATTCCAACAGTGTTAACGGTAACAACTACGCCGTTAATTATAAAAACTCAATTTTTATCGTTATCTTCATCCAATCGTTTTCTGTTATGGGGCCCACAAATAGCTGCGCCGTCGTACGAATATTCCCCGACAAAAAGAATATTCCACGACAACACGAATATTCACCGACCAAAAATAAATATTTTATAACCACTTGCTTATTTGAAATATTTGCGCATTTTACCCATAACTAACCACATTAATCAAATCAACCCTTTCTATTTCAAAATAATAAATAGAGGAAATTTAATTTCATTTATTAATAAGTTGGGGTCTTACATGGACCGTCAGATTAAAGTAAATCAATATGGACCGTTCATGGATTAGTTACTATGCAGTTCATTCTTCTATAAATAGCAGCTCATTCCTTCATTATTTTTTACGAATTCACTGAACTCTAAAGAGAGAAACTATAGAGAGAAACTATAGAGAAAGAGAGAAGAAAAGTATTCTGCTACTTAACTACTTCCTTATTTCAGTTCTTCTTTAAAACGGTAAGGAGTGTTATTCTTTCTTATTCATGAAGAGAACTTTTGTTATTCCATTTCTTATTATTCTGTTGGAATAACCTGTATACGCGGTCTACCCTATACTTGGTGACATTCTTCTATTATTCTGTTGGAACATCCTGTCTGTGTGTTTTACACCGGACCTGGTTTCGTTTTTATTATTATTCTGTTGGAACATCCCGTCTGTGTGTTTTACCCCGGACCTGGTTCCGTCTTGTTATTATTCTGTTAGAACATCCTGTCTGTGTGTTTTACACCGGACCTGGTTCCATTATTTATTATTCTATCGGAATATCCTGTCTGTGCGTCTACGCTGGACCTAGTTCCATTATTTATTATTTTGTCGGAATATCCTGTCTGTACGTTTACGCCGGAACTGGTTCCATTATTTATTATTCTGTTAGAATAACCTGTCTGTGCGGTCTATCGCATGCCGGGTGATTTTTTTTATTATTTCATTCTTTATTATACTCAGTTGGTTAAGTTTTAACTTCTATACTCCATGAAATTAGTGGAATATCCTTGATAATTGCGTTTCATCTAGTATCTTTTCATGAAAATATTATTCTAAGCATTCTTGAATTTTACTCCACAAAGCAGTATCATGTTGACAATTTGGATGTAGTTAATTCTTGGATAAACTAATTCTTGAACTTGTTTTATTGAATTCTTATATCATTGTCATCATCCTCATGTTTATAAAATATTGAAAGTCATCTGTGGCATGTAGTGCATAGATGGACTTGGTATGATTATGACCAGGGATTATTTGGTATAATCATGACCGTAATGTTACAAATGATGTGGTAAAAGTCCTCATTGGCCCGTAGTGCATTGATGGACAGCTGTTGGCATGATCATGACCATTAATGAGTACACAAATATTCTTGGCCCGTAGTGCATGGATAATTGTGGTCGTGATACTAAAGAATATCCTTGGCCGTAGTGAAGGGGTGATTCGATGATTTGAATTATTTTATTAAGTTGAATCCCAGCGATAACAGTGTTGAAAAACCTTTTAAATCATAGAAGATAGTAGATTTTATTCTCTACTTGACTCTTTTAATGGATTACTTATTCCGCTACAGTTAAACTTGATGTTCGTTATATTTTATCAGTTTAACACTGTTGAAGGCTAATGATAATTTATTCTGCATTATCTTAGTCAAAATATTTCTTACTGGGCTAGTTGAGCTCACCCTTTCTTTCATTGTTCTCTTCAGGAAATGAGAATATAGCTGGGACGAGTCGGGAAACGGAGTGATGGACCAGATGATAGTATTAGTAGTCCTCACTATTCTGTTAAATAGTATGACAATAATTGTAATGAGAACTCCTTTTGAGTTTGTATAGTCTCTAGTAGACAATAATTGTATTCAAACTCACAGTTATGTTTTGTCGTATTGTACACGACAGTTGTATTAATAAGTTGTATTTGTTTTCTGTATCATGTATCAGACGACCCAAGATGGGTGATGTATACCTAATTTTGGGGGCGTCTCATAAGCACCCTTTTTATAGGAAAATACTTAGAACACCAAATCAAAAAATTTAATAAAATATTAATATATTTATAAAAATTTCTTACGCCCACTTTTTTTTGTTAAAACATCAGCCACACAAGTGGCCTACCTCACAAAAATTACAAAAAACGTTTTTCTTATTAAAATCATTTAAAACTCCAAAAATCAATTATTTCGGAACTTTAATAATTCATAATAAATACATCTTTTATCAGAAAATTCAAATCTTGTGTCCATTCCATAGGAAATTCAATTCTCTAAAACTTTGTAAGTTTAAGTTTTTTAAAATTCCAAGCAAAAATTGACCGAAATCCATATACTGACGATTTTACGGGTTATAATCCAATTTCAGTCACAAAATGGGGCCCTCCAACACACAAAACACGTGTTAAACATTTTTTGTAACAAAAATACTCTTCCTCCTCATTTATTCATATATCACACATTCATTGTAAAAATATCACCGTTTATTATAATACAATAATATATTTAAATGAATTATTTTATCAGAAAAGATAAAATATCAATTTGTCACTTTTTTAAAAATTCCTCCATTTATATTCACATAAATAAATATTTTTCTAATCATATAAATCAATAATTAATTATTCATAAATAATATTACAAAATCACAATACTAACAACCAGGCCGTTCCTAGGAAAGAGGGAGCTTTCCAAAAAGGATTTCTACTTACTAGCGCGCAATTAGGTGACCAAACCTCTCCTTAAACAGAACTTTTTAGACATTGTCAATAATGCTATCTAATAATATTATTAAAATAATATGATTTATTGATCTGATAATAGAAATACTGTGCAGTGACAATTATTGAAACAACAATAATATAAAATATCTAATACATGGTACAGAAAACAACTACAACTTTATTACAACAATTGTCGCGCAAAATACAACAACACATATGTTGTGAGTTTGGATACAAATATATACCAAATGTGACTCATGTTCCAACCGTGGACATCACCTCACAATGACACCTTACATAAAGGTATAGTCAAAAACTGTTTTAGAAATTAGAATCTTTGGGAAGTGCTCAAAGAAACCTTCGTACATGGGAGGCCATGCGTCTAGGTTATGATAGATATCATATGGCCACAGAATTATCCTTGGTTGACCCAGTAGACCCCAAAGAAAAATGAGAAGATTACTATCATATTCTTCTCAATGGTGAGTCTTCTCTTGACATATCATTATCTCTACTGTCTCTAATTGAGAATTATACTTCAAACAAATACCAAGATTATATAGGTAGTGCTCGTATATATACTCAGCAAGTGGATGAGCACATCCCTATCTTATGATGACACGAGATTGTATGTCGTTAGACATCTTGTATGATAGTGGCAAATCACCCTTCCAACGTTGGGTACAACTTACCCTATTGGATTCACCAAATAAAACTACTAAATGAACTTTTCTATACTGCTTCGGGAGAACATCCACAGCTAGAGACCACCGTTCTATTTCCCCGTTACCCTCGCTCGACCCAGCTACACTCTTATTACCTGAAAGGATTTTGTGAAACAAAAGGGTAAGCACAACTAGCTCAGTAAAGAATATCATGACTAAAGATAATTAAATTATCAATAGCCTTCATCAATAATAAATCAGAGATTTAGAACATATAGTAAATGATAAAAATTTCAACCATAGTTGCAGCGGAACGAGCAATCCATTAAAAGAGTCAAATAGACTATAAAGTCTATTATCTTCTCCATGTTAAAAATCCACCAACAATGTTTTATCCCTGTAACATCAATCAATAATTCTGGTCCACAATTATATGAATAACTCATAATCATAACTGTAGTTCTAAATTCCTCTTCTCATCCAGGACGAAGATAATTTTTATCACCTGAAACATCAAAGGTCATGGTTACACCAAATCACATTTCATGTTCATAATCATGCTAATAACTTCATCTTTGCACTATGGCCAAAGATATTCATTTTTATCACCAGTTGGTCATGTTTATCTCAACATCTGTTCATCTTTGCACTACTGGCCAAAGATATTCAACAACATGTCATCTTTGCACTACGGGCCAAAGATATTCATCAACAATTCATCTTTGCACTACAGGCCAAAGATATTCATCAATATTTCATCTTTGCACTACAGGCCAAAGATATTCCTCAGCAGTTCATATTTGCACTACGGCCAAATATATTCATCAACAGTTCATATTTGCACTACAGGCCAAATATATTAATATCTCAAAGAAATATATAATCATTTATATAAACAATAATTATAACCATGTTGATCATTTCACCTTTGCACTTAAACTGAAGATATTCAATTATAAATTCAATGGTCATGATCATACTAGTCAATAATTCAACTTTGCACTACTGGCCAAAGAGAACCCAAAGTCATGATCATACCAATAATCTACCATCTTTACACTCAAGTAAAAGAGAATTTCAACATCAGGGTTATAAAAATGTTATATATGATAATAAAAACAATATGATCAACATATAGATTTAATCTCAAGAGTAATATTCATAAATCAACTATAATTTGGTTAGAAAAAGGAAACCAATTTTATCGTGAATAGTAACTCGTAAATAGTAACTCATGAATAGTAACTCGTGAATAGTAACTCATGAATAGTAACCCCGACACAAAAAGGTAAAAATTTCACAATAAAATACATACCAATATTTCGGTATAATGATATTGAAAGAATAATATTTCTTAAGCTTATAAATAATTTATTTTAATTGTTTACACTTTACTAAATAATGCATTTAATCATTCTAAAATGCCAAACTCATAAGATTTTATCACCAATAAACAAAACCATCATCAAAAATCTGCATATACCTCATATAGGATTCTCAAGTCATAAAATCCTATTTTCCAATTTTCTTACTTCACAAAACATATTTAATTCATTTACTCATAACTAGACCATTTTTATGAAAAATATCAAATCAGTTCCAAAAATATTTCTTTTATGGGATTTAGCAGAATATAGTCCCATATTGAACATATATTTTTCTCAAAATTTTTAAAACTCATTTACTATTTTTCATATGGCCAAAACAGCCGAATATTTAGACATTTATCGTAAATTGTACTTTTATCTAAAAAATTCGAAATTCACAGAGTACACTGATATTATATAGATATACTTTCAATAAAAATTTCATCAATTTTAGAATTAACCACAAGGAATTATAAGCGGTTACTTTTAAAATAGTCTTTTCTCATAAAATTCATAACTCTCAATCTATACATCCAAAAATCACCATTTTTGGACACAATCAAGAAAACTCATCAAAATATCATTTTAAATTTTTCCAGAATTTTTGAAAGTCAGAAAAATTACAAAACTGGAAAATATAACAACCCTTAAAATCCCTTACTATCCCTTACCTCAAAAGTGCAGTATTTCTGACTGGAATGCAAAGCCGAAGGAAACTTGCACTGAATAGCAACTCTCAAAGTATCTAAATACTCACAAAATATGCTTCATAATATAGAGAGAGAAAGAAAGAAAGCTTATGTTTCTGGTGTGATTTTCAATTCTAACTTAGCCCTCTATTTATAGGAAAATGTTAGCACGCCGAAGCAGACTTAACCTGTAACCTGATGGTTTTATCTGCTACTATTCTCACCCACCATATTTGAATAAAAATCTCAGCACATTTCTTCACCAACCAAGAGTGGGGCCCACCAATTCTAGAATTTTCCACCAAAATGATTAACTCCGAAAATTCAATAATTTGTGAACCAGTCATCTCGTAAAATTCATAACAAATCATACGTTCATTTTTAACGGTTCAAAATTTGTGGACATACACTCAACTTATATATGTATAACATATCCAAATATTACCACGATCCAACGGTCGGATTAAAAATTATAACCCTCGCAAAATATCTCAAAAACCCTAATTTGATTTTCAATACCTCCGTTCCGACAAAAATACAGATAAAGCACCTCAACATTAATTCCTTCATTTTTAACCACAAAAATATATCCCTCATTTATATCTACATAAAATAAATATTTTCTTATCATATGAATCAATAATTAATTATTCACAAATAATATTACAGAATCACATTTATGACAACCAGGCCGTTCCCAGGAAAGAGGGGGCTTTCCGATAAAGATTTCTCCTTACTGGCGCGCAATTAGATGACCAAACCTCTCCTTAGACAGAACTTTCTAGACATTGTAAATAATACTATCTAATAATATTATTCTAAATAATATGAATTATTGATCTGATAATGGAGATGATGTGCAGTGACAATTATTGAGCAACAATAATATAAAATATCAACGCAGTAATTATTGAATCAATAAAATAAAATATTGAACAGTAATTACTGTAACAATTATTGAGTAGTGTCTTCTTACGTAAGGATCAATAATTCAAAAATATTGTGCAATACCGTGTGCTACTGTGCAATAACGCGTATTACTATATTTTAACCACTGGGTATTCTAATAGTGTTAACGGTAACAACTACGCCGTTATTTGTAAAAACTCAAATTTGTCGTTTTCTTCACCTGACAGTTATTCTGTTATGGGCCCATAAATGGCTGCGCCGTCGTACGAATATTCCCCGATAGAAAGAATATTCCACGACCAAACGAATATTTCCCGACAACAATGAATATTTTATAACCACTTGTGTATTTTGAAAAAAAATTCGTATATCACCCTTAACTTTAACATTTATCAATTTAACCATTTACTGAATAGTAATTATAAGGAAAATTGAATACTTTTATTTCATAAAATTCGGGGTCTTACAATCTCCCCTCCTTATGAAATTTCGTCCCCGAAATTTACGTACCTGGTATTTCGAAGAGTTGAGAATACCTTACTTCCATTTCAGATTCTATCTCTCAGATCATCATGATTTCTCCATTGCTCATCTCTCATGATAACTTCATTTGGGTTCCTCATTTGTTGGGAAGTCATGACAACCGCCATCCCTCGAACTACTCGGATTTGACTTGTCTAGAGCAGCATTTGGCGTCATTATTACCGTTGGAATATACCTTACTATAGGACATATTCCTCCCTCAACTGCCTCTTCGTACTCCTCATTCATGATATGAATCATCAATCTTCGATCCATATCGGATTCAGGTTGACCGCTATGTACAGGGTAATTCAAAACTCGATGTTGGGTTCTCCCAATTGCTTTCCAAAAAGAGAAATTCATATCATCTATTTTAGCCTTCTTAGATCGAACATCTCTTTCCACAATATCCACGTGTCGAGCGGCTTTTGCCCATGCATCACTTATTCTCACTTGTTCAATTTTTTCTTCTTTCAGCTCAGATTTCATTTTTATCATCTTATACTCTGCCAAAGAATGCTTCTGTTCAAGCATCATATATCGGGTAACACAAGCTTGAATTGTTGCATCCTTTTGTTCCACGACCGCCTGTCGTTCTTCTGCCTGCTCTTCTAACTCATGAATACGATTTTGAAATTCTACATTTTGATCATATAATACATCTAATAAACTCTCCTCAGGTACTTCTTCTTCCTCTTCTTCCTCAGTCTCGGCTGTTACCTCTGTGACTATCTCGGGTGCAACTATCAATTCTTCACTCACCACATGGATATCTCTAATTCCTTCTTCGTTTGACATCACATTATCACGGTTAGTGATTAGAGGTATCTCCACAGTCTCATTCACTCCATTGTTAGCATTCTCAGCTGCCATTCTCAAATACTGCCATAAAACAAGGGTTAATTAAACAAATTAACATATCACATAATATCCCAATATTATGACTGACCAACAAATAAGCTTAGGTAGGACACACTAGCGAAGGATTTACTCATCTCTCCCCTCCTAGTTGTATTCCCCGATCTCCGCCACAGATCATATCCCTAAGCTCTGATACCAAATGTGACAACCCCAAAATAGGTTCATTCCATCCAACCTATTCTGAGTCGCCAAATACATGGTACAAAAAATAACTACAACTTTATTACAACAATTGTCGCGCAAAATGCAACAACACATATGTTGTGAGTTTGGATACAAATATATACCAAATGTGACTCATGTTCCAACCGTGGACATCACCTCACAATGACACCTTACATAAAGGTATAGTCAAAAACTGTTTTAGAAATTAGAATCTTTGGGAAGTGCTCAAAGAAACCTTCGTACATGGGAGGCCATGCGTCTAGGTTATGATAGATATCATATGGCCACAGAATTATCCTTGGTTGACCCAGTAGACCCCAAAGAAAAACGAGAAGATTACTATCATATTCTTCCCAATGGTGAGTCTTCTCTTGACATATCATTATCTCTACTGTCTCTAATTGAGAATTATACTTCAAACAAACATCAAGATTATATAGGTAGTGCTCGTATATATACTCAGCAAGTGGATGAGCACATCTCTGTCTTATGATGATACGAGGTTGTATGTCGTTAGACATCTTGTATGATAGTGGCAAACCACCCTTCCAACGTTGGGTACACCTTAACATATTGGATTCACCAAATAAAACTACTAAATGAACTTTTCTATACTGCTTCGGGAGAACATCCACAGCTAGAGACCACCGTTCTATTTTTTCGTTACCCTCGCTCGACCCAGCTACACTCTTATTACCTGAAAAGAATTGTGAAGCAAAAGGGTGAGCACAACTAGCTCAGTAAAGAATATCATGACTAAAGATAATTAAATTATCAATAGCCTTCATCAATAATAAATCAGAGATTTAGAACATATGGTAAATGATAAAAATTTCAACCATAGTTGCAGCGGAACGAGCAATCCATTAGAAGAGTCAAATAGACTATAAAGTCTATTATCTTCTCCATGTTAAAAATCCACTAATAATGTTTTATCTCTGTAACATCAATCAACAATTCTGGTCCACAATCATATGAATAACTCATAATCATAACTGTAGTTCTAAATTCTTTTTCTCATCCAGGACGAAGATAATTTTCATCACCTGAAACATCAAAGATCATGGTTACACCAAATCACATTTCCTGTTCATAATCATGCTAATAACTTTATCTTTGCACTACAGCCAAAGATATTCATTTTTATCACCAGTTGGTCATGTTTATCTCAATATCTGTTCATCTTTACACTACTGGCCAAAGATATTTAACAGCATGTCATCTTTGCACTACGGGCCAAAGATATTCATCAATAATTCATCTTTGCACTACAGGCCAAAGATATTCATCAATATTTTATCTTTGCACTACTGGCCAAAGATATTCCTCAACAGTTCATATTTGCACTACGGCCAAATATATTCATCAACAGTTCATATTTGCACTATAGGCCAAATATATTAATATCTCAAAGAAATATATAATCATTTATATAAACAATAATTATAACCATGTTGATCATTTCACCTTTGCACTTAAGCTGAAGATATTCAATTATAAATTCAATGGTCATGATCATACTAGGTAATAATTCAACTTTGCACTACTGGCCAAAGAGAATCCAAAGTCGTGATCATACCAATAATCTACCATCTTTACACTCAAGTGAAAGAGAATTTCAACATCAGGGTTATAAAAATGTTATATATGATAATAAAAACAATATGATCAACATATAGATTTAATCTCAATAGTAATATTCATAAATCAACTATAATTTGGTTAGAAAAAGGAAACCAATTTTATCGTGAATAGTAACTCATGAATAGTAACCCCGACATAAAAAGATAAAAATTCTACAATAAAATACATACCAATATTTCGGTATAATGATATTGAAAGAATAATATTTCTTAAGCTTATAAATAATTTATTTTAATTGTTTACACTTTACTAAATAATGCATTTAATCATTCTAAAATGCCAAACTCATAAGATTTTATCACCAATAACCAAAACCCTCATCAAAAATCTGTATATACCTCATATAGGATTCTCAAGTCATAAAATCTTATTTTCTAATTTTCTTACTTCACAAAACATATTTAATTCATTTACTCATAACTAGACCATTTTCATGAAAAATACCAAATCAGTTCTAAAAATATTTCTTTTATGGGATTTAGCAGAATATAGTCCCATATTGAACATATATTTTTCTCAGAATTTTTAAAACTCATTTACTATTTTTCATATGGCCAAAACAGCCGAATATTTAGACATTTATCGTAAATTGTACTTTTATCCAAAAATTTCGAAATTCACAGAGTACACTGATATTATATAGATATACTTTCAATAAAAATTTCATCAATTTTGGAATTAACCACAAGGAATTATAAGCGGTTACTTTTAAAATAGTCTTTTCTCATAAAATTCATAACTCTCAATCTATACATCCAAAAATCACCATTTTTGGACACAATCAAGAAAACTCATCAAAATATCATTTTAAATTTTTCCAGAATTTTTGAAAGTCAGAAAAATTACAAAACTGGAAAATATAACAACCCTTAAAATCCCTTACTATCCCTTACTATCCCTTACCTCAAAAGTGCAGTATTTCTGACTGGAATGCAAAGCCGAAGGAAACTTGCACTGAATAGTAACTCTCAAAGTATCTAAATACTCACAAAATATGCTTCATAATATAGAGAGAGAAAGAAAGAAAGCTTATGTTTCTGGTGTGATTTTCAATTCTAACTTAGCCCTCTATTTATAGGAAAATGTTAGCACGCCGAAGCAGACTTAACCTGTAACCTGATGGTTTTATCTGCTACTATTCTCACCCACCATATTTGAATAAAAATCTCAGCACATTTCTTCACCAACCAAGAGTGGGGCCCACCAATTCTAGAATTTTCCACCAAAATGATTAACTCCGAAAATTCAATAATTTGTGAACCAGTCATCTCGTAAAATTCATAACAAATCATACGTTTATTTTTAACGGTTCAAAATTTGTGGACATATACTCAACTTATATATGTATAACATATCCAAATATTACCACGATCCAACGGTCGGATTAAAAATTATAACCCTCGTAAAATATCTTAAAAATCCTAATTTGATTTTCAATACCTCCGTTCCGACAAAAATACAGATAAAACACCTTAACATTAACTCCTTCATTTTTAACCACAAAAATATGTCCCTCATTTATATCCTCATCAAATAAATATTTCCTTATCATATAGATCAATAATTAATTATTCACAAATAATATTACAGAATCACATTTATGACAACCAGGCCGTTCCCAGGAAAGAGGGGGCTTTCCGATAAGGATTTCTCCTTACTGGCGCGCAATTAGATGACCAAACCTCTCCTTAGACAGAACTTTCTAGACATTGTAAATAATGCTATCTAATAATATTATTCTAAATAATATGAATTGTTGATCTGATAATGGAGATGATGTGCAGTGACAATTATTGAGCAACAATAATATAAAATATCAACGCAGTAATTATTGAATCAATAAAATAAAATATTGAACAGTAATTACTGTAACAATTATTGAGTAGTGTCTTCTTACGTAAAGATCAATAATTCAAAAATACTGTGTAATACCGTGTGCTACTGTGCAATAACGCGTATTACTGTATTTTAACCACCGGGTATTTCAATAGTGTTAACGGTAACAACTACGCCGTTATTTGTAAAAACGCAAATTTTTCGTTTTCTTCACCTGACAGTTATTCTGTTATGGGCCCATAAATGGCTGTGCCGTCGTACGAATATTCCCCGACAGAAAGAATATTCCACGACCAAACGAATATTCCCCGACAACAATGAATATTTTATAACCACTTGTGTATTTTGAAAAAAAATTCATATATCACCCTTAACTTTAACATTTATCAATTTAACCATTTACTGAATAGTAATTATAAGAAAAATTGAATACTTTTATTTCATAAAATTCGGGGTCTTACATTGGTGGACCCCACTCTTGGTTGGTAAAGAAATGTGCTGAGATTTTTATTCAAATGTGGTGGGTGAGAATAGTAGCAGGTAAAGCCATCAGGTTGCAGATTAAGTCTGCTTCGGGGTGCTAACATTTTCCTATAAATAGAGGATTAAGTTAGAATTGAAAATCACACTAGAATTCATAAGTTTTCTCTCTTTCTCTCTCTATATTATTGAGTGTATTTTGTGAGTATTTAGATACTTTGATAGTTGCTATTCAGCACAAGTTTCATTCAGCCTCATATCCGATATTCAGTCCGAAGTACGGTTATTTTGAGGTAAGGGATATTATTTTCTTCTTAAATGATATTATTTTCTTCAATATCATTATGCCGAAATATTGATATAAACTTTTTATCAAATTTAAAACTTTTTGTGTCGAGATTACTATTCACGTATACGGCACTATTCACGTATACGGCAATATTCACGAATACAGCACTATTTACCGAAAAATAAAATTTTCTCTTTTTGTCCAAGATATCTATTATGGTTACTATCTTTGATTGTATCCATGCTTTGATCTTTATTTTTGAATTCTGCTTCACAATTGATTATTATGAAGTATTATTGATCTTGGATAAACTGTAATACGAATCCCTAATATTTGTTCTTTTATCTCACTGGATTCGTTTTCTTTAAAATATTTTTGATCATCCTCAGTCCTAAATGATGATACTACTGAATATCTTTGGCCTGTAGTGCAAAGATGTATGATTACCTGATGAATATCTTTGGCCTGTATTGCAAAGATGAACAGGTGTTGAGATGAACATGACTGACTGGTGATACAAATGAATATCTTTGGCCTGTAGTGCAAAGATGAATATTTGATTCAAGATGTATATTGATTGATGTTACAGGGATAAAATATTGATGATGGACTTTTAAATCTTAAAAGATAGTAGAATTCTTTCTCTACTTGACTCTTCTAATGGATTGTTGTTTCCGCTGCAGTTGTTGATCTAAAACTTGTTGTCTATTATATTTTATCAGATTTTTCCTGTTGAAAACTAACGATAATTTGTTGTATATTATCTTAGTCATAATATTCCTTACTGAGCTAGTTTAGCTCACCCTTTTTGTTCCATTTTCTTCTCAGGAGAAGATAGTATAGCAGGAACTAGCCGGGGTATGGAGTGACGATTTTAGAAAGTTGTTTAGCAGCCCTCACTATTTTTGTAAAATAGTGTATCAATAATTATAATGAGGACTCCTTTTGAGTTTTTATACTCTCTATTTGTATTCAAACTCACAGTATATGTGTTGTCGTATTTTGCACGACAATTGTATTACTGAGGTTGTATTTGTTTTTGTACCATGTATTTGTCTACTCAGAATGGGTGATGTATACCTGTTTTGGGGGCGTCACAACCAGAGTGCGCTTTTGTCTGTATTTTTGCCTCCCCATTGGTTATCATTGCTCCGATGACTGCTGTCACCGGTATGACCCTGGTTGTGGTCCCTCGGTTAAACATACTCATTATCTCGCTCTAATAATTGAGCCCTGTTGACAACATCTGAATATAGAGAAAATTTATGAAAAATGAGATATTGACGTATGTCGGGTTTCAAACCTCTCAGAAACATTCGCGTCATACGTTCCTCATTCTCCACCAAATGAGGTACAAACCTGGATAACTCCGCGAACTTAGCCTCATATTGGGACACAGTCATGTTGTTCTGTTTCAGTCTGATAAACTCTACCTCCTTCATATGACGGATACTTTCAGGAAAGTACTTATCATTGAACAGTTTTTGGAACGTTTTCCAAGATATGTTGAGTGCGGCAGGCTAGGTATGCTTCACAGATTTCTACCAGTAATCTGCCTCACTACGGAATATAAAGGTGGCGAATGGAACCTTCTGTTCCTCCGTGCATCCCAAGACATCGAATATCTTGGTAATTTGCTTGACCCACGTTTTCGCCTTAATCGGGTCCGGCTTTTTCCAGAATTCTGGTGGTCCCAACTCTTTGAACTGCTTGGTCGTGACAAACCGCGCATTGCTATCATTTTCACCTGTACTTTGTACACGAGTCTCCCTCGTCTGATTTTGCATGAACTGTAAAAAGCTTCAAAACATTCCATCGTTCATCGTCTGATCAGTGGTGTTGTTTACAGGAGGAACATTGTCGTCCCGTTGCACGTTCTCCTGATTGGTGATTAAAGGTGTCTCCACGGTCTCACTTACTCCATTCTTAACATTCTCAGTTGTCATTCTCAAATACTGCCATAAAACAAGGGTTAATTAAAGAAATTAACATATCACATAATATCCCTATATTCTGACCAATCAACAAATAGGCTTAGGTAGGACATACTAGCGAAGAATTTACTCGTCTCTCTCCTCCTAGTTCTATTCCCCGATCTCCGCCAGAGACCATATCTCTAAGCTTTGATACCAACTGTGACGCCCCCAAAACAAGTATACATCACCCATTCTGAGTCGTACAAAAATAACTACAACTTTATTAATACAATTGTCGTGCAAAATACGACAACATAAAAACTGTGAGTTTAAATACAAATATTGTCTTCTAGACAATATCCACACTCAAATAAGCCCTCATTATAATTATTGATATACTATTTACAAAATAGTGAGGACTACTATAACAACTGTCTTGGAACATCACTCCACACCCCGACTACTTTCCGCTATATTCTCGCCTCCTGAGAAGAAAAATAGAACAAAAAGGAAAAGAATGAGCTCATCTAGCCCAGTAAATAATATTATGACTAAGATAATATAGAACAAATTTTCGTTAGTCCTCAACAGGAAAAAATTTGATAGAATATAATTGACAACAAATTTTAGATCAACAACTGCAGCGGAAACAGTAATCCATTAGAAGAGTTAAGTAGAGAATGAATTCTACTATCTTCTAAGATTTAAAAGTCCATCATCAATATTTTATCCATATAACATCAAACAATAAACATCTTGAATCAAATATTCATCTTTGCACTACAGGCCAAAGATATTCATTTGTATCACCAGTTGGTCATGTTCATCTAAACACATATTCATCTTTGCACTACGGGCCAAAGATATTCATCAGTTAATCATTCATCTTTGTACTATAGGCCAAAGATATTCAATAATATCATCATTTAAGACTGAAGATGATGAAAAATATGTTAAAAAAATGAATCCAGTGAGACAAAAAAACAAATATTAGGGATTCGAACTTTGGTTTATCCATGTTCAAAAATAACCCAAAATATACCATAGTGGAGTAAAATTCAAGAATAAAGGTCAAAACATGGATACAATCAAAGATAGTAACAAAAATAGACATATGGGACAAAGAAGAGAAATTATTTTTTTTCGGTGAATAGCGTCGTATTCGTGAATAGTGCCGTATACGTGAATAGTAACCCCGACACAAAAAGACAAGAATTTTACAAAAAAATCTTACCAATATTCTGGCATAATGATATTGAAAGAAATAATATCATTTAAAAAAAATAACATCCCTTACCTCAAAAAGACAGTACTTCTGACTGGAATACTGGATATAGTTCTGAAGGAATTTGTACCATATAACAATACTCAAAGTATCAAAATACTCACAAGAATACACTCGATAATATAGAGAGAGAAAACTTCAATTTCTGGTGTGATTTTCAATTATAACCTAAGCACCCTATTTATAAAAAAATACTTAGAACACCAAAGCAGAAAATTTAATAAAATATTAATATATTTATATAAATTTCTTACGCCCACTTTTTTTTTTGTCAAAACATCAGCCACACAAGTGGCCCACCTCACAAAAATTATAAAAAACATTTTTCTTATTAAAATCATTTAAAACTCCAAAAATCAATTATTCCGGAACTTCAATAATTCATAATAAATAGCCATTTTATCAGAAAAATTTGAATCTTATGTTCATTCCATAGGAAATTCAATTCTCTACAACTTTGTAAGGTTAAGTTTTTTCAAATTCCAAGCAAAAATTCACCAAAATCCACATACGGACGATTTTACGAGCTATAATCCAATCTCAGTAACAAAAGGGCCCTCCAACACACAAAACACGTGTTAAATATTTTTGGTAACAAAAATACTCTTCCTCCTCATTTATTCATATATCACACATTCATTGTAAAAATATCACCATTTATTATAATATAATAATATATTTAAGTGAATTATTTTATCAGAAAAGATAAAAAACTCAATTTGTCAGTTTTCTAAAAATTTCTCTATTTATATTCACATAAATAAATATTTTTTTATCATATAAATTAATAATTAATTATTCACAAATAATATTACAGACTCATAATACTAACAAACAGGCCGTTCTCAGGAAAGAGGGGGCTTTCTAATAAGAATTTCTCCTTACTGGCGCGCAATTAGGTGACCAAACCTCTCCTTAGACAGAACTTTCTAGACATTATCAATAATGCTATCTAATAATATTATTAAAATAATTTGATTTATTGATCTGATAATGAAAATAATGTGCAGTGACAATTATTGAAACAATAATAATATAAAATATCCAAGCATCAATTACTGAATCAATAAAATAAAATATTAAACAGTAATTACTGTAACAATTATTGAGTAGTGCCTTCTTACGTAAGAATCAATAATTGGTGCAATACCGTGTGCTACTATGCAACACCGCATATTACTGTGTTTTAACCACCGGGTATTCCAACAGTGTTAACGGTAACAACTACGCCGTTATTTATAAAAACTCAAATTTGTTATTTTCTTCATCCAATCGCTTTCCGTTATGGGGCCTACACAAGACTGCGCCGTCGTACGAATATTCTCCGACAGTAAGAATATTCTACGACCAAACGAATATTCCCCGACAACAAGAATATTTTATAACCACTTGCTTATTTAAGATATTTACGCATTTTACCCATAACTTACCACATTAATCAAATCAACTCTTACTATTTCAAAATAATAAATAGAGAAAATTCAATTTCACTTATAAAAAGTTGGGGTCTTACATTTTCCGATAAGGATTTCTCCTTATTGACGCGTAATTAGGTGACCAAACCCCTTTTCTAGACAGAACTTCCTTACACATTGCCAATAATGCTATCTAATAATATTATTCAAATAATATGAATTATTGATATGATAATGTAAAATATTGTGCAACAACAATTATTGAAATAACAGTAATATAAAATAATGTGTAATACCGTGTGTTACTGTACAACAACGCGTATTACTTTACTTTAACCACCGGGTATTTTAACAGTGTTAACGGTAACAACTACGTCTTTATTTTTAAAAAACTCATTCATGTAGTTTTCTTCATCTGACAATTCTTCGTTATGGGGCCCACAAATGGCTGCGCCGTCGTACGAATATTCTCTGACAACAAGAATATTCCACGACCAAACGAATATTCCCCGACAACAATGAATATTTTATAACCACTTGCTTATTTTGTAAACTTTACATATATCACCCTTAACTTTAAATTTTTATCAATTTAACTATTTATTGAATAATAATTATAAAAAAAATTGAATACTTCTATTTAATAAAATTCAGGGTCTTACAATCTCCCTTCCTTATGAAATGTCATTCCCGAAATTTACGTACCTGGTATTTCGAAGAGTTGAGAATATCTTGCTTTCATTTCAGATTCTATCTCCCCGGTCATCTCTTATGTATCATGATTTCTCCATTTCTCATTCTAGAATACAACTTCAAAATAAAGGTTAATTGATATATCACAATTTGTCAACTTATCAAATAGAAAATTTTAGCTTAGGTAAGTCACACACTAGCAAAGTATATTACTCGTCTCTCCCCTCCTAGTTCTAAACTCAGATCTCCGCCAGCGACCATATCCCTAAGCTCTGATATCAACTGTAACACCCCCAAAATAGGTCCACACAATCCATTTTGAGTCGCCAAATACATGGTACAGAAATAACTACAAACTTCATTATTACAATTGTCATGCAAAATACGACAACACATATACTATGAGTTTTAATACAAATATTATCTTGTAGACAATATTCAAACTCAAATAAAGTCATAATTACAATTATTGATACATTATTTTATAAAATAGTGAGGACTGCTATAAAAATCGTCTTGAACCATCACTCCACACTCCGACTAGTGTCAGCTATATTCTCGCCTCCTGAGAAGAATAATTGATCAAAAAGGAAAAGGGTGAGCTCAATTAGCATAGTAAAGAATATTATGACTAAGAAAATGTAGAACAAATTATCCTTAGTCCTCAATAGGGAAAAATCTGATAGAATACAATAGACAACAAGTTTTAGATCAACAACTGCAGTGAAAATAACAATCCATTAGAAGAGTCAAGTAAAACATGAAATCTACTATCTTCTATGATTTAAAAGTTCATCATCAATATTTTATCCCTGTAACATCATTCAATAAATATTTCAATTCAACAAATTATCTATGCACTACGGACAAGGATATTCGTTAGTATCACCAGTGGTCATGATCATGCCAAACACCTGTCCATCTATGCATTACGGGTCAAAGAGAACTTTCCCCACAAACCTTATCTGTAACATTAAAGGTTATTATTATACCAATACACAATTCCTAGTCATAATCATACCAATCAACAGTCCATCTTTGCACTACGGGTCAAAGATAACTTTTGGTACAATATAAGCATGAGGATGATGACAATGATATAAAGATTCAATCAAGTGAGATAAATGATAAATATTAGAGAATTATAAATCAATTTATCCAGAGTTCAAAAATGTCTAAATTGTAGGAATTCATCTGTAATAGATAATGTCTAAATTGTAACATGATAACTACTTTGTGGAGTAAAATTTAAAAATAATATTCATGTATCAAAAATAATTTGGACAGAAAAGAAATCGATTTTTGTCATGAATAGTACTCCGGGTGAATAGTACCCGAGTGAATAGTTCTTCGTGAATAGTAACCCGAAATGAAAATATGGAAATTTATCAAGAAAGTTCAGATCATTATTCCCGTGAAATGATATTAGATGAAGCGCAAAATATAAGTAATTTCGAATCATTTTAGGAATTATAGAAGCAATACTTACTATAATAAGTTTAAATTTAGGAATACGAAATAAAATAATATCCTTTTCATAATATGGAGTATGAAAGAAAATAATATTTTTTACGAATATTACAAAAAAATAATATCCTTTATCTCAAAAGAATAGCACTTCTGACTGAAATATCAGATATAATATTGAAAGAAACTTGCACTGTATAGCAACACTCAAGATATTTAAATACTCACAAAAATACGCTCGATATTATAGAGAAAGAAACTTCTGATTCTGGTGTGATTTTCAATTTTAATCTAAGCACCCTATTTATAGGGAAATGATTAGAATGCCAAAGCAGAAAATTTAATAAAATATTAATATTTAAAAAAAATTCCTATGCACACCACATCACTCTTATCAGTGCACACAAGTGGGTCACATCCACATATTTAACATGTTTTTTGTAACAAAAATACTCCGAACTCAATTTGCTCTCTTCCTCCTCATTTATTCATATATCGTGCATTCATTGTAAAAATATCATTGTTATTCTATTATTACATCATACATTTATAATGTAATATTACAATAATATACTTAAATGAATTATTTTATCGAATAAGATAAAATATCAACTCTTAATAATTGTCTCTTTCAAAATTTCTCTATTAAATAAATATTTTCTTATCATTTTTATCAATAATTAATTATTCACAAATAATATTACAGAATTACAATAATGACAACCAGGTCATTCCCAGGAAAGAGGAGACTTTTCGACTGACGTCCAATTAGGTGACCAAACCCTTTTTCTAGACAAAACTTTCTTAGACATTGTCAATAATGTTTTCTAATAATATTATTCAAATAATATGAATTAATGTTCTAATAATCTAAAATAATGTGCAGTGACAATTATTGAAAGAACAATAATATAAAATAATGTGTAATACTGTGTGCTACTGTGAAACAACGCGTATTATTTTACTTTAACCACCGGATATTTCAACAGTGTTAACGGTAACAACTATGTCGTTATTTTTAGAAAACTCATTCTTGTCGTTTTCTTAATCCGACAATTTTTCGTTACGGGGCCCACAAATGGTTGTGCCGTCGTATGAATATTCTCCGACAACAAGAATATTCCACGACCAAACGAATATTTTCCGACAACAATGAATATTTTATAACCACTTGCTTATTTTGTAAACTTTACATATATCACCCTTAACTTTAACTTTTTATCAATTTAACCATTTACTGAATAATAATTATAAGAAAAATTGAATACTTCTATTTCATAAAATTTGAGGTCTTACAGTATGAAGTTTAATTTTACAGAACTTGGTGAATTACTGTCTCTAAAAAATTTGATATAATATTTTGCAATAAACTATTGAACTGTCCACTTAAGAATCTGAATCATACATCAATCTTGTGATGCCAAGTTCGAATATAATCAAATGTTACGCTTTAAATGTTTTGTGTATGATTGGGTTAGCTGATTTAGGGGAATTATCGGGAATTGCGGTACATGAGTTGTTCCAAGCTCTAGGTTAAAGAAGTTGTTTCATACTCCAAGTGATTGTATTGACACGGAATCTAAGCTTTGGCATTCTGCAACTAAAAGGGTATCATTATGTTTCTTATTTTGTGAGGGTTTGAATAGTAGCACAATTATATTACTAAAATTATTTATCGCTTTTACTCTATTTCATTACCTTTTGCAATAAATCATGTGGAGTCATGAAGACTTTGCTTGCAAAAATTATCTTGATCCTTAAATATTTAAAACTATGTATTAATATTTATATGTAATTGCTTCCTATACCATACTATAGTTGAGAATTCTATCAATATAAATTAAAACAAAGCAACTGTGAATTAATTGTGGTGCTTGTGCGATCCGTTCATTTTTCGTGAAATTAATTATCAATTACTCCAATAGCTGTCAGATGGTCATTGATTTTAGTATTGGCTAAAAAGAAGACACAAGTGCTACTGGTTTACTTTCTTTGGTCTCTGGTGCAATCTTCTATGTTCAGTAATAACTTCTACTGCTTCTTAAATGTGTTGATATGGTATAAATATATGTGTGTGTCTGTGTGATCAACTGTTTCTTAAATGTGGTGATACGTTATACATAAATACGTGTTTGTGTGTGCTTATGTCTAATGTGTCAAATACTTCACATTTGATTAAGACATGGCTTCTAAGTTTCTATTTCTTCATTTTCTTTTAAACTTTTTCGTTCATTTTGTCCTTTCCCTTTTATTAGTTCTATTAATTATCTAAGGTTTAGTTTGTATTCTTTGTGTTATCATTGAACTAAGATATTGTACTTTCTTATTCTAGCAAGAAGCACATTATTTTATAGCCTTTTATTAAATAGTTGTTATACATGCTAATAAGATATGAATGACAATAATAAAAATTGTGAATCACATGCTATCATTCTTGCTCCAAAATAAGTAATGATATAGTTGATGTTTGTCGTTCAGCCATTACGTACTTCAACTCTAGACAAGTGAAGTAGGGAGTTGTAATTCATTTGGATAGTATTAAGTGTGCTATAGTTATTCTTTATTTTAACCTAATCTATCTTATCATTATTTCACTAAAGAATTTTCTTTTGTATTTCTAGGATTTCTTTGAATCCTCTCTAGCATATATATGTTAAAGTCGACTTTATGAGACCGTATGAAGATCAACATACCACAATTTTGAAATATCCATAGTAATCGGTTTTAAGTATTTTCTACTGATAGCCAGCTGAATATGAGAAATATCTGAAATAAACGACCTTTATGATGTAACTGCTATCAAGCATGATGATGGAATTGCATTCTTATATAGTTGGATAACATGACCGATATGATTATGGTGATGTGAAATTTATTCTCTAGGCATATTTGTTCTAATCTGATGATTATCGGTGATATATGATTGCCATCCTAGATTTTATTTATTTTTCGTCCGTTTCCCTTCACGTTCATGGTGAGTGCCATCTCTCAAAAGTACATCTTTCAGTAACTCCATATTTAAGATAATATCAATTAGTATTTAATTTTTAATATTAGATTTAATTTTTTTAAATATGTTGTTCAATAATTACAGCTTTGTATCCTATATTCTTGTATGTAGATTACATGATTGAAGAGCCTATTTCGGAAAAAAATTCCAATAATTGGGGAAATCAACCTTAAGCTATACATGTCAGAAAGTAAGGAAAAACATGAATTTACTGTCAACCAATGGGACAAAATTCAGTTAAGGATGCGTAGAAGGATGATTATGCTGGAAAAAACGAGAAAAAAAAACTGCAACGTATACTTTCGAATTAGTTAATCATTAATTAAGTGTATAAAAATATTTTTCTACTGTCAAAATATCTTATGCATATTGATTGTGCTTCCTATTTCATGTTAGAATCCACCAACAAAATGAGCACAAGTACTACATCTGTGAGAGCAAGCAAAACATCCATAATGCATCTAAGTGACATTTCAAATGGTAATTATTTCATTAAATCTTTGTATTTATTTTTTCGTCAATATAATTGCTTATCCTAATATCATATGAATTTTTTATGTAGTTTGTACAAATCTCAAATCAGTTTTCGATGAAGTTGCTAGTAGTCGAATTGATTCAATACCAAATATACATTTAAAAACAGCAAAACATTGTCAGCGTATAAATCAACAAGATTTTGTTCATCCAGTACCTAATGATGGTATTTCTATATTCAATTTCTTTATTTTTGAGCTTTGAAATTCAAATTAATTTCATGAAATCTAATTTTTTTTAATCATGACACAAAAGTTATTCAAGGAAAGGAAAACACTCCGGTTAGCAGAGAAAAATGTGTTCATCTTTCGGATAACGGTATTTGATGTTTCCATTTTAATTTTCTTTTCTTTAATAAATTGAAAATGTTATAATTATTCAACAAATGTGGGATGTCAGATTTATATATGTTCTTGTATTTTTTATTATATTCTAGGTACCTATCCAATGAACCTTTCTACTATTTCTACTTTATTGCTCAAATCATCCAATACTGCCACTGGAAGAGATTTGCTTAATATGAAACATAACAAGTCAATAATTTCGATGTCCGACATTTCAAATGGTAATAAATATCTACTATTTTGCTTACTAGATGTGCTAAACTATGATTATTTATCATAACCATAAATTAAGTTATTTTATGCAGTTTGTACAGATCTCAGTACAACCTTTAATGAAGTAGATGTCAATCATCCTGAATCATGTTCTACTGAATCGATGCAAACATCAAGGTTTAATCTACAATATACTACGCATTCCAACATACATAATGTTACTCAGAATAGAAAGAGTAAAACATCTCAACCAGGATCGGTACATATTGCGGATCATGTTAATGCATCTATGAATGAACAAATACTTTATGCCGACACATTTCATACTTCAGAAGTTTCTATTGATCCCCCTGACAATGGTATGATGTTACCTTATTATACTAATAAACACCATGTACATTTAAATTTATAATATTTTAACATCATTCTTATTTATCTAATAAATATATTAAGCATTAGTATGTCTAAATAATATTTACAAATACTATTTAGAATGTATGTATAAATTGTAAATAGTATTTGATCCCATTTTTTGTCCAATTTTTTTATATAATAATTGTTCTTATAATACATTTATTAATCTTTTATTTTAGGTGAAATGGATGCTGATGTTCATTCTGCTAATGATGGTATATTCTTTAACTTGCTTATCATTTGGCCTATTTCAGTATTTTTAATTTTTTATGACAATTGTACTTTAATGATGATATATCCACTTAAATGTATTAAATTCAGATTACTTGGACATCGGTGACCCAAATTGGGAATGTTCATCATGTAATACGTTGATGTGGTATCAGGAAAGAATAAACAAGAATCGAAAAAGCAAAAATCCAGAATTCTCAATGTGTTGTGATGGAGGAAAAGTTCAATTGCCTCTACTAAAAGAACCACTCCATATTCTGAAAGCTCTTCTTAATGGTTCTGATCATAGAAGCAGGCATTTCATTGACAACATTCGTGCATACAATATGATGTTTTCTTTCACATCAATGGGTGGAAAGATTGATTCATCACTTAACAATGGAAAGGGTCCAGCTGTTTTTAGATTACATGGCCAAAATTGTCACAAAATTGGAAGTTTGATACCAAATATAGGATCCACTCCAAAGTTTTCTCAACTATACATATATGACACAGAAAATGAAATTGCAAATAGAATTGGTGCCCTCAGGTTTGTATTACTCTTTTCTATGTAATCTTCAAAATTTAATGAATATTATATACTACTAAGTTTTCCTTTTGTTATTTTATTAAACAGTTTAGCAAATAATTCAAAAACATTTGAATCATCGATTGTAGCAGATTTAAAAAAGATGCTTGATGACAACAATGTTGTGGCTCAATCATTCAGGATGGCTAGGGATATGTTTGATTCAAGTGAATTCAGAGATGTTAAATTGAGGCTTATTGGAAAAAGGAACTGTGATGGACGAAGGTATAATCTCTTTACTGCACCTGAAGTTGCTGGTTTAATTTTTGGTGACATTGGAAGCTCAAATAATGATAGGGATATCATAGTGGAGACTCAGAATGGTTTATTAAAACGAATAAGTGAGTTGCACCCTTCTTACCTTGCAATGCAGTACCCGTTGCTTTTCCCATATGGTGAAGATGGATTTAGGCATGATATTCTTCTTACTGAAAATTCAAAAGGAAAAAGGGGAAGAGTGTCTTTAGGATACAAGAAAGGAAAAATGAATCAATGACACTTTTATATTCAAGGAAATTATTTCAACAATTTTTGGTCGATTCTTAAACTATGATTGAGGCAAATAGGTTGTTTTTTATTTGTAAAAATCAAAAGAATCTAAGAGCAGATATGTACAAAGGTTTAACTGAAGCTTTGTTGAAAGGAGAAACCAATCCATCATCACGAGGGAAACGAATTATATTACCTTCTTCATATGTTGGTGGTGCACGATACATGATCCAAAATTATCAAGATGCTATGGCAATGTATAGGTGGGCTGGATACCCTGACCTTTTTATTACATTCACGTGCAATTCGAAGTGGTTAGAGATACAAAGGTTTATTAATCAAAGAAACATTAGACCCGAAGATAAAGCTGACATAATTTTTAGAGTCTTCAAAATAAAACTAGATCAGTTAGTTACAGAATTGAAACACAAACATGTTTTTGGAAGGGTAAAAGCAGGTATGCTTAATTTTACTAAATTTTTATAATTTAATTAGTTCATCAAAATCTATTTTAATTATTTTTTTAGCTTTTTTAGTTTTGTATACAGTTGAATTCCAAAAACGTAGCTTGCCTCACGCTCATACTCTACTGTTCTTGCATCCAGAAGACAAGTATCCTACTGGTGATGATATCGACAAAATAATTTCAGCGGAAATACCGGATCAAGAAATTAATCCAAAGATATATGAAGTTGTGAAAAACTTCATGATACATGGGTCGTACGGTGTTTCTAACAAAAAATCGCCATGTATGAAAGATGGAAAATGTTCAAAACACTTTCTTAAAAGATTTAATGATCAAACCACTGTAGATGGTGAGGGTTATCCCCTATACAGACGAAGAGATGATGGTAGAACTGTGGAAAAGAATGGAGTTGTACTTGACAATAGGTTTGTTATTCCTTATAATCCACAACTATTGTTGAAATATCAGGCTCATATTAATGTTGAGTGGTGCAATCAATCGAGGTCAATAAAGTATTTGTTCAAATATATAAACAAAGGTCATGATCGGATCATTGCTGCTTTTTATCAAAATAAAGACAATACAAAAGAACATGAAGGCCTTGATGAAATCAAAATATATTATGATTGTAGGTATGTTTCTCCATGTAAGGCAGCTTGGAGAATCTTTGGTTTTGGAATTAATTACAGGGATCCAGGTGTAGAAAGGTTAAGCTTCCATCTTCCAGAAGAGCAAATAGTGGTATTTGAAGATGATGATCCAATTGACTCAATTTTGAACAAGTGTACGAATAATCAGTTGATGTTCTTACATTGGATACAGGCTAACAAGGATTACCCAGAGGCTAGAGAACTTACCTATGCTAAATTTCCATCAAAGTTTGTATGGAAGGAGCAACTTGAAAGTGATGAAGTTACAAAGAAGAAAAAATGGTGTCCACGAAAGCAACGGGTAAGCGTTGGTAGAATATTATGCGTTCCTCCATGGAGTGGAGAATTATATTACTTGAGGGTTTTGCTAAACACAGTCAAAGGTGCAACATGTTATTATGATATCAAGACTGTGAATGGGGTTTTATATCCTTCATTCAAAGAGACATGTTATGCATTAGGTTTATTGGATGATGATAAGGAATATATAGATGGAATATCAGAAGCATCATTTTAGGGTTCAACTCATTATCTACGGAGTCTTTTGTGACTTTACTATTTTCAAATTGTCTTTCAAGGCCTGAAGTAGTTTGGGAAAAGACATGAAATCTTCTTACAAAAGATATTCTTCATAAAAAAAATCTTCATTATAAAGGTATGTTTAGCAATACTATATAAACATTCTTATTTTTTTAGAACGTTCATTACACAAGATAGATAAACTAAATCTTCCTCCTTTATTGCGTTTTATTTTGAATTCCAAAAATCATTTACAGTCGTAACGCACATGTTTTCTTTTTTGTATTTGTAATTTTTGATTACATGTTACATATCTGATATTTGAAATATTTAATTATTAAGTTTTTTTCCTTATACATTGTCGCTTGCTTTGAAATTTTGAATTTTGATATCTTCTGTTTTGTCAATTATTACATTAAGTTTAAACAACCTTTGTTATTATTAAATACATATTACACATTACTTGAACCAAATTTATATTTCATAATGAGTTTGTACATTTGCTTTATAATATATCTCCTTCAATTTGTTAGCTTTTTAGCTTTGACTGACAAATTTTAAAACAATTACTTTTCTGCATTGATAGTAAATTATATCAATTGGTCGTTCATTGTTTACTAATGATTTTTTTTCAAAACTATGTTGGATCATATGCTTAAATAAACATAAACTTAAAGAGAAATACCATACTCTACATTTGATACACCCATGATATAGTAAGGCTTTACTCCAATCAATATCCATGATATCAGTTACCTTTACAAAAATTATCACTTAATACCATCCATATGGGTAGTTATAGGTGGAGTTGTACATGTTTATATTATAATACATGTTTTTTAAGAATATACTACTTTTTAAATTTTTTTTTATTTTTTCGAATTACCTATTTAACTTTTAACTTGGAATTCTTATATTTTATATTTTTCTTTTTTAATGAGCAGATTTAGAAATGAGTGATGAACAATTGAAGAGTTATATTGTTGCCGAAATTGAAAAGCTACTACAAAGCAATAAGAAAACTTTGCGAGATTACCCTACACTGCCTTTTCCAAGTTCGATAATTATTGAAGAGGGGCAAAATAGATTTATTCAAGATGAGCTTTGTTATGATAGGATAAACTTGGCAAGAGATCATAAAACTCTTCTTTTCAGTTTAAATAATGAGCAAAGAAACATTTATCAAACCATCATGAATGCGGTCTTAAGGGATGAAGGATGTGTTTTCTTTGTTTATGGATATGGGGGAACTGGGAAGACTTTTATATGAAGAACTTTGTCTTCTGCACTACGATCAACTGGTGAAATAATACTAACTGTTGCATCAAGTGGAATAGCTTCTCTTCTTATCCCTAGAGGTAGAACAACTTATTCTAGATTTTGTATCCCATTAATTGTTATTGAGGATTCAACTTGCAACATTAAACAGGGAAGTCAATTGACTGAGTTGCTTAGAAAAACTCGACTTATTATATGGAATGAAGCTCCAATGGTACATAAACATTGTTTTGAAGCTTTGGATAAAACATTAAGAGATGTCCTAAGATTTAGTAAGTCAAATAGTATAGATCAACCATTTGGTGGAAAAGTAATTGTATTTGGTGGAGATTTTAGACAGATATTACCTATCATTCCCAAGGCCAGTAGACAAGATGTTTTAGCAACTCTGAATTCTTCATATTTGTGAGTTTTTGCAAGGTTTTGACTTTAACAAAGAACATGAGACTTCAATCTCAAAATTTAAATTCTGATATAGAGGGGATGAGAGAATTTTCTGATTGGATATTGAAGGTTGGAGATGGCACAATTGGCGGAGCTAATGATGGTGAAGCAGAAGTAGAAATCCCTGATGATATTCTTATCAAAGATCCGATCAATCCCCTTGCAACAATTATTGATAGCACATATCCTAATTTATTGGAAAAATTTGACAATGGCTTTTATTTCCAAGACCCAGCCATCCTTGCTCCTACACTTAATGGTGTAAATAAAGTGAACGAATATGTGATGTCTTTATGGACAGGTGATGAAGTAACATATCTAAGCTCGGACAGTGTATGTAAGATTGATGAAAACTCAAACAGCTATGAAGGCATTTACACCCCAGAATTTTTGAATAGCATTACATCTTCTGGAATGCCCAACCACAAGCTAACGTTGAAGATTGGGGTTCCTGTAATGTTGCTCCGAAATATAGATCAGTGTTCTGGTTTGTGCAATGGCACGAGATTAATAGTAACTCAATTGGGAAAACATGTGATAGAAGCAAAAGTAATTTCAGTCAGCAATTTTGGGCACAAGGTTTTCATACCTCGATTGGTCTTAACACCTTGAGACATTAGATTACCTTTTAAATTCCAACGAAGACAATTTCCTTTGGTTGTTAGCTTTTCCATGCTAATTAATAAGAGCCAAGGGCAATCTCTCTCACATGTTGGACTGTATCTGTCACGTCCAATTTTTAGCCATGGCCAATTGTATGTAGCAGTATCACGACTTATAAGCAAGAGTGGATTGAAAATATTAATTTGTGACAAGGATGGAAAAACATACAATACTACAAAGAATGTAGTTTTCAAGGAAGTTTTTCATAATTTAATGTAGAAAGGTTTGACTGTTTCTAGCTATTATCTTTTTGCTGCTCATTATTAGTGTAAATCCTAACTATTTTATTATTACATCTCCTGAAATTTTTACTATAATCTATTTGAATCTTTTTAGGTAAATCTATGACCTACATTCACACAGCCATCTCGATTGAGCCAAATTCTAGTTGCAAAGAAAAAAAAACCCGATAAACACTCACCATTACCCCCTAAAAAATTGTTTAGTTTTTATTAATCCTTCAAATTTTGAACCGTCAACTCGAAATTTTGTTAATACATGTACTGAGTAGAGTTTATGTATATTCATTTGTTTTTCTGTGTATATATATTCATTTGTCTTATAGAACATAATTTATTTGGACTGACACGGAACATTATTTATTTGTCCAAGGGATTATTTATTTGGTTGATAGTTTATGTTATGTTGAAATCAACTATTCAGTATGTCTAAACTCTTATATCTTACTATTGCCCAGATTCCTGTTGCAAATATTTATAAGATTACAACAACTTTTAAAAAGATCCTTTAAGTGCTAATTTTTGTTTGTTTGGATATATTGAGTAAAATAGTGAATTCTATTCGTACCAAAAAATTGATTGCATCATGTTTTGTTAAATTTAATGGATGAATTGGTGCATTATTGCTATTTCAACAATATGTACTATTTGCATATTTTTGATTGGGTCTGCTTATGTCCTGAAGCAACCATTGTTTCAACGAGCATGTGAATTAGCTTTTGCTGAATGCAACATTAACATAAACCATTACATTTCACAGAAAGAAGTAGGTATTTCTCTATCTATTCCCTTGATACTTATTTGACTTTAAATTGCATACACTTAGATTTTTGAATTTGTTTGCAACAGCTAGGAAATTCAATCACAATTGCAATTCAATCCCATGCACTCTCACACGCAGACATATCTGTTCATTTATACGTGTTTTAGTACTCTAATACCCTTCCAGACCCATGTCGACTTACTGATGACATGTTAAAAGAGGTATTGGAGTAATGGCAAAGTTATTTACTAAGATATTATCTATCTAATATTCGATGACGGATTTTACGACAACGTTGACTTCAAGCTCATTCCCTACGACAACGCCAAGATTCGCAAATACAAGAATGGATAGTATCTAAGAGAGGCCCTGGGATTTTGGTTATGGCAAAGAGAGTTTATTTATTATCCATGGGTGCAAACTACTTATTGATTTCAGTAGTCTCTACAGTCTTGAGCTACGCTGGCCTCGGATGTTGGACAACACTATCACCTGAAAAACTAAAGCCAGATGGTTCAATTAATCAGAATTTTATTCACTTTGGAAATGCTTTTGAAGCCTTGGAGTTGCTTTTGGGCTCTTACACCTCAATCGCGTTGGTGGTTAATTTTGCAATCAACATATTTTTTCTGACCATTCTATCTGTTAAAGTAAAATTTCTATTGTATGAATTGCTCAACACAATTTTCTCATGTGGGGATGGATTAAATTGCACTAAGCAACTCATTTACATATTTTTCAATACATGAATATCTTCTTGTGATGGAAAATTGATTTTCTCTATTATGTGGATTTTATCAGCTTTATGAATCTTATCATGAATGTATTGTTGCTGTTAGATATTTTACCATTGTAAAGAACATGTAATGTTTAGCCTAACAAATTTAAGAATGTTAATACAGAGAAGCCACACGAAGAAGAGAAGAGGAAATCTATTGCAACTCGCGATTAGATATAAGTTGATAGTTTATAATCTATGATTTAGTGTATCTGGATGAGTTCAAGTCTTTAACGAAAATTTTACTGATGGTATCTCATGGACTTAGTTAAATATCTTCTTTCAACTTATCGGCTGAGTAATGGTTAGAATTACTGCCTTTTGTTGTTTAGTATGCAATGTTTCATCTCTTTGCTTTTCATTATTGAGGTTCAGGGTGACTTGGATATGTATTTGCGCACAAAACTTTTATCCAACTCTATGTAACATATGCTATCAAAATTTGATCATTGCACAATAATCTACCATCTTCTTATTATATTTTAATTTATTAATTGCAAGTATAAATTTATTATTAACAAAATAAATAATCCCGCCGCAACGCGTGAGTTTGTATCTAGTTACACCTAAAACACTATTTTATGTAAAAATTTTAGTTAGAATAAATACTATACATTTTTTAGGAGGTACTATAAAAAAAATTGCTAGAAATGTCACCAAAACAATGAACCCCTAAACTTATTGATTTATATTTTATCTTTTTACATGAACTTGCACATAACTTATCTAGGGATGAGGATATTATTTATTACACTATTCATGCAATTTGTATCAAATATACATTTTAGCGAATGCTTTAAACAACCACATCAGCGGCACAAATATTAACAATAACTAATATCTTCACTAAATTTAATTTTTCATCACTAATTATTTATTTTTAAAAAAATTTATGAAAAAATATCATGAAAAGGATCTTCGGTTAAAAAAGTAAAAATAATATTATCAGAACGAATATAAATTTAATATTATAGTAAAAATAATATTATCGAAGCAAATATAAATTTAATATTAATACTTTTATATATTAATTATAATTAATAATTTAAACATTACTTATTCCACCTGTTTCTCTCTACTTTCTCCGTCTCCTCCACTCCCAGTAACAAAGGCTACAAAGCCCTCTGAGCCACAAGAATCTCTCTGTCCATGGCGATTTCCACTTCATTCCACCTTTTCTCGGCCAAATTCCCCCAATCTATCTTCCACCCCATTAATTCCCCAATACTCAGAACCCTAATTATCTCACCAATTCCTCCACTTCCCACCTCAAATTTCTCCTTTTTCAGATCAATTTCTATCCAAAGAATACCCACCACTCCTCACTCTTCTTCTTCCTCCTCCTCACCCTCTATTTCCCTTCAACCCATTGAAGATCTCCCTTCAAAGCTTCAAGAAATTGTCAAACTCTTTCAATCTGTTCAAGAGCCAAAGGCCAAATACGAACAGCTCTTGTTCTACGGCCGGAATTTGAAGCCCCTCGATTCCCAGTTTAAAACTGCGGATAATAAGGTTCAGGGTTGTGTTTCTCAGGTCTGGGTTAGAGCTTACTTTGATTCTGAGAAAAATGTTGTTTTTGAAGTTGATTCTGACTCGGTATTGACTAAAGGGCTCGCTGCTTTACTTGTTCAGGGCCTTTCTGGCCAATCTGTTGAGGAAATTGTTCGGGTTTCGCCCGATTTTGCGGTGCTTCTTGGGTTGCAACAGAGTTTAACTCCTTCTAGGAATAATGGGTTTTTGAATATGTTGAAACTGATGCAAAAGAAGGCCTTGCTGCTATATGTGGAAGCTGAAAAAAGTGGTGGGGGTGGCTCATTTAATGGTGGTGAAAACCCGATTGAGAGTTCGAATTCGGGCTCTGTGAATGATAGTGGTATTAATGATTTGAAGGTTGTGGCTAGTTCTGAAGTGGGTGTTGATGATTATGGATCGAATGCGGATAATATTGTTGTTTTGGGGAGTAGAGGAGAGAGAATTAGGGAGAAATTGGAGAGAGAGTTTAAGCCTGTTGAATTGAAAGTGGAAGATATATCTTATCAGCATGCTGGGCATGCAGGGGTCAGAGGTAGCATTGGAGAGACACATTTTAATGTGAAAGTAGTTTCGAAGGAGTTTGAAGGGAAGAGTTTGGTAAAGAGGCATAGGATTATCTATGGGCTGTTGCAAGGTGAAATGCAAAGTGGACTACATGCACTGTCTATTGAGGCAAAGACACCAGCTGAATCTGGTAGTAGGTGATGTGTAGTCATGAAAAGAGGTTCTTAAAATTTTCCTTCTTTATTTTTTGTCCGGAGTTTAATTAGTCTTGCTTTATAGTATTAATTATGTTGTATTGATAGTTGCTAAAGGATTAATAAATTGGATATGACATATCCCAAATCATTATAATGCATAATCAAATATATTGCCTCATATTTGTTCTTTGTTGTTTCTCAAGAAGAATTTTCTATTTAGTTTATTGTGTTTTATTTTAAACTTCTAAACATATTGCAATAGTCAATAGATTGCCTGATTATTTGTGAGACTTCTAAATTGCTGATGGATGTGTCATTTGTCAAGTAATCTTTTTAAAAAAATAAAAACAAGTATATTTGTCAAGGGATCTTTCTTTTGAGTTCTCATTAATCCTCTAAAGTTCTTATCAGAGAGTATTTATTTCATTTGCATATTGGCCACATTAATAGTCCTTTATCAAGGGTAGTATCAAATGCATTTTGAGAAAGGATCATGCTTTGAGGAATCCATGTTATAAACTGTTTCACATACATTTCTTTTGGAATTTTGCAGGCGTAAGATAGGTTTATGGATCATTAATTTTCCTGTAATAAAAGAATTTTTTTCCCAAATTTTAATATGCTTCTGTCAAAAGTTTCCATTGCATTTCATAGATAGTATATATATACCGGAACTTACTTGCACAAAGAAGTCTATGAGAACATTGGGTTTTCTTTGGACAATTTGCTTTTCTTACGGCCTTCTCTCTTGTTTGAGCTTTAATGTCAAGTGACATTGATCTCATTAAATTCCTCCCAGTACCTTTTCATGGTTTTGTGGCGAACTTTCTTTCACTTCATTTCCCCCACCCATCACAATTTTCTCCTTTGGTTATGATGTCGGGTTATGAGTTTAGGCCAAAGTGGTTGTCTTTGTTGAATGAGGGTGCAAATGTCAGTCTAGATATGTACCCTATACCCCTAACTCCTGGAATAGGCATAAAATCTACTTTGCAATCTCTCAAGCTTATGGTTAATGTAGAGATCTTCCCTTATATTGTTTAAGTGCACTGCATCATATATTCCTGGATTGAACGTTTCTTATAGATTTTCCTCATCATGAGTCAGAAAATAGCCAGCCTACCTAGTTTGAGATAAAAGGCATTGTTGAGTTGAGCTTGAGTCCATGGAAAATGATTCTTTGGAACTGAATTTGCAGAATAAGCAAGTACAATCTTTGTAAAAAGATAGAAAGAAGCGAAAAAAAGCTGATTATCATTCTAGGGAAACAGGCAACGAAGAATATCGAGTAACCCAATGGTCTCATGAATTGACCTTATTGGTGGCTTATGTTGTATCAGATCAAATTGATGGAGTTCATTGATCTATTTCAAGTTTTCGAATTCAAGTCTGAAGCAACTGTTTAAGACCGCCTACGAGAGCATTGATCCGTGATAGCAGTTTGAATTTTTCAATCAGGACACCACTCTTTAGACACATTTCAGTTAAGATAAATAGCCTCTTAACAATGACACTTGGATGCAAACTGTGAATTACGTGAGCAATTGTTTGCGTTGCAGCTTAGTTATCTATTTGTAGGTAGGAATGGAAGTAACATACAGGGCCTTTTGAATGCGAGCTTTGGCCTATAAAGTAAATATAAGCTGTGTTGTATCTCTTTTGGTAATAAACTTCAGTTAGTTTGTACCAAGAAATTTCAGTGATGCTATGCAGAATTATAATGATTTGAAAACCTTAACTTGAAGAGTCAAAGGTAAAGATATTTTCTGGATGATGGTATATCCATTTTCCCCCTTTGAGCCTGGAGTCGGGATAGCTGGACCTCCAATGATACGTTTTGAAAATGTACTGGAATTTTCTTTGCAATTTTTAAGCTTTAAGCTTTTAAATGAATTGCACCTGGCATTGCCATTTCTAGATTTGAACCTCTTCCTAGGGAAATGTGGCATTTGGTGGGAAACAGTTCTATCAAAATAAAGCACCTTTATGGAGATCCATAGTTGTAAGCATGCAAAATTATTTCGTAGGCATTGAATAGACGCTACGCTGCACTTATTGGTGATTTATTTACAAATTCTTTCTGACCTTACAACTTGGTTATCTAACTGCTGCCATTATTGGTATCTACTAAACCTGAATTGTAACAGAGAAGAGATCCAGAGGCGGTTCCTCTTTCTTTTGCGAATTTTCAACGGAGAAAGCCTAAATCGAAGGTATCATAAATAATTTTCGAAGCATAGCAAGTCGTCTTTGTTCTGTTAGTTTTTTCTTTTACAATTCCCCTCAATTTCAATCATGGATCAGTAATTTTTTCCCTCCAAATTTGATAATTGATCTTTAAAATCTCCCTTTTGGGCTGTGAATTTTGCTAGGGCATTTGGATGGGAAGGGAAGTAGTTGTAATTTAATGTTTTGTTTGTTATGTTTGGCTTGGATAGAAATGTAAAGAAAGGAAATTGAAAGGGTTTTGTGGAATTGGAGCAAAAGGAAACCATATGATGCTCAATCAAGGGGATGAATAATCAAGGAACCGTCCATTTATTAAACCTAATGCATATTGGTTATCTAAAAATAAGATGTTGTGCCTCTACCCCAATTTGAGTTTAGCTGAGCTGATGAGAGATCAGTAGCTTATTACATCAAGGTATTTCTCCTTTTTTTGCCTTTTCATATTCTCAATTTTAAAATCTATTGCTAGTGTTGTTATTTGTTATCATCATTGAAGGGGTTTTTCTTTGTATGAAGAATTATTAGGTTAGGAGCCGAGTAAAGAAGTATAAGAGGCTTAAATTGCACAGTCGTTTTTAGGTTTTGAATTTGAATGGAACCTAACAGCAAATATCTGTAGCTAATTTTGGAGTATTATACATAAAAATTATCTACTTTCTAAACTTTGTTTGATGTGGTGCTTTACTCTGGGTTTTAAGAATTAAATTTATATCTATTTGTCAATTCCAATTTAGCCCATTAATTACATCGTTCCTCCTACTGATTTGGATTGTTTCAATTGACTATACTTGAAATTGGTGTGATTGATTTACTTTTTGTTAAATGTTGGAGAGTAATTCCTAAGCTTGCATGTTACCACTGATAATATGTCATCTTTCTTCTCTTCGCTTTTATAAAAAGCTAATAATATATATTCATTCACAATTTCAGATGTACATATAAGTATATTTATATTTACATTTTTAAAAAATTACTTTACTTTAAGCCGATGACTTGCAAAATATGAGAATGTTTTGTTAGGTTATGAAGGCTTGCTGATATGTGGAAAAAGTTGCAGATTAAGATGGATTAATTATTTGAGGCCTGATCTTAAAATAGGCATGCTACCCGAAATGGAAGAGAATCAGATTTACAACTTGCTTGGCAAATGTATAATGGATTTGGTACCGATGATGCTAAGGTAACTCCCAAAGTAGTTCTCTAGAAATTTCTATCCTCCACTGTTGGTTTTGCACCGACTATTGATATTTGGCGTTTTGTTGTAGGTTCTTTGTTTCGAAAAAAGGTCTTGGGGTCTTCCTATTTATATTTGACAGTCTTCTGATATATTTTCCTTGCACTCTTTGGTACATTTCATAGGGATGAAAAACTCAATTCTAAGGAAGCAAATCTAAAAAAAGGCCACCAGACCAAAGACAACTTAAATCTTTGGAAGATAAAATATTGTATTTTTATGTGGTGTTTGAATTTTAGGATGTAAAATGGGTTGCTTAGGGTTTGACAGCGTTTGCAATCTTGGTGTTTAATTTAAGAGAATTTTGCCTATGAATTAGTTATAAAAATATCCAAGTGTGTATTAATCTCCGGGTGTGTAAATAACAATTTCACAATTATTTACATATGTGCAAATTTATAATAATGTGGGGGTGGGGGTGGGGGTGGGGGTGTGAATGTGTGTCTACAAGAGAGAAAGATGCCTCAAGGAGTTTCCAACCACAGGACTTGTTGAGAACTGCCGCCCAGATGGATTTGCCTAAGGTTTTGTTCACCTTTCCCTCCATGAACGTGCAAAGACATGTAGATATGGTACAGTAACAAACATATAATTCATAATCTACTGAAACAATTAAAAACCAAACATTAAAATTATAAAACATAGCTTATTTTTTCATCAACCTAAATGAAATTCAGGTACCGAAATGAACTCTGTTTGCTTCTCTCAAAAAGCTTGACACAGTTAAGATCTTCACATGGTGAATGACCCTTACTACTCGATCAGATTCATTTGCAGATGCACACATCTGATTTTGAGCAAGCACATTGATAGTGGCACCAGAAGAGTTCCTTAGTTTCTCTATGTGTTGACCAGAAACACCAATCAAACCGCCTGCTTGGGTACCAGCAATCAAAAGCCTTAACATATTTGAATTAGGATCCTCTCCATTTCAGGGTCCACATTTAAAATGTGTTTGAATGTGATGTCATGGTGACAAGAGAGAGAGATGATGATGGGGAATATACAAAGAATGAAAATTCTCCATCCGCCACCGATTTTCAGTGATTCGGTGTTAATATGATCATCCTATACAACAAGAAGGGAAAAACAACAACATTCCATCAATAAAGAATTGACCCTTAAAGAGTTTCTAAAGAGTTTCCAAATTAAAAAATAACACAAACCCACAGGCAACTTCTTAGATTAACCACAACCAAGCAAACAATATGGTACTTTCATAATGTGCATGCCATTCTCCTTAAGAAGCAGCTCCTGATGTTCGTTTGAATAAACTTCTACACACTTTCTAAGAAAAAGACATGGTTTAAAAATTTAAAATAACTCGCACAAATAATTATAATGAGAGAAAGATAGAGTGCAGGAAGCTGTTTCACTACGTGCACTGATTTGACATAGAGAAAAGGGTAACATCTTAAGAAAACTTTTCTTCTCATTGCTAGTTATGCACTCTCCTATTGAATGACCTCAAAATTTAACAAAAAAATGCCCCTTAAAAATCTCAAAATCAATCCTGCATTTTCCAAATGTTCACTCAAATTTCTTTTAGATTATTTTTTTACAATTAAATAGTTCATTAAGAGCTCCAAGAAGGGGGTGAACCAAAGGAAACGTCGAGTCTAGGAAGCACAGGGATTTGACACTTTAGCCAAGACATGGACGCTAATTCATTCAGAGCATGTTTGGCTTCACCTTAATTAAAATGCAATGATTACATGTGCAACTGAATAAAGGTCATGTGTTAAGAGTTCTATTGACAATATCGAAGATGGGTGATCATGTAAGTAAGAAACTCCTTCCATCCCACTTTATTTGCTACACTCCTTTTGGTTTGATATTTCTATTATAAAATTGAAATCAAAATAATATTTAAACTTAATTTTCAGTGGGAGCTAAGGAGGTGGCCGATTCGTTATCTTTACTTGAAGGGATGGAGACGAGGATGGGTGAGCCAGATACCGTTCGCTGGAAGGAGCATAGAAGTGGGTGTTTCTAGGTCATATCCTAATTCAGAATATTGCATGAAGGAGGTGGTGCCTTGAAGGAGTATTAGGTGTTTTACTTTCCTTCCGACTAAATTACAAATCTGACCTTCCTATTTGTTATATTTTAGCTAAACTGTTCCTTAAACTTTTTTTTAGCATAATTGTATGACATGTAGAAAACAGAGACCGCAACATGATCCCAAATAGAAAATATTGGAATATTCAAAAAAAAAATATTTATGTTAGTATGATAATATCTATATGTAAAACAGAAAGAAGTAGGTAATATGAACATATCCTACTAACTTTGTTATATATTGCTAACTTTCCTACTATTTCAAAAGTTCACTAATATTTGTATGAACCGAAGCCTGTAGCATGATTTGATATTGCCATTAAAATTTAAAATGTTCAATACTAAAATTTAATTTTGACGTAATTTTAAATTTATAGAACTTAAAAATTCTTATCTGATGGAACAAAACTAAAAATAACTCATAGAATTAAAAAAATTCAGTCATGTCAATCAAAGCAATAAAGACATTCAAATATAGCTCCATTCTAAATATTAAGTCATGAATTTCTTTCTCTTTTTGTACAGAGTTCATTAATGCACACGCAGAGATGAGAGATATCAATCCACAGACACAATCTACATATCTCAAAACTATTGATACCAACAATAATTTCATGGTGAAAAACATTGCCAATTAATACCCAAAAAGATTAGTTAAATATTTGAAGTATTCCTTAACGAACACCAAAAATATAATAAACTACTTATTTATTGTCTTCTTGCAACCCTTAATAACCACTTCCTTGCAATCTTGAGATGGCTTTTTGGTTCTCCACTCCCGCAAATTACACATCAGGTTATGTGAATATAAATTAGAGATGACATTCAATTAAAAAAATACACTGTAATGATAAAATGACATTACTTGTTTAGATGTAGCAAATGATGACTCATTTGGATTCAAGTTATTGACCCTCGTTGGTGGTGGCAGTGGTGGCTCATTTGAAATCTACACAAATTCATTTAAAATGGCAATCATTTCATTTAAAATGGTAATCAAGGACAAGCAAGTGAAAACAATGGTAAATATAATTATAATTAGTAATATTACCCTTGTAGATGTTGCTAATGTAGCTCTAGGAGGCACCCATGATTTTCTATATGGTGGAGGTTTAGACTTAGGGACCCATGTTTATTTAGGCCTTTTTACCTACATACAAAATCATAATATATATATATATATATATATATATATATATATATATATATATAAAAGAACAAACTATAATGTTATTATAAAATAAATATACTTACAGGCAACTTTTGTTTTCTAATGTCTTGAGTTGGTTCCCTGATATTTCCATAATGTTCATTTCCTTGACCTCCAAATGTTATTGGCATCTTGCACCCTTTTTTGTTGTGGCCATATTCACCACACCTTTTGCACCTCACCTTGTAAGGCCTTCTCTTAAGTCTAGTTGGATTCGCACCTCCTTCAACCTCTCTTGGTTTTTCCTCCTATCTTGGCTTTTCCTCCTAACACTTTGTGGTCTACCAAGTTTGATAGTGTACGCAGGGGGTAACATAGGTGGTAGGTTTTGCTTTTTCCAAAATTTTGATGAAGGTACAAGATTAATGATTCCAGCATATGTCTGTCTATAAGTCTCAATGTCATACCACTCATGCACATAATCTAGTGGATCCTGATCATTGTAAAATATGGCTCTAATCCCATGGCAACAAGGTATACCATTCAATTGCCATTTTCTACATGTGCACTCCTTTGTATATAGGTTAACTGAGAACCAAATGTTTCAGTCACTTGATATTTACCACATCCAGCATAAATTGCAATGCAAGCTTTAGAATCAACCTTCAAGCATTCCAACTTCTCAACTATAGATGGACAAATCCTTTTAGAATTCCACTTGTCTGGTCTATCCCTCGCTTCTTGCATCCTCTTCATACACTAGTCCCCAAGTCCTTCCATTAGCCCAAGTATTGGTTTACCTCTTGGTACTCCAATTTTGCTGTTAAAAACTTCACATAAATTGTTGCATAACATATCACAATTGGGAAAACTACTGAAATAGGCCATACACCAGTGCGTAGGGTCTTTGTCATCAAGCCAGTAACATGCTTTGGCATCCATTGTCTTCAACACTTTGATTGCTAGTTGAAAAGTACCTTCAGTGGTTGCTTTGGCACAATCTCATAACTTCTCTCTAAGTGCCAATCCCTTATGACATGCAGTTCTGAAGTTGTTATACATGTGCATAAAACAAAATTTATGATCAGTTAATGGACTAACATCTTCAAGTGCTTTAATAAGGCCTTTTTGTTTGTCTGAGATAAATGTATAAGCACTCTCATTTACAATGTTTACATCCTCTTTTAAAATCTCTAAATACCAGGTCCATGATGCTCTATTTTCCCCTTCAACAACAACCCATGCAATGGGAAACATATTGTTATTCCCATCTACACCAATCGCAGTAAGCAATACTCCTCCATATGGCACCTTCAAGAAGCAACTGTCTAACCCTATTAATGGTCTGCAATGTTTGAAACCCTCCTTGCACGCACCCAAACAAGCATACATTCTTTCAAATACTGGTTTTCCAGTAGCCAATGTACAATGTGCAGCATCTAATACAACAGTACTCTCTATATTCTTCTTTTTCAACTCTTCCACATAGTTATACAGATTTGCAAATTGCTCAACAATAGTACCCTCAATAATATTTTGTGCCTTCTTTTTCACCCTATATGCCTTGTGAGTAGAGACATCTAGTTGATGCTTTGCTAAAACTATTTTTGAAACTCGCCCACATTCATCTTTGGATGAATTATATAATCCTCCAAGTAGTTATGAGCCAACCAATCTGCAGTCATAAACTTGTTTGTAGACTCTCCAGTACAACTACCACTGTCGAGTATAAACCTTTTCACTTGGACAGTGTCTTCCCCAGCTTTGTATTGTGATGCAAATATCCTCCAAGGACAGCCTTGCTTAGGTTGTCATCTAAATCTGATTCTAAATTTCTCATTTTTTGTCAATTTAAATGTTCTTCTAATGACAATTGAATGCCATTTCACAGCTTCCTTAATGTTTTGTTATCTTTGAAAAGCACCCCCACCTCAAAATTTGGTTTTTTAGGATCTAACATGTGTATTTTTGGATCATAAACTGGATATGAAGGATATTCATCATCATTGTCCCTGTATGGCGGCATCTCATCTGAGCTATACACTAGTTCATCACAAGTATCGGCCCCAACATAGTTTTCTACCCTAACTTTTCTTTTCCTGCTTGTAGTCTTCACACCATCATCTTGCTGCTTCTTGACACTTACAATTTGTTTGTCACTATCAAGAACAATATCATCATTTATCAATGGGTTTTTACCCTTTCCAGGTCTCTCAGTCCCATCAACTTCAATTCCTTTGGTAACATGTGTATCATAGATTTTATCATCATATGATCTTCATCATTTTCAAAATTGCTATCATCCATATGTATGTATGAAGCATCACTATCATCATGTTCATCTTCTGCATAGTTAAGTTCTGCATCTTCATTTTCGGCATTTCTTACATTCTTGATATTTTTTGGATCTTCATATTCAAACTCACCATCTTTATAATCTGCCTCTTCATTTTGAACCTCGCAATTTTTGTTTTCACTATCATCAAATTCATTATCCGCATACTCAGATTCATCTTTATTGATATCACTCATGCCCTCATTCTCACTAAGATATATCACATCTTCATTCCCAAATGAGCGTTGTGTTGGCTGACTTTGTTGTGTCCCAGTTGTTGCATGTAATATCTCGAAAGTCTTCAAATAAATTTCGACTTCATAATTTTCAGGAATAAAATTTTTAAGACTTGAAATATCTTCATCAGTTTGTAAATAGTCCATTTGATAAGTTGTAAGCTGTTTGTGGTAGAAACTAAAGATCCCTTTGTGCCCCAACAAGTAAGTCATATGATTCAAGTCGGTCATTGTTGTAGTCTCAAAATTGCAATAATCAATATAACACACTTTGCCTCTTATGTATTCAGTCTCATCCATAGAAAATTGACCTCCATGATGCAATTTTACTGTGAAGCAACTGTTGAGCATTAACTGACCTTCAAGACAAAATTAAACTATAATTAGGGACCACAATATAATATAACATTATACAAACAAAGAGGGCTATCAACATATGATATAACAAATGTATATAAATTAACTCCACTAGTTATATAACTTTAAGAATTTCTTATAATCCAATGTATTCCCACGTACATAGAAAAGATGTTACTAAATTTTAGGTTTATAAATTTCTTTCAATCTCAATAAACAAAGATACCTATCCACCATATTAATGTAATAACCATATGAATATAATAAGCTCACAATACTTTTTTGTGATTTTTTTTGTAACAAATACATACTTTTTATGGAACAGAGTATAATTTTAAAATGAGTTTAGTTTTATTAGCCAATTGAACACCAATAACATGTTACAACTTACAAGGCATACTCCAGGAGACAACACAAATACACCAAAGTTGACTGATTACAGAATGATCTACAATTTTAGAGCAATGATCAAGATTATAATTATTGCTACAATTTATCTTTTCAGAAACCTCAAGAAAATATAGCCTTAGGTTACTAAGAAGGTATTAGAACTAAACAAGTACAACCATAAAATGGACAGATTGCAAATTGGGTAAATTTGACGGATACAATTACTGTACATGAAACCCTACATGGAGTTGGTATAAAGGAAGCAGCTTTGTGAAATTTTTTTGTAACAAATAAATACTTTTTTATGAAGCAGAGTATAATTTTAAAACACAACAACTTCATATCTTAAAGTGCATGAAACTAATTCAAACACAAAAACTAATAGTCACTCCATTCTAAAAAAATAAAATCATCTGCCAAGCAAATTATCTTCTTCATTTTTTCAAGTTAGAGAAGTTGTGTCAAGACATGTTATTGTTAAATACATATACATATATATATATATATATATATATATATATATATATATACACACACACACACACACACACACACACACATACACTCATACATATATACATACCATATTGGGGCGTATCATCATATTCCCTTGAAAATTGAATCACCCACTCCATTTGTAGCACTAATTAGAAGTTTAAATCTCACCAAGACATCTGATTAAGATGAATTTTATCTCCTATTAACAGTTTAAAACCTTCAAGCTCCTCTGCTATGTCTATTCTCATACATCGATTATGAAGGTTGTTCTCAAATGGGTCTCAAATAAGTTTAATAACTAAAAAGACTATATTAATCTTACTTTGAAAGAGAAAATAGTTGACTAACAGAATTCTTTAAAGTTGACTAACGAAAATTAATTTTTAATCTGTGAGAGGAACACTTTTGCATAACTATCGTATCTATGAGGAACAATTATGCTAAATTTTTTTTTTAAGGAATAATTTAGCAAAAACATGACAAATACGAGGGACAGATTTGCAATTTAGTTCTTTCTTCCTCCTATAAGGAAATAACCTAATGCCCTCGCCCACTAGCACCCAAAAAAAGAACAAATATCAACGCACCCGAATTTGGGCAGCAAAACCCCAAAAATCTAACCTTTTAAATCATAAACCCTACCCCTCAATTGTCCAAATGCACACTATGCACTCCCGCTAGTTTGCTTCCATTTCCCGCTACTTCTCATCTTCTGCCGTTACCAAGCTTCAAAATCTCTCCAAAATACGAGCCGAACACAGACCCCGAGCAATCGAAGAAGCCCAAAATGCCCTCACAGATTACCTCTACTCTACCAAAAATTTACCCTTCACCTATGCAGAACACATTAGCAAGAATTCGATTTTCTCTTTCAGAAATCATTGTCAAGGTCGAGTTTTCGGTTTCCGGGTCTTTGCAGAGGTTTCTCAGGTACCATCCCATTAACGAGTTCAAGTTTTTCTATGAAAGTATAGACCTTAATTCTGATGAAATTGATGGGTTTTACCGGTAAATAAATTCTTTCTGGCTGAGGATTATGGGGTTTTTAATGCTGCTTGTGCACTTTGGAATTTGGGTGTAAAAAGGCAAAACTAATTATTTGGCCATCAAAGTTGGCAGGTTTTATCGAACACACTATTAAATATTTAATTTTTTAAATTAACTAATTGAACTAATTATGGACCATTGTGTCAAATCAGATTCACGGCCGTTAAAAATTTTTCACCTATTATCTAACGTCGACGTAATAAAGAAAAGAAAAAAAGGAAATGACATGACAGTCAGGTCAGATCTATTCGCGAGAGATGAAGACTTCCATGTTCGTCTCATTCTCTCTCTACTGTCAGTTTTACCCCATCCGAAAGAGTAATGCTACGCTGACAGGAAAATTGGACCGGTTCAAATTTTTTTTGCTAGTGACCCTTAAAAAATGTATAGTATTTATTCCAACAGTAATTTTTACAAAATATAGTATTTTAGGTGTAATTTGGATACATATACAAATACATGGTTATAGTCTGTATAACCATGTATTTGTATATGTATCCAAATTACACCTAAAATACTATATTTTGTAAAAATTACTGTTGGAATAAATACTATACATTTTTTAAGGGTCACTAGCAAAAAAAAATAAAAAAAAATTGGACCGGTCCAATTTTCCAGTCCAACTTTCCTGTCTGCCAAGACTTATTCCATCCGAAACTCCAAATTTTATAAGATAGAGCTCCGGAGATGGCGACTAGGGTTTCGATTAGTGTCTTGTTAGTTTTTCCTCTCATTGTTCTTTCACTTACAGGAATTTACGCCGAAAAAGAGTTCGTTCTGACTCTAGATCACTCCAACTTCAATGAAACTGTTAGCAAACACGATTTTGTGGTCGTCGAATTCTACGCTCCATGGTAAATATTGTTTGATTTCAGTTTGGGGATAAATTTTTTTTGAGTAATCTATTGTTATTGTGTGAATTTGTTGAAATGAGTTTTTCTCGTTAAGTTTCAAGTCTTCCGTGTGCTGGATTTAAAGATCCATTATGGTGTACTTTTGATTTAACTTGAAATTAAGCTCTGTTCAGAACTAGGAAGGATTGAAGGAAGGTTTGTGTGGGTAATGAAGCTTAGAATTCAGGAGTATAAAATAGATCTGACCGACTACGTCGTAGTAAGGGGATAACTAATAGCAAAACCGGCTCCTCCAAAAGCCATATGAAAAGAGAAGAAAGTATTCTGTACATAACTTTCTGAATTGCTCCCAATATAGTACCAGAGCCCATGATCATACTTGGAAAGAACCTTGAACAGATTTTCTGGAAAGAACGCAGTGTCATCATCCCCAAACACAAACCACCTAACATCAGTATGATTGAGCGCAACAGTCTCCGAGACAACTCGTGCCACGCGGATTACTTTCTGTGATTTCTCATCAAATTAAACCGGCAACACGATGCCGTTGCTGAATTCCGGTGAAGACGAGCTCGCCCACCGCTCTCTCCGGTGACAGAGCTTGCGCGAGGCCTCCCGATTCCTCCGCAGAGCCAGCGCCCGTCGGAGCCGTCGATGATGGTCAAGGATACCGCCGCCCAGCAGCTAGAAGAGCGGCAAAGCGATTGGGCGTATTCCAAACCTGTAGTGATTCTCGACTGCAATTAGACTTTCTGTGATTTCTGATGGGAGAGATGAAGACTGAGGAAGAATAAAGGAGAGAAGGAGAAAGGCCATGTCATTTTCTCTTTTTTTTCCTTTTCTTTATTACGTCCACGTCAGATAATAGGTGAAAGTTTTTAACGTCCGTGAGCCATATTTGACAGAATGACCCGATTTAACAATTTTAATTAGTTTTGTTACTTAATTTGAAAAACTAAAAGTTTAATCGTGAATTCGATAAAACGTGCCAACTTCAGTGGCCAAATTATTAGTTTTGCCGATATAGAAATATAAGTTAAGAGGGTATTTCAGTCTTTTCAGTTGTAATTTCTGGGTCATCATTGTCCTTTCTTATTTGCTGAGGTGCGAGTGAGATGAGAGTATATGTATGGAAATCATTCACAATTGAAGATAGCTAATGAATGAATTCATCTGATTTTCTCTCTCAACTATCTGCTCTATCTTTTCTATCTCTCTAATCTCCTTCTTCAACTCTGATTCTGTCTTCACTCCCTCTTATATTCTCTGGTTCTCTACATATCTGTTTGCCAATTCATTACAATTGGTATCAAAGCCTTTCCGATCCAGCCATGGTGACCAATAATCAGCAACGCAAAAACTTGGAAACTCATGTTAAGGAACAAACATTATTTGACAATTACAAACTCAGCTACAGGAATTGGTTAAAAACCTCAAACAAGGTTTTGAGGAGAAGTTGGAGCAGATGATGAAAGGAGAGGCTCTTCTCTCTGTGCGTTTGCAATCTCGTGCAATATTCGATCGAAAGCATGATCGAAAAGTGCCGATTTGTATGCTATACGGAAGAAGAGGACTGCTGGTGTGAAGCAACTGATGCCATAAAGTCTGTATCCCAAGATGATTGCGATGAAGAAGATGATCTAGTTATCAATGAGGAGAGAGATCATGAGGAATTTCTGGTAAAACTTGTAGTTCCAAGCCTACAAATTCATCACCTCTCCGATCAATTAATTCGTGACAAGGTAAATTCCCTTCCTGCATGTGATGACTCTTCGTTTAACTTGGTGGAAAACACAGCGACTATGCACAAATAAAATAGAGACAGTTTATGCGTGTAATGTGTTCGATAAAATTCCCGAGAGAAGGGGATACATTACTGCCTTTAAACCAGATTCCCCCGATGGTTTTGATCAATTCGTTACAGCCATGAAACAACCTTTCCCAAATCCAAAGCCAGAGCATCAACGAAAAGTTCTAATATGTGGTGCTAACCAAGAGGATGACTGCCTATGTATAGCAACAGAATCCATGGGGCTAGATTATGATGAAAATGATGATCTAGATGAGGTGGTTTTGGATTTTGAAGAGGAAGAGGTAAATCAAATTCAATTGCAGAATCAACTATTCAATCTAGTTATCAAGGATGATGGAGATGAGGAAGGCTTTAAGGAGAAAATTTTAGACCCAGTTCCACTCAATAATCAAGTTGAAGAATTGAATGAGCAAGTCAAAGGCAAGGTGTTTGATGAAATGCCTAGGAGTGTTCTAAATTCTGGCTATGCCAAGAAGGAGGGTTACTTGTATGTTATAACTAATCAATATCCGCCAAAGTACAATGATAGTGGAGGTGGGACTGAAATTCCAATGAGTGTTATTTGTGGGTTAACTAATAAACCAAAGAAGCTAAGTGTTGATATTGAATCTGCTGATGATACTGATAAATTGATAGTTGTTGAATATGCAGAGGATATGTACAAGTTCTATAAGCTAGCTGAGAATGATAGTCAAATTTTTTACTACATAGACTCACAACTTGAGGAAAATAAGAGAATGGTTCAAATCTTTCGGCTGGATAATTTTGTTGTGGTCCAATCTGGTAATCATGTCCTTGGAATTGATTTGGGTACTAACTCGTGTGTTTCTACCATGGACAACAATGTTGGAGAGATATTTCATGCAAATATAAAGGGATTTGGAAGAAGGTTTATTAAAAAGTTTAATATGTTGCAATATGGTTGTTCGATTAAAGGTAAATGTCATAAGATCATCATCATTTGACCGACAGAGCAAAAAGAGCACGTGTTTGAATTATTCCAAAGAGTGACTAGGATTGTGTTTGAAGTCACTACTCGTTTTCAAGCTCGACGATACACTTTCTTATATCAAGAGCGAATGCCTGTTGAGCATCTAGTTCAATTTCTTTGTGATACCAAACAAGGCTACACACAGAGTTGTGGGCTTCGTCCATTTAGTGTTTCATTTCTTTTCACAAATGGCCCACAGGTAGTCAATGAGCAAGGCATGGGTGTTGATGTAATTCAAGACAAAGGTCCAAAATTTATATTGGACAAGATGGCAGTAGTTGAGAATTTTAACAATGCAGACAACTTAAGTAACAATGCAGACAACCATTCTAACAGTGCAGACAACTCAAGCATGGAGCAGGAACAACAGGATATTATAGCTCAGAAATCCGAGGAATATCAAGAGCAGGATCAAAGAGAAAGCTACAATGTTCTGAAGTTTTTATTTGAAGCTGTTCAACCACATACATGCTATATGCCTTTTGTATTCATTGTTGACGTTCTCTTCTTATACAAGGGCTGTTATACAAACAAGAGAATTCAAATCATTAAAGGTACAATATTTGATGGTTTTAATACTAATGCTAACGGAGGGAAAAAGGAAGAAATTAAAATAGAATTTTGGAAGACAACACACTGGAAGTACCTTGTTCATGGTGAGCTCTTCTTTCTGCAATTCCTTTACTGGCATGATTGGCATGATTTTGAAGGTAAAAATGGGTTTGTTTTCATAAACGAGGTTGCATTTTCTCCTCTATATGCTAATATCAATGTTGAGTCTTATGTTTGCACTAAGTGGAATCATAGTGGGTTTTCCCCTTGGTGGTTGTACTTCATACTTGGAGTTCAGTTTCCAATAGAGATGAGGAGTGCTCTTGAACAAAATCAATCTCAGGTTGTGTGTGAATATGATATTTCTTACATGAATACCATACTAGTGGTGAACGTATCTTTTGATTTTAGTACAAACACCTTCAAGAGATTCACTATGGTGCCTATGCAAGTTCCTGATATGTGTTTGACACTCGAAGAATTTTATAGCCTTATGATGTCTCCCTTCTTTTATACTGATACAACCATGATATCTACCAGGACCACAAATATTAATGATCTAGTTAACATGCATGGGTCAACAAAGAATGTGTGGGTTATTAGGGATGATGTCACGGTGCAACAAATAAAGATAACACATGGAAATGGAAAAGAATCCACATACTGTGAGGTAACTAAGCGAGGGCCAAGCATGAAAAGGAATGACAACATCTGGACATCCGAATTAAAGGAAAGTGGCCTGTATTGGGGTGTTATATTTGATCCGGGGGATAATATTACTACTCATTACTGAAGAATGCAGAAACACTCTTAAATGTCACCTTGAAGACAAGGAGGTTGTCAACAGATGGGGTAATGGTATAGAATTAACTGAGACCAAGTTGGTGGTTGTGGTTATGGAGAAGTTGGTGGTTCCCTTGGTGCAATAGTTACTCTGTGGTAGTGCTGAAAATGAGCTCAACATTAGCAATTACATGAATTCAACAAACAATCTGCAGCTACTAAAAGTCGAGGAGTTTCTAGTATAGGTGGTATTTGTCCTCATATTTTTATTCTTTTGTTTGTGACCCCACCCTTGAGGGCAATGGTGTTTTTGAGGAGTAGGGAATGTAAGGAATATGCAGGGATATAGAAATATAAGTTAGATGGTATTTCAGTCTTTTCAGTTGTAATTTCTAGGTCATCATTGTCTTTTCTTATTTGCTAAGGTGCGAGTGAGATGAGAGTATATGTATGGAAATCATTCACAATTGAAGATGGCTAATGAATGAATTCATCTGATTTTCTCTCTCAACTACCTGCTCTATCTCTTCTATCTCTCTAATCTCCTTCAACTCTGATTCTGTCTTCACTCCCTCTTATATTCTCTGGTTCTCTACATATCTGCTTGCCAATTCATTACAATTTGTAACAATTGGTATCAAAGCCGTCCATTACCTCCCGGTTGCAATCGTGCGACGAGGGTGGTAACGTCGGTATTACAGTGTTCGCCCGGGGCTAGAATCGTCTAGCGCAAAGCCAGCCCACGTGGGCGCTGAGACTGCGGAGCGTGGTGGAATGTTATGATCCTAATTGCAAGGTATGAGATTTGTGTCCCACATCGATGGTATGGGACTTTGATGTGGGGTATTTATAAGCTTTGGGCTCTCCAACCTTAATAGCTAGTTTTTAAGGTGTGGCTCTCCCATGGTTTGTAACAATAGGTTTCCTTGGAACAGGTTGGGCAAGTTGTGCAAAGAAGAAATTTCGATTTTTTACAAAGATTCCAGTGAATTAAATGAACGGCTTGTTGGTTTTAAAGAGTATGGGTTTGACAATGCGATGATTATTGGGATATGCTTGAATTTTCCTTTTGTGTTGAGTGGGAATTGTGAATTGGGTGGTGAAATTGATGGATTGTTTGATGATTTGAGAAAGGTTGTTGTCAATTATGATATGATTAGTTGTGCTGAGGGAAATGTGGATGCTAGGAGTGAGGTTTGTAGGAAAATTCGATTTTTTTATGACTTAGGTTGCGTGAAGGGCAAGATGGGTGAATTGATGGGTAGAAGCAGGAATGTTTTTCTTGAGCACCCAGAGGAGATTTTGGTTCAAAAAGTTGAGTACTTTAGTAAGTTAGATGTCAACAAGGTGGAAATAGGGTATTTACTTCTTTCTAGCCCAGAGATATTGAGATTTGATCTCGAGAGCCCCTGCATTTCAGTTTCGGGATTTTTGAAATATTATGGATTAGAATAAAAGCAATTGAGACTTGTCATGGAAAATTACCCTTACGTTATGGGTAGAAATAGAATATCTAATTTGCCTCATGTGTTGAGATCATTGGATCTTAATGAATGGTTCTTCAATAAGATGAGAAATGGAGATCATAATCTGTTGGCTAGGTATGTTAGTGGCAGTCCTGAAGAAGACTTGGATAAAATTTATACCGATTTCTCAATGAGTTCTCCCGTCTACAATAAAACATTTTCATACACTAAGTTGAATTTCTTACATAGTATTGGGTTTGGAGAGAATGAACTAACCATAAACATTTTAACTCGTATGAAGGGTTCAAGTAGTGATCTGCAGGAGCGGTTTGATTGCCTTCTTCACAGTGGAGTTGAATTTTCAAAACTGTGTAAAATGATTAGCTGTTCTCGAAGGATTCTAAACCAACAGAAAGAACAAATTGAGCAGAAAGTGAAATACCTTTGCGAGGATATTGGCTTTTCTTTGCAGTACCTTGATATCTTTCCAACCTGTTTGTGTTACAACTTAGAGAAACGAATAAAACCAAGATACAGGTTCCATATGTGGCCTACAGAAAATGGTTTGTGTGCAAAAGAATATTCCCTTCAGAGTATAATTGCCATGAGTGAGAAAAATTTTATTGCTCACGCTTATCGCATGCACCCAGCTGCTCCGAAAAGGTGGCTGGAGAATTTCAAGCCTAGCTATCAGTGATGGGCTACAAATGCTAAGATTAAGAAAGGTAAATATTACTTTTTCAAGAGCTTAACCGCTATGGTTTTGGAACCTCAAAGTGATGATTTTATGGTAAACATCGGTAAAACCTTACTGGAAGTTAAAGAGTTAATATAGTAACAATGTTGAGATTAACTTTGTTAACTTGATTTGTCTAAGAGAATTGGTCAATTATTTGGGTTATGCCACGTGATAATAACAAGCCTTTTTCTACTAGGCTCGTGTAATATCCCAGTTTTTTTGATAATGATTAAATATTAATTGATTCTATTAAAGTGTAATTGAATTGGAAAAGGTAAGTTACTAATGTTTTTTCTTTCCTTCTTGTTTCGTTTGGAAAGTTAAATTCTTTTAATAGATAATTAAATAATTGATTAAATTAAAATTGAAGAGTCCATTAGGGTTTTGGTAACTCTTATATTGTTTCCTATATATTTAAAGAGTGGAGATGTAACCCTAATCATATTCCAATTTGATTAGTTCAATTCCCGAGCATAGTTGTTAAGGCGTTGCCTAGGCAACGTCAAGTCGTCCAGTCGGTAAGGAACAAGCAGGGCGAGCGAGCGACTTGGTCAATGGCGGAAAAGCGAGCGCCTAGAAAAAATAGTCGTCGCCTTGGACTTTGCGGCAACGACTTGGATGACTAACCGGCTGATCGAGCGACTTGGTCTCTATTGGTATGGACCCAAATCTGAATTGGGTTAAAAAAAAACGACGTCGCAGTAGGAATAAGAAAACTAGCCTTAGTCGAGTCGATCGATCGATTCGCAGAGTATCAGAAGATTGACGTCGAGAGAAGCGAAGTGCGAAGAAGAAAAGCGAAGTCGAGAGAGAGACTGGGAGGGCGAGAGGCTGTGATCGAGAGCGAGAGAGAGACGGGAAGAAAGCAAAGTCGAGAGAGAGACGAGACTCTTCCGGACTGCGCGACTAAGATTATCGATTGGCAGGTTTGTCGTCTATTTTTTCCCCTTCCCCTTTTCTGCTTACGGAGAGTGAGAGAGAGAGACATGAAGAAAGCGGTGTTTTCTTTTTTTGCTACCTGTTTGACTGTTGCTTACTAAAAACATATGTATTAGACTTTTTTTTAGCCTTTTTCCTTTGTTGCTTGGTCTATATATTTATGTGTATAAATTTATACATATATAAATTTATATATATATATATAAAACAGAGCAGCTTCCACATCCAACGACTTCAATTAAAACTTCATCATCCAACGGTTAGTAATATATCTCTCCCCCCCCCCCCCCCAATTCAACCTATCGGGCATGCTTGCAATTGTTCAGCAAAATTAGAGTTTGAGGAGAGAGAGAGGAACCTTGAAGGAGAAGTAAGGCTACGGAAGAAACTAAGGGGAGCAATAACCATCTTCAGCTCTCTCATCTCTAACTTCCCTCTTCTCCACCCGTTCCATTTTCCTTTCTTCATTAACTGTTAAGCTCTAACACACCTGAAAGGGTTACTAAACTTCATCAATTAAGGTAAAAGCTCAACAATTTCGGCAAAGAAGAAATGTAATGCTCAACAACATCAGCAGTAAAACTAAGCTTTAAAGGTAAGTTAAATGAGTTATTTTATTAGAAATTTGATAATAAAGTGTTGTAATTAGATGTGTTGTAATTGAGAGTGAGTATGAAGGGGATGTTGTGATTGTTGTGTGGAGTAATAAGGGTAGTAAAATTTGGGCTAAACCATAACCAAATACTTATGAGTTCTGTCCTAAAAAGAAATTCACATGTTATGTTCGATAAATTGCCTCTAAGAGGCTGTCAAGTATAAAAAGGGAGAGTTGGTCAAGATTGTTAATAGAGGAGGTGATGTATGTGTATGGGACGGAGCGGTATGGAGTAAATATATTAATTCGTCATTACGTTCAATGTTTTTTCGTGGTTGGCAGTGCAAAATTGTTTAGCTACAAAGTCTTTTCTAAATCAAAGAGGCATTAGGGGTGTTGATTTCTGTGCTAGGTGTGTGTGGTGCAAAGTCTCAAATGAAACTTGCGAACATATTTTGTTTCATTGTATGTGGGTATGGAGTATATGGGGGGGTCGGGGTCGGGGTCGGGGTCGGGGGGGCGCTATTTTTAGCTGGTGGGGTTTTCAATGGGTTTGTTCCAAATTAGTTGAGAAAAATATTTAGGGGATGCCCATAATTACGGATGGAGTATTGTTTGTGCAACAACTATGTGGAGCTTATGGCACGTGTAGGAATGACGAGTGTTTCAATGACAAGAAAAGATGTTGGAAAGAAATGGTAGAGATTATAAAAATCAGTTCACACAGGTGGGCTGGCTTTGGCAATGAAATGTGTGGCGTTGATATTCCATCTGTGTAATGGTGTTAATCAATCCTAAAATGGTGTCTAGATGCGAGTTTTTTTGGTGTTAGCATAAAGGGAGAGAAAAGTTTGACATTTGGGTTGGGCTTGTGGTTTGATTTGTTTTCAACGGTAGAAAATAATCTATGGAGTTTTTATGGTGTTGATACAAGTCATATTCATGTTATCTTACTTTATTTGTTGGTCTTTAGCTGGAGGGGTTGTCAATGGGTATGGTCTTTTGCTGATTTTTGGGTCCAGTGACTGCTGTCAATTTTCTTCTTTGTTGCTTCATTGTATGTGTAAGGTAATTTGTTTACCTGATTAATGTGTTTGAATTTGTATTTGGAAAGAAAAAGCTTGGTGCTATGAGATGAGATTTAATGAGATGTGTGTATATGGCAAGTTCTGGAGTTATAAATATAAACTTTTGCATAGCCAAAAAAAATATGGGGCTCTCCTTTCTCTGAATTAATTTATATGAAAAATGCAATTAAAACATCCTCTTGAGGATGGTGGGAGTAAATTTAGATTTGATGTACATGGAGTAATTTATGTAAGCCCAATGAGGGTTGGAACCTGTTTTGGAAGAAATGATATGTTAATGCACTGTTGAAAAAAACTGCCTTGACAAGTGGGTTGTGAACTAACCTGTACCAAGCTAAAGCTAAATTTTCATAGAAATTGAGTACTTGATATATTATCTTTTGCTATATGATGGCATTTTCTGTAAGTCCTTCAATTTGTTTGCAATTGGGTGAATTTATTATCTTGGTAATACTTTGTTGCTTTACTCGCAAAGTGTCTGGTCCTCAAATTAAAGAATTATATCTCCTCTGTCTGTAATTATATTCATCGACAATCTTTACTAATATATCAGTTTATTCCAACCCACGATTATGATTTACCTCATAAATTACACAAAATAATTGGTATTTTCTCCATAGATCCTACTTTCTTATATAAAATCAGTTGCATGCAACTCAATAAGCTGAAACCAGCTAAGCAACACCTGGGAGAAAACATAAATTATGTCCTTGATATTCACACATTTTGCAAATGAGACTATTTTTTCTCTTCTTTTTTTGTATGGAAGTGGAGTATACAGTTTCTCATTAATGGTCAATCAACAATCCTACAACCAAAATTATTGCCAAAAACACAGTCATTACTGGGTTTTTTTTTGTAAAGATTGCTTGTGGGCATGAAACCCTTTAGATCTTTGAAGCTTATTATTATTATTATATTTTTTAATCCTCTTTTTTCAACCTTCACATTCTCTGCATATTTTAGAACTTCCAAACCATATGGATAAGGTAACGCTACTGGTATTGTTAAAAAAATTTATTTTGATATTAGTTTGCATATTTTGACTAATGTCTTATTTTGTACTTCCTAGGAGAATTCAATTACTTGAACAACCTAAGTGTTATTCCATCTTCAACGAAGGGGAAAGAAAAAATTGGTTGTTCTATTGTAAAAGAAAATTGGTTTAATCAACTGGTATGTTGTACTAATCATTGTTTATATGTTGATAAAAATCAATTAACACAGCATATCAGTTAGAGCATTATACACTAAATTGTTGGTGATATTTTTGAGTTTCGCACCCTTCAGTCTCAGTCTTACTCTTACACTTCTCTCTCACGCACACACGACTCCATACCATCATCGAGTAGAATTGTTGTGTTGTGGTATTACTATGAGAGCGATATTTATTATGAATTTGATTTTAAAAATTAATGCATTTTGGACATGCTAACCTAATGCCTTATTTTGTACTTCCTAGGCGAATTCAAATGTGAATCACTTGAACAACCTAAGTATCGCTCCATTTTCGACGAAGGGGAAACAAAAAATTGGCAGCTCAACTGGAAAAGAAAATTGGTTTACTCAATCGGTATGTTGTACTGATCGTTCTTTTAGTATTGATAAAAAATTATTTAACTCCATATCTAATAGCTATCTAACATGTTGGTATTTCGGTTAGAGCGATATACACTATATTGTCGGTGATATTTTTGAGTTTCTCACCCCTTACTCTCACGCACACGACTCTATTCTTACATGAATTTTGCAGCTCTACATGAATTTGATTTTGGACCTGCTAACATATTGTCCAAATTATGTATTGGTTTCTTTAACCATTCTTACATATTATAGATTCTTAGTTAATTTTCTTAATTTTTTTGTTTGTCATAAATTGCTACGTTGTGTTTACTTGATGTAGATTAATGCAATTTCTATTAGGGATTTGAAATTATATTAGTTCGCTAATTATTTAACTTATTTCACACATCACTTCCTATCTTAGGCTCTCGCATCAAATTTTCGCTTCCTCTAAAATTAAGGGCCAACGCGCCAGACGTGAATGAAATCGCAATGATAGTAGTACGTGCTCGCAGCGTAAGCTGGCACAACACGTACGTCGGGAAAGAGCGTTCTGGGAATTACACTCAACCTCTACCCGAAGACTTTTCAGTATTGACACCACCCAAGTCCCTTTCCCAATTCTCCAACCATGCTCCACTTGCTAACATGGTTACTGCAGTCCCCTTGCATTCCAACCATCTCTTAGTACAATATTGTTGAACATTCGCCTACTCAATTGTGCAATGTCGAGGTACATTTACTATTGTCATTGTTTGTATTTGGATTAAAATACATAAAACTAACTATCTGCAACGCCAGAATGAATGCGTACTTGTGCGGGAAACACGAATTATTAGCAATCATACTGCACTTTCAACGCGAAAGTACGTCACACGTCCAATAATTGTCGGAAAAATGGAAAAGAAAATATGTCTATCTCTTTGGTAAGTTTTTTGATTAATGTCTTCGAATTGATACGTATTTTCTTTTGCTCTTAAGAAAAATAAAGTTGTAATGTATTGTCTTTCCCCTGTTGGATAGTTGCATAGGAAAATACCGGTGATTTACACTCCCCCACAACCCTTATGTCATTATTTGTAAGACCTAACTCCATTGCACCGAGCCACTATAGCACACCTTCCACAAAAAAGGCCGCGGACAAATAATTTGGAATGTTTTTAATCACCTATAATTGCGTCCGATCCAGTTTTCATTCCAACTGACTTTACTCTATTCTCACCTGTTCTGGTGCGACCTTTACCCTAGCCTCGAAATTTAGAGACAAACTTTGCTCACTATGAAACTGTCTCCGATGTAGCACCACATTCTCATCAAACTGACGACAATGTCCTCATGACGTCGTCTCCTATTCTGGCAGATCTAACAATGTATTTATATTCTACATAATTTATTAGTTGCCTACTATTTTCTTACTTCTCATGTTTGTGTACATACAATTTTTATTTGTAGATTCCCACCAGAACCCTTTAGCGATGTTGACAGTATGTTTTGTAATGACGAATTGAATGTTAGTTCCTATCAATAATGAGCGTCATTTTCTCGGGCTGATGAATATTCAGTATCCTTATTGTTCAGCCTTACATTGGCGGGATGAATGATTATCTCGCACAGGATTGTCCAATCCAAGATTCGGAACATGTTGTCTACAAGGCAAAATTAAGTTACCGGAACTCATTGCACCCCTACTCCTATTCGTGCATTGTACGATGGCCATGATGGTCAAGCAAAATCATTTCGTCGGCATAATATGCAACTAATGCTTTCATGAGCTTGGGTGCTAAGCTTGACGACAAATTACTCAACTCAAGAGGGCCAACATCATTCACTATCTATGGAGAATTACGTCACCGTACCGGGTCATTGTTACCCCCGAATGGTCGCTCACCCATCTACTGTCAGTTGTACATATATGACCCAGCCACTGCATTGAATATTCGGTGTGCGCGGAATAATAGCTTGTGTCGAGATGTCCTCCACACTATACATAATTGTTTGTTGTGATGCCCCCAAAATAGGTATACATAACCCATTCTGAGTTGTCAAATACATGGTACATAATACAAATACAAACTTAATTATACAACTGTCGTGTAACATAAGCTGAGAGTTTTAACACGAATATTGTCTTCTAGACAATATCCAAACTCAAATGGAGTCCTCATTACAATTATTATCACTATTTTATAAAATAGTGAGGACTACTACAGCCACCATCTCGGACCGTCACTCCATTCCCCGACTAGTCCTGGCTACGTTCTCATTTCCTGAAGAGAATAATGAAAGCAAAAGGGTGAGCTCAACTAGCCCAGTAAGAAATATTATGACTAAGATAATGCAGAATAAATTATCGTTAGCCATCAACAGTGCTAAATTGATAGGATACAATAAACAACAAGTTTAACTGCAGCGGAACAATCAATCCATTAAAAGAGTCAAGTAGAGCATGATATCTACTATCTTCTATGATTTAAAAGTTTATCATCAATTTTATTTCTGAGACTCAGCTTAATAAATAATCCACATCACTGAATTATCCATGCACTACGGGCTAAGGATATTTATTATTATCACGTCTACGAATTATCCATGCACTACGGGCCAAGGATATTCGTGTTATCACCAATGGTCATGATCATGCTAACAACTGTCCATCAATGCATTACGGGCCAATAAAGACTTTTATCACATCATTTGTAACATTACAGGTCACGATTATACCGAATAATTTCTGGTCATAATCATACTAATCAACAGTCCATCTATGCACTACGGGCCAAATATAACTTTTATCACAATATAAACTTGAGGATGATGACAATGATATAAACATCAATCAACGAAAGCAAAGATAACTATTAAAGATTTTTAATTTATCCAGAGTTTAAAAATGTCCAAATTGTTAACATGATAACTGTTTTGTGGAGTAAAATTCAAGAATAATATCCATGTATCAAAAATAATTTGGACAAAAAAAATTATTTTTTCGGGTGAATAGTACCCGGGTGAATAGTACCCCGGCATGAAAAGATCAAAATTTAACAAGAATGTTCAGAAAAATATCCTTGTGGAACGATACTAGATGAAGTGCAAATTTCAAGGATATTCCACTAATTTCAAGGAGTATAGAAGCAATATTTAACAAAATGAGTGTAGAATTCGGAATCTGAAACGAAATAATATTATTCACATACTACAGAGTATGAAAGAAAATATTATTTCATACGAATATTAAACAAAAATAACATCCCTTACCTTAAAAGGAGAGTATTTCTGACAGGTAGGGCGAAGATATTCTTGAAGAAAACTTGCAATGTTTTCTACACTCAAAGCTTCCTTAAACTCTAAAGAAATACACTCAATATTATAAAAGAAGAATTCTCTGATTTTGGTGTGATTTTCAATTTTAAACTAAACATCTTATTTATAGGAGAATGGAAGGATACTATTTAGAAAAAATATCACGGATGCACATTACGATTTTGGACGAATTTCACGGGGGCCGAATTTGAAACTTTTTTAAAAAAAAATTTATTTTACTATGCAGCACTATGCACACACTGTGTAGTACTATGCAACACTATGCAGTACTATGCAAATAAAATATAATATATTCTATTTTATATAAAAACAAAATTTATAATATATATATATATATATATATATACACACACACACACACACACCTTTACCCTTACGGTAAAGGCAACCACCACCACCCCCATTATATATATATACAAAACTGAGATAACTTCTACCGACGATTTTGAAAAATGGGTAAGTGGGGGTCCAAATAATACGTCAAACTTATAATAAATACCTCATAAAAATTCCATCTATTTATCTCAATTCACTTGGCTTCACAAAACACATTTTTAAACAACAATTATTCATCAATAATATTATAACTTGCAATATTAACAACCAGATCATTCCCAGGAAAGAGGGGGCTTTCTGATAAGGATTTCTCCCTATTGGCGTGCAATTAGGTGACCAAACCCCTTTCCTCGACAAAACTTTCTAGACATTGTAAATAATGCAAATAATAATATGAATAACTTTGTCGTTTCAACTATTGATTTAATAATATAAAATATTATGCAGATGATACTGTGACAATAATTGAATCAATAATGTGAGATACTATGCAGCAATTACTGTAGCAATAATTTAGTATAACTGAGTGACTTCTCACGTAAGCATCAAATACCGTGTGCTACTATGCAACCACGCAAATTACTGTATTTTTATCACCGGGTATTTCAACAGTTAACGGTAAAATTTTCGCCGTTATTTTTATAAAAGTTATTTCTGTCGTTTTTTCACTCCGATAGTAATTTTGTTGTGGGGTCCACCAATAATTGTGCCGTCATACGAATATTCTCTGATAAAACGAATATTCTCCGACCAATCGAATATTTTATGACAACTTGCTTACTTTGCAAAATTTATAAATATTACTCACAACTATAATATTATAACAAATTCACACCTTAATATTCAAAAATGATATTTAGAGAAAAAATTCATCTTTATTCATAAAAGTTGGGGTCTTACATTTGTTGTCAGTGAATCATTTTACTTCAAGGTACAAACGTGCCCATGAAATACCAAGTCAGAATCTTTAGATCATGATTTACGTGCTCACCTTCATTACACCTCATCAACTAATAGGCATCGGTACAATCTTCCAACCACAGATGAAATAATTGTGATTTTGCCTGGTGATGGTAGTGACAGTAGTGGTATGCGGGATATTGTTCTGCACCTAAAAGGAGATAATAGAGCTCTGAGCCAGATCAATGAGTGTCATCCAACATATTTACCATTACACTATGTACTTCTATTACCTACTGGTGAGCTTGGCTGGGAACCTGGTCTACGCCAGTGGAACTTCGAACAAAATGATTTTCCAGTAAGAAGGATGACACAAATGCAATTTTACAGTTATCGTATGTTTCCACGTTCCACCGAGTATTCGACAATTCTTAGAGGAGGAACGTTATTTCAAGAGTTTATAGCAGATGCTTGGGCATCAACGGAGCAAAACAGGTTGTCTTACATCAGACTCAATCAAGATAAGTTACGTCAGGAGATTTATGCAAATTTGTGTGACGACAGTGTAGATGAGTTGGGCCCCGATCAGATCGTACGCTTTGTTCTGCCATCGTCCTTTACTGGGAGTGCACGTAACATGAGCTAGATTTTTCACGACTCTTTGGCCATTACAAGGTACCACCAACACCCTTACATCTTTCTCACCATGACGGCCAACCCAAAATGGCCCAAAATAACAGATGCCTTACTAGATCACCAAAGCTCTTTGGATTGTCCAGACATAGTTGCCCGTGTATTTGAGTTAAAACGGCGTGCCCTGATGCATGCGGTAAAAAATGAACACATTTTTGGTCAAAAAGTTGCTCATGTATTCCCAAAAACGAGGGTTACCACACATGCATGCTTTATTCTTCCTTTATATCCCTGACAAGATTCAGACAACTGCACGTGGATCGGTTAGTTAGTGCTGAATTCTCAGATCCATCCACTGATCCAACTCTGTACGAAACAATCAAGAGTTGTATGGTTCATGGTTCCTGTGGTTCTCGAAACCCATATTCAACTTGCATGGTGAACGATGCATGTCGGTTCCATTATCCAAAAGCCTTTGCAGATTCGACTACTATGGATGAACATGGGTACCCTGTTACCGTCGTCGCTGTAATGGTCAGTCTTACACCACCAAAGGGCATACATTTGATAATCGAGACGTCGTACCTTACAATACACACCTATCAAGAAAGTTCAATTGTCATATAAATGTGGAGGTATGTGCAGGAATGAGGTGCGTCAAATATATCCACAAGTACATTTACAAAGGTCATGACCGCACAACTATGGTTTTAAAGGGACCAAATGGAAACAATGAGATAAAGCAATACCTTGATGCAAGGTATATTGGACCGACAGAGGCTGCATGGCGACTCTTCGGTTATCCTCTCCATGAAGAAATTCCTTCGGTTTTTCGGCTAGATCTACATTTACATGGGATGCATCAAGTTGTTTACGATCCTGCTAAAACACTTGAAACAGTTAGACTTGGGTCTAGGAGTCAAATCACAACTCTGACTGGATTCTTTGACTGTTGTTCTTTAAATGATGTTGAGCGTGCCTACACATACCAAGAATTTCTCCAACATTTCGTTTTGAACAAAGGTCGGAAGATTTGGACTCCGAGGCAGAGTGGGTTTGCAATTGGCAGATTATACTTTGCTACGCCCAATTCTGGGGAGCGGTTTTACCTTCGATTGCTATTAACAGTTGTTAGAGGACCGCATTCTTTTGATGGTCTACGCACGATCAATGATGTGTTTCATGATAGTTTTAAATCAGCGTGTGTAGCTATGGGGCTCCTGGAAGATGATGCAGAGTGGGTATAATGCCTTTAGGAGGCTTCAACCATGAATACGGGATACCAGTTACGGAGACTATTCTGCATCATTCTGGTAGAATGCTCCCCAATACAGCCATGCACTCTGTGGAATCAATTCTCCGTCCATATATGTGATGATCTTCGTCGCAAGTTACAAACAACTTTTGGCATATGCGATCCAATGCAGCCTCAAATCGAAGATTACAGTTTATATTTGATTGATCAGTTGCTACATGAATCTAGCAAAAAATTGGATGACTTCCCTCCTATGCCACACCACGTTCAAAATTGGAGTTCTATTTCAAGTAATAGATTGTTGATCGATCATATGCAACTACGAAATGAAGCTAATCAATTGAATGACCTTTTGAATATTGATGTTTGGCTTATGATGCTATCACTATCTCCGTTGCTGAGAATCAGGGCAAATTTTTTTTCCTCAGTGGAGGTGCAGGAACAGGGAAAACCTTTTTGTACAACACAATCACCACTAAAATGCATAACAAGGGTCATATCGTCGTTATAGTTGCTTCATCAGGAATTGCATCGTTGTTGTTGTTAGGCGGTCGGACAACTCATTCTACATTTTGCATTCCATTCGATATCATAGAAAACTCGGTATGTGGTTTCAGCAAACAGTCACCGCATGGGGAATTATTTAGGGAGGCTCGCTTGATAACATGGGACGAATTTCCCATGCAGTATCGACATGGTGTTGAGACAGTTGATCGCACACTTCGTGACGTCCGTGATGATAATCGACCATTCGGTGGTATCACGATTGTGCTTGGCGGAGATTTCTGTCAAATACTACCGGTGATACCTAAGGGTGGGCAAGAACAAATAGTTGGTGCATCTTTAAGACGTTTTACAATGTGGGCGAGTGTGTGCGTATTGACTTTGAGCATAGACATGCATTTGAATAGCAATCATCCTGCAAATTCTTCTCACACATCCTTCTTGGAAGAGGTGATTTATATTATAGATTATTTATGTAAAACCATCTAATTATTCATTTATATGTACTGATATGTTTCACATCATACTTAGATTGGGATTAGTACGCAAGATATTGTGGAACTTCCTCCAACGATACACAGGTGTCAAACTTTGCATGAACTAATTTCTAGAGTTTATCCACAACTAGATGTGCTCAGTGCGGTAACCCCATCCTACTTAACTGAGTGCACAATTCTTTCCGCTCGGAATGATGTCTGCGCTATCAATGATGCTGCGCTACAAATTTATCTTGGCAAGACGTATATCTACTTGGCAGCTGACAAGATGTCAGATGGGGACGAACTCTGTCGTTCTACCACTAATCAATATCCAAGTGAGTTTCTAAATTCTCTAAACCCGTCAGGTTTATTGTCTTTCAAGTTGGAGCTAAAGGTCTGGTGCCCCATCATATTATTGAGGAATATATCCCCGAAAGATGGACTCTGTAACGAGACCAGACTAATGGTTGTCAAGATCGTATCGCGGGTTATTGAGGCTAGAATTCTAACTGGTGACAAATCTTTGAATCTGTGTTTCATCCCGCGGATATATGATATTTGTCGTGGTAGATGATCCATTAGTAGGGAGAAGGACACTGATGCGATCAGCTGACGTGCATCTAGACATGGCCACATATAGGTGACCGTGACTGAATACAGGCAAGCGCAGATTTACACCAACAAACTTGACTGACTAGCCTTGCGACTTATTGATTGTCATAGCATATGTTAAGCGTACTGGGGATTGGCATCTAGTCATTTGAAATGGTAAATCTTTGGACGACGGTGATAATGATATTCGCGGGATGAAACACAGATTCAAAGATTTGTCACCAGTTAGAATTCTAGCCTCAATAACCCGCGATGCGCACTTGACAACCATTAACCTGGTCCCATTACAAAGTTCATCTTTTAGGGCTATATTCCTCAACAATATGATGGGGCACCAGACCTTTAGATCCAACTTGAAAGGCGGTAAACCTGACGGGTTTAGAGATAATTAGATGGTTTTATATAAATAATCTATAATATAAATCACCTCTTCCAAGAAGGATGCGTGAGAAGAATTTGCAGGATGATTGCTATTCAAACGCATGTTTATGCTCAAAGTCAATACGCACACACTCGCCCACATTTCAGAACGTCTTAAAGATGCACCAACAATTTGTTCTCGCCCACCCTTAGGTATCACCGGTAGTATTTGATGGAAATCCCCGCCAAGCACAATCATGATACCACCGAATGGTCGGTTATCATCACGAACGTAACGAAGTGTGCGATCAACTGTCTCAACACCATGTTGATGCTGCATGGGAACTTCGTCCCATATTATCAAGCGAGCCTCCATAAATAAGTCCCCATGCGGTGATTGTTTGCTGAAACCACATACCGAGCTTTCTATGATATCGAATGGAATGCAAAATGTAGAATGAGCTGTTCGACCGCCTAACAACAACGATGCAATTCCTGATGAAGCAATTGTAACGACGATATGACCCTTGTTGCGCATTTTAGTGGTGATGGTGTTGTACAAAAAGGTTTTCCCTGTTCCTACACCTCCACTGAGGAAAAAAAATTTGCCCTGATTTTCAGCAACGGAGATAGTGATAGCATCATAAGCTGTACGTTGAGCATTATTTAAAACATCAATATTCAAAAGGTCATTCAGTTGATTAGCTTCATTTCGTAGTTGCATATGATCGATCAACAATCTATTACCTGAAAACAGAACTCCAATTTTGAACGGGGTGCAGCAGAGGTGGGAAGTCATCCAATTTTTTGCCAGATTCATGTAGCAACTGATCAATCAAATATAAACCGTAATCTTCGATTTAAGGCTGCGTTGGATCATATATGCCAAAAGTTTGTAGCTTGTGACGAAGATCATCACATATATGGACGAAGAATTGATTCCACAGAGTGCATGGCTGTATTGGGGAGCATTCTACCAGAATGATGCAGAATAGTCTCCGTAACTGGTATCCCGTATTCATGGTTTTAGCCTCCTGGAGGCATTGTACCCACTCTGCATCATTTTCTAGGAGCCTCATAGCTACACACGCTGATTTAAAACTATTATGAAACACACCATTGATCGTGCGTAGACCATCAAAAGAATGCGGTCCTCTAACAACTGTTAATAGCAATCGAAGGTAAAACCGCTCCCCAGAATTGAGCGTAGCAAAGTATAATCTGCCAATTGCAAACCCACTCTGCCTCGTACTCCAAATCTTCCGACCTTTGTTCAAAACGAAATGTTGAGGAAATTCTTGGTATGTGTAGGCACGCGCAACATCATTTGAAGAACAACAATCAAAGAATCCAGTTAGAGTTGTGATTTGACTCTTAGACCCAAGTCTAATTGTTTCAAGTGTTTTAGCAAGATCGTAAACAACTTGATGCATCCCATGTAAATGTTTATCTAGCCATACAACCGAAGGAATTTCTTCATGGAGAGGATAACCGAAGAGTCGCCATGCAGCCTCTGTCGGTCCAATATACCTTGCATCAAGGTATTGCTTTATCTCATTGTTTCTATCTGGTCCCTCTAAAACCATAGTTGTGCGGTCATGACCTTTGTAAATGTACTTGTGGATATATTTGACGCATCTCATTCCTGCACAGACCTCCACATTTATATGACAGTTGAACTTTCTTGATAGGTGTGGATTGTAAGGTACGACGTCTCGATTATCAAATGTATGCCCTCTGGTGGTGTAAGACTGACCATTACGGCGACGACGGTAAACAGGGTACCCATGTTCGTTTATAGTAGTCGAATATGCAAAGGCTTTTGGACAATAGAACCGACATGCACCGTTCACCATGCAAGTTGAATATGGGTTTCCAGAACCACAGGGACCATGAACCATACAACTCTTGATTGTTTCGTACAGAGTTGGATCAGTGGATAGATCTGGGAATTCAGCACTAACTAACCGATCCACGTGCAGTTGTCTGAATCTTGTCAGGGCCATGAAGGAAGAATAAAGCATGCATGTGTGGTAACCCTCGTTTTTTGAACTCAATGGTGAATACATGAGCAACTTTTTGACCAATTTTTTTTTTATTTTTACCTCATGCGTCAGGGCACGCCGTTTTAACTCAAATACATGGGCAACTATGTCTGGACGATCCAAAGAGATTTGGTGTTCTAGTAAGGCAGCTGTTATTTCGGGCCATTTTGGGTTGGCCGTCATGGTGAGAAAGATGTAAGGGTGTTGGTGGTACCTTGTAATGGCCAAAGAATCGTGAAAAATCTGACTCATGTTACGTGCACTCCCAGTAAAGGACGATGGCAGAACAAAGCGTTGCCCGATCTGATCGGGGCCCAACTCATCAACATTGCCGTCACATAAATTTGAATAAATCTCCCGACGCAACTTATCCTGATTGAGTCTGATGTAAGACAACCTGTTTTGCTCCGTTGATGCCCAACATCTACTATAAACTCTTGAAACAACTTTCCTCTAAGAATTGTCGAATACTCGGTGGGACGTGGAAACATACGATAACTGTAAAATTGCATTTGTGTCATCCTTACTGAAAAATCATTTTGTTCAGAGTTCCACTGTCGTAGACCAGGTTCCCAACCAAGCTCACCAGTAGGGAATAGAAATACATAGTGTAATGGTAAATATGCTGGATGACACTCATTGATCTGGCTCAGGGCTCTATTATCTCCTTTTAGGTGCAAAACAATATCCCGCATACCACTACCATCACCAGGCAAAATCACAACTGTTTCATCTGTGGTTGGAAGATTGTACCGATGCCTATTAGTTGATGAGGTGTAATGAAGGTGAGCACGTAAATCATGATCTGAAGATTTTGACTTAGTATTTCATGGGCACGTTTGTACTTTGAAGCAAAATGATTCACTGACAACAAACAATTATGTAAAGTGTGGAGGACATCTCGACAGAAGTTATTATTCCGCGCGCACCGAATATTCAATGCAGTGACTGGGTCAATATGTACAACTGGCAGTAGATGGGTGCGCGACCATCCGGAGGTAACAATGACCCGGTACGGTGACGTAATTCTCCATAGATAATGAATGATGTTGGCCTTCTTGAGTCGAGTGATTTGTCGTCAAGCTTAGCACCCAAGCTCGTGAAAGCATTAGCTGCATTGTATTCCCTAATATGCCGACGAAATGATTTTGCTTGACCATCATGGCCATCGTACAATGCACGAATAGGAGGTGGGGGTGCAATGAGTTCCGGTAACTTAATTTTGCCTTGTAGACAACATGTTTCGAAAATTGGATTGGACAATCATGTGCGAGATAATCGTTCATCCTGCCAATGTAAGGCTGAACAATAAAGACACTGAATATTCATCGGCCCGAGAAAATGTCGCTCATTATTGATAGGGACAATAACATTCAATTCGTCATCACTAAACATACTGTCAACATCGCTAAAGGGTTCTGGTGGAAATCTACAAATAAAAATTGTATGTACACAAATATGAGAAGTAAGAAAATAGTAGGCAATTAATAAACTATGTAGAATATACATACACTGTTAGATCTGCCAGAATAGGAGACGACGTCATGAGGACATTGTTGTCAGTTTGATGAGAATGTGGTGCTACATCGAGGACAGCTTCATAGTGAGCAAAGTCTGTCTCTAAATTTCGAGGAGAGGGTAAAGGTCGCATCGGAACAGGTGAGAATAGAGCAAAGTCAGTTGGAATGAAAATTGAGTCGGACGCAATTGTAGGTGTTAGATAACATTCCAAATTATTTGTCCGCGACTTTTTTTGTGGAATGTGTGCTATAGTGGCTCGGTGCAATGGAGTTAGGTCTTGCAAATCATGACATAAGGGTTATGGGGAGTGTAAATCACCGGTATTTTCCTATGCAACTATCCAACAGGAGAAAGACAATACATTACAACTTTATTTTTCTCAAGAGCAAAAGAAATACGTATCAATTCAAAGACATTAATCAAAAAACTTACCAAAGAGGTAGACATATTTTCTTTTCCATTTTTCCGACAATTATTGGGCATGTGACATACTTTCGACGTTGAAGGTGCAGTATGATTGCTAATAATTTGTGTTTCCCGCACAAGTACGCATTCATTTTAGCGTTGCAGATAGTTAGTTTTATATATTTTAATCCAAATACAAACAAAGACAATAGTAAATGTACCTTGACATTGCACAATTGAGTAGGCGAAGGTTCAGCCAATATTGTACTAAGATGGTTGGGAATGCGAGGGGACTGCAGTAACCATGTTAGCAAGTGGAGCATGGTTGGAGAATTGGGAGAGGGACTTGGGTGGTGTCAATATTGGAAAGTCTTTGGGTAGAGGTTAAGTGTAATTCCCAGAACGCTCTCTTTCCCGACATACGCGTTGTGTCAGCTTACGCTGCGAGCACGTACTACTATCATTGCGATTTCATTCACGTCTGGCGCGTTGGGCCTTAATTTTAGAGGAAGCGAAAATTTGATGCGAGAGCCTAAGATAGGAAGTGATGTGTGAAATAAGTTAAATAATTAGCGAACTAATATAATTTCAAATCCCTAATAGAAATTGCATTAATCTACTGCAAGTAAACACAACGTAGCAATTTATGACAAACAAAAAAATTAAGAAAATTAACTAAGAATCTATAATATGTAAGAATGACTAAGGAAACCAATACATAATTTAGACAATATGTTAGCAGGTCCAAAATCAAATTCATGTAGAGCTGCAAAATTCATGTAAGAATAGAGTCATGCGTGCGTGAGAGTAAGGGGTGAGGAACTCAAAAATATCACCGACAAATAGTGTATATCGCTCTAACCGAAATACCAACATGTTAGATAGCTATTAGATATGATGTGTTAAATAATTTTTATCAATACTTAAAGAACGATCAGTACAACATACCGATTGAGTAAACCAATTTTATTTTCCAGTTGAGCTGCCAATTTTTTGTTTCCCCTTCGTCGAAGATGGAGCGATACTTAGGTTGTTCAAGTGATTCACATTTGAATTCGCCTAGGAAGTACAAAATAAGGCATTAGGTTAGCATGTCCAAAAAGCATTAATTTTTAAAATCAAATTCATAATAAATATCGCTCTCATAGTAATATCACAACACAACAATTCTACTCGATGATGGTATGGAGTCGTGTGTGCGTGAGAGAGAAGTGTAAGAGTGAGACTGGGGGGTGAGGAACTCAAAAATATCACCGACAATTTAGTGTATAATGCTCTAACCGATATGTTGTGTTAATTGATTTTTATCAACAGATAAACAATGATTAGTACAATATACCGGTTGATTAAACCAATTTTCTTTTCCAATAGAACAACCAATTTTTTCTTTTCCCTTCGTTGAAGATGGAATAACACTTAGATTGTTCAAGTGATTGAATTCTCCTAGGAAGTACAAAATAAGATATTAGTCAAAAAAATGCAAACTAATATAAAAATGAAATTTTTTAACAATACCAGTACCGTTACCTTATGCATATGGTTTGGAAGTTCTAAAATATGCAAAGAATGTGAAGGTTGGAAAAAGAGGAATAAAAAATATAATAATAAGCTTCAAAGATCTAAAGGGTTTCATGCCCACACGCAATCTTTACAAAAAAAACCCCAGTAATGACTGTGTTTTTGGCAATAATTTTGGCTGTAGGATTGTTGATTGACCATTAATGAGAAACTGTATACTCCCCTTTCATACAAAAAAAGAAGAGAAAAAATAGTCTCATTTGCAAAATGTGTGAATATCAAGGACATAATTTATGTTTTCTCCCAAGTGTTGCTTAGCTGGTTTCAGCTTATTGAGTTGCATGCAACTGATTTTATATAAGAAAGTAGGGTCTATGGAGAAAATACCAATTATTTGGTGTAATTTATGAGGTAAATCATAATCGTGGGTTGGAATAAACTGGTATATTAGTAAAGATTGTCGATGAATATAATTACAGACAGAGGAGATATAATTCTTTAATTTGAGGACCAGACACTTTGCGAGTAAAGCAACAAAGTATTACCAAGATAATAAATTCACCCAATTGCAAACAAATTGAAGGACTTACAGAAAATGCCATCATATAGCAAAAGATAATATATCAAGTACTCAATTTCTATGAAAATTTAGCTTTAGCTTGGTACAGGTTAGTTCACAACCCACTTGATAAGGCAGTTTTTTTCAACAGTGCATTAACATATCATTTCTTCCAAAACAGGTTCCAACCCTCATTGGGCTTACATAAATTACTCCATGTACATCAAATCTAAATTTACTCCCACCATCCTCAAGAGGATGTTTTAATTGCATTTTTCATATAAATTAATTCAGAGAAAGGAGAGCCCCATATTTTTTTTGGCTATGCAAAAGTTTATATTTATAACTCCAGAACTTGCCATATACATACATCTCATTAAATCTCATCTCATAGCACCAAACTTTTTCTTTCCAAATACAAATTCAAACCAATTAATCAGGCAAACAAACTACCTTACACATACAATGAAGCAACAAAGAAGAAAATTGACAGCAGTCACTGGACCCAAAAATCAGCAAAAGACCAAACCCATTGACAACCCCACTAGCTAAAGACCAACAAATAAAGCAGGATAACATGAACATGACTTGTATCAACACCATAAAAACTCCACAGATTATCTTCTACCATTGAAAGCAAATCAAACCACAAGCCCAGCCCAAATGTCAAACTTTTCTCTCCCTATATGCTAACACCAAAAAAACTCACTTCTAGACACCATTTTAGGATTGATTAACACCATTACACAGATGGAATATCAACACCACACATTTGATTGCCAAAGCCAGCCCACTTGTGTGAACTGATTTTAATAATCTCTACCATTTCTTTCCAACATCTGTTCTTGTCATTGAAACACTTGTCATTCCTACACATGCCATAAGCTCCACATAGTTGCTGCACAAACAATACTCCATCCACAATTATGGGCATCCCCTAAATATTTTTCCAAAGCTAAAATATTTTTCTCAACTGATTTGGAACAAACCCATTGAAAACCCCACCAGCTAAAAACAGCCCCCCCCCCCGACCCCCTGACCCCCTGACCCCCTGACCCCCCCATATACTCCATACCCATATACAATGAAACAAAATATGTTCGCAAGTTTCATTTGAGACTTTGCACCACACACACCTAGCTCAGAAATCAGCACCCCTAATGCCTCTTTGATTTAGAAAAGACTTTGTAGCTAAACAATTTTGCACTGCCAACCACGAAAAAACATTGAACATTGTGACGAATTTATATATTTACTCAATACCGCTCCGTCCCATACACGTACATCACCTCCTCTATTAACAATCTTGACCAACTCTCCCTTTTTATACTTGACAGCCTCTTAGAGGCAATTTATCGAACATAACATGTGCATTTCTTTTTAGGACAGAACTCATAAGTATTTTGTTATGGTTTAGCCCACATTTTACTACCCTTATTACTCCACACAACAATCACAACATCCCCTTCATACTCACTCTCAATTACAACACATCTAATTACAACACTTTTTTTTTTTTATCAAATTTCTAATAAAATAACTTAAACATTTAACTTACCTTTAAAGCTTAGTTTTACTGTTGATGTTGTTGAGCATTACATTTCTTTTTTGCCGAAATTGTTGATCTTTTACCGAAATTGATGAAGTTTAGTAACCCTTTCGGGTGTGTTAGAGCTTAACAGTTAATGAAGAAAGGAAAATGGAACGGGTGGAGAAGAGGGAAGTGAGAGATGAGAGAGCTGAAGATGGTTATTGCTCTCCTTAGTTTCTTCCGTAGCCTTACTTCTCCTTTCAAGGTTTCTCTCTCTCCGGGGGGGAATGAGAGATATACTACTAACCGTTGGATGATGAAGTTTTAATTGAGGCCGTTGGATGTTGAAGCCGTTTAAATTATAGATTAGACTACATATTTGTAATTATTGGTTGCAACTTTATTTTCTATGTGGTGTTTGTTGAATTCTTCATTTCTTTTATTATTTTTTAATATCAAGTGTTTTGTTTTTGGATTGTTATTGCTAAGTATTTACATAATTATGTCTTTAATGTTATTCCATAGTGTTATGTTTTGAGTTTTAATGTATATGAAATTTTATTGTCAATATACTTGTTAAGTAAAATAAATAATATATAAATTGCACATTGTAAACAACTTTATTGTCATACGGACGTTATGGTGGTTGCCTAGGCATTCTGGCAATCGGTTACCGCCATGACGCCTTAACAACTATGTTCTTAAGATGAATATGAAATACCCTGTTTGTTGTGAAGAAAAGAGAACTTTGTCAATCCAACAGTTTGTTATTTTTTTTCCCTTTGATATGTTTTCAATTGTGTTTATTTGATGATAAAGTAGTTTATGAATTTTATTTGGGTCAGATATTTCTGCAAAACTACCTTTGTGGCATCAGGCGTATGAAGTTTTTTCTCAGATGTTTTGCCTTTGACCCTTAACTGCCCATTATATGTTACGATCTAAACTGTCTTCATGTATAGAAATTATTGCTTTCTGCCATTGGCGTCTTTGGATATTATACTGTTCTCCCCCAGAATTGTAAGCATTATGATACTGAACCTAACATGAGAGGGTTACTATGCAAGAGAAAGCAGGCTAGTAAGCTTTGTCAAGTGCAATAGATATGCCAAAAATCCGCCTTTGAGAATTGATCTGCTCCAAGTTGAAAACTGCGTGAAATGGAATGTTCACTACTGGTTTAAAATAGGAAAGCAACATCTATTGGTTTGAAAACATGTCTGCATAAAGTAAAAGCTGAACCCTGTAATGAGATTCATGTTATTAATGGTGGACTAGTCTTATGAATTCAGTACCAACAGGTATCATCCTCCGTGACAATATTCTATGTCAAGTCTTTGACCAATCACCACCTACAGAGCTAAGGTTTCTAAAATTCAAGCTCTTTCTTGGAAACTGTCAACCTAGTTGGAATATGCTTAACCTTGGAACAGAGGGAGTTTAGGGATCATCTAGTTTTATTTTGTTGCAAGTCCTTGTGTGTCTGTTTTCTACTTTAGTTCATAGACTAACTTGCTTTTGATTCAGAGCATATGTTTTTTATTTATAAGAATTTCCGCCCCTGTGGTCAAGGCTCATAAGCTACCATCTATTGTATAATTAATTAATTTGTCAGTTTTCTTGGTGTTGGCAGTTTTCCTAATCTATTCTACTTCTTATTCCTGTGAAAGTAACCCTATATTTTGATAATTTTCCTTGAAAGCTACTTCTGTAGCATTTCCTCTTAGGTGTGTTCAATTTGGACACAATATTGTTGGACTTGAGCAATCAAGTGATAGATTCTTCTGACGGCTGATTCGTGTACATTTTTTTGTAGAACTATGAAACTCTTTTAACCATTATTGGCATTCTGCTTGATCTTACAATATACTGCTTTTTCCTTATAACAACTGCTAGCTCTCCATCTTGATTATTTTTCTAAAGAATGAAAAGATGCAATGTCTCTTTGTACAATGTTTTATTAGTTGTCTCCTTGTCTTATAGTACTTCCTGTATGTTGTGCACACAAGTGAAAGTTCTCCTTGCTGATAAGAAACCATTGTCTTTGAAATGTTGATATTATATAATTAGTTGAGCTGCCTTCACAACTCAACAAGTAGCACCACTCAAGCGTTTTAATTATAAAGTGGGGAAATGGGTGGAAGTGGAACCTTGCAGAATCCTGTGTGTTAGTTTAATATTGTAAAGTATAAGCAGTACCCAAAGGATAATGTAGATTCTTATTGGTTGTTTCTAAAATAAAGAAAACAAAAATATTTAGTTGCAGCTTCTGTTGATGTGTACATTTTACAGTTGTCATTTGCCTGAAGCCTAGTTAGGTCATTTATAGTAATTGGACTAAGTTGATTGTGAGAGAAGTAGTTAGCTTGAAGTTAGGATTTCAGTCCTTAATACAATGATACCACTGCATGTCTGACGAATGTTTAACTAGTTGAGCTCAATTTTTTTGAATATACGATGGTTTAATTTTAAATTCCAGATTCTAGATTCCAGATAGCCTAGAAGATGAAACACTTTTTATGTTTCAATTAACAAATTGTTATGCTTCTTTAAACCTTCATATTGCCTAATTGATCTACTTCTCTTATTCCCCAGTTTTTGTCATTTGTAATACACGTCCATTGATTCTTGGTATATTCTAGGTAATCGATTTGTTTAATGAGTTTATGTACAAGAAACTCTTAAAGAAGCTCTGTTTTGAAAAAGCTGGAAAGAAACAAGAACAGGGAAAGTTCTGCATTTTTCATCTCTTAATGATGCATCTTCGGGCTACAAGAATCCCAGTTGGTGGACTGGTCATCTCTAACCGGCATCTTCCATTCAACCAGTAGTGAAAGTGTATCCAACCCAAACTTACCCTCACTTTAAAAGTTCCTCTGATGTTATATATAACTTTGTTATTAATTACCTGCTTTTGCAGCTCCAGAGCAACTTTTGGTGGCAAATAAACCAAGCCGGATATCATATGAACTGAAACTAACCTTGCCTCTTCTGGTCTTTGACTAAAAGGTGGTAGAGCTCGACTTGCTATCAGACTGTTGAAAAAATAGAGCTCTACATCCAGGTATTCAAATCTCACATCAACTTTTTTGTTCGGGTTGGAAAAATTTGCAAGAAAGGTGAAGTCACTGTTGAGATTCACCGGTGAGTCAAAGTATATGACACTGAGGCTTGCATTGGGAATGTCGAGCAACGGCTTTCTTGGTTTAATGTTGAGAAAGATGATCAAAGTGGCAATCCCAGAAAAGATTAGAGTGAGGCTAAATATTAGGCAAAGTACTGCTCCAAACCATATTACTGGATTTGTTCTACTAGGCGGCCTAAGTAACGGCTGCACCTTTGTTTTTCTAGAGCTGTTGGTATATGGTAAATCCAGTGGAGATTGTTTCTGGTTTATGAGTTTTTTTGATATAATGATTTGGTTCTGAGATGGCATGTTTTGCCTTTGTGGTGGTTGAGTGAGAGGAAATGGTGGTGGCGGCATGTTTTTCCTTTGTGGTGGTGGAGTGAGAGGAAATGGTGGCGGCGGTGGAGGTGGAAGGGGAAGCAGCATCTTAGGAGGGAGAAAAAAAACTCGGCAGGAAATGAAGAAGATGAAGAATGAAGTTTGTTCTTAAATAAAACTTAACAAAGGGTATTGGATTAAGGAAAGTAAAGAGGAAAAGAAAGGCTTTTTTGATTGAGAGGTAGTGGGGATCACTATATTGTATTGAGATTTGAGTAAAGGGAGGAAGTGGGGTTAGATTTAAAGTTTTTTTGTTAGATAAGTGTTTTTGGGTTCGAATTCTTTTGCTTTTTTTTTAAGGATTTGAAAGTGAAGGAAATAGGCCTGGTAATGTTATGCCTCTTTTCACTTTCTCGAGGTTGTAATTGGTGTTGTAGAACATATATTGAACTACTGCACATTTGATGTTACTTTTTGTTTGGTATGATTAATGCTTGCCCACTAAGAAAGAGGTACGGAAAGTTGTTCCTCGTGTCGTTAAACAACAAAATAAATAATTGGTTAGTGTTTAGTACGTTTGGATTTTGGAAGTGTAAAAACATTTTAAAATTTTGTTCGTCTTAAAATAATTTATTTATCACATAAATGTATTCAAACGCGTCATAAATGTTGACAACCGTACAAATCCAAATATTAGGAGTTGTTTGTTACGCATTGAATGGTTGAATCGGTATGTGATTCAGTGTGTTTGTTTTGGAAAAAAAAATCGTCTGAATGGCTGAATCGATCAGCCATTAGATGATTTGGGCTAAATAGTTTAGCATCTATTTTTTGTCTGAATGAGTTGAATGAAGTATTTTTTTATTTTTTACAATAATAACTATTATATTAAGTAATCTTAAAAAAAAATTATAACAATTTTGAATTTTTTTTAAGGAGGGAAAAATAATAAAAATCTGTTATTCATATGTTTCAGACATGTTAATTATCAAACATTTTTTTATTTAATATTCAGTTTTATAACTCGTTCTGATTCAAAATTATTTCATTCAATTTTTATCAAAAAGCTCCTTAGTTTGTTAAATTTTAAACAAAATTATATCCTTGAAAGATAACCAGATTATGTGGGGTGTGTTAATTTTTAATAATGGCAATAGCAGTGAAACTTAAGCCATCACAATATATTTTGTTTTTTGGGTGATGGTGAATATTGAAGTTACTAGGCGTATATGATTCGACTTCATCCATATAGCTATGTATGTTCCTTTGGTCAGAGTTATTTCTAGTTTTGTTAAAAAATGATTGAATTGATTTTTGGAAGTATATATCAAAATGATAAGATATTCCTTAATTTTTACTCCCTCCGTATCCAAAAAAAAAAATAAGTAAAATATAATTTACACACATTAAGAAAAATAAAAGTAGAGAAAAGAGAAAAAAAAATTCAAATTTATTTTTAGTGGCCTCACAATAGATTATATAAAGTGATGATGTAAGACCCCAACTTTTTATGAATAAAGATTTAATTTTCTCTAAATATTATTTTGAACAATAAAGTGTTGATTTGATATAATGCTATAGTTATAGGTGATATGTGCAAATTTTACAAAATAAGCAAGTTGTCATAAAATATTCGTTTTGTCGGGAAATATTCTTTTTGTCGGAAAATATTCGTACGACGGCACAATTATTGGTGGATCCCACAACGGAATAACTGTCGGATATAGAAAGCGACAAAAATAACATTTTTATAAAAGATAACGGCAAAACTTTTACCGTTAACTGTTGAAATACCCGGTGATAAAAGTACAGTAATACGCGTGGTTGCACAGTAGCACACGGTATTGTACAGTATCTCTGATTATTGATGCTTACGTAAGAAGTCACTCAACTTCATTTAATAATTGTCACAGTAGTTGTTGTATAGTATCTCATATTATTGATTCAATTATTGTCACAGTATCATCTGCACAATATTTTATATTATTAAATCAATAATTGAAACAACACAGTTATTCATATTATTATTTATATTATTGACAATGTCTAGAAAGTTCTGTCGAGAAAAATGGTTAGGTTATTTAATTACGTGCCAATAAAAAAAAATTCTTAACAGAAAGTCCTCTCTTTTCTTGGAAATGATCTGGTTGTCAATATTGTGAGTTATAATATTAATGATGAATAATTGTTGAAAGATTAAAAATGTGTTGATTAAAGACAAGTGATTTGTGGTAAAATATTTATTCAATTTTTGATATAAATAGAGAGGTTGTCATGAAGTATTTGTTGGGAGTTTGGCTTATTACATGGACCCTCACTCATTTTTAAAAATCGCCGATAGAAAATTGTCTCAATTTTATTTTATTATTATTATAATAGTAATAAAACAGAATTTTTTTTATATAAAACAGAATATTTTTTTATTATATATAAAGTTATTTTTTTTATTAGATTATAATTAGAAAATATTATATTTTATATAAAATTTTTGTTTTATTGAAATATTTTATTGCACAGTGATGAATAGTAAAAATCAAAAAATCAGACGAATTCACGTACGTGAATTCGTTCTGTTCACCTGTGAAGATTTTAAATAGTGCCCTGCCATTCTCCTATAAATAGGATGCTTAGTTAAGAAATAAAAATCACACCAGAATCAGATAATTTTTCTTCTATAATATTGTGCGTATTTCTTTTAAGTGTAGCAAATAGTGCAAGTTTGAGTGTAGCAAATAGTGCAAGTTTTTCTCAATAATATCTCTGCTATACCAGTCAGATTTAGTCTTCTACTAAGGTATGAGGTATTATTTCTTTCGTATTCGTAAATAATGTTATTTTTTTATATTCATAAAGGTTGTCATTCTATTTTTTATTAATCTACGGGAGTAACTTGTCTACGCAGATTACCGCATGCATGGTGAATAATCATTCGTATTCATTCTTTATTAAATTGTGGAAATGATATGTCTTCGCGGATTATCGAATGACGGGTGAAAATTCATTTGCAGTTTCATATATTCTTTTATACTTTTATGGGATATCATTTCTTTTGTACTCGTAAGGGATATTATTTTCGTTCAATATTCGTAAGGAATATTATTTTCTTCCATACTCTAGTATGTATGTGATATTATTTCGTATCATATTCTTAAATCTACACTTATTTTGATAAGTATTACTTCTATAATCTTTGAAATTAGTAGAATATCCTTAAATTTTGCTCTTCAATTAGTATCGTTTCATTGGAATATTAGTCTAAACTTTCTTATTAAATTTTAATATTTGTATTATTGACAATGTCTATAAAGTTCTGTCAAGGAAAGGGGTTAGGTTATTTAATTGCGCGCTAATAAGGAGAAGTTCTTATCGAAAAGTCCCCTTTTTTCTAGGAATGATCTAGTTGTTAATATTGTGAGTTATAATATTAATGATGAATAATTATTGAAAGATTAAAAATATGTTTATTAAAGATAAGTGATTTGTGGTAAATATTTATTTAATTTTTGATATAAATATATAGAGGGGGTTTTCATGAAGTATTTGTTACATGGACTACCACTTACTCAATTTTCAAAATCGCCGGTAAAAAGTTATCTCAGTTTTATTTTTTTATTATTATTATAATAGTAATAAAACAGAAATTTTTTTATATAAAACAGAAAACTTTTTATATTAAACAGAATACTTTTTATATTATATATAAAGTTATTCGTTTTATTATATTATAAATAGAATATGTTATATTTTATATAAAGTTTTCGTTTTATTAGAATATTTTATTACACAGTAATGAATAGTAAAATCAAATTTTCCACCGATTCAGTCGCCCGTGAATTCTTACTGTTGATCCGTGATTTTTTAAAATAGTACCATGTCATTCTCCTATAAATTGGATGCTTAGTTAAGAAATAAAAATCACACCAGAATCAGAGAATTCTTCTTCTATAATATTATGCGCATTTCTTTCTAGTATAAGGATACTTTGAATGTAAAAAATAATACAAATTTTCTTCAAGAATATCTCCATTATGCCAGTCAGAATTACTCTCCTACTAAGGTAAGGGATATTATTTTCGTTCAATATTCTTAAGGGATATTATTTTCGTTCAATATTTGTAAGGGATATTATATTCGTTCAATATTCGTAAGGAATATTATTTTCGTTCAATATTCGTAAGAAATAATATTTTTTTCCATACTCTGTAATATGTAAGTAATATTATTTCGTTTCATATTCCTAAATCTACACTTATTTTGATAAGTATTGCTTCTACACTCCCTGAAATTAGTAGAATATCTTTGAATTTTGCGCTTCATCTAGTATTGTTTCACTGAAATATTTTTTTGAACTTTCTTATTAAATTTTAATCTTTTCATGTCGGGATACTATTCACGGGGTACTATTCACTCGGGTACTATTCGCGATAAAATTAGTTTTTTTTATCCAAATTATTTTTAATACATGAATATCATTCTTGAATTTTACTCCACAATTAATTATCATGTTGACAATTTAGACATTCTTAACTCTGGATAAATTAAATTATAAATCTTTAATATTTATCCTTGATCTCACTTGATTGATTTCTTATATCATTGTCATTATCCTCATGCTTATATTGTGGTGAAAGTCATCTTTGGCCCGTAGTGCATAGATGGACTGTTGATTGGTATGATTATGACCAGAAATTATATATTGGTATAATCATTACCTGTAATATTACAGACAAATATTGTGGTGAAAGTCTTCATTAGCCCGTGGTGCATTGTAGTGCATGGATAATTCGATGATGTGGAATATTTATTAAGTTATGTTACAGAGATAAAATATTGATGATAAACTTTTAAATAATAGAAAATAGTAGACATCATGCTCTACTTAACTCTTCTAATGGATTGCTTGTTCCGCTGTAGTTAAACTTGTTGTCTATTGTATTTTATCAATTTTTACACTGTTGAGGACTAAGGATAATTTATTCTGCATTATGTTAGTCATAATATTCTTTACTGGGCTAGTTGAGTTCACCCTTTTCTTTCATTGTTCTATTCAGAAAATGAGATTATAGCTACGACTAGTCGGGGAATGGAGTGACAGTCCAAGATGGTGGCTATAGTAGTCCTCACTATTCTATAAAATAGTGTGATAATAATTGTAATGAGAATTTCATTTGAGTTTGGATATTATCTATGAGACAATATTCGTATTAAAACTCACAGATTACGTTTTGTCGTATTTTACACTACAATTGATAATTTTATAAATTAAGTTTGTATTTAAATTTTGTACCATGTATTTGGCTACTCAGAATGGGTTGTATGAACCTATTTTGGGGGCGTCACAGTTGGTATCAAAGCTTAGAGATATGATCTCTGACGGATATCTGAGGCTAGATCTAGGAGGGGAGAGATAAATAAATCCTTCGCTAGCGTGTTCTACCTAGGTTTATTTGTTATTTAATTGGTCGGTCGAAATATAGGGATAATGCGTGGCATGTCAATTAACCCTTATTTTGTAGCAGTATTTGAGAATGACATCCAAAAATTTTGAGATAATGTAAGACCCCAACTTTTATGAATAAAGATGAATTTTTTATATAAATATCATTCTTGTATATTAAGGTGTGAATTTATTATAATATTGTAGTTGTGGGTAATATTTATAAACTTTACAAAGTAAACAAGTTGTTATATAATATTCGATTGGTCGGAAAATATTCGTTTTAACAGGGAATATTCGTACGACGGCACAATCATTGGTGGACCCCACAACGGAATTATTGTCGGAATAAGAAAACGACAAAAATATCTTTTTATAAAAATAACGGCGAAAGTTTTACCATTAACTGTTGAAATACCCGGTGTTAAAAGTACAGTAATACGCTTGGTTGCCTAGTAGCACACGATATTGATTATTGATGCTTACGTAGAAGTCACTCAGTTTTGTTCAATTATTGCTACAGTAATTGCTGCATAGTATCTCACGTTATTTGATTCAATTATTGTCGATATTTTATACATTATTAAATCAATAATTGAGACGATACAGTTATTCATATTATTATTTGTAATATTGACGATGTCTAGAAAGTTCTGTCGAGGAGAGGTTTGGTCACCTAATTGAGCGACAATAGAGAGAAATCCTTATTGAAAAGTCCCCTCTTTCTTGAGAATGATCTAGTTGTTAAATATTGCGAATAATAATAATGATGAATAATTGTTGTTAAAAATATTGAGGAAATTTTTATGAAGTAATTGTTGTAAATTTTGGCGTATTATTTGGACCCCTATTTATCCATTTTTAACATTATCGATAAAAGTTATCGCAATTTTGTTTTATATATATATATATATATAATATAAGTTTTGTTTTATTAGATTATAAATAGAATATATTATATTTTATTTAAAAATTTTGTTTTATTAGAATATTTTGTTGCACAGTAAAATCAAATTTTCAGAAAATTTTCCGTCGGTTGCGCTCGTGAATCAAAACTACTGTGCGTCCGTTATTATTTTTAAATAGTATCATTTCCATTCTCCTATAAATAGGATGCTTAGTTAGAATTGAAAATCACACCAGAATCAGAGAATTCTTCTTCTATAATCTTGAGCGTATTTCTTTAGAGTTTAAGAAAGCTTTGAGCGTAAAAAGCAGTTCAAGTTTTCTTCAAGAATATCTCCGCTATACCAGTTGGAATACTCTCCTTTTTAAGGTGAGGGGTATTATTTATTTCATATTCAGAAGAGACATTATTTTTCGTATTCGTATGAATATCATTTTCGTTCAATATTCATTGTCTTCGTTTAATATTCGTAAGGAATATTATTTTCATTCAACAATTGTAAGGGATGTTATTTTTGTTCAGTATTCGTATAAAATAATATTTTCTTTCATACTCTGTAGTATGTAAGTAATATTATTTCGTTTCAGATTTCGAATTCTACACTCATTTTGTTAAAGTTTTGGATTCTATACTCCATGAAATTAGTAGAATATCCTTGATATTTGCGCTTCATCCAGTATATTTTCATGGAAATATAATTCTGAGCATTCTTGATAAGTTTTAACTTTTTTATGTCGGAGTACTATTCACGGGGTTACTATTTCCGAAGTACTATTTACGGGATACTATTCACTAAGTTACTATTCACCCGGGGTACTATTCATGATAAAAATTAATTTTTTTTTTCGGTCCAAATTATTTTTGATACAATATTATTCTTGAATTTTACTCCATAAAGCAGTATCATGTTGATAATTTGGACATTATTGAATTCTGGATAAATTAAATTATAAATCTTTAAACGTTATCCTTTGCTTTTATTTAATTGAATTCTTATATCATTGTCATCATCCTCATGCTTATATTATTATGAAAGTCATCTGCAGTGCATAGATAGACTTGGTATAATTATGACTAGGGATTATTAGGTATAATCATGTCTGTAATGTTATAAATGATGTGGTAAAAATCTTTATTGACCCGTAGTGCATTGATGGACAGTTGTTGTCATGATCATGACCATTGATGAAAACATAAATATCCTTGGCCCGTAGTGCATGGATAATTTGTGGTCGTGATACTAATGAATATTCTTGGCCGTAGTGCAGGGATGATTCGATGATGTGGATTATTTATTAAGTTGAGTCTCAGCTTTTGATAAACTTTTTAAATCATAGAAGATAGTAGATATCATGCTCTACTTGACTCTTCTATTGGATTGCTTGTTCCGCTGCAGTTAAACTTGATGTTTATTATATTTTATCAGTTTAACACTGTTGAAGGCTAATGATAATTTATTCTGCATTATCTTAGTCATAATATTTCTTACTGGGCTAGTTGAGCTCACCCTTTGTTTTCATTGTTCTCTTCAAGAAATGAGAATATAGCTGGGACTAGTCGGGGAACGAAGTGACGGTCCAGATGGTAGCATTAGTAGTCCTCACTATTCTGTGAAATAGTGTGACAATAAGTATAATGAGGACTTATTTTGAGTTTGAATACTGTCTAGAAGACAATATTTGTATTAAAACTCACAGCTAATGTTGCATAATTAAGTTTGTATTTGTATTCAGTACCGTGTATTTGACAACTCAGAATGGGTGATGTATATCTATTTTGGGGGCGCCACAGATAAGCAATAGAGCATACGAGACCGTTGAGACTCCGTCAATCAATAACCAGGATAATGTGCATCAGAAAGACAATAATTCTCATGTAAACAACACCATCGACCAAATGATGAACGGTGAGATGTTTAGGAGCTTTCTACAATTCATGCAACACCAAACGAGAGAGATTCCTGTTCAAAATACAGGTAGAATCAATGGCAACTCACGGCTGGTCACTGCTAAGCAATTCAAGGAGCTGGGGCCATCGAAGTTTTTGGGAAAACCATAGCCACTTAAGGCAGAGACGTGGATTAAGCAAATCACCAAGATATTTGATGTCTTGGGATGCTCAGAGGAGAAAAGGTTCCTTTCGCCACCTTTACGTTGCGAGGAAAGACATATTACTAGTGAAAATCTGTAAAAAGTACTCATCTTTCCGCACTAAAGATGTCTTGGGAGAAGTTCCAAGAATTGTTCAACGACAAGTACTTTTCAGAGAGTATTCGTCACATGAAAGAGGTGAAATTCATCAAGCTGGAACAAAATAATATGACCGTATCGCAATACGAGACTAAGTTTGCGGAGTTATTTCGGTTTGCATCCAATCTATTAGCTACACTTAAAGTATTCTTATACTCGAAAGAAATACGCACAATATTATAGAAGAAGAATTCTCTGATTCTGATGTAATTTTTATTTTTTTAACTAAGTAACCTATTTATAGAAGAATAGTAGGACACTATTTAAAACTAATCATGGATTAAATAGTGAATTTTCTAAAATTTCGTCTAATTTTACTATTCATCTAAATTATTCTAATAAAATGTATAACCTTATATATAATATAATATATTCTAATAAAACAAATAACTTTATATATATTATAAAAAGTTTTCTATTTTATTACTATTATAATAATGATAAAACAAAAATTGAAATAATTTTCTACCGACAGTTTAAAAAATTAGTACGTTTTCCCATGGAATAATAAGTCAAATTTACAACAAACGTCTCATGACAAACCCCTCTATTTATATCAAAAATTGAATAAATATCTATTACAAATCACTTATCTTCAATCAATACATTTTTAATCTTTCAACAATTATTCACCATTAATATTATAGATTCACAATACTAACAACCAGATCGTTCTCAGGAAAGAGGAGGCTTTCTAATAAGGATTTCTCCTTACTGACACGCAATTAAATAACTTGACCCTTTTTCTCGACAGAACTTTCTAGACATTGTCGATAATGCTAATCAATAATATCATTTCAATAATATGAGTTACTATGTCGTGACAATTAATAATATAAAATATTGTGTAGATGTTACTATAACAATTATTGAATCAATAATATGAGATACTATGTTATTTCTACTGTAGTAATTATTGAATGAAATATTGAGTGACTTCTTACGCAAGAACCTCATACCACTGTGGAACAACATGTATTACTGTAATTTTATCACCGGGTATTTCAACAGTTTAATGGTAAAAGTCTTGTTGTTATTTTTATAAAAAGGTTATTTCTGTCATTTTTTATATCCGACAGTTACTCCGTTATGGGGTCTAACAATGATTGCGCCGTCGTATAAATATTCCTTGACAAAAAGAATATTTCCCGACCAAACGAATATTTTCTAACAATTGTTTACTTTGTAAAATTTGTATATATCACTAATAACTATAACATTTATTAAATTATCATCTTATTACTTAGAGAAAAATTAAATCTTTATTCATAAAAAATTAGGATCTTATATTACAATATGATATTAGGGTGTTACAATGCAAGTCTTTTTCATCCTTCGTAACAAAGCTTTATATATATGCGCATAGTGCCAATATGTGAAATATAAACATATAAATATTTTATTATTTTGAGGGAATGTATCCAAAAAAAAGTTCTAAGGCTTGCAAAGTCTAATAGTGAATTATATATATATTTGTTTCAAATATTGACAGTATACTAAAGGGTTTATATATATATATATATATATATATATATATATATATATATATATATATATATATATATATATATAATCTGTGAAATTTTAAATTTTAAAAAAATAATCTATTTTATTTTTTCATGAAACAGGTGGAAAAATTACAACAATTTTTATAAGCACCCACAACGTCGAATTAAAAATATATATTAATGACATAATTTTAGACCGATAGCATAATGGCATTGTGCAAGGCTTAGAGACGATTAAAGATGAGTTTTTCTTAGATTAACCCCTAATTTCCCTCTTGGCCGCTTCCCTAGCTTGCTGGTAGGCCCCTAATTATGAAATGTATCCCTAGAATTAAATTATAATAAGGGAGATGTTAGGGGTCTTAAATTTGTTATCTTAAAAATATCTCAAATGATGTGTCACTATAAGTCATAACATTAATTAGGTAGATCTCATGTGATTGGCTTGACAATAAATTATTATTAAAATATTCAATATAATATTATTTGAGTCCAAAAATTTGAAACCCAACAAAAATACCATAATAAAGAATTTTACTTTTAGTATCAGAAAAAACTTTTAGTTAACACTGAGATACTGCAACCTGTAAGTCTCGGGTTTGATTATCACGTAATTGAATTTATTTTTTCTTTTATGTGAAGTGTGTTTTCTCTTTTATGTGAGACTTGTTTGTGAGTTCATTTTTTCCTCTTTTAGTGAGATTTAATTGAATCTTAATATTGTAATAATAAAAATATAATTGATTATGAGATTATATTGTATTTCTCAAAAATTGAGACTTAAAAAAAAACTAGCAAATTCGTTTTTGTTTTAGGTGGTAGTATTTTTTTCACGGGAATTTGACAAACGTGTGCATATTTTTATACTTTCCACAATATATGTTAACCTTTTGAAATCAATTTAAAATAGTTTGAAATTTAAAATCCATATGCCTTAATTTATTTTTGGACGATACAATCATAAAAATTATAAATATCTAACTAAGACTACTTATTATAAAATTTATTATTTCAAAAACTGAAATGAATCGCATCAATTTTGAATTTAATTTTTTTTTAAAATTAACTTCAATAAAAATTTAATTTAATTTTATATTTTGGAACGGAGGGAGTAGTATATTACATTGGATAAGCTAGAATTTTTTAAGTTTTTGATCTCAAATTAAGGGGGTGTTTGATAAAAATTGAATGAATCTGAATTTAAATGAGCTAGATCTGAATCTGAATAAAAGAAGTTGTTTGATAATTAACATGTCTGAAACATCTGAATGACATAATTTTATTATTTTACCCCTCTGAAAAAATTCAAAGTTGTTGTAAATTTATTTAATATTACTTAATATAATAGTTAATATATTTTTTTACTTTATTCAGCTTCTCATTCAGCCATTCAGCCAAAAAAATCTGACTTAGCCACTCAGCTCAATCATCTGACCGATTCAGCCATTCAGACGATTTTTTCCAAAAGAAACGCAATTAATGGCTGACCAATTCAGCAATTTAGCCATTCAGATGTATTCAATCCTAAACAAACAGCCCCTAAGCTTGACCATGAGCCTGGTATGGGTTCGGGAGACTCCTCCCCACACACGCCTAGCCGGGTATGGTTTCGGGTATGAGATTTTTGAAATTGGGTTGGGTCTTAGGATTGGTAGACACATCGAGCAAGAGATAATTAGTGGAGGCGACTATTCTCAAGAATTTGATTCGATTTTCCTCAGAACAAATAAAATTGTCAAGTTTATCTCAAATAAGTGTGAAATGATGTAATATTAAATATTTTAATAATAATATATGACATCACTTATTAGAATAGATATATTTAATTAAAACTTTTGGAGTCTAAAATTTGTGGCCCTAATATTACCCTTATGGCCTTAAATTATATATTTTTTTCACAAACAATTTTTATTAACATTACCCTTATGTTTAAGGTTATAAAATAAACTAAATAGTTGGGGCTCGATTCATACTCACTCGATTAAAAGATCGATTCGAGCTCGAGTCAAAATATAAAGACTCAATTATTAACAAATTTTAACGTTTAATAAAGTACTCGAACTTCTTCAAATTATAATTTTTTATTGATATTCAGATCATATTCGTTTGAAAAGTTTAAACGGCTCAAGCTCGATTCGAATCGTGCTCGACTCGGTAGCTAAACGAGTCTCACTCAAATCTTATTTCATATTCGAACATTATTTCATAGTAGATTAATTTTCTAAAGAACGCAATATTCATTTACCCCTAGTTATGTTACTGTTAGTACCAGTGTTTTAAAATTCGAACCAGATCGACGGTCGGACCGATAAAAATCAAAATCGATCTGCCTTCCAGTTTGGTTTGGACCATTGACCCGATTTTGGTCAAAATTCGAATTGGCCCGTTGACAATTGGCCCAATCGGTAACCCCGGTTAATTGACTTAGTTGACCTAGCTTTTAATTTTTTTACCAAAAAAAAAGTAATATTAAAAATAATCAATTTTATTAATATTGTAACTCATCTTTATTATATTTTAGTTCATAAAAAATGAGATTTTTAAATTTTTTATTAATTACTAACAATATATATTTTTATATATTAATAACATCACTGGGTCAATAAAAGTTCGACCACTGATTGAACTAATGACTCATTCACCCGATATTTTTTCCGATTCGATGAACGGTCCCATTCTGAGAACCTTGGTTAGTACTATATATATTTGCGTATTCAAAATTTTTTTTCTTCTTATTTATTTTAGTCCTTCTACACTAACCAGGAATTCTTCCATTTTTTTTGCTTTGCCTCCCCAAAAATATATAGTATTTTTTTCAATTGAAATTTTTACAGAATTCAGTGATTTATGGAGTATGGACGGAGGATGTAAATCAAAGTTATACTGGAAATAATATCTGTTTTATTGCTTGAGAATTTACAAAGAAAGAGAGGGAAGAGATGGAATTTTCAAGCCTAACTTAGGCGTTACATATTCCAAGCCTACCTCTTCTGATTACAAGAGGACCTATTTATACACCTCTTGTCCTAACTGTTACATCGGACTTCAAAATGGAATCAAATTAGAATTAAGTAAAAGATAAAGTCCGGGTACACTTTGGGCCCCATAGTCAACTTTAATTATTTTACTTTATCTAAAGTTATTCCGAAAACGACGCTTACCTAAAAACTTTAATAAAGTAAAGATACTCCTTTAAAGGACAAAAGTAAATTACATAATTAAATAGTATCAATAATGGAACAAGTGTGTCCATTACTGATCTGGACAACCTATTCTACATTTGGTTCACGTTTGAAAAGATCTTTATGTGTCCAAATTGTGTCTGGTGATGCTGTCAAGGCTAGTTCCACTATCACTTCCTGGTGACCCAATTGGAGAGTTAGAAAAGGTTGGACAATGGGCTAGTGAGTCCTCCACTTTGTCAGCCATTTTCTCGTTAGTGCTGTTGTTATCTTGTGCAGATAAAAGTGGTGGAGTTGTATTTGATCTAGCTTGGAGACAATTGATAAAGTTGTTTAAGGCTGCTTGAGTGTCATTTATACTTTTTTAACTTCTGGAGTTTCCAAGAATGAGCTTCTTCTTAGTGCTGACATTTCTTTTCCTGGTGACGGTGACAAAGCTATCCTTAAGCTGTGTAACTGGTTTTTGAAGCTGAATGATTTCCTTAGCTTTACATGGCGTCATGAAACTAAGAATTGCATTAGATTTAATCTGATTATTGGTGTCTGGAATTTTTAAAGAATTAATCTGACTAATTAAAGTCTTTGTAGGACTAAAATTAATCTGACTTAATTTTAACTGGCTTTTGGGGAAAGCCATACCCATCAACGGACTTGATATCTCTTTACTTGCCGTTTGAAGTGGAGTAAGTAAGATTATTGTGGATGACTTACTATCCGTCACAAGTATTTGGGATCTTGTGATATCCTTTGTGCTCTACAGAGAGGAAGATCCTGAATTGTTCTGTCCTAAATCTTGGGTGGCTAACTGTGACTTAAGATAATACACCTGCTGTTGTAGATCATTATTTCTCTGGCAGAGTTTAGAATTCTCTGTTAAGAGTTCTTCTTTCTGTTTATTGAGCTTGGAGAAATTCGATACCATAGTTTCACAGTGTGTGCAAAACAATGGTTGTGTTAGATTAGGGTCTTTTAAGACTGAATAATCCACTGAGTCTCTATAGTTTTGGAGAGTTGGTGTGATATAATAGGTTAAACCTACTTTGTTTCAGGCAAATTGATGAGCTGATTCTAAAGATTCAAAACCTTTGAAAATAGGTTTTGGATAATTCTCAAGACTGAATAATCCACTGAGTCTCTATAGTTTTGGAGAGTTGGTGTGATATAATAGGTTAAACCTATTCTATTTCAGGCAAATTGATGAGCTGATTCTAAAGATTCAAAACCTTTAAAAATAGGTTTCGGATAATTCTCTATCTGTGAGCAAACATCTGTCCAAGAGTGGAAAATACCCTAAACATGGCCTACTACTACTATATAGAATTTAAATCTTTTTGAGTGGAATAAACAGGCACAAGCATTTAGGGATGCTAAAAACTATTTTTGGTTTTTGCTATGTGATATCCAGAGATTATCAATGATACATTTATGTTCTTTGGTAAGCTCTATTCCTGGTAAAGGTTTAAATACAAATTTTTCTGTGGCTGGATATGAATACAGCTTTTGATTTCCTATTGAAAGAATTTCATAATTCTTTTGAGGGTGAGGATGCATGATATACTTGGATGTCTGTGTAGTATGTATTTTATTTGATGCATGTTATGCGTTGTGTGTACTGGCATAAACTGGCATTAGTGCTGAGCCTTTAGGCGGCAAACCTTGATGCATGTTGTTGTTCCTTGGCAAAGAATGCCTTGGAGGATCTGTCATTTGTCATGCAATTTTATAAAGTTAATATGTAAACAATTATTTTGCAAATAAATCTGCTGTTATAATTGCTTCTAGAGACTCTTCTAAACATGTCTTACTATATTAGGTTTTGGAGGGGAGGTTTTCTATCATAATATTTTCTAGGGTTGGTATAAGGGATGAGTTAAGAAATCTGTAAATTGTTTCTAGATCATAAAGCTGTGTATTTATAGTCTGGTTAGGAGCTACAACTTCTTTCTCTTCTAGAATCTTATAAAAACATTTTTGACATTCTGGACTAAAAGCCTTTCTGTATTTCGATCCTGGGACCTGTGTATATTTCCTTTTTGTATATTTAAGAAAATTCTTTTTATCTGGTTTATTATATTTTGTAATATATGACTGTTTTAAACTTTGTTTTATCTTTAATTTGTTAGTTTTTCTGAATTTTATTCCTATTTAATTCTTCTTTTTTATCATAGTTCTTTTTCCTAATAGCTTTCTATGAAGATTGTTAGTAATATCTTTATTAAAGATTTTTCCTGGAATATAATAATTGTCTAAAATGTTAAATTGTTGGTAAGTATTATACTTTTTGGTTTTAACAAGGTTATTTCTTAACTAATGATCTAAGTTTAGAGGAATAAATATACTTAGGTATTTTTGTATTGACTGTTTTAATTTAATGTAAATCTTTCTGTCAATCTTTTTGTGTGGATTACTATTCAAGTAAAGATTTGTATTATTATTTAATAGTGATTTATTTTGCTGTAAATAAATAGTTAATAATAATTGTTTTATAAATAAAACTGGTAATTGTATTGACCATGGAATAATATCATAATTTGTAATTTCTGTTTTCTGATATAAATTCTGATTTAAAAACAATGGTTTTAAAAGTCTGGTAATATGTTTAGAATAAACTTCTAAAAACTTGGTTATTATATTATTATCAATGTATGGATGATAAATTCTTTTTTCTGGGAATATATCTCTCTTTTCTTGGTCAAAATTATTTAAGTCTGTATTAGTTGGAAACTGAAATGCCTATAATTCTTTAGTATTTATATCTAATTTTTTACCTTTGGGTTTTTCTATTTCCAAAGTTTTTGGTTCATCGAGAATATACTTATCTACTAATTTTAATAATCCTGTTTCTAATTCTGGATCTATTTCTGATGATATATCTGTGATTATTTGTTGAGTATAATCTTTTATATGTTCTAGTTCTTGATTTGTTATAGTTGGACTTTGTTCTAATACTTCTTTTAAGTCTTCTGGTTCTTCCTTTTGGAAGGTGTTCTGTAATACTTCTTTATTTATTGTTAGAACTAAATTATTTTTCTCTACTTTTATATATTGGAAAGGTTCCAATAGATTTTCTTGGACTAACTTTAAACAATTCTGTTTTAAAGTATCTGGATGATAAAATAAAGATCTGTTGATAAGGATTACTTCTTGAGTATTTTTTTCTCTGGATTTTAAGTATTCTTTAAGTATATTATACCTTTTTATTTTTATTTCATCTGGATTACCTAAGTTATATTTTGTGTATCTGATAATTTTATATTCTACTGTTGACAATTCTTTTTCTGTAGGAAGACCAACTTCTGGAGATTCTTGGAGGTGTTTAAGAATCTGGATTAATCTGTCTTCCAGACCGTCTTTTAACATATGGACCTATTTAGATGTCTTAAATCTGATTTTAGTTCTGGTAATATGTAATATATATGGGAACCTGCAAATCTCCCAATCAAATCCCCCATGGAATTTACAAATCAAAATCTGTTAGGGCTGAATCTCCTACTCCCTCAGAACTTGGATTTTCTATTAATATAATAGAAGTTGTTAATAACAACAAACCAGAATTTGTCATAGATAGAAAGGCTATCAATGATGAATTCCAAGATGAGAAAAATAAAATTTCAGAAATTGGTATTTCAACTATTACTCCAAAAAGGATTTGAACACTTTCAAAAAGAATTTTATACTTATTTGAAAACAAATAAAGTTAATATTCCTTTCATTGATTGGTTCTTCCTCTTTCATGACCTTAAAGAAAAAGAAATAGTAATGATTGAAATTTTTTATAAATAGTGGGAAACAATTGAGGGGAAAAAGATCTTATCCATACATCATCCCACAGAAATTCCTATTATCCTAACCAACAATTTAGGAACAAAAATACAAGCAAATGCTTTTGCATAACCCATTAAGACTAATGATTATAAAGATGTTGAATTTAATAAAGTTATAAGAAAAATAATTATACCAATACATGTCTACAAACAATAGCAAAACAATTAATTAGAATTGAAGATAAGATTGAATCAAATAAGGATTCTTCAAAGATTGATCTGGTTAGTATTAAACCCCCAACAGAAACTAAATTCAATCTACCAACAAAAAGAGATGATGAATTTATGAAAAAATTAATTGATCAATTATCTGAATTAAAGATAAAAGACAACCCTACTACTTCAAAACAACTAATTGTTATTAATAAAGAAGAAGATGAGATAGATTCGATTGACGAACCCAACCATTTAAATAAAATAAATGATAATTTCACAAAACTTGGATTAACTGATAACATCTTTCAAGAAAAATACTCTTGATCTTAATAAGATCAGTTTTGATAAATCATCAAAAAATAGACTTCCCTATGGAAGATACTACTACCCAAGACCCACTCAAGTGGATATCTTATTTGAAGAAAACTTCATAAACACTGAAAGATCATATTATAGTGTTGATCGCATCTATGAATGGAATATAGATTGTAAGACCCCGAATTTTATGAAATAAAAGTATTCAAATTTTTTTTTCTAATTATTATTCAGTAAATGGTAAATTGATAAAAGTTTAAAGTTAAGGGTGATATGTGCAAAGTTTATGAAATACGCAAGTGGTTATAAAATACTCATTGCTGTCGGGGAATATTCATTTTGTCGTGAAATATTCTTGTTGTCGGGGAATATTCGTACGACGGCGCATCCATTTGTGGGCCCCATAACAGAATAACTGTCGGATGAAGAAAATAACAAATTTGAATTTTTATAAATAACGGCGTAATCTTTACCGTTAACTGTGACGCCCCCAAAATTAGGTATACATCACCCATCTTGGGTCGTCAGATACATAGTACAGAATACAAATACAACTGATTAATACATCTGTCGTGTACAATACGACAAAACATAAACTGTGAGTTTGAATACAAATATTATCTTCTAGAGAGTATTCATACTCAAAAGGAGTCCTCATTACATTTATTAACACACCATTACATAGAATAGTGAGGACTACTAACTAATACTATCATTCGGACCATCACTCCGTACCCCGACTTGTCCCAGCTACGTTCTCATTTCCTGAAGAGAACAGTGAAAGAAAGGGTGAGCTCAACTAGCCCAGTAAGAAATATTATGACTAAGATAATGCAGAATAAATTATCATTAGCCTTCAACAATGTTAAACTGATAAAATATAATAGACATCAAGTTTAACTGTAGCGGAACAAGCAATCCATTAAAAGAGTCAAGTAGAAAATAAACTCTACTATCTTTCATGATTTAAAAAGTTTTTCAACACTGTAATCGCTGAGACTCAGCTTAATAAAATAATCCACATCATCGAATCACCCCTGCACTACGGCCAAGGATATTCGTATATTCATTAATGGTCATGATCATGCCAACAACTGTCCATCAATGCACTACGGGCCAATGAGGACTTTTACCACATCATTTGTAACATTACGGTCATGATTATACCGAATAATCCCTGGTCATAATCATACCAAGTCCATCTATGCACTACAGGCCACAGATGACTTTCAACATTTTATAAACATGAGGATGATGACAATGATATAAGAATTCAATAAAACAAGTTCAAGAATTAATTTATCCAGGAATTAACAACGTCCAAATTGTCAACATGATACTGTATTGTGGAGTAAAATTCAAGAATGCTTAGAAGAATATTTTCTTGAAAAGATACTGGATGAAACGCAACTATCAAGGATATTCCACAAATTTCATGGAGTATAGAAGTCAAAACTTAACCAACTGAGTACAATAAAGAATGGAATAACAAAAGAAATCACCATGCATGCGATAGACCGCACAGACAGGTTATTCCAATAGAATAATAAATAATGGAACCAGGTCCGGCGTAAACGCACAGACAGGATATTCCGACAGAATAATAAATAATGGAACCAGGTCCGGTGTAAAACACACAGACAGGATATTCCAACAGAATAATAATAAAACGGAACCAGGTCCGGTGTAAAACACACAGACAGGATGTTCCAACAGAATAATAAACGGAACCAGGTCCGGTGTAAAACACACAGACAGGATGTTCCAACAGAATAATAGAAGAATGTCACCAAGTATAGGGTAGACCGCGTATACTGGTTATTCCAACAGAATAATAACGAATGGAATAACAGAAGTTCTCTTCATGAATATAAAAGAAATAATATCCCTTACCTTAAAAGAACTGGATATTGAAAAAGTGATGTAGCAGAATACTTTTATTCTCTCTCTCTTATTCTCTCTATACTTTCTCTCTCTATAGCTTGAATGAATTCGTGAAAAATAATGAAGCCCTAGGCCTCTATTTATAGAAAAACTGAGGGTGGCTCTTGGTCTTAACGAAGGGTCAAATGACTCTTGGTCTTAACGAAGGGTCAAATGACTCTTGGTAATATTGAAGGGACAACTACTATTGACGAAAGTAATTACTATTGACCAAGGTAAATACTATTGACGAAGGTAATTACTATTGACCAAGGTAAATACTATTGACCAAGGTAAATAATATTGACGAAGGTAATTACTATTGACGAAGAGACTCTTAGATGATGACATATGGCCCCCCATAAAATAACCAAACTTACCACAACGTCTTAATAATATAACATATTATACAGATGATACTATGACAATAATTTAAGAGATATGATGCAGCAATTACTGTAGCAATAATTGAGTATAGCTGAGTGACTTCTCACGTAAGCATTAATAATCAATACCGTGTGCTACTATGCAACCACGCGTATTACTGTACTTTTACTACCAAGTAGTTCAACAGTTTTAACGATTTTAACGTAATACCTCAGCTGTTATTTTTATAGAAAGATAATTTTGTCGTTTTCTCAATCCGACAATAATTCCGTTGTGGGGTCCACCAATGATTGTGCCGTCGTACGAATATTCCCCGACAAAAAGAATATTCTCCGACCAAACGAATATTTTATAACAACTTGCTTACTTTGCAAAATTTATAAATATTACCCACAACTATAACATTATATCAAATTAACTCCATAATATTCAAAAATGATATTTATAGAAAATTCATCTTTATTTATAAAAATTGGGGTCTTACAACCTCCCCTTCTTATGAAATTTCGCCCTCGAAATTAGGGTACGTACCTGGTATGTCGAAGAGGTAAGGATACCTTGATTTCATTTCTGATTCTAACTCCCAAGTCATTTCCTCAACATCGTGGTTTCTCCACAAAACTTTGACTTGAGGTATAACCTTGGAGCGTAGAATATGTTCCTTCTTATCCAAGATTTGAACAGGAACTTCTTCATACGTCAAATCCTCCGCTATTTCGTCCGGTTCTAACTCAATAATGTGGTTCGGGTCTTCCACATATTTGCGTAACATGGATATGTGGAAAACGTTATGAACACGAGACATACTTGGCGGTAAAGCGAGTCTATAAGCCACAGTTCCTACTCGATCGAGGATTAAAAATGGACCGATGAATCGAGGATTTAGCTTTCCTCTCTTTCCAAATCTCGTAACTCCTTTCCATGGAGCAACACGTAAGAACACATGATCTCCTACATCAAATTCCACGTCCTTTCGATGAAGATCAGCATAACTCTTTTGTCGATCTTGTGAGGTTTTTATACGTTGTCGGATCGTTTGAATCTTTTCTGTAGTCATACGTACCAACTCCGGTCCCAACAACGTTGCTTCGCCCACCTCATCCCAGCATACTGGAGAACGACATTTTCTTCCATACAATGCTTCGAATGGAGCCATGCCAATACTTGCTTGATAACTGTTGTTGTAGGAAAACTCCACCAATGGTAAGAACTTGTCCCAACTTCCCTTGAAGTCAAAGACACAGAGTCTTAATAGATCTTCAAGAGTTTGAATAGTCCTCTCTGATTGTCCGTCCGTCTGAGGATGATATGCTGAACTAAATCGTAACTCCGTGCCCATAGCTTTTTGTAAACTAACCCAAAATCGTGAAGTGAATCTTGGGTCTCGATCAGAAACTATGGATACTGGCATACCATGCAGTCTTACAATCTCGTTTATGTACATACGAGCAAGACGTTCAAGTGTATAAGTTTCTCGTATCGGTAAGAAATGAGCAGACTTGGTCAATCTATCAACAATGACCCAAATCGCATCAATACCTTGAGAAACCCTAGGAAGACCGGTAACGAAATCCATGGTAATGTGCTCCCACTTCCATTCTGGAATTTCAAGTGGTTGCAATGGACCTTTTGGTACTTGATGCTCCGCTTTGACTCGTTGACAAGTTAGACACCTTGAGATAAACAACGCTATCTCTCTCTTCATATTGCTCCACCAAAATGTATGACGAAGATCATGATACATTTTGGTACTTCCAGGATGGATTGCAAACGGTGTGTTGTGCGCCTCCATCATGATTTCATACTTTAAATCAGGGTTGTTAGGAACACAAAGTCTGGAGTTGACTCGAAGTATTCCTTCTTCATCGATTCTTGCTTCCGGCATAGAACCTTCTTGCACTTTCTTCCTCATACGCATCAGCTCCAGGTCTGTAGCTTGAGCAGCTTTAACTTTATCGATTAAAGTCGGTTCTACTCGTATATTCGCCATCATCACATGGGTCCCTGGAGTCTTCAACTCTATCTCCATCCTTTGCAAGTCACACAAAATGGGCCTTTGCGTTGTTAATATTGCACTTGTACCCGCATATGATCTTCTACTCAATGCGTCAGCTACCACGTTCGCTTTTCCAGGATGGTATTGAATGGTATGATCATAATCTTTCAACAGTTCAAGCCAACGTCGTTGTCGCATGTTGAGTTCCTTTTGAGTGAAGAAATATTTGAGGCTTTTATGATCCGTAAAGATCTCCACTTTCTCCCCATACAAGTAATGCCTCCAAATTTTAAGTGCAAAGACAACAGCTGCCAACTCTAGATCATGAGTAGGATAATTCCTCTCATATTCCTTGAGTTGTCTTGATGCATAGGCTATGACTTTTCCATGTTGCATGAGAACACATCCCAACCCTTTGCTCGAAGCATCACTGTAGATGACAAATCCCTCCGAGCCAGATGGTATTGTTAGAACAGGTGCTGAAATGAGTCTCCTCTTGAGTTCTTGAAAACTCTGCTCACATTCTTCGCTCCAACCAAACTTTGTATCTTTCCGAGTCAGCTGAGTTAATGGAGTAGCGATTCGAGAAAATCCTTCCACGAATCTCGATAATAACCAGCTAAACCAAGAAAGCTACGTACCTCGGTCACTGATTTAGGTTGCTCCCAGCTTTGAATAGCTTCAATCTTTGCCGGGTCAACAGATATTCCACGACTTGATACTACGTGCCCAAGGAATGCTACCTCTTCCAGCCAGAACTCGCATTTCTTCAACTTGGCATAAAGTTTGTATTCACGAAGCTTTTGGAGTACCAGCCTCAAGTGTTGCTCATGATCTTCACGGCTTTTGGAATAAACAAGGATGTCATCGATAAAGACGACCACAAAGTGATCCAAATATTCCTTAAATACCCTGTTCATCATATCCATGAAGGCAGCAGGAGCATTAGTCAATCCAAAAGACATAACTAAGAATTCATAATGCCCGTACCGAGTTCTAAAAGCCGTCTTTGGAATATCCTCAGTTCTAACCTTCAGCTGATGATATCCAGAACGAAGATCGATCTTTGAAAAGAATTGTGCTCCTTGCAACTGGTCAAACAGGTCATCAATACGTGGCAATGGGTACCTATTTTTGATGGTGACATGATTCAACTCCCGATAATCAATACAAAGTCGCATACTCCCATCTTTCTTCTTCACGAACAGAACAGGAGCACCCCAAGGAGAAGTACTAGGACGAATAAAACCAATGTCTAACAATTCCTGCAGTTGGATCTTTAACTCCTGAAGTTCAATAGGAGCCATTCGATATGGGGCTTTGGAAATGGGTTTTGTACCGGGTTCAAGGTCGATACAAAATTCAATTTCACGCTCTGGGGGTAGGCCAGGAAGTTCTTCGGGAAATACGTCAGGAAATTTATTAACAACAGAAATATCATTCAAAGCTGACGTATTTTTGTTTAGATCTGTGACATGAGCTAAGAAAGCTTGACATCCGTTTTTCAATAAACGAATAGCTTTATGGCTTGAGATGACAGCGATTGATTTTAATGGTTTGGTTGCTTGAATTCGCATAATAGGTCGATTAGGAATATGAAAGCTAACAACCTTACGAAAACAATCAATTTTTGCATGATGAGTAGTTAACCAATCAATCCCTAGAATCACGTCAAATGCAAGTATTTTTAATGAAATAAGATCGACAGGTAATGTGTGGGTACCAACTTGAACCAAACAAGACTTATAAACCGTGGATGTAATGAAGGTTTCTCCCAATGGAGTTTCAACTGCTAAGTCAAAGTCTAATTTCTCCGGAATCAAATTTAATCGATGAGCGCAAGTAGGAGAAATAAAAGAATGGGTTGAACCGGTATCAAATAAAGTATAGACTTCGTTAGAGTTTATGATAAGCTTACCCGTGATGACCTCATTCGGGTTCCTTGCTTCTGGGAGGTCACAACAAACGCTCTCCCTTGCACAACCGGTTTTGACTTTTCTGGGACGGCTTTTGGTGCCTCCATCCTAGCTGAATTTGTCTTCGGTAAACGACAAAATCGGGCTAAATGACCTTCTCTTCCACAATTATAACATGCTTTGGACGGCATCGCGCAGTTTGGACTGATGTGCCCCTCCCCTCCGCATTTGAAACATATGATAGGTGGTCGTTCTCCTTCCTTAACGACAGGTGCTGGTGCTGACGTCTTTCCATCATTGTTGAATCTCCTCTTCTTGAAATGTCCATTCTTATTGTTTTGGCCCTGATTACCACCGAAGTGGTTACCATTTCTGGCCTGTTGATTCCCTCCACGCTTGTTGTCACCGCTTCGATGACTGCTCTCACTGGTATTATCATTTTGCCGGCTGCTCTCTTTTGGTTGCGTTGTCTCGTTATCGCGCTCCACCAACTGAGCCCTATTTACAACATCTGAATACAAACACAGTTTATGAGAAACAAGATGTTGACGTATCTCCGGCTTCAAACCTCTTAAAAACATCCGCGTCATTCTTTCTTCATTATCCACCAGGTGGGACGCAAACCGGGATAACTCCGCAAATTTTGCCTCGTACTGCGACACGGTCATATTATTCTGCTCCAATTTGATGAACTCCACCTCCTTCATGTGACGAATACTCTCGGGAAAATATATGTCGTTAAACAGCTCTTGGAACTTCTCCCAGGACATCTTCAGTGCGGCAGGTTGAGTACGCTTTATCGATTCCCACCAGTAATCTGCCTCTCCTCGCAACATAAAGGCGGCAAAGGGAACCTTTTGCTCCTCGGAGCAACCCAAGACATCAAATATCTTGGTGATCTGCTTTATCCATGTTTCAGCTACAAGTGGTTTGGGTTCTCCCTTAAACTCCGGTGGTCCCAGCTCCTTAAACTGTTTAGCGGTGACCGCCTGAGAGTTTCCAGTATTTCCACCTACGTTGTGGACAGGAGCCGCTTTCACCTGTTGTTGCATGAATTGCATAAAGCCTCTGAACATTTGATCATTCATCATTTGGTCAGTGTTGTTGTTTGCATGAGGATTGACACCTTCCTGATGCACATTATCCTGATTATTGATATGTGGTGAATCAACAGTCGTCTGTGCTCCATTGCTATTCTCAACGTTCTCAGATGCCATTTTCAGATACTGCCACAAAATAAAAATTAATTGATATGTCATATATTATCCTTATATTATGACCGACCAATTAAATACCATGCAAATAAACTTAGGTATGTCATACTAGCGAAGGAATTCCCCGTCTCTCCCCTCCTAGTTCTATTCTCACATCTTAGCCAGGGATCATATCCCTAAGCTCTGATACCAACTGTGACGCCCCCAAAATTAGGTATACATCACCCATCTTGGGTCGTCAGATACATAGTACAGAATACAAATACAACTGATTAATACATCTGTCGTGTACAATACGACAAAACATAAACTGTGAGTTTGAATACAAATATTATCTTCTAGAGAGTATTCATACTCAAAAGGAGTCCTCATTACATTTATTAACACACCATTACATAGAATAGTGAGGACTACTAACTAATACTATCATTCGGACCATCACTCCGTACCCCGACTTGTCCCAGCTACGTTCTCATTTCCTGAAGAGAACAGTGAAAGAAAGGGTGAGCTCAACTAGCCCAGTAAGAAATATTATGACTAAGATAATGCAGAATAAATTATCATTAGCCTTCAACAATGTTAAACTGATAAAATATAATAGACATCAAGTTTAACTGTAGCGGAACAAGCAATCCATTAAAAGAGTCAAGTAGAAAATAAACTCTACTATCTTTTATGATTTAAAAAGTTTTTCAACACTGTAATCGCTGAGACTCAGCTTAATAAAATAATCCACATCATCGAATCACCCCTGCACTACGGCCAAGGATATTCGTATATTCATTAATGGTCATGATCATGCCAACAACTGTCCATCAATGCACTACGGGCCAATGAGGACTTTTACCACATCATTTGTAACATTACGGTCATGATTATACCGAATAATCCCTGGTCATAATCATACCAAGTCCATCTATGCACTACAGGCCACAGATGACTTTCAACATTTTATAAACATGAGGATGATGACAATGATATAAGAATTCAATAAAACAAGTTCAAGAATTAATTTATCCAGGAATTAACAACGTCCAAATTGTCAACATGATACTGTATTGTGGAGTAAAATTCAAGAATGCTTAGAAGAATATTTTCTTGAAAAGATACTGGATGAAACGCAACTATCAAGGATATTCCACAAATTTCATGGAGTATAGAAGTCAAAACTTAACCAACTGAGTACAATAAAGAATGGAATAACAAAAGAAATCACCATGCATGCGATAGACCGCACAGACAGGTTATTCCAATAGAATAATAAATAATGGAACCAGGTCCGGCGTAAACGCACAGACAGGATATTCCGACAGAATAATAAATAATGGAACCAGGTCCGGTGTAAAACACACAGACAGGATATTCCAACAGAATAATAATAAAACGGAACCAGGTCCGGTGTAAAACACACAGACAGGATGTTCCAACAGAATAATAAACGGAACCAGGTCCGGTGTAAAACACACAGACAGGATGTTCCAACAGAATAATAGAAGAATGTCACCAAGTATAGGGTAGACCGCGTATACTGGTTATTCCAACAGAATAATAACGAATGGAATAACAGAAGTTCTCTTCATGAATATAAAAGAAATAATATCCCTTACCTTAAAAGAACTGGATATTGAAAAAGTGATGTAGCAGAATACTTTTATTCTCTCTCTCTTATTCTCTCTATACTTTCTCTCTCTATAGCTTGAATGAATTCGTGAAAAATAATGAAGCCCTAGGCCTCTATTTATAGAAAAACTGAGGGTGGCTCTTGGTCTTAACGAAGGGTCAAATGACTCTTGGTCTTAACGAAGGGTCAAATGACTCTTGGTAATATTGAAGGGACAACTACTATTGACGAAAGTAATTACTATTGACCAAGGTAAATACTATTGACGAAGGTAATTACTATTGACCAAGGTAAATACTATTGACCAAGGTAAATAATATTGACGAAGGTAATTACTATTGACGAAGAGACTCTTAGATGATGACATATGGCCCCCCATAAAATAACCAAACTTACCACAACGTCTTAATAATATAACATATTATACAGATGATACTATGACAATAATTTAAGAGATATGATGCAGCAATTACTGTAGCAATAATTGAGTATAGCTGAGTGACTTCTCACGTAAGCATTAATAATCAATACCGTGTGCTACTATGCAACCACGCGTATTACTGTACTTTTACTACCAAGTAGTTCAACAGTTTTAACGATTTTAACGTAATACCTCAGCTGTTATTTTTATAGAAAGATAATTTTGTCGTTTTCTCAATCCGACAATAATTCCGTTGTGGGGTCCACCAATGATTGTGCCGTCGTACGAATATTCCCCGACAAAAAGAATATTCTCCGACCAAACGAATATTTTATAACAACTTGCTTACTTTGCAAAATTTATAAATATTACCCACAACTATAACATTATATCAAATTAACTCCATAATATTCAAAAATGATATTTATAGAAAATTCATCTTTATTTATAAAAATTGGGGTCTTACATTAACACTGTTGGAATACCCGGTGGGTAAAGTAAAGTAATACGCATTGTTGCACAGTAGCACACGGTATTGCACAGTATTTTTGAATTATTGATTCTTACGTAAGAAGGCACTACTCAATAATTGTTACAGTAATTACTGTTTAATATTTTATTTTATTGATTGAATAATTTTTGCGTTGATATTTTATATTATTGTTGTTGTCACTGCACAGTATTTTCCATTATCAGATCAATAATTCATATTATTTGAATAATATTATTAGATAGCATTATTGGCAATGTCTAGAAAGTTCTGTCAATGAGAGGTTTGATCATCTAATTGCGTGCCAGTAAGGAGAAATCCTTATCGAAAAACCCCCTCTTTCCTAGGAACGGCCTGGTTGTCAGTATTGTGATTCTGTAATATTATTTATGAATAATTAATTATTGATTTATATGATAAGGAAAATATTTATTTTATGTGGATATAGATGGAGAAAATTTGTAATGTGACAATTGTTGAAAATTGAAATTTTATCTTTTCTGATAAAATAATTCATTTAAATATATTATTATATTATAAAAATATAATAATGGTGATATGTTACAATGAATGTGTGATATATGAATAAATGAGGAGGAAGAGTATTTTTATTACAAAAAATGTTTAACACATATTTTGTGTGTTGGTGGACCCTATTTTTAACTGAAATTTGATTATAGCCTGTAAAATCGCCCGTATGTGGATTTCAGTCATTTTTCGTTTGGAATTTGAAAAAAACTTAAACTTACAAAGTTGTAGAGAATTGAATTTCCAATGGAAGGACATAAGATTCGATTTTTTTGATAAAATGGCTATTTATTATGAATTATTGAATTTTAGAAAATAAAATGATTTTTATTAAAATTGGGTGGGACCCACTTTTGATTGTTGAGAAAACATGTGCTGATTTTGGGTGGGCCCCACTGTGGTGGCTGAGAATTTGTTCTAGCTTGGCTGTGTAGGAGAAGAAGAAAATAATGAATATATTATTTTATTAATTTAGTCTCCTTTGGCGTTCTAACATTTTCCTATAAATAGACGCTTAAGTTAGAATTAAAAATCACACCAGAAACATAAGTTTTCTCTCTCTATATTATCGATCATATTTTTGTGAGTATTTAGATACTTTGAGAGTTACTTTTCAGTGCAAGTTCCCTTCAGCACTATATCCGGTATTCCAGCTAGAAGTACTGCTCTTTTGAGGTAAGGGATTTTAAGGGTTATTATGTTTTTCAGTTTCGTAATTTTTCTAACCTTTAAAAATTCTGAAAAAATTTAAAATGATAATTTGATGAGTTTTCTAGATTGTGTCCAAAAATGACGATTTTTGGATGCATAGATTAAGAGTTATGAATTTTATGGGAAAATACTATTTTAAAAGTCAACCCTTATAACTCCTTATGGTTAACTCCAAAATTGGTGAAATTTTTATTGAGAGTACATGTATATAACAGAAGTATACTCTGTAAATTTCAAAATTTTTGGATAAAAATACAGTTTATGATAAATGTCTAAATATTCTGCTGTTTTGGCCATATGAAAAATAGTAAATGAATTTTAAAAATTCTGAGAAAAATATATGTTCAATATGGAACTATATTCTGCTAAATCTCAGAAAAAAAAATTTGTTTGTACTGATTTGGTATTTTTCATGAAAATAGACTAGTTATGAGTAAATGAATTAAATATGTTATGTGAAGTAAGAAAATTGAAAAATAGGATTTTATGGCTTGAGAATCCTATATGAGGTATATACAGATTTTTGATGACGGTTTTGGTTATTGGTGAAGAAATCTTATGAGTTTGGCATTTTAGGATGATTAAATGCATTATTTAGTAAAGTGTAAACAATTAAAATAAATTATTTATAAGTTTAAGAAATGTTATTCTTTCAATATCATTATACCAAAATATTGGTATGGATTTTATTGTAGAATTTCTACCTTTTTCATGTCGGGGTTACTATTCATGAGTTACTATTCACTAGTTACTATTCACTGATACTATTTACGACAAAATTAGTTTCTTTTTCTGACCAAATTATCGTTGATTTATGAATCTTACTCTTGAGATTAAATCTATCTGTTGATTATATTATTTTTATTATCATATATAACATTTTTATAACCCTAATGATGATATTTTTCTTTTGACTTGAGTGTAAAGATGGGTAGATTATTGGTATGATCGTGACTATGGATTCTCTTTGGCCAGTAGTGCAAAGTTGAATTGTTGACTGGTATGATCATGACCATTGAAGTTATAATTGAATATCTTTAGCTTAAGTGCAAAGGTGAATTGATCAACATGGTTATAATTATTGTTTATATAAATTCTGAAATGATTATATATTTTCTTTGAGATATTAATATCTTTGGCTCGTAGTGCAAAGATGATCTGTTGTTGTATATCTTTGGCCCGTAGTGCAAAGATGAACTGTTATTGAATATCTTTGGCCTGTAGAGCAAAGATGAGCTGTTGTTGAATATCTTTGGCATGTAGTGCAAAGATGAACTGTTGATGAATATCTTTGGCCCGTGGTGCAAAGATGAATTTATTAGTATGATTATGAACATGAACTGTGATTTGGTATAACCATGAACTTTGATGTTTCAGGTAAAGACATGTGATGAAAATTATCTTCATCCTGGATGTGAAGAGGAATTTAGAATCACAATTATGATTATGAGTTATTCATATGATTGTGGGCAAGAACTGTTGATTGATGTTACAGGGATAAAATATTATTGGTGAATTTTTAACATGGAAAAGATAATAGACTTTATGGTCTATTTGACTCTTCTAATGGATTGTTCGTTCTGCTGCAACTATGGTTAAAATTTTTTATCATCTACCATATGTTCTAAATCTCTGATTTATTACTGTTGAAGGCTATTGATAATTTATTTATCTTTAGTCATGATATTCTTTACTGGGCTAGTTGAGCTCACCCTTTTGCTTCACAATTCCTTTTAGGTAATAAGAGTGTAGCTAGGTCGAGCAGGGGTAACAAGGAAATAGAACGGTGGTCTCTAGCTGTGGAGTTCTCCCTAAACAGTATAGAAAAGTGTGTTGTATTTTATACATCATTTAGTAGTTATATTTGGTGAATCAAATAGGGTGAGACGAACCCAACGTTGGAAGGGTGTTTTTCCACTATCATACAAGATGTCTAATGACATACAACCTCGTGTCATCATAAGACAGAGTTGTGCACATCCACTTGCTGAGTATATCTACGAGCACTACCTATATAATCTTGGTGTTTAGTTGAAGTATAACTCTCAATTAGAGACAGTGGAGATAATGATATGTCAAGAGAAGACTCACCATTGGAAAGAATATGATAGTAATCTTCTCATTTTTCTTTGGGGTCTATTGGGTCAACCAAGGATAATTCTGTGGACATATGATATCTATCATAACCTACACGCATGGACTCCCATGTACGAAGGTTTCCTTGAGCACTTCCCAAAGGTTTTAATTTCTAAAACAGTTTTTGACAATACCTTTATGTAAGGTGCCATTGTGACGTGCTATCCAAGGTTGGGATGAGAGTCACAGTTGGTATATATTTGTATCAAAACTCACAGCATATGTGTTGTTGTATTTTGCACGACAATTGTTATAATAAAGTTGTAGTTATTTTCTGTACCGTGTATTTGGCGACTCAGAATGGGTTGGGTGGAATGAACCTATTTTGGGGTCGTTACATAGATGGTCTAACTGAACATTCAATATTCACTGTTCTGCATAAAATGTTAATTTATGCTACTGTGTGCAGACCCAGTAGAAATTCTGATAAACAAATAACCAGATTTATCACGTCCGAATTTACTTGTTAATTAAAAGGATGGTGGGATAATATCCTCACATCTACTAAAAAATATGAAATTGAGAATGCAATAAAAACTATTAATATGACAGATCCTAATACTTCACAAATTAAACAAGAAATTGTTGAAGATAACATTTATACATTAAGTCAAACAATAATCAAACACTTTGTTGGAAATTCTTTATCCAATATAGACAGAAGTAAATAATTATTAATTAATTTAAAATGTCATACTCTAACATATTTTAGATGGTACAAAGTTGTATCCTTATGTAAAATTGTTATGAGAATAGATGGTAATTCTACTTTCTGGAAAGAGAAATTTATCTCTGGTCTACCTGCTTTATTTGCAGAAAAGGTGAGAACCAAACTCAGAAATAAAAATGGTGGAATGGTAATACCATATGATAATTACACCTATGTAGAACTAATAGGAGAAATTACTGCAGAAGGCTTAACCTTATGCAATGATTTAAACCTTAAGGCACAACTTAAAAAGCAAGATCTTTCTGATAGAAAGGAAGTTGGTGAATTCTGCCACCAATTTAGTTACCCTTTTATATCTCTTCCCCAAAAGAAAATAGATAAAAAGAAAAAAGCTTATAATGGAAAATATAAGCATAAAAAGAAAAAAATTATCAGATGAATATTACAAGAAGAAATCCTCTAGTAAAGGAAACAAAAGGAATCTAAAGGACATAAAATGTCACAAATGTGGCCAAATGGGTCATTATGCTAATAAGTGTAAAGCCAAAAAGAAAATTGATGCTTTAGAATTAGATAATAATATCAAAGAACAAATTTATAACTTGTTGTTACATTCTGATATATTTGAATCTGATAATTCTACTAATTCCGCTATGGATATAGATGATTCTGATAATGATTCATCTCCTAAATCTGATAATTTAGTTCAATGTGCATATCACTGTAAAACAGAAAAAGATTTTTATAAGTCTATATTACAGATGAATGGTCTAAGCATAAATATGCTAACCAAAATTGAAAATTTGTTATTAGATATAATAGAACAAGTAAAAGAACCCATTGAAAAAAGAAATCTAATAGAGAAATGCTTAAGACAAGCAAAAGAGGAAATTGAAGAAATTAAAAAACCTAAGATTTATAAATCTTACACTTTACAGGAAGTATTTAATAGAATTAATTCTGAACCTAAAAAGGAAATAACCTTAAAAGATTTAAAAGAAGCGGTTAATAACCAAAAAAGAGAGACTAATAATCTCACAAACAGATTAGAATTAATTGAAAATTTAACTTTTTCTAAATTCTCAAAAGGAAAGGAAAAAGCCCTTGAAAAACCTCAAATAACTCCCTCTCCTGAGGAAGAAGATAAGGAAATTCCTTATTATTTAATGCTTGTGGAAAGAATTACATTCCAAAAATGGTACATCCAAATAAATTTAGTTATTGATAAAGACTTTATTGTCAATACCACTGCCTTGGTAAACAGTGGTGCTGATATGAATTGTATAAAAGAAAGGATAATTCCTACCAAATATTTTCAAAAAACTAAACAAATTTTGAGTACTACAGATGGTACTAAAATGGATATAAATTACAAACTTAATAATGTTCATATTTGCAATCAAGGAATATGCTTGAAAAAAACTTTTATATTAATTAAAAATTTATCCCAATTTGTGATCTTAGGAACTCCATTCCTAAACATGATCCAACCAATTGAAAGAATCGATTATGAAGGAATAAGGACTACATTAAATGACCAGTCTATAATATTCAAATTTATATAATCCCGAATCACTAAAGAAATAGATGAATTAAAAAAACACATCTTATCTACAAAGAGAAACAAATAAATTTCTTAAAACAAGAAATATATTCTTGTACTATTGAAGAAAGACTCAAATCTCCTGTAATACAGGAAAAAATACGAAGAATTGAAAAGGAAATTACAGATAATATCCGTAATGAATTTATGTGACGCCCCCAAAAATAGGTATATATCACCTATCTTGGGTCGTCAGATACATGGTACAGAATACAAATACAAACTAATTATACAACAGTCGTGTAAAATACGACAAAACATATGTTATGAGTTTTAATATAAATATTGTCATCTAGACAATATCCACACTCAATTGAGTACTCATTATATTTATTGTCACACTATTTAACAGAATAGTGAGGACTACTAAAACTATCATCTGGTCCATCACTCCGTTTTCTGACTCGTCCCAGCTATATTCTCATTTTCTGAAGAGAACAGTGAAAGAAAGGGTGAGCTCAACTAGCTAGTAACAAATATTATGACTAAGATAATGCAGAATAAATTATCATTAGTCTTCAACAATGTTAAACTGATAAAATACAATAGATATCAAGTTTAACTGCAGCGGAACTGATGAGTGAGTTTTATACACATGAATTTGATACATTCGGGCTTAATTTATTATTGTTCTTAAGTCTTTTAGAATAGTTTTTAAGTGCTTGTGTCTATTCATGCATATTTTACGTTGTTTTGTAAGAATTTGGATAAAAGTTACTTGGATCGACGTTTGGGGTGGCTAGATTCGCGTTTTCGGCTTGCCATTTACATAACAGTCACTTCAGAGACAATTTGAATAATAGTACGGACCTTATTTCAAAAAACTTAAAGAATGAAAGTTGTAGATCTACTTCTCCTCTTTCCGGATCATCTTGAATCATCAAAATCGGAGTTCGTACGAAGAAGTTATGACCATTTTCCCAAAGGACGTTGGAGCAGAAAATGTCAGAACATGTGGCAGCGCCGGGGAGCCTATTTTTGGCCTATGCCCAGCGCCGGGGCGCTGGGGAGTAATGTTTGAGCATTGTGCTCAGCGCTGGGGCGCTGGGGGAAGAGGTTGGTGCGGCCTGGACGTGTTTTTGGGCAAATTTTGATACCTTTTTGACTCCAAATTGGATTGGGTTTGTTCCTAAGCTAAAAATTAGACTTGTAACCTATAAATACATGATATAAGACATAAAATAAAGGGAGATTACATAGCTTAGCTTAGATAAAACACTCCATTAGATTAGAATATAAACCCTAGTTCTTAATTAGCCATTGAAGATTGAAGCAAATTGAAGAACATTGAAGATCAAGAGTAGGACCAAGAGGGGAGCATCAGATTTGCTGACAACAGATTCTATTCTTTTCTCTTATCATACTTTTATCTTTTAATGTCTATTCAACTGTGAATTCTTGATTTTAATTCATTAATTATGAACTAACTCTTTCATTAAGATTTCAATTGAACCTTTTATGTCTATAAATTAGTTATTTGATTTATTCCAATTATTTATGTTGAAGTGAATTGTTCATCTTGCTTTGTGCTTATTGATTAATTATCTGGCCAATAATTACCTTGTTACTCTAGAAGGAATTGGGAAAGGAATTCTAGGGTAAGAACTGGGCTTGGTGACATGTGACTTAGTTATTTGCACAGTGAATAATTAGGTTTGTGAATAGAATGAGAATATCTATTTACCGCATGTAACACATAAGGAATTGGGATTGTAGTGAGTTTAATTCAATTGTTTTGTATATGGATATAGTAAAATTAACTTGGATTAAATAAAAGGCAAATGATCACTTGAGAAATGACTTTTGGCACTTGAGAATTCCTGTTAACAATTCAGTAGGCATAATAAATGGGATAATTAGACAATTGATTTATAGTTCATAATTGGGGGTATTGAAGTCTTAATCTTTATTTATCTGAATTCATTCAAATCTTAGTTTTGTTAATTTGATTTATTTTAGAATAATTTCTTTTAATTGTTAATTTAGTTTTCTTAATTAGAAAAATCACAATTTACAGTTGTTTAAATAAAATTGATTTGGTTAAGAGTTTGTATTTGGTAATTTTTATTAAATAATTCCTCGTGGGAACGATACTCTACTTTCACTTTATTACTTGTTGAACGTGTATACTTGCACGCATTCATTGATTGCGAAATCAACCAACAAGTTTTTGACATTTTAGTGTCGTATTGCATATAGTTAGTTATTTGCATATTCATATATGTGTTGCATTAGTATGTGTTCATGTAGTATAATTGTATTTTTTTTGCATGAATCTGTGCGGTAGGTTGGTGTGGTCTTAGCTCGGCCTATGATAAGATTGGTTTTGCATGTTAACTTGAACAATGTTGATAATTGATGATGAGTTCAAATTTTGATCATGATGATAATCTGAGCCTGTCTGAAACTTATTTAACCAGTTAGCACTTAAAGTTTAACTGTTTTAATCTACTTAGTTCAAGAGTTTCATAATTTGTTTCTAAGGAAAAATCTTGGTTAAAATTTAAGGAAATTAGTGAACTGGCGGTAAAGGTTGGAATGACGTAAAAGCTTGAGTTTGGGAGAATCTATGGGATATATATATACAAAATGAAAATGAAAAAAAAAGTGAAAATGAAAAAAAGAAATGATAAAAAGAAAAAAAATAGAAAATCTAGAAAAAGGAAAAGAAATGAATAAACACCGTGGTATGCTTGTCTAGTTTTGTGGCCTTTGCTACTTGAGTAAGTAAGCTCGAGGAGATTGTCTTTACACCTAGTGCCCTAAGGTCTTAATGGCTTGGGAGTCGTTGGTCGAAAGCTCATTAAGGTAGCACTGAAAAACCTAAGGGAATAAGACATTGCACATCCATGAGAAAAAAAATGAATAAAACACGAGAAAGAGCAAAAACACCCTCGTGATTGAATAAGAGTATAAATAAATCCTGTATTTACTTTAAGACTTGGTAATTGATTAGTTTTAACCGGAGTTGTCATGTTCACAAACGTAATTGAATTGGAACTGAAATTTTCCTTCTAAGAAATTTGTTATGTGATTATCTTGAACTGTGGTTGGTTAGAATGGTTAACAAGCACACACACACACACAACATGAGTGATGACAGGTTTGGATTGACTAACTGGTTAGAGTTATGGACTTTGATTTGATCGGATAAATTGTTTGAGTATCATTGGTATTTTTGAGGCCTGTTGCTATATATCATACTGATTTATTACTGGGTTCGTAAGTATATTAGGAAGTAGATCATGCATATGCATTCATGTAGTTGAGTTCGGTTATTTATTTTTAGTTCTTTTGTATTTTTGCTTGAGGACAAGCAAAGGTTTAAGTTTAGGGATATTTGATGAGTGAGCTTTATACTCATAATTGAGTGTGTTTGAACTTAATCTTTTGGATGTTTTTAAGTGTTTATGTCTATTAATGTATGTTTTACGTTGTTTTGTAGGAATTGGGACAAAAGTAACTTGGATCGACGTTTGGGGTGGCTAGATGCGCGTTTTCGGCTTGCCATTTACACAGCAGTCATTTTAGAGCTAATTTGAGTATTGCTCCGGACCTTATTTCGAAAAACTTAAAGAATGAGAGTTGTAGATCTACGTCTCCTCTTTCCGGAACATCTTAAATCATCGAAATCGAAGTTCGGACGAAGAAGTTATGGCCATTTTTCCAAAGGACGTCGGAGTAGAAAATTTCCCAGAATGAGGCCAGCGCCGGGGCGCCCATTTCATGCCTATTTGCAGTGCCGGGGCGCTAGGGGGCAGAATCCCAGTGCCGTGCCCAACGCTGGCGCGCTGGGGAAGAGTCTGGTCAGGCTTGGACACATTTTGGGGCGAATTTTGACACCTTTTGACTCCAAATTGGATTGGGTTTGTTCCTAAGCTAAAAATTAGACTTGTAACCTATAAATACATGATGTAAGGCATAAAATAAAGTGGGATTTCATAGCTTAGCTTAGATAAAACACTCCATTAGATTAGAATATAAACCCTAGTTCTTAATTAGCCATTGAAGATTGAAGAACATTGAAGATCATTGAAGATCAAGAGCAGGAGCAAGAGGGGGGCATCAGATTTGCTGACAACAGATTCTATTCTTTTCTCTTATCATACTTTTATCTTTTAATGTCTATTCAGTTGTGGATTCTTGGTTTTAATTCATTAATTATGAACTAACTCTTTCATTAAGATTTCAATTGAACCTTTTATGTCTATAAATTAGTTATTTGATTTATTCCAATTATTTATGTCAAAGTGAATTGTTTATCTTATCTTGTGCTTATTGTTTAATTATTTGATCAGTAATTTCCTTGTTACTCTAGAAGGAATTGAAAGAGGAATTCTAGGGTTAGAACTGGGCATGATATCATGTGACTTAGTTATTTGCAAAGTGAATAATTAGGTTTGTGAATTGAATAGAAATATCTGTTCACCGCATGTAACACATAAGGAATTGGGATTAGAGGGAGTTTAATTCAATTGTTTTGCATAGGAATATAGCAAGATTAATCTGGATTAAATAGAAGGCAATTGATCGCTTGGAAAAGGACTTTTGGCATTTGAGAATTCCTATTAACAATTCAGTAGGCATAATAATTGAGATAATTGGATAATTGATTTGTAGTTCATAATTGGGGATATTGTAGTCTTAATATTTATTTATCTGAATTCAGTCATAAAGGAATTCAGTTTAATTAGTTAATTTAGTTTTCTTAATTAGAAAAATCACAATTTATGGTTGTTTAAATAAAATTAATTTGGTTAAGAGTTATACTTGATAATTTTTATTAAATAATTCCTCGTGGGAACGATACTTTTCTTATCGCTTTATTACTTGTTGACCGTGTACTATCTACTATCTTTTATGATTTAAAAGGTTTTTCATCACTTTTATCGCTGTGACTCAGCTTAATAAATAATCCACATTATCGAATCACCCCTGCACTACGGCCAAGGATATTCTTTAGTATCACGATCACAATTATCCATGCACTACGGGCCAAGAATATTTGTGTATTCATTAATGGTCATGATCATGCCAACAACTCTCCATCAATGCATTACGACCCAATGATGACTTTTACCACATCATTTGTAACATTACGGTCATGATTACACCGAATAATCCCTGGTCATAATCATACCAAGTCCATCTATGCACTACAGGCCACAGATGACTTTCAACAGAATATAAACATGAGGATGATGACAATGATATAAGAATTCAATAAAACAAGTTCAAGAATTAATTTATCCAGGAACTAATAACGTCCAAATTGTCAACATGATACTTCTTTGTAGAGTAAAATTCAAGAATGCTTAGAAGAATATTTCCATGAAAAGATACTGGATGAAGCGCAAATATCAAGGATATTCCACTAATTTCATGGAGTATAGAACTCAAAACTTTAACCAACTGAGTATAATAAAGAATGGAATAACAAAAGAAATCACCATGCATGCGGTACTTTGCATAGACAGATTATTCCAACAGAATAATAATAACGGAACCAGGTCAGGTGTAATACGCACCGACAGGATGTTCCGACCGAATAATAAAGACGGAACCAGGTCCGGCGTAAAACGCACAGATAGGATATTCCAACAGAATAATAAAGAATGGAATAACAGAAGAATTTCACCAAGTATAGGGTAGCCCGCGTATACAAGTTATTCCAACAGAATAATAAAGAATGGAATAACAGAAGTTCTCTTCATGAATACAAAAGAAATAATATCCCTTACGGGTACAACAAATAATATCCATTACCGTAAAAGAAACTTGATATCGGAGTAGTGAAGTAGCAGAATACTTTTCTTTTTTCTCTCTATGGTTTCTCTCTCTAGAGTTTCAGTGAATTCGTAATAAAATAATGAAGGAATGAGCTTCTATTTATAGAAAAATAGACTGCATAGTAACTAACTCATGAACGGTCTAGATTGATTTACTTTAATCTGACGGTCCATATTTAAAGCAAAATCTTTTAAATAAAATATAATATATTCTATTTATAATATAATAAAACGAATAACTTTATAAAAGATTTTACTATGCAAATACTATGCAGGCACTATACAAACACTATGCAAAATAAAATATAATATATTCTAATTATTGTGTAATAAAACAAATAACTTTATAAAAGTATTCTGTTTTATATAAAAAGATTTTACTATTAACCTAATAAAACGAATAACTTTATAAAAGTATTATGTTTTATATAAAAAGTTTTTCTATTTTATTACGTTAATAATACTAATAAAACAAAACTGAGTGACTTATCACGTAAGCCTCAATAATCAATACCGTATGCTATTATGCAACCACACGTATTACTGTACTTTTACTACTGAGTAGTTCAACAGTATTAACGGTAAAACTTCCGCCGTTATTTTCATAAAATATTTTTGTCGTTTTCTCAATCCGACAATAATTCCGTTGTGGGGTCCACCAATAATTGTGCCGTCGTACGAATATTCTCCGACAAAAATAATATTCCCTGACCAATCGAATATAATACAACAACTTGCATACTTTACAAAATTTATAAATACTACCCACAACTATAACATTATCTCAAATTCACACCATAATATTTAAAAAAATATTTTGAAAAAATTAAATCTTTATTCATAAAATCTGGGGTTTCACAATCTCCCCTCCTTATGAAATTTCGCCCTCAAAATTTACGTACGTACCTGGTATGCCGAACAGATGAGGACACTTCGTCACATTCTAACTCTTGAGGTATAACCTTTGAGTGTTGAATACATTCCAGGATATTAACATGTACATCTTCATACGTTAAATTATCCGATATCTCGTCCGGTTCTAAATTAATAATGTGGTTAGGGTCGTCCACATATTTACGTAACATCAATACGTTAAAAATGTTATGAACACGCGACATACTTGGCGGTAAAACGAGTCTTTAAGCCACAGTTCTTACTCGATCGAGGATTTCAAATGGGTAAATTAAATCGAGGGTTGAGATAACGCCTTCTTGAACCTTCTTTTTCACATTCATCAGGTCTGAGTATGTATCTTGAGCGGCTTTAACTTTATCGATTAAAGTCGATTCTAATCGTATATTCGTTATCTTCACGTGGGTCCCTAGAGTCTTTAACTCTATCTTCATTATTTGTAAGTTATACAAAATGGGTTTTTGTGTTAACAACATCTCACTCGCATACGATCTTCTACTCAACTCGTCAGCTACCACTTTCGTTCTTCCACGATGATATTGAATGGTATGGTCATAATCTTCAACAGCTCGAGCCAACATCTTTGGCGCATGATACGTTCGCTTTAGTTGAAGAAATATTTAAGGGTTTAAGAAATGAGTTTTGTACTGGGGTCAATACAAAATTTGATTTCAAGCTCTGGGGTAGGCTAAGAAGTCTTCAAGAATACGTCAGGAACTTTATTAATAATAAAAATATCGTTCAAAACTGTGACCCTCATCCAAGACTTGGATAGCACGTCACATTGATACCTATCAACTTGCCATCGTCATTCACGACGTCGCCTACAGAAAGTTTGGCTTCGGTGCATTCCACACAAGAAAGTCAACAACGAAAGGACTGGAGCTCTTTACTTATGGCTTGATATGACAATGATTGACTTTAGTGGTTTGGTTGCTTGAATTCGCATAACAGGTTGGTTAGGAGTATAAAAGCTAACAACCTTACGAAAAGTATGATGAGTAGTTAACAAATCGTTTCTAAAAATCACATCAAATACAAGTATTTTCAAAGAGATAAGATTGACAGGTAACGTGAAAGTGTTGATTTGAACAAGATTTATAAATAGTGGAGGTAACGAAGGTTTCTCCCAACTGAGTTTAAACAGATATATCAAAGTCTAACTTCTCTGGAGTTAACTTCAAACATTGAACACAACTAGGTGAAATAAAAGAGTGAGTAGAACCGGTATCTAACATGGTATAGACTTCACAAGAGTTTATGAATAACATACCCGTGATAATTTTATTCAGGTTCCTTGTCACGAAAAAAACTCTCTCTCTTAAACTACCGGCTTTGAATTTTCTGGGACGGCATTTGGTGCCTCCATCTTAGCTGAACTTGTCTTCGGTGAATGACAAAATCAGGCTAAGTGACCTTCTCTTCCACAATTATAACATTCTTTGGACGGCATAGCGCAGTTTGAATTGATGTGTCCCTCCCCTCCGCATTTGAAGCATATGATAGGTGGTCGTTCTCCTTCCTTAACAACGGGTGCTGGTGCTGACGTCTTTCCATCATTGTTGAATCTCCTCTTCTTGAAATGTCCATTCTTATTGTTTTGACCATGATAACCACCGAAGTGGTTACCATTTCTGGCATGTTGATTCCCTCCATGTTTATTGTCACCGCCTTGATCACTGTTATCACCGGTATTATCATTTTGCTGGCTGCTCTCTTTTGATTGCGTTGACTCGTTATCGCGCTCCACTAACTGAGCCCTATTTACAATATCTGAATACAAACACAGTTTATGAAAAATAAGATATTGACGTATCTCCGGCTTCAAAACTCTTAAAAACATCCGCGTCATTCTCTCTTCATTATCAACCAAGTGGGGCGCAAATCAGGACAACTCGGCAAACTTAGCTTCGTACTGCGACACGGTCATGTTGTTTTTCTCCAACTTGATAAATTCCACCTCCTTCATGTGACGAATGCTTTCAGGAAAGTATTTGTCATTGAATAGCTCTTGGAACTTCTCCCAAGACATCTTGAGTGCGTCAGGCTGGGTACGTTTTACAGATTCCCACCAGTGATCTGCCTCTTCACGCAACATAAAGGTGGCAAAGGGAACCTTTTACTCCTCGGAGCATCCCAAGACATCAAATATTTTGGTGATCTGCTTTAACCACGTCTCCGCCTTAAGTGGTTCTGGCTTTCCCAAAAACTCCGGTGGTCTCAGCTCCTTAAATTGCTTAGCGGTGACCAACCGTGGGTTGCCATTGTTTCCGCCTGTATTATGAATAGGAGCCGCCTTCGCCTGATGTTGCATGAATTCTAAAAAACTCCTAAACGTACTATCGTTCGTCAATTGATCAGTGTTGCTGTTTACATGAGGATTATTGTCTTCCTGTTGCACATTGTCCTGATTATTGATCTGTGGAGACTCAACGATCTCCTGTGCTCCATTGCTTATCTTAACATTTTCAGATGCCATTTTCAAATGCTGCAACAAAATAAGGGTTAATTAACATATCACATATTATCCCTATACTCTGACCGACCAATTAAATACCAAATAAACTTAGGTAGGTCATACCAGCGAAAGAATTCCCACGTCTCTCCCCTCCTAGTTCTTGCCTCACATCTCAGCCAGGGATCATATCCCTAAGCTTTGATACCAACTGTGACGCCCCCAAAAATAGGTATACATCACCCATCTAGGGTCGCCAGATACATGGTACAGAATACAAATACAAACTAATTATACAACAGTCGTGTAAAATACGACAAAACATATGTTGTGAGTTTTAATACAAATATTGTCATCTAGACAATATCCACACTCAATGGAGTACTCATTACATTTATTGTCACACTATTTAACAGAATAGTGAGGACTACTAAAACTATCATCTGGTCCATCACTACGTTCCCCGACTCGTCCCAGCTATATTCTCATTTCCTGAAGAGAACAGTGAAAGAAAGGGTGAGCTTAACTAGCCCAGTAAGAAATATTATAACTAAGATAATGCAGAATAAATTATCATTAGTCTTCAATAATGTTAAACTGATAAAATACAATAGATATCAAGTTTAACTGCAGCAGAACCAGTAATCCATTAAAAGAGTCAAGTAGAGAATAAAATCTACTATCTTTTATGATTTAAAAGGTTTTTCATCACTTTTATCGCTGTGACTCAGCTTAATAAATAATCCACATTATCGAATCACCCCTGCACTACGGCCAAGGATATTCTTTAGTATCACGATCACAATTATCCATGCACTACGGGCTAAGAATATTTGTGTATTCATTAATGGTCATGATCATGCCAACAACTGTCCATCAATGCACTACGGCCCAATGATGACTTTTACCACATCATTTGTAATATTACGGTCATGATTACACCGAATAATCCCTGGTCCTAATCATACCAAGTCCATCTATGCACTACAGGCCACAGATGACTTTCAACAGAACATAAACATGAGGATGATGACAATGATATAAGAATTCAATAAAATAAGTTCAAGAATTAATTTATCCAGGAACTAATAACGTCCAAATTGTCAACATGATACTTCTTTGTAGAGTAAAATTCAAGAATGCTCAGAAGAATATTTCCATGAAAAGATACTGGATGAAGCGTAAATATCAAGGATATTCCACTAATTTCATGGAGTATAGAAGTCAAAACTTTAACCAACTGAGTATAATAAAGAATGGAATAACAAAAGAAATCACCATGCATGCAACACTTCGCATAGACAGATTATTCCAACAGAATAATAATAACGGAACCAGGTCAGGCGTAATACGCACCGACAAGATGTTCTGATCGAATAATAAAGACGAAACCAGGTCCGGCGTAAAATGCACAAAAAAGATATTCCAACAGAATAATAAAGAATGGAATAACAGAAGAATTTCACCATGTATAGGGTAGCCCGCGTATACAGGTTATTCCAACAGAATAATAAAGAATGGAATAACAGAAGTTCTCTTCATGAATACAAAAGAAATAATATCCCTTACGGGTACAACAAATAATATCCCTTACCGTAAAAGAAACTTGATATCGGAGTAGTGAAGTAGCAGAATACTTTTCTTCTTTCTCTCTATAGTTTCTCTCTCTAGAGTTTCAGTGAATTCGTAATAAAATAATGAAGGAATGAGCTTCTATTTATAGAAAAATGGACTGCATAGTAACTAACTCATGAACGGTCTAGATTGATTTACTTTAATTTGACGGCCCATATTTAAAGTAAAATCTTTGAAATAAAATATAATATATTCTATTTATAATCTAATAAAACGAATAACTTTATAAAAAATTTTACTATGCAAACACTATGCAGGCACTATATAAACACTATGCATAATAAAATATAATATATTCTAATTATTGTGTAATAAAACAAATAACTTTATAAAAGTATTCTGTTTTATATAAAAAGATTTTACTATTAGCCTAGTAAAACGAATAACTTTATAAAAGTATTCTGTTTTATATAAAAAGTTTTTCTGTTTTATTACGTTAATAATACTAATAAAACAAAACTGAGTGACTTATCACGTAAGCCTCAATAATCAATACCGTATGTTACTATGCAACCACACGTATTACTGTACTTTTACTACCGAATAGTTCAACAGTATTAACGGTAAAACTTCCACCGTTATTTTCATAAAATATTTTTGTCATTTTCTCAATCCGACAATAATTCTGTTGTGGGGTCCACCAATAATTGTGCCGTCGTACGAATATTCTTCGACAAAAATAATATTCCCCGACCAATCGAATATAATACAACAACTTGCATACTTTGTAAAATTTATAAATACTACCCACAACTATAATATTATCTCAAATTCACACCATAATATTTAAAAAAATATTTCTAAAAAATTAAATTTTTATTCATAAAATCTGGGGTTTCACAATTTCCAAATGCTTTCTGGGATCGAAAGAAACATATGGTTAATATACCATACGATGAGAAATTCTCTGAAGATAATATTCCTACAAAACTATACCTTATCAAATGGATTAAGAAACTCTTGAGTATTGTAAAAAAGAAATTGAAACTCTACTTTAAAAAGGTTTGATACAAAAGAGTTCCTCCCCATGGAGCTGTTCAGCTTTCTATATTAATAAACATTCTGAAATTGAGAGAGGCACACCAAGAATGATGATTAATTATAAACCTCTCAATAAGAATCTTAGATGGATCATGTGAAGCCCCCAAAATAGGTCCACAAAACTCATTCTGAGTGGCCAAATACACGGTACAGAAAATAACTACAAACTTCATTAATCCAACTGTCGTGCAAAATACGACAACACATATGCTGTGAGTTTCAATACAAATATATGTAACTTTTATGGTGCCTCGACCACAACACCTTACAATAGTACCTTACATAAAGGTACAGTCAATAACTGTTTTAGAAATTAAAATCTTTGTAAAATGCTCAAGGAAACCTTCGTACATGGGAGACCATGCATCTAAGTTATAATAGATATCATATGACTTGAGAATAATCCTTGGTTGACCCAATAGACCCCAAAGAAAAATGAGAAGATTGTTATCATGTTCTTTCCAATGGTGAGTCTTCTCTTAACATATAATTATCTCCATTGTCTCCAATTGAGAATTATATTTCAACCAAACTCCAAGATTATATAGGTAGTGCTCATAGATAAAATCAGTAAGTGAATGTGCACAACCCTATCTTATGATAACACGAAGTCGTATGTCATTAGACATCTTGTATGATAGTGGCGAAACACCCTTCCAAAGTTGGGTTCACCTCACCCTATTCGGTTCACCAAAATCAACGGTTAAATGACATATAAAATACGACACAATATCTAAAATTCTCAATAAAATTATTTTCATACTGTTTAGGGGAAACCTCAACAGCTATAGACCACCGTTCTATTCCCCTATTACCCCCGCTCGAATTATATTCTAATTATTTCAGGAATTGTAGAAGCAATACTTACCATAGTAAGTTTAAATTTAGAAATATGGAATAAAATAACATCCTTTTCATAATGTGGAGTATGAAAGAAAATAATATTTCTTACGAGTATTGCAAAAAAAAATATCATTTACCATCCCTTACCATCCATTACTTCAAAATAATAACACTTCTAACTGGAATATCGGATATAATACTGAAGGAAACTTGCACTGTATAGCAACACTCAAGATATCTAAATACTCATAAAATACGCTCGATATTATAAAGAGAAAAACTTCTGATTCTGGTGTGATTTTCAATTCTAACCTAAGTACCCTATTTATAAGAAAATGATTAGAACACTAAAGCAGAAAATTTAATAAAATATTAATATTTTTATTTTTTTTCTTACGCACACCAATCTCAGCACTCCACAAGTGGGGCCCACAAAAATCAGCAAAATCAAGAGGTAAAAAGGACAAGTTGGTCCCACCCCTTGTTTTTAATTTAAACAATATTCAGAAACTTCAATAATTCATAATAAATAGTCATTTTATCAGAAAAAATACGAACCTTATGTAAGACCCCAAATTTTATGAAATAAAAGTATTCAATTTTTCTATTTAGTAAATGGTTAAATTGATAAAAAGTTAAAGTTAAGGGTGATATATGAATATTTTTCAAAATAAGCAAGTGGTTATAAAATATTCATTTTGTCGGGGAATTTTCGTTTGGTCGTGGAATATTCTTTCTGTCAGAGAATATTCGTACTACGGCGCAGCTATTTGTGGGCCCCATAACGGAAAGCGATTGGATGAAGAAAACGATAAAATTGAGTTTTTATAAATAACGACGTAGTTGTTACCGTTAACACTGTTGAAATACCTGGTGGTTAAAATACAGTAATGCGCGTAGTTGTACAGTAGCACGCGGTATTGCACATTATTTTTTTTTCAATTATTGATTCTTACGTGAGAAGACACTACTCAATAATTGTTACAGTAGTTACTGTTCAATATTTTATTTTATTGATTCAATAATTGCTGCCTTAATATTTTATATTATTGTTATTTCAATAATTGTTGCTACACAGTATTTTCCATTATCAGATCAATAATTCATATTATTTGAATAATATTATTAGATAGCATTATTGGCAATGTCTAGAAAGTTCTGTCTAAGGAGAGGTTTGGTCACCTAATTGCGCGCCAGTAAGGAGAAATCCTTATTGGAATGCCCCCTCTTTCCTGGGAACGGCCTGATTGCCATAATTGTGACTCTGTAATATTATTTGTGAATAATTAATTATTGATTCATATGATAAGGAAATATTTATTTTATGTGGATATAAATGAGAGATATATTTTTGTGGTTAAAAATGAAGGAGTTAATGTTGAGGTTTTTATCAGTATTTTTGTCGGAATGGAGGTATTAAAAATTAGGATTTTTGAGATATTTTGAGGGGGTTATAATTTTTAATCCGACCGTTGGATCGTGGTAATTTTTGGATATGTTATACATATATAAGTTGAGTATATAAATTTTGAACCGTTAAAAATAAACGTATGATTTATTATGAATTTTACGAGATGACTGGTTCAGAAATTGTTGAAGTTTTAGAATTTATCATTTTGGTAGAAAATTCTAGAATAGGTGGGCCCCACTTTTGGTTGGTGAAAAAATATACTGAAATTTTTATTCAAATATGGTGGGTGGGATAGTAGCAGGTAAAGCCATCAGGTTGCAGGTTAAGTCTGCTTTGGCGTGCTAATATTTTCCTATAAATAGAGGGCTAAGTTAGAATTGAAAATCACACCAGAAACATAAGCTTTCTCTCTATCTCTCTCTATATTATGAAGCATATTTTGTGAGTATTTAGATACTTTGAGAGTTGTTATTCAGTGTAAGTTTCCTTCGACTTTACATTCCAGTCAGAAATACTGCACTTTTGAGGTAAGGGATAATAAGAGATTTTAAGGGTTGTTATGTTTTTCAGTTTCGTAATTTTTTAGACCTTCAGAAAATTCTGAAAAAATTTGAAATGATATTTTGATGAGTTTTATTAATTGTGTCCAAAAATGGTGATTTTTGGATGTATAGATTAAGAGTTATGAATTTTATGGGAAAAGACTATTTTAAAAATAACCGCTTATAACTCCTTGTGGTTAACTCCAAAATTGGTAAAATTTTTATTGGGAGTACATGTATATGATAGAAGTATACTCTGTGAATTTCAGAATTTTTAGATAAAAGTACAATTTATGATAAATATCTAAATATTTGGCGGTTTTGGCCATATGAAAAATAGTAAATGAATTTTAAAAATTCTGAGAAAAATATATGTTCACTATGGGACTATATTATGCTAAATCCCAGAAAAGAAATATTTTTGAAACTGATTTGGTATTTTTTATGAAAATAGACTAGTTATGAATAAATGAATTAAATATGTTATGTGAAGGAAGAAAATTGAAAAATAGGATTTTATGGCTTGATAATCCTATATGAGGTATATGCAGATTTTTGATGAGGGTTTTGATTATTGGTGATGAAATCTTATGAGTTTGACATTTTATGATGATTAAATTTATTAATTATTAAAGTGTAAACAATTAAAATAAATTGTTTATAAGTTTAAAGAAATGTTATTCTTTCAATATCATTATACCGAAATATTGGTACGAATTTTATTGTGAAATTTCTATCTTTTTGAGTCGGGATTACTATTCATGAGTTACTATTCACGAAAAAAAAATTAGTTTCTTTTTCTGACCAAATTATCGTTGATTTATGATTGTTGCTCTTGAAAATAAATGCAGTTACTGATAATATTATTTTTATTATCATATATAATATTTTTATAACCCTGATGTTGAATTTCTCTTTCACTTGAGTGTAAAGATGGGTAAATTATTGGTATGATCGTGACTGAGGAATATCTTTGGCCTGTAGTGCAAAGATGAATTGTTAACTGGTATGATCATGACCATTGAATTTATAATTGAATATCTTTAGCTTAAGTGTAAAGATGAATTGATTAACATGGTTATAATTATTGTTTATATAAATTCTGAAATGATTATATATTTCTTTGAGATATTAATATATTTGGCCTGTAGTGCAAATATGAACTGTTGATGAATATATTTGGCATGTAGTGCAAATATGAACTGTTGAGGAATATCTTTGGCCTGTAGTGCAAAGATGAATTGTTGATGAATATCTTTGGCCTGTAGTGCAAAGATGATTTGTGGTTGAATATCTTTGGCCTGTAGTGCAAAGATGACCTATTGATGAATATCTTTGGCCTGTAGTGCAAAGATGGTCTGTTGATGAATATCTTTGGCCGTAGTGCAAAGATGAATTATTAGTATGATTATGAACAGAAAATGTGATTTGGTGTAACCATGATCTTTGATGTTTCAGGTAAAGATAGGTGATGAAAATTATCTTCGTCCTGGATGAGAAGAGGAATTTAGAACTACAATTATGATTATGAGTTATTCATATGATTGTGGACCAGAATTGTTGATTGATGTTACAGGGATAAAATATTGTTGGTGGATTTTTAACATAGAGAAGATAATAAACTTTGTAGTCTATTTGACTCTTCTAATGGATTGCACGTTCCGCTGCAACTATGGTTGAAAATTTTTATCATCTACCATATGTTCTAAATCTCTGATTTATTACTGATGAAGACTATTGATAATTTATTTATCTTTAGTCATGATATTCTTTACTGGGCTAGTTGTGCTCACCCTTCTGTTCATAATTCTTTCAGGTAATAAGAGTGTAGCTGGGTCGAGCGGGGGTAATAGGGGAATAGAACGGTGGTCATCATTTAGGAGTTATATTTGGTGAATCATCTAGGGTGAAGCGAACCCAACGTTGGAAGGGTGTTTTGCCACTATCATATAAGATGTCTAACGACATATAGCCTCGTGTCATCATAAGACAGGATTGTGCTCATCCACTTGCTGAGTATATTTACGAGCACTACCTATATAATCTTGGTGTTTGTTTGATGTATAATTCTCAATTAGAGACAGTGGAGATAATGATAAGTCAAGAGAAGACTCACCATTGGGAAGAATATGATAGTAATCTTCTCGTTTTTCTTTGGGGTATATTAGATCAACCAAGGATAATTCTGTGGCCATATGATATCTATCATAACCTAGAAGCATGGCCTCCCATGTACCAAGGTTTCCTTGAGCACTTTCCAAATATTTTAATTTCTAAAACAGTCTTTGACTATACCTTTATGCAAGGTGCCACTGTGAGGTGTTGTCCACGGTTGGGACATGTGTCACATTTGGTATATATTTGTATCCAAACTCACAACATACGTGTTGTTGTATTTTGCACGACAATTGTTGTAATAAAGTTGTAGTTGTTTTCTGTACCATGTATTTGGCGACTCAGAATGGGTTGGATGGAATGGACCTATTTTGGGGTCGTTACATTTTGGTATCAGAGCTTAGGGATATGGTCTCTGGCGGAGATCGAAAAATATAACTAGGAGGGGAGAGATGAGTAAATCATTCGCTAGTGTGTCCTACCTAAGCTTATTTGTTGGTGAGTCATAATATCGGGATATTATGTGATATGTTAATTTGTTAAATTAACCCTTGTTTTGAAGCTGTATTCTAGAATGATATCTGAAATACAGGAGATGAGCAATGGAGAAATCATGATGACAGGGAAGATGGAATCTGAAATGAAAGCAAGGTATTCTCAACTCTTTGAATTACCAGGTACGTAAATTTCGAGGACGAAATTTCATAAGGAGGGGAGATTGTAAGACCCCAAATTTTATGAAATAAAAGTATTCAATTTTTCTATTTAGTAAATGGTTAAATTGATAAAAAGTTAAAGTTAAGGGTGATATATGAATATTTTTCAAAATAAGCAAGTGGTTGTAAAATATTCATTTTGTCGGGGCATATTCGTTTGGTCGTGGAATATTCTTTCTGTCGGGAAATATTCGTACTACGGCGCAGCTATTTGTGGGCCCCATAACGGAAAACGATTGGATGAAGAAAACGACAAAATTGAGTTTTTATAAATAACGGTGTAGTTGTTACCGTTAACACTGTTGGAAAACCTGGTGGTTAAAATACAGTAATACGCGTAGTTGTACAGTAGCACACGGTATTGCAAAGTATTTTTTTTTAATTATTGATTCTTACGTGAGAAGGCACTACTCAATAATTGTTACAGTAGTTACTGTTCAATATTTTATTTTATTGATTCAATAATTGCTGCCTTAATATTTTATATTATTGTTATTTTAATAATTGTTGCTACACAGTATTTTCTATTATCAGATCAATAATTCATATTATTTGAATAATATTATTAGATAGCATTATTGGCAATGTCTAGAAAGTTCTGTCTAAGGAGAGGTTTGGTCACCTAATTGCGCGCCAGTAAGGAGAAATCCTTATTGGAATGCCCCCTCTTTCCTGGGAACGGCCTGATTGTCATAATTGTGACTCTGTAATATTATTTGTGAATAATTAATTATTGATTCATATAATAAGGAAATATTTATTTTATGTGGATATAAATGAGAGATATATTTTTGTGGTTAAAAATGAAGGAGTTAATGTTGAGGTTTTTATCAGTATTTTTGTCGGAATGGAGGTATTAAAAATTAGAATTTTTGAGATATTTTGAGGGGGTTATAATTTTTAATCCGACCGTTGGATCGTGGTAATTTTTGGATATGTTATACATATATAAGTTGAGTATATAAATTTTGAACCGTTAAAAATAAACGTATGATTTATTATGAATTTTATGAGATGACTGGTTCAGAAATTGTTGAAGTTTCGGAATTTATCATTTTGGTGAAAAATTCTAGAATTGGTGGGCCCCACTCTTGGTTGGTGAAGAAATGTGCTGAGATTTTTATTCAAATATGGTGGGTGGGAAAAGTAGCAGGTAAAGCCATCAGGTTACAGGTTAAGTCTGCTTCGGCGTGCTAACATTTTCCTATAAATAGAGGGCTAAGTTAGAATTGAAAATCACACCAGAAACATAAGCTTTCTCTCTTTCTCTCTCTATATTATGAAGCATATTTTGTGAGTATTTAGATACTTTGAGAGTTGTTATTCAGTGCAAGTTTCCTTCGACTTTACATTCCAGTCAGAAATACTGCACTTTTGAGGTAAGGGATAATAAGAGATTTTAAGGGTTGTTATGTTTTTCAGTTTCGTAATTTTTCAGACCTTCAGAAAATTCTGAAAAAATTTGAAATGATATTTTGATGAGTTTTATTGATTGTGTCCAAAAATGGTGATTTTTGGATGTATAGATTAAGAGTTATGAATTTTATGGGAAAAGACTATTTTAAAAGTAACCGCTTATAACTCCTTGTGGTTAACTCCAAAATTGGTGAAATTTTTATTGGGAGTACATGTATATGATAGAAGTATACTCTGTGAATTTCAGAATTTTTGAATAAAAGTACAATTTATGATAAATGTCTAAATATTCGGCGGTTTTGGCCATATGAAAAATAGTTAATGAATTTTAAAAATTCTGAGAAAAATATATGTTCACTATGGGACTATATTATGCTAAATCCCAGAAAAGAAATATTTTTGAAACTGATTTGGTATTTTTTATGAAAATAGACTAGTTATAAATAAATGAATTAAATATGTTATGTGAAGGAAGAAAATTGAAAAATAGAATTTTATGTCTTGATAATCCTGTATGAGGTATATGCAGATTTTTTATGAGGGTTTTGGTTATTGGTGATGAAATCTTATGAGTTTGACATTTTATGATGATTAAATATATTAATTAGTAAAGTGTAAATAATTAAAATAAATTGTTTATAAGTTTAAAGAAATGTTATTCTTTCAATATCATTATACCGAAATATTGGTATAAATTTTATTGTGAAATTTTTATCTTTTTGAGTCGGAGTTACTATTCACGAAAAAAAAATTAGTTTCTTTTTCTGACCAAATTATCGTTGATTTATGATTGTTGCTCTTGAAAATAAATGCAGTTATTGATAATATTATTTTTATTATCATATATAACATTTTTATAACCTTAATGTTGAATTTCTCTTTCACTTGAGTGTAAAGATGGGTAAATTATTGGTATGATCGTGACTGAGGAATATCTTTGGCCTGTAGTGCAAAGATGAATTGTTAACTGGTATGATCATTACCATTGAATTTATAATTGAATATCTTTAGCTTAAGTGTAAAGATGAATTGATTAACATGGTTATAATTATTGTTTATATAAATTCTGAAATGATTATATATTTCTTTAAGATATTAATATATTTGGCATGTAGTGCAAATATGAACTGTTGATGAATATATTTGGCATGTAGTGCAAATATGAACTGTTGAGGAATATCTTTGACCTGTAGTGCAAAGATAAATTGTTGATGAATATCTTTGGCCTGTAGTGCAAAGATGGTCGGTTGATGAATATCTTTGGCCGTAGTGCAAAGATGAATTATTAGTATGATTATGAACAGAAAATGTGATTTGGTGTAACCATGATCTTTGATGTTTCAGGTAAAGATAGGTGATGAAAATTATCTTCGTCCTGGATGAGAAGAGGAATTTAGAACTACAATTATGATTATGAGTTATTCATATGATTGTGGACCAGAATTGTTAATTGATGTTACAGGGATAAAACATTGTTGGTGGATTTTTAACATGGAGAAGATAATAAACTTTGTAGTCTATTTGACTCTTCTAATGGATTGCACGTTCCGCTACAACTATGGTTGAAAATTTTTATCATCTATCATATGTTCTAAATCTCTGATTTATTACTGATGAAGACTATTGATAATTTATTTATCTTTAGTCATGATATTCTTTACTGGGCTAGTTGTGCTCACCCTTCTGTTCACAATTTCTTTCAGGTAATAAGAGTGTAGCTGGGTCGAGCGGGGGTAACAGGGGAATAGAACGGTGGTCATCATTTAGGAGTTATATTTGGTGAATCATCTAGGGTGAAGCGAACCCAACGTTGGAAGGGTGTTTTGCCACTATCATACAAGATGTCTAATGACATACAACCTCGTGTCATCATAAGACAGGATTGTGCTCATCCACTTGCTGAGTATATTTACGAGCACTACCTATATAATCTTGGTGTTTGTTTGATGTATAATTCTCAATTAGAGACAGTGGAGATAATGATAAGTCAAGAGAAGACTCACCATTGGGAAAAATATGATAGTAATCTTCTCATTTTTTTTGGGGTATATTGGATCAACCAATAATAATTCTGTGGCCATATGATATCTATCATAACCTAGAAGCATGGCCTCCCATGTACGAAGGTTTTCTTGAGCACTTCCCAAAGATTCTAATTTCTAAAACAGTCTTTGACTATACCTTTATGTAAGGTGTCACTGTGAGGTGCTGTCCACGGTTGGGACATGTGTCACATTTGGTATATATTTGTATCCAAACTCACAGCATATGTGTTGTTGTATTTTGCACAACAATTATTGTAATAAAGTTGTAGTTATTTTCTGTACCATGTATTTGGCGACTCAGAATGGGTTGGATGGAATGGACCTATTTTGGGGTCGTTACACCTTATGTCCATTCCATATGAAATTTAATTCTCTACAACTTCGTAGAAGAAATTTTTTCCAAATTCCGAATGAAAAATGACCCGAATTTACATACGAATGAAATCTCATAGCATTCTATCCTTGAAAATTTTCTTACGGATCAAATTTACCGCACACCCACTTTGGCCAACAAAAATTAGAATATTTCACACACAAGTGGGGCCCACTCAATTAAAAAAAATCCTCCACCAAATATTTTATACATTTTAATCCTCAAAAATACCATTCAGACCCAATTTGCACTTTTTCTCCTCATTTTATTCATATACCATGAATTTAGTGTAAAAATATTACCATTATTATATTATTATATTATGACATTATACATTTATAATTTAATATAATAATATATTTGAATAAATTATTTTATCATAAAAGATAAAATATTAATTTTCAACAATTGTCACTTTTCTAAAAATTTCTCCATTTATATACACATTAAATAAATATCATATAAATCAACAATTAATTATTCACAAATAATATTACAGAAATACAATATTAATAACCAGATCATTTCCAGGAAAGAGGGGACTTTCTGATAAGGATTTTTCCTTACTGGCACGCAATTAAATAACATAATCCCTTTCCTCGACAGAATTATAGACATTGTCAATAATATTATCTAATAATATTATTCAAATAATATGAATTATTGGTTTGATAATGTAAAATAGTGTGTAGTGATAATTTTTGAAACAACAATAATATAAAATAATATGCAATACCGTGTGCTACTGTGTAACAATGCGTATTACTTTATTTTAACCACCGGTTATTTCAACAGTGTTAACGGTAACAACTACGCCGTTATTTTTAGAAAACTCATTCCTGTCGTTTTCTTCATCAGATAATTTTTCGTTACGGGACCCATAAATGGCTGCGCCGTCGTACGAATATTCCCCGACAACAAGAATATTCCACAACCAAACGAATATTTTTCGACAACAATAAATATTTTATAACCACTTGCTTATTTTGTAAACTTTACATATATCACCTTTAACTTTAACTTTTTATCAATTTAACCATTTACTGAATAATAATTATAAGAAAAATTGAATATTTTTATTTCATAAAATTTGAGGTCTTACAATCTCCCCTCCTTATGAAGTTTCGTCCCCGAAATGTACATACCTTGTATTTCAAATAGTTGAGAATACCTTGCTTTCATTTCAGATTCTATCTCCCCGGTCATCTCTTCTGTATCATGATTTCTCCATTGCTCATTTCCTGTATTTCAGATATCATTCTAGAATACAGTTTCAAAACAAAGGTTAACTGACATATCATAATTTGGCAACTAATAAAGTAACAAAAATTAGCTTAGGTAGGACACACACTAGTGAAGGATTTTACTCGTCTCTCCCCTCCTAGTTCTAATCCCGGATCTCTGCTAGAGATCATATCCCTAAGCTCTGATACCAAATGTGACGCCCCCAAAATAGGTCCACAAAACTCATTCTGAGTCGCCAATTACATGGTACAGAAAATAACTACAAACTTCATTAATCCAACTGTCATGCAAAATACGACAACACACATGCTGTGAGTTTCAATACAAATATATGTAACTTTCATGGTACCTCAACCACAACACCTTACAATGGTACCTTACATAAAGGTACAGTCAATAACTGTAAGACCCCAACTTTTATGAATAAAGATTAATTTTTTTCGAAATATATTTTTGAATATTATGATGTGGATTTGATATAATGTTATAGCTGTGGGTAATATTTATAAATTTTACAAAGTAAGCAAGTTGTTATAAAATATTCGATTGGTCGGGGAATATTCGTTTTAACAGGAAATATTCGTACGACGGCACAATCATTGGTGGACCCCACAATGGAAGTACTGTCGGAGTTAGAAAACGACAGAAATAACTTTTTATAAAAATAACGGCGAAAGTTTTACCGTTAAAACTGTTGAAATACCCGGTGGTAAAAATACAGTAATACGCGTGGTTGCATAGTAGCACACGGTATTGATTATTGATACTTACGTGAGAAGTCACTCAGTTATACTCAATTATTGCTATAGTAATTGCTGCATAATATCTCTCATATTATTGATTTAATTATTATCACAGTATCATCTGCATAATATTTTATATTATTAAATCAATAATTGAGATGACAAAGTTATTCATATTATTATTTGTAATATTGACGATGTCTAGAAAGTTCTGTCAAGGAGAGGTTTGGTCACCTAATTGCGCGCCAATTAGGAGAAATCCTTATCGAAAAGCCCTTTCTTTCCTGGAAATGGTCTGGTTGTTAAATATTATGAGTTATATTATTAATAATGAGTAAGTTCGTGTTGATTAAAGATGAAATTGATATTTCTATTGGAATTATTAGTGTTAGTGGAAATCGATATTTATTTCTATAATAATTGACTTCTGGAGGTTATATTAACCAATCAGGTAATTAATCGGATAAATAAGTAATTAACTATTGATTCACATGCATGTACTATTAGGATAGGTGGTGCAAGATTGATAATACTTGCATGACTAAATTAAAAATAGAGGTATAGATGAATGTACTATACTGTAACTATTTTTTCACATGTATAGAACTATTGATTAACATGCATGTACTATTAGGGGAGGTGGTGCAAGTTTGATAATACTTGCAGGACTAAATAAAAAATGAAGAAAAAGATGAAGGTATTATACTGTAATATTTCGAGCCCCAAAACGTGCAATTATCTAAACTATATTTTCTTATAAATAGAAGCTCATTCTTCTTTCATTCTCACCAATTCACTAAGATTCACAAGAGTAATTATAGATAGAGAAGCTATAGAGAGAAAGAAGAAGAGAAGTCTGCTACTTCACTATTCCGGTATCTAGTCTCTTTCTGAGGTAAGAGATATTATTTTTTTCAATATTCGTAAGAAATAATATTTTCTTCCATACTTTGTAGTATGTGAGTAATATTATTTCGTTTCGTATTCTTAATTCTACACTCATTTTGTTAAAGTATTGCTTCTATACTATGTGAAATTAGTAGAATATTCTTGAAATTTGTGTTTCATCCAGTATCGTTTCACAAGTATATTTTTTGAACATTCTTGTTAAATTTTAAGTTTTTCATGCCAGAGTACTGTTCATAAGGTACTATTCACAAAGTACTATTCACTAGGTACTATTTATAAAGTACTATTCATAGTTTACTATTTATAGAGTACTATTTACGGGGTACTATTCACAGAGTACTATTCCTGAAGTACTATTCACTCGGGTACTATTCACCCGGGGTACTATTCATGATAAAAATTAATTTCTTTGCTGTCCAAATCATTTTGGATACAATATTATTCTTGAATTTTACTCCACAAAGCAGTATCATGTTGACAATCTGGACATTATTGAATTCTGTATAAATTAAATTGTTAAAGTCTTTAATATTTATCCTTTGCTTTCATTTAATTGAATTTTTATATCATTATCATTGTCATCAATATCATGCTTATATTATGATGAAAGTCATCTGTGGCCGTAGTGCATAGATGGACTTGGTATGATTATGACCAGTGTAAGACCCTGAATTTTATGAAATATAAGTCTAATTTAATTTGTGATTATTAATTTTAAAATTTTAAAATGTTAAATTGTTAAATGGTCAAACGAACATTTAATCGGATAAATGAGCTAATAAAAGAGGGAAGGGATGGGATACTCCCACCTTATTTTTCCACTCACGGGAAGAATAAGGAAATTAGAGAGACAAAAGAAAAACATGTGGGGAATGAAGAAGAAAAGAAGGGAAAAAAAGGAAGAAAATGAGGGAAGGAAGAAGAGAAAAAAGGGAGAGAGAATAAGGAAAAAGTAGGAGAAATAAAGAGAGAGAGAGAAAAAAAAAAGAGAAGATCCATTAGCCCTCTCCCTCATTTCATCCTCCCGTATCCCAAAATTCAGAAGAGAAATAGAGAGAGAAAAAAGAAGAAGAAGAAGAAGAAGAAGGAGAAGAAGAAGAAGAAGGAAGAAAATCTTTAAAGATAATGAATAAAACCTTGATTAATCCTTTGATTTTCATAATAGAAGTTAAGTTTTATGATGTTGGTGTATTTATATTTGTATGTGATAGATTAAACTTACAAAAATGTGAATCAAAGGAAAGAAATCAAGAAATCAAATGAAAAACAAAATTTGAAAATTTTCATAAAAATTAGTTTACTACTTGATTTTGTAAAATCCATAACTCTTTGTGTATAATGAGTTAGGAGATGAGCCATATATCAAAAGAAAGCCCTGGAAGTAAGCTAAACGCAGAAATTTGAATCACCCAAAAATTCTTTGTAGATATTCCGTGGTGACAGTTTGAGTGAAACTGATCCGAAGGATTTATAGTTCGGAAAATCAGTTTTATTAAACTTTATTGCGTGAGTTATAATATTTAATCTGATCGTTGGATAGTTATGGTTTTTGAATATGTTATACATATATAAGTTGAGTATATGTCCACAAATTCTGAACCATTAAAGAATAAAGTATAATTTTTTATGATTTTCGTGAGGTGGCTGGTTCAGATATTTTCGAGCAGCACTTTCGGTAAGACTATTTCTCTATGTTAGAGTCAGAATTTGAAAAATACTTTCTTCTACAAAGTTATAGAGAATTACATTTTACATGAAAAGGACATAAAATCTGCATTTTTCTGATAAAAGTGCTAATTATTATGAATTATCGAAGTTTCTGAATATTGGAATTTATAATTAATTTATCAAAAAAATTATTTGGGCTGAAATATTTTTATAAAATGCTTATAATATCATCTTAGAATTTCTGTAAAATTTTTGATGAATTATTGAAAAGCAGAAGTAATTATTGTATTTTTAAACTATTTATAGTTAGTTTGAAAAATAGAAGAAAATCATAGAAAATTCTATGAATGATGAAAAATTATGAAACTTGGTGAAAAATCTTATAATATTATTTTATAATTTCTGGACAGTTTTGGAAAATTTTTGAATAACAGAAATATTTATTGTATTTTAAGCTATTTGTTGTTAGTTTAAAAATAGAGGAAATTCATTAAAAATTCCATGAATAGTGGAAAATTATGAAATTTACTGAAAAATATTATAATAATATAAGATTAATATTGATGATGTTTTAAAGATATAAAAATATGTGGAGTTAGTATTTCTATTTTGAAGTTATTAAATGATAGTTTTTATAAATAGAAATAATTATTAAAAATTGTTGGATAATCTGCAAAATATGAAATTTTTTTAGAAAGTTCAGAATACTATTTTAAATATTTTAGAAGTGTTAGTAAGCTCATGAGGTGTCGGGATGTAAACGAACAAGTAACGAATGAGTTATGATAAAAACAAAAATAATATTTTTGTTAAAATAAAAATGGTGATAATATCATAATAGTGGATTGTCATATATGAGATTTTATATTTTTCAAGTTTTATTATTCACTTCTAAAGTTTTGGAATATGAATAATAATTTTATGCGATAAATAAAGACAACTTGAATGAATAATGAATTATTAGTTGGTTTATATGTTATTCGAGATAATTATGATTTGATGTTGATCATTACTTTTAATAGAATTTAAATTATTTATAAGTAAGGTATTGGTTTGATTCTTACGTAAGAAGTCACTCGGTATTTTATTCAATAATTGTCACAGTAGTTATTGCACAGTGATTAATTATATTATTGATTTCTAATTACGTAAGAAGTCACTCAGTATTTATTTCAATAATTGTCACAGTAGTTATTACACAGTGACTCATATTAATTGATATGATATAATTAAACCAGTTGACAGTATTGAGAGTCTATGTTAATAATTGTGAATAATGGTTTAAAGATTGAAAAGGGTGTTGATTAAAGATAAGTATGATATACAGATGTTTGTTCAATTATTTTTTTTTTACAAAAGTAAGTTTGGCAGGACTTGCCGACACTCTACTTTTTCTAAAGTAGTATGGACCACAACTCTATTATTGAACAAATTTTATTAAAACGTGTACAAGTTAGTTTAATTTTCTCTGTGGGACCATAAATTCCACTACTATTATTATAAACTTCATTTGGTTATTTTGTCAAAGCGGGTGTGCTAGTTGTTTACTAAATTTTTAGTATAAATAGGTTACTCGGTTGAGTAACTAAACACACACCATCACTACACTAAAAATATAGAATTCTTTTACTACAATATTGTGAGTACTATAATATTGTGAGTATTTCTATTGAGTGCAATGTTAATCCAAGTGTAGATAAGGAATGCAAGCATTGTTTAAGTTGATCAATTTCACAGAAAGCAGAATCAAGTCACATGCTAAAGTAAAGGATATCATTATTGTGGTAAGAGGGTATCATTTTTTTATGGTAAAAAGAATATCATTTTCTTTCATACTCCATATTATTGTAAGATATTATTATTCGTTTATTCAGTTTATCATTAAATAGTGAAAAGTCCTGAAAGGATTAGAATATCCTTAATAGTTTGTGCTTCATCTATTATTATGTTATCAATGTGGACTCTGGATAATTAAGTTGAAAATATCTAAGATCTATGTTATCTTATTATTCTGATTATTCATGTTTATTCATTATATACATCATTATCATCATTCTCATGCTTATATTGTGTTGAAAGTCATCTTTGGCCCGTAGTGCATAGATGGACTTGGTATGATTATGACCAGGGATTTTTCGGTATAATCATGACCGTAATGTTACAAATGATGTGGTAAAAGTCATCTTTGGGCCGTAGTGCATAGATGGACTTGGTATGATTATGACCAGGGATTATTCGGTATAATCATAACCGTAATGTTACAAATGATGTGGTAAAAATCTTCTTTGGCTTACGTGCAAAGATGGACAGTTGATTGGCATGATTATGACCAGAGATTATTCGGTATAATCATAACCATTAATGAAAACACGATTATCTTTAGCCTGTAGTTTATGGATAATTCGTGGTCGTGATACTATTGAGCTGAGTCTCAACGTTATTGATTTTACAGTTGTATGTCTTTGGCTTACGTGCAAAGATGGACAGTTGATTGGCATGATTATGACTAGAAATTATTCGGTATAATCATGACCATTGATGAAAACACGATTATCCTTGGCCTGTAGTGCATGGATAATTCGTGGTCGTGATATTATTGAGCTGAGTCTCAGCATTATTGATTTTACAGTTGTATGTCTTAGGCTTATATTGCAAAGATGGACTGTTGATTTACCTGATTATAAATATAAATTGTGAATTTAATTATAATCTGTGGTGGTTCAAGTGAAGACAGGTGATGAGAGTTCTCTTTGTCTTGGGTATAACAAAGAACTGTTGATGAGTATTACAAGAATGAAATATTAACGATGGACTTTTAATCTATAGGAGATAGTAGACATTATGTTCTTCTTGACTCTTCTAATAGATTGTTGATTCCGCTGCTATTATGGTAATAAAAGTGTAGCTGGAACTAGCAGAGAGAACATGGGTATAAAGTGGTGATACGAATTAGTCACAAGCCTAATCAAATTATGAAACGGTGGGGCATAATAATTGTACTGAGAATTTAAAATGTGTGTGACATATTTTATACATCATTTAATAGTTATATTTGGTGAACTAAATAGGGTGATGCGAACTCAAATTTGAAAGCGTCAAAATGCACTCCATTAGAATAAGGAGGACATAAATCTTCTCGTATTCCTTTGGAGACTTAAAATATTTGCTGCTGTACTTTATCTGGCATTGTAATAATTTGAGTATGAATATTATCGTATTATATACGTTACAATATTTGTATTGAAACTCACAGTATATGAGTCGTCGTATTTTACACGACAGTTATATAAATGAGGTTATTAGTAGTGTATTTTCTGGCGACCCAAGATGGGTGATGTATACCTATTTTGGGGGCGTCACAACCAGGAATTATTCGGTATAATCATGACCATAATGTTATAAATGATGTGGTAAAAGTCCTCATTGGCCCGTAGTGCATTGATGGACAGTGGTTGGCATGATCATGACCATTGGTGAAAACACGAATATCCTTGGCCTGTAGTACATGGATAATTTGTGGTCATGATACTAATGAATATCTTTGGTCGTAGTGTAGGGAAGATTCGATGATGTGGATTATTTATTATGCTGAGTCTCAATGATAAAATTGATGATAAACTTTTTAAATCATAGAAGATAGTAGATATCATGCTCTACTTGACTCTTCTAATGGATTGCTTGTTCCGCTGCAGTTAAACTTGATGTTTATTATATTTTATCAATTTAACATTGTTGAAGGCTAACGATAATTTATTTTACATTATCTTAGTCATAATATTTCTTACTGGGCTAGTTGAGCTCACCCTTTGCTTTCGTTGTTCTCTTCAGGAAATGAGAACGTAGCCGGGACTAGTCGGGGAATGGAGTGACGGTCCGATATGGTTGTTTTAGTAGTCCTCACCATTTAGTCTGATAATAAATGTAATGATGATTGAATTTGAGTTTGGATATTGTCTAAAAGACAATATTCTTGTTAAAACTCTCAGCTATGCTTTGTCGTATTTTACACGACAGCCGTATAATTAAGTTTGTATTTAAATTCTGTACCCTGTATTTGGCGACTTAAGATGGGTGATGTATACCTATTTTGGGGGCGTCACAATAACTGTTTTAGAAATTAAATCTTTGGAAAATGCTCAAGAAAAACTTCATACATGGGAGGCCATGCATCTAAGTTATAATAGATATCATATGACTTGAGAATCATCCTTGGTTGACCCAATAGACCCCAAAGAAAAATGAGAAGATTGCTATCATGTTCTTTCCAATGGCGAGTCTTCTCTTGTCATATAATTATCTCCATTGTCTCCAACTGGGAATTATATTTCAACCAAACTCCAAGATTATATAGGTAGTGCTCATTGATAAAATCAGCAAGTGGATGTGCACAACCCTGTCTTATGATAACACAAAGTCGTATATCATTAGACATCTTGTATGATAGTGGCAAAACACCCTTCTAAAGTTGGGTTCACCTCACCCTATTCGGTTCACCAAAATCAACGGTTAAATGACATATAAAATACGACACACTATCTAAAATTCTCAATAAAATTATTTACATACTATTTAGGGGAAACCTCAACAGTTATAGACCACCGTTCTATTCCCCTGTTACCCCCGTTCGACCCAGCTACACTCTTATTACCTAAAAGGAATTGTGAAGCAAAAGGGTGAGCACAACTAGCCCAGTAAAGAATATCATGACTAAAGATAATTAAATTATCAATAGCCTTCGTCAGTAATAAATCAGAGATTTAGAACATATGGTGGATGATAAAACTTTTCAACCATAGTTGCCGCGGAACGAGCAATCCATTAGAAGAGTCAAATAGACCATAAAGTCTATTATCTTCTCCATGTTCATAATCATACTAATAAATTCATCTTTGCACTACGGGCCAAAGATATTCATCAACAGCTCATCTTTGCACTACAGCCCATAGATATTCAACAACAGGTCATCTTTGCACTACAGGCCAAAGGTATTTAACAACAGGTCATCTTTGCACTACAGGCCAAAGATATTGAACAACATGTCATCTTTGCACTGCGGGCCAAAGATATCCAACAACATATCATCTTTGCACTACAAGCCAAAGAAAACTTCCGGTACAATATAAGCATGAGAATGATGACAATGATATAAAGATTCAATCAAGTGAGATAAAGGATAAATTTTAGAGAATTATAATTCAATTTATCCAGTGTTCAAAAATATCCAAATTGTTAATATGATAACTGCTTTGTCAAGAAAAATTCAAGAATAATATTCATGTATCAAAAATAATTTGGACAGAAAAAAATCAATTTTTGTCATGAATAGTACCCCGGGTAAATAGTACCCGAGTGAATAGTATCCCGTGAATAGTAATTCGTGAATAGTAACCCGACATAAAAATATGGAAATTTATCAAGAAAGTTCATATCAATATTCCCGTGAAATGATATTAGATGAAGCGCAAAACTTAAGGAATTTCTAATCATTTCAGGAATTACAGAAGCAATACTTATCATAATAAGTTTAAATTTAGGAATACGGAAAAAAATAATATCCCTTCCATAATATGGAGTATGAAAGAAAATAATATTTTTTTACGAGTATTGCAAAAAAATAATATCCTTTACCATCCCTTACTTCAAAAGAATATCACTTCTGACTGGAATATCGGATATAATACTGAAGGAAATTACACTGTATAATATATCTAAATACTCACAAAATACGCTCGATATTATAGAGAGAGAAACTTCTGATTTTGGTATGATTTTCAATTCTAACCTAAGCACTCTATTTATAGGAAAATGCTTAGAACACTAAAGTAAAAAATTTAATAAAATATTAATACTTTTATTTTTTTCTTACGCACACCACATCACAATCTCAGCACTCCATAAATGGGGCCCACCAAAATCTGCAAAATAAAGAGATAAAAAGGACAAGTGGGTCCCACCCCTTGTTTTTAATTTAAATAATATTCAAAAACTTAAATAATTCATAACAAATAGCCATTTTATCAGAAAAATACGAACCTTATGTCCATTCCATAGGAAATTTAATTCTCTACAACTTTATAGAAGAAAGTTTTTCAAAATTCCGAACGAAAAATGACCCGAATTTACATACGGATGAAATCTCATAGAATTCCATCCTTGAAAATTTACTTACGGATCAAATTCACCGCACACCCACTTTGGCCAACAAAAATCAACATATTTCACACGCAAGTGGGGTCCACTCAATTAAAAAAAATCCTCCATCAAAACTTTACACGTTTTAATGCTCAAAAATACCATTCAGACCCAATTTGCACTCTTCCTCCTTATTTTATTCATATACCGTGAATTTAGTGTAAAAATATTACCATTATTATATTATTATATTATTATATTATCACATTATACATTTATAATGTAATATTATAATATATTTGAATGAATTATTTTATCAGAAAAGATAAAATATCAATTTTCAACAATTGTCACTTTTCTAAAAATTCTTCCATTTATATACACATTAAATAAATATCATATAAATCAACAATTCATTATTTATAAATAATATTACAGAACTACAATATTAACAACCAGATCATTCTCAGGTGGATTTCTCCTTACTGGCGCGCAATTAAATAATCTAACCCATATCCTCGACATAATTTTCTAGACATTGTCAATAATGTTATCTAATAAAATCATTCAAATAATATGAATTATTGATTTGATAATGTAAAATATTGTGCAGTGATAATTATTGAAATAACAATAATATAAAATAATGTGCAATACCGTGTGCTACTGTGTAACAACGCGTATTAATTTATTTTAACCACCGGATATTTCAACAGTGTTAACGGTAACAACTACGTCGTTATTTTTAGAAAACTCATTCTTGTCGTTTTTTTCATCTGAAAATTTTTCGTTACAGGGCCCACAAATGGCTGCGCCGTCGTACGAATATTCCCCGACAACAAGAATATTCCACGACCAAACGAATATTCCCCGACAACAATAAATATTTTATAACCACTTGCTTATTTTGTAAACTTTACATATATCACCCTTAACTTTAACTTTTTATCAATTTAACCATTTACTGAATAATAATTATAAGAAAAATTAAATACTTTTATCTCATAAAATTCGGGGTCTTACAATCTCCCCTCCTTATGAAATTTCATCCCCGAAATTTACAAACCTGGTATTTCAAAGAGTTCAGAATATCTTGCTTTCATTTCAGATTCTATCTCCCCGGTCATATCTTCTGAATCATGATTTTTCCATTGCTCATTTCCTGTATTTCAGATATCATTCTAGAATACAGCTTCAAAACAAAGGTTAACTGACATATCATAATTTGGCAACTAATTAAGTAACAAAAATCAGCTTAGGTAGGACACATACTAGTAAAGGATTTTACTCGTCTCTCCCCTCCTAGTTCTAATCTTGGATCTCCGCCAGAGATTATATCCCTAAGCTCTAATACCAACTTTTGGTCAAAACGACGTAGTTTTGATCATTTACAGAATAGACGTAACTATTTGGACCCATAAAACGACGTAGCAAAACCAAAACTACGTAGTTTTAGGCTTAGTAGAAAAGGCGCGACAAAAACGACGTAGTTTTGGGCCGCCCGTTCAGACTTACACCCTTTCAGCAGATACAATTTTGATAATAAACGACACAATTTTGATAATTCTCAAAACGACACAGTTTTGGTAATAGAATTAAATAAATAAAATTTAATTAAAAATTTTAAATAAATTTTGTCTAAAAAAATTATATACAGGACCCAGACCCACGTGCCCCATGCCAGGAGCCCGAGCCAGGCCAGCCGGTCTGTCGGCGGTGGCGGCGCGCGTGTGTGGGTTCGAACCTAGCCTTGGTTAGGTCCTCTCCCTTCATCAAAAGTGGGGTGCCCCTTGGGGCCCAAACCCAAGAGTACTTTCCTTCTATATAAACATATTAAAAATTTAATTCCTAACCTATGTGGGACTTGATTTTTCCCACATGTATTTATTATCTTTTATCATTTTCAAGTGTGATCTTTGGGAGTTAATATCTCATTCATTACTCCATGGATTTGAGCTTCCAAATACTTAATTTAATCTACTCATAGAGTAGAACACATTAATATATGGAATCATTAAAAATAATTAATGACACTCACATTAATTTAGGCTCAAATTTTAACAATCCCCCACATGAATGATATTGACTGCCAGCCTTATACAAATGTTATGCAGACTCTGAGAGAAAGACAGAATTAGAAATCATCTGTATCGAGAGAGGTAGCTTTTGGCTTTGAATCTTCCCTTATGAAAAACTATCGGGTTTACTGGTTATCCAGTGAATGTGATGTCTTGAACTATCCAATCGTTTGTGTAAATCGAGACAATAGTAATTCACACAGAATCTTTCTAGACATTATTTGGTTCTCATGATTTTGTTCATTTTGGCCCTGAACAATCTCGGATTTATGAGTGCTTTAGAGAAGTATAGTCTTATCCTTCTCATAGAATTGGCTCAGTTCACACTTACATAGGTAATTCTTAATAAGAGTATCCTGCCATACTCCACATGTTTATCAAGATTTAAGAATTATTACAAGCATATCTTATCTTGTAACTGCTGCAGGTATCACTATCTCGTATCATAGGAATGAGCAAAAGAAATTAATTTCTTCATAGTGATTTGGTTAAATCATTCAAAATTTAGTTGTCCCTTTGAACATAGATCTTGGGATCTCCAGTCAACTAGGTTGGGTTTCCATCATGACGATCCTTGTTTATAGGCTTTAAACCTATTCCCCTCGAAGTTATTTTTACTTGCTCTCTAGTCAAACCTTTAGTCAACGGATCCGTTATATTTTTTTTCGACTTTATGTACTCAATATACATAATGTCGTTAGAGAGTAATTATTTTATGGTATTATGTCTACGACGAATATGTCTAAACTTACCATTATACATGTGACTATGTGCCCTTCCAATTACTGATTGACTATCACAATGGATACAAATAGGCGGCACAGGTTTAGGCCACATAAGAATATTTTCTAAAAAATTACGAAGACATTCAGCTTCTTCTCCAGCCTTATCCAATGCAATAAACTCAGATTCCATCTTGATAGAGCAATGCATGTTTGTTTAGAAGATTTCCATGATATTGTTCCTCCACCTAGTGTAAACACAAAACCACTAGTGGATTTAGAGTCTTTTGTATCTGATATCCAATTCGCATCACAGTATCCTTCAAGTACTGCTGGATATCTTGAGTAGTGCAATCCAAAATTTTAAGTATATTTTAAATACCTTAAAACTCTTATAATCGCTTTCCAGTGATCTTGTCCTGGATTGCTTGTAAATCTACTCAATTTATTGACGGCTTGTGCTATGTCAGGACGTGTACAATTCATTAAGTACATAAGGATTCTAATTATTTGTGCATACTCAGGTTGTGATATGCCCTCTCCTTTATTTTTAGACAAGTGTAGATTTATATCTACCGGTGTTCCCACAGGATTACAATCATGTTGATTGAATTTCCTAAGTATTTTCTCAATATAGTGTGATTGTGATAACACTAATCCATCCGATGTTTTAGAAATTTTAATTCCTAATATTACATCGGCAACACCCATGCCATTTATGTTAAACATATTATTTTAACATTCGTTTAGTAGTTTTAATGATTTTATTATTACTGCCCATAATAAGCATATCATCTACATAAAGACAAATAATAACATACCCATTCTTATTGTCCTTGACATAAACACATTTGTCACACTCATTTATTTTGAAACCATTTGATAATATTGCATTATCAAATTTTTCATGCCATTGTTTAGGTGCTTGTTTTAATCCATAAAGAGACTTTACAAGCCGACAAACTTTATTTTTTTATCCTGAAACAATAAATCCTTCTGGTTGTGCCATGTAGATTTCTTCTTCTAAATCTCCATTCAAGAAAGCTGTTTTTACATCCATTTGATGTATTTCTAAATTATATATAGCTGCAATGACTATTAACATCCTAATTGAGGATATTCTTGTCACAGGAGAATAAGTATCAAAATAATCTAAACCCTCCTTTTGTCTGTATCCTTTGATTACAAGTATTGCTTTATATTTGTCTATAGATCCATCTGCTTTCATTTTCTTCTTGAATATCCACTTATATCCAAGAGGTTTAGAGCCTGGTGGGAGATATACTAATTCCCACGTATTATTATGCAAAATGAATTCTACTTCACTATTTATAGCCTCTTTCTAATATGGAGCTTTAGGACTTGATATTGCTTCTTTATAGGTTTAAGGCTCGTTTTCTAACAAATAGGTTAGAAAATCCGGACAATAAGATTTTGATGTTCTAGCACGTTTACTGCGTCTAGGTTCATCAATATCTTCTAAACCATGATTACTGTCATTAACAGCATCATAAGTTCTTTTATTTGATCTTGTTTCTTGTTCGTTAGAACTTGGCTCTTGTTCCTTTTTATTAGGGAATACTGTTTCAAAGAATTCAACATCTTTTGACTCAATAATCATATTTTCATGTATTTCCTCTATTTTTGATTTATTAACCAAAAATCTATATGCACTGCTATTATTAGCATAACCTATGAATATATAATCTATTATTTTCAGTCCTATTTTCACCTTTTTGGGTGGAGGAACCATTACTTTTGCTAAACACCCCCACACTTTTAAGTGTTTATAAGACGGTTTACGTTCTTTCCATAATTCATAGGGTGTAACATTAGACTTCTTTTGAGGTATTCGGTTGAGAATATAATTTGCTGAAAGAATTGCTTCCCCCCATAAATTCTGAGGTAGCCCAGAACTTAATAGCAATGCATTCATCATTTCTTTTAAAGTTTTATTCTTTCTTTCTGCAACATCATTTTGTTGTGGTGAATAAGGTACAGTTGTTTGGTGTATTATACCATGTTGTGAACAAATTTTAACAAATAAAAATTCATATTCCCCACCTCTATCACTTCTAACTATCTTGATCTTTGTATCAAGTTGATTCTCAACCTCATTTTTGTAATGTTTAAACATTTCCAAAGCCTCATCTTTACTCCTCAATAAGTAAACATAACAATATATTGTACAATCATCTATAAAAGTGATAAAGTATTTCTTCCTTTTGTCTGTATATACTTTAAATCACAAATATGAGTGTGTATTAATTCAAGAGGTTCTGTACTTCTTTCAATTGATTTAAAAGAATATTTTCTAAGTTTTGCCTCAACACAAATTTCACATTTATGATTAGAGTTAATCTCACATTTTGGCAAATATTCCATATTAATTAATCTACTTATAATTAACATGTCCTAATCTACCATGCCATAAATTAGATGACTCAATCATATAAGCAGAAGATGTAATTTTATTAATATTGGAAGGTACAATAGTCATTACATTTATTTTGAAGAGCCCATTGCTCATATATCTCTTCCCCACATAGATCCCATTTTTAGTTAATACAAATTTGTTTGATATAAAGACTAATTTAAATCCCTTTTGACTAAGAAGGGATCCAGACACTAAATTTTTCCTAATATCAGGTACACGGAGCACGTTGTTGATGGTGAGTTCCTTGCCAGATGTCATCTTCAGAATCACATTTCCTTGTCCAGCAATCTTGGATGAAGAAGAATTTCCCATGTATAGATGTTCTCCATTATCATTTTCTTGATTTGTGGAGAACATCTTCCCGTCGGAACACACGTGGCGGGTTGCTCCAGCATCTACCCACCATTCTCTTGGATTCTCAACCATATTTATTTCTGAAACAACCGCTGAAAGGTTCATTTCAGAAACATCTTGAAGAAGACCATCCACTTCCGTTACATTGGCTTGTGCGGACTTCTTGTTCTGGTCTTTGCTTTTTCGACAATCCTTTTCCCTATGTCCGGGCTTGTCACAGATGTAGCATTTGCCTTGGAACTTCTTATTTGTTCCTTGTTGAGGCCCATTACCAGAGAATTTTCTCTTTTTGGACTTTGGACCTTGTTCCACCACGTTGGCTTTATACTCCACAAAGGTCCTTCCTGTTTTCTTTTCAGAGGCACGATTGTCCTCTTCTATCCTTAATCTTACGATTAAGTCTTCAAGTTTCATCTCTTTGCGTTTATGCTTGAGATAATTTTTGAAATCTTTCCACATAGGTGGTAGTTTTTCAATAATAGCAGCAACTTAGAAAGATTCACTTAATGACATACCTTCTGCATGTATTTCATGCAGGATTACTTGTAATTCTTGGACTTGGTTGATGACTGCCTTGGAATCCACCATCTTGTAGTCACTGCTAACTACGAATTTCTTCGTGCCAGCATATTCTGTTTTATATTTTTTATTCAAGGAATCCCATAATTCTCTTGTTGTTTTGAGAGAACTATACACATTGTATAATGTGTTATCCAATCCATTAAGGATATAATTTCAGTACAAAAAATCTGCATGTTTCCATGCTTCTATTGCGGTTTTATATTCTTTGAGCACAGGGGGGGTTGTAAAATTCCATATTTTTTTTAAAATGTAAGTTATAAATATTTATTGATTTATATAAATATTTATTGGATGTGGTTATTATTGAATAAGTAATTGTTCAATTTGATTGAGTTTATTTAGTTAATTATTTATTTGCTAAATAATTAATGTAATTAGTTAATTATTTATTTGTTAAATAATTAATGTGTTACGTGGATTGAGTTATGTGATTAAGTAATTTATTTAATTGTTATTACATAAAGTTTGACAAATAACAATGTTATAAAGATGTATTAAATTAAATTAAAGAAATTTTAATTTAGTGTTGCCAAACAAGGTGTAAATATATTAATCTTTTATTTTATAAATGGGTTGCCAAACAAGGCCTTATGGCTTTTGAAATTCTTGTTAATTTTAAATCATATTACTAATAGAATAAAACAAATATATAAATAAAATATATTTATATTTATAAGATTATACGTTATATGTTTGGTAACTGATAAGAGTAAATAGGCTTATTATTGCCATAACAGTTATTTTACGTGTATGATTTATCAATTTTATGCTCAGTGTTAATACCTAGTCTATTGCTGAGAGAATTAAGAAAAGAGAAAGGAAAAGTTCAGAGAGTTTGAGAAGAAGTCAAGTGCGTGATTTTTCAAAACAGATTTTGTTAACAAGGTTTTCTTAACAACTAAAGGTACGTGTTTATAACCTTAATATATATTTTACCATATATTGTCTCTTTGAATTTGATAGTCGGTGTTCTTCAACTTCACTGTGTATAAGTTTTTACAAAATTCTTGTAATCTATGTGTTGGTTATTGTTATACTAGTATATATATATTTGTATATAATTGTATGCTTAATATATAAATATGATGGTATGCTAAATTACGTATTCAAGAAATTGTTTTTTTTAACAGTGATAACATGTGAGTACGAACTTGAGTGTAGAATTTATCAAAGATTATATATATATATATATATATATATATATATATATATATATATATATATTTGTATACTAACTAAGAAATTAGACTATACATGGTAATTGGGATATATATTGGTATACTTGTATTTCAAAGGAATCAAAATTGGTTGATAACAGTGTAAATTTACATCCACTGTAAATTTATATTTCGTCAATGGAGTTTAATTTTTAAAACACAGTGTTTTCAAAGAATTAGTCTATGATAATGTTAATTAGTGGTTGGTAATTGGTATATGGATGATTGTAAACTTTTATGTGTAATTTTCATGAAGTTATACATGTTGTTAGATGTCATTGGTTGTTAAAAATAAATTAGACAGTAGCTTTGCTCTGTCTTTCGGGTTTGGTTCTGTGAGTTTCGGTGCCCCAGCGTCAAAATTCACGCCCTGGCGCCAAGGTTCGCGCCCCAGCGCCAAAATGGGCCAGTAGCTCGCGCCCCAGCGCTGTAGCTCGCGCTCCAGCGCCGTAGCTCGCGCCCCAATGCTACTGTTCCGCGCCCTGGCGCCGGAAAAGTGTCCTAGTTGGGCAGTTTTGACCTCCTGTAGTAAAACGGCCATAACTTTTTCATACGAACTCCGATTGAGGAATTCAAGATGATTCGGAAAGAGGATGAGTAGACCTACAACTTTCATGCTTTAAGTTTTTTAATTTGAGGTCTGTAACAGTAGTCAAAATGGCCATCTTTAGGACTGTTGTGTATTTAGAGCCAATCGGAGGGCGTCGGGATGCACGAATGCAAGTGCAACCCTTTGGGTATTAGTATAACTTAATGATAACATGTTGAACATGTATTAGGATGTTGTATCAAGTTGTTAATGTACATGTGGTGCAATGACATGATCACTTAAGTAGTTGTAATAAAGCTAAAAAGTAATGTTCATGAAAAGATGTGTTGTTGTTTAAACTTAAACTTAGTTAGTAGCTATACTAAGAGTAATAAAGGAACTCATAAAGGTAATGTTAGTGTAACTAATGTGTATTGTCAATACATATGGTATGTGTAGGACTTGGGGTAAACGTGAATAGTAATTGTTTAACCTACGCACGAGGCAAGTTCCCTAACCTTTGCTACTTTATTATTCAGCAAGGTTACTTTTCACTGTTATGTTATACTTATGCAAGTTCCCTAACCTTTGCTACTTTATTATTCAGCAAGGTTACTTTTCACTGTTATGTTATACTTATGCAAGTTCCCTAACCTTTGCTACTTTATTATTCAGCAATGTTACTTTTCACTGTTATGTTATACTTATGCAAGTTCTCTAACTCTACTTTTATAATTGTGCAAGTTTTCTTAACTCTAAACTATTTATATTAGCATGCAAGTACCTTTAGTTTATCGTTCAAGTTATTATTTGTTGTGCATACTTGATATTAAATTCTAAAATGTAACCTTAGCTTAACGTTGTTCAAAGCAAGGTATGATAAATTATTCAATTGTTATGCTATTAGATTATTCCTAAAGCATGAACTTAGAACGAAATGTGTATTCAGTATGATCATTCAATAACATAGTGTTATTATCTTGTATTCAACTAATCCTTAGTTGATGTCCGTTGAACTCCAAATTACCTTGAAAGCTTATCCAAACTAAACTTACTTTGGTGCGGACTTGTATTCTAAATACTGAGATGAACAACTCTTTTAATAGAGGTTTACGCTTAGTGTTGAAATGATTGTGCACAATACATTGTACGAAGGGTTGATCCCCCTAAGTACGTGGAGTCCTTATAGTCTTATGACTGTTAAAGTTAAAGTTGAAAGATTACTTATAACCGTGGACATGATTCATGGTCATTAGACCCTCAGTGAATGTTATAATTTTCAGAAAGTTAATAGAATATATTGTTCAGTTCTATTGAGCGTAATATTGGCAATTGATGTGAAAGTTTAAAGATTTACTTATTGTTATTTCAAGTGGGCCTTGTTTGCCCACTCTTGCCTGTAAAATTTCTTACAGCTAAAGTTGAAACGGGTGACGTACCTAGCACCAGTAAGGGAAAAGGAAAGATGAAAAAATACTGAAGACTTGTAATAGTTTTGATAGTTTACTTTCAGAATTTGATTTAAAGATTTTAATGAAGTTATTTAATTTTTCGCATTTGAATGATTGTTGTTAAAGGTTTGATAACCTGGGAGATTTCTTTTATTTAAGTTTAATCCTGTATAGGCAGGTTTTCTTTTATTATTCAATTCTATTATGATTGGGTAGTTAGAAATGAATGTTTTGATTACGTGAACACCAAATCTTGAGGTAATGAAGTACCGGGATTTGGGGGTGTCACAGGTTGGTATCAAAGCTTTAGGTTATGAACCTTAGGTGGGGGAAAAAGCCTTAGGAAGTAACCTTTGAAAAGATAGTGGAGATAACTCTTATCAAGTTTCAAGGAAGAAGTAATAAAACACTTATGTGCTTATGTGTTTATAACTTATGTGCTCGCGAGTGTCGAGTAGAATGATTAATAACTAAAACTTTAAAATTTTTTTGTCAGGATGACTAATGTCGGAGAATCTAGTTAGGCTAGGGAGGAGGGACCTCAAATGCCTATAGAGGAGGAGCCTCGCGACATTCAGGTAGTTTGGGAACAACTACTGCCACGGGAGTCAGCCCCGTTGGTCACAGTGGTTGAAGATGAGGATGATGATGTGGAGACGGATGAGGAGGATCCTGTGGAGTTGCCACAGGAGGATGAAGATAACGAGGACGAGGAAGAGGAGACTCCACTAACCTCGATGGTTGCTCGTATGTATGATGAGGTCTACGACCGTAACGTGGAACTTCAGGACACAGTTGAGGAGTTGCAGGAGATAATAGCTGAACAACAGACTGCAATGACACAGAAGGACGACGACATCCGGGATCGAGATGAACATCTAACTAATGCTGAAGAGAAGCTGATGCAGACTGAAGGAGAAAAAGAACAACTGATCGAGACGGTCGTGGAACTGAAGAAAAAGCTGAATGAAGAAGCTACCAAGAGGGCGAGAGCTGAAGACGCATACGAGGAAGCTTATCAACGAACTGGAAGAGCAGTAAGGGACGCACAAGCAAAGAGGATGAAGATGGAAGAGATGGATAAAGTATTCAATACCGTGATCAATCGAGCTCAAGATCGGGTCATGGGTTATCCAATTCAGTTCGAGACTCTGCCATCATACGTGTTAGATCGCCGAACCATGTTCCGTGTTATGGAAGAAGAGCGTCAAAAGGCGACTGATAATCTTAATAGATCATCGTAGGAAATTTGTCTGTTTTGCAAGTAATAAGTGTTAAATAATGTGTAAATCCCGAGTGTTAAGTAACCATGGGATATGAGAATGATGATGTTGTCCTATAACTTTTGTAGTTCAGGAAAGGAATGTAAATGGCAGTGATGCTATTATTGTTATGTTTTTCGAAGTTATGATGAATAAATAAAAAGCTATTATTTTATTCAAAAGTATTATGTGGTTATTTTTTTTTATGGAGACAAGTTAATTAGAAAATACTTAAAGAAGTTGGGTAATAGTCTAATAGATTTTTTTTTTCTTTTTCTAACAGAAAATGCCTCCTAGACGTGAACCACCCCGTCAGAGAACCAATGCGAGAACTAACAATAACGATGTTGAGGATAATCTCGTTCAACAACTAGTGACATTACTAGCAGGAGCGTTGCAGAATCAACCTCAAAACCAAGGCACAACGTTTAAGGAGTTTAAGGCAGTCGGACCACCTGAATTTCGTGGGTCAATGAATCCGGTCGAGGCACAGACCTGGATTATGGAGATTGAGAAGATATTTGAAGTCGCTAGGGTAGGGGATGAACAGAAGACTGCTTTTGCAACATTCTTGTTGAAAGCAGAAGCTAGTTATTGGTGGCAGGCCAATAAAACCCGGGAAGGACCAGGAGTGATGACTTGGGATAGGTTTAAGGAGTTATTCTTCGAGACCTACTTCCCAGAGAGTTCTAAGAGTCAGTTAGAGGTTCAGTTTTTGAAACTAAAATAAGGAACGATGACGGTATCTGAGTATGCCGTAAAATTCAACGAATTGGCAAGATTTGCGCCATATCAAGTTAGCACAGACGAACGTAAGGTGAAGAGATTTGAACAGGGACTGAAGCCCTAGTTGTACAGTAGGGTTTCCCTATTCTAGTTGAATACATTTGCAGCGGTGATGGAGAAAGTAGTACTCGCTGAAGGTGGAGGTGAGGCAGTGACAAAGTTCAATCAGGAACAGAAGAAGAAAAAGAATGAGAATGAGATTAAGAATGGAGGTGGTAGCAGTGGAAACAACAACAACAACAACAACAACAGCAACAACAGCTTGAAGAAAAAGTGGAATGGGAACATGGGTGCTGGAAACCATCAGGGTAATCAGCAAAACAAAAAGTTTGAAGCATGTGTGACATGCGGGAAATTTCACAAGGGTGCGTGCTTGATGGGGAAACGAGTTTGCTACAATTGTGGCCAGGAGGGTCACATCGCCCCAAATTGCACTCAACCGAAGAAGAAGGCGTGCTTCACATGCGGATCCAAGGATCATTTTGCTCGTGAATGCCCTAAGAAGAAGAAGGGAGGGACAACCAGAAGCAATGGAAGTACATGGGCCATTACAGGACCTGCAGCATCAAACAAACCCACAGCCAGAACCTTCAACATGACTGTGCAAGATGCTGTGCAATCAAAAGATGTGGTGTCAGGTATTATCCCAATCAATGATATTAATGCATATGTATTATTTGATTCGGGTGCTACTTGCTCGTTTATATCTGATGAATTTGCCAAGAGGTTAGAATTTCCTAGAGAAGAACTGAATTTTCCTTTGAACATAGAAATTGCGAATAAGGAAGTAATCCCAGTTAGATTCGTATACAAGAACTGTAGGGTGAACATTAAGGAGAATATCTTGTTGGTAGATTTGATTCCGATTAGACTCGGGGAATTTGATGTAATTTTGGGAATGGATTGGTTGTTCAAATACGGAGCGGTAATTGACTGCCAAAAGAAGTGTGTAAACCTTATGACTCCATCAAAGGTAGTTTTCCATGGTAGCAAATCGCCTAGATAAATGAAATGTCTGACGATTATGCAGGCCAAGAAGTTGTTGAGTCAAGGTTGTGTGGGCTATTTAGCTTACATAGTCGATACTCAGAAGAAGGGGGTAAAACTAGAAGAAATACCGGTAGTGAGAGAATTCGAAGACGTGTTTCCAGAGGATTTACCAGGACTTCCGCCTGACCGAGAAATTGAGTTCGTGATCGACTTAGCGCCGGGAACAACACCTATATCGAAGGCCCTGTACAGAATGGCTCTGGTAGAAATGAAGGAACTCATGGTGCAACTGCAAGAACTACTGGACAAGAAGTATATTCAACCAAGCGTGTCACCGTGGGGAGCGCCGGTATTATTTGTGAAGAAGGACGGATCAATGCGTCTTTACATTGATTATAGGGAGTTAAACAAGGTCACTATTAAGAATAGGTATTCGTTACCTAGAATAGATGACTTGTTTGATCAGTTGAAGGGTGCTAAATACTTCTCGAAAATAGATTTGAGAAGTGGGTATCACCAATTGAAGGTAAGAAAGGAGGATATACCTAGAACGACATTCAGAACTCGGTACGGACATTACGAGTTTCTGGTGATGTCTTTTGGTTTAACAAATGCCCCTGCCGCGTTCATGGATCAGATGAACAGGGTGTTTAAACCATTCTTAGACAAGTTCGTAGTGGTATTTATCGACGACATTCTGGTGTATTCCAAAACTCAAGAAGAACATGTGGAACATTTACGTCTGACATTGGAGACACTAAGAAAGGAAAAGTTGTACGCGAAATTCTCTAAGTGTGAATTTTGGCTCGACCGTGTACAATTTTTGGGTCATGTTATTAACAAGAATGGGATTTCAGTGGATCCATCAAAAGTGGAAGCTGTAATCAATTGGGAACAACCAAGAACACCGTCAGAAGTGAGGAGTTTCTTGGGACTGGCTGGTTATTATAAAAGATTCATTCAAGATTTTTCTAAGATAGCCACTCCGCTAACAAATTTGACAAGGAAAGCTGTAAAATTCGTGTGGACGGAAAAGTGTGAAGAGAGCTTCCAAGATTTGAAGAAGAAGCTAAGTATGGCATCTGTGTTAACTCTACCGGATAATACAGAAAATTTTGTGGTGTATAGTGATGCCTCACACAAAGGATTGGGTTGTGTTCTTATGCAAAACGGTAAAGTTATTGCCTATGCATCAAGACAACTGAAGGATTACGAGAAAGGTTACCCGACTCATGATTTAGAATTGGCTGCAGTGGTATTTGCTCTCAAGATATGGAGACATTATCTGTATGGAGAGAAATGTGAGATCTACACAGACCACAAAAGTCTGAAGTATATTTTCAATCAGAAAGACCTGAACATGCGTCAGAGGAGATGGATGGAATTGATAAAGGATTACGATTGTGAGATCTTTTATCATCCGGGCAAAGCGAATGTGGTTGAAGATGCTTTAAGCAGGAATAGTCGGGAAAAATTAATGCTGATAACAACTCAGGAGGAGCTCATTTCAGCAATGACAAAGTTAGAACTGGAAATCAAATTTCCACAGGAAACCGACGAACGACTATTTCATCTAGAAGCAAGTCCAACTTTACTGGACAAGGTGAAAAACGCTTAGTTACAAGATGAAGAATGTAAGTTATAAATATTTATTGATTTATATAAATATTTATTGGATGTGTTTATTATTGAATAAGTAATTGTTCAATTTGATTGAGTTTATTTAGTTAATTATTTATTTGCTAAATAATTAATGTAATTAGTTAATTATTTATTTGTTAAATAATTAATGTGTTACGTGGATTGAGTTATGTGATTAAGTAATTTATTTAATTGTTATTACATAAAGTTTGACAAATAACAATGTTATAAAGAGTTAATAAATTAAATTAAAGTAATTTTAATTTAGTGTTGCCAAACAAGGTGTAAGTATATTAATCTTTTATTTTGTAAATGGGTTGCCAAACAAGGCCTTATGGCTTTTGAAATTCTTGTTAATTTTAAATTATATTACTAATAGAATAAAACAAATATATAAATAAAATATATTTATATTTATAAGATTATACGTTATATGTTTGGTAACTGATAAGAGTAAATAGGCTTATTATTGCCATAATAGTTATTTTACGTGTATGATTTATCAGTTTTACACTCAGTGTTAATACCTAGTCTATTGCTGAGAGAATTAAGAAAAGAGAAAGGAAAAGTTCAGAGAGTTTGAGAAGAAGTCAAGTGCGTGATTTTTCAAAACAGATTTTGTTAACAAGGTTTTCTTAACAACAAAAGGTACGTGTTTATAACCTTAATATATATTTTACCGTATATTGTCTCTTTAAATTTGATAGTCGGTGTTCTTCAACTTCACTGTGTATAAGTTTTTACAAAATTCTTGTAATCTATGTGTTGGTTATTGTTATACTAGCATATATATATTTGTATATAATTGTATGCTTAATATATAAATATGATGGTATGCTAAATTACGTATTCAAGAAATTGTTTTTTTTTAACAGTGATAACATGTGAGTACGAACTTGAGTGTAGAATTTATCAAAGGTTATATATATATATATATATATATATATATATATATATATATATATATATATATATATATATATATACGGGAAGGATCAAGAGCATAATCCTTAAATAGCATAACGCCTTAAATAACATAATTTTATCAAAACGACGTAGTTTTGATAAGACGCGGTGGTATTTTTGTAAATACGCGGTGGCATGGTATTTACAAAAATGTCACCGTGTCCCTCCAAAGCTACGTCGTTTTGATAAAATTATGCTATTTAAGGCGTTATGCTATTTAAAGATTATGCTCTTGATCCTTCCCGTATATATATATATATATATATATATATATATATATATATATATATATATATATATATATATATATATATATACTAACTGAGAAATTGAACTATACATGGTAATTGGGATATATATTGGTATACTTGTATTTCAAAGGAATCAAAATTGGTTGATAACATTGTAAATTTAAATCCACTGTAAATTTATATTTCGTCAATGGAGTTTAATTTTTAAAACACAGTGTTTTCAAAGAATTAGTCTATGATAATGTTAATTAGTGGTTGGTAATTGGTATATGGATGATTGTAAACTTTTATGTGTAATTTTTATGAAGTTATACATGTTGTTAGATGTCATTGGTTGTTAAAAATAAATTAGACAGTAGCTTTGCTCTGTCTTTCGGGTTTGGTTCTGTGAGTTTCGGCGCCCCAGCGTCAAAATTCACGCCCTGGCGCCAAGGTTCATGCCCCAGCGCCAAAATGGGCCAGTAACTCGCGCCCCAGCGCTGTAGCTCGCGCCCCAGCACCGTAGCTCGCGCCCCAGCGCCACTGTTCCGCGCCCCGGCGTCGGAAAAATGTCCTAGTTGGGCAGTTTTGACCTCTTATAGTAAAACGGCCATAACTTTTTCATACGAACTCCGATTAAGGTAATTCAAGATGATTCGGAAAGAGGACGAGTAGACCTACAACTTTCATGCTTTAAGTGTTTTAATTTGAGGTAAGTAACAGTAGTCAAAATGGCCATCTTTAGGACTATTTTGTATTTAGAGCCAATCGGAGGGCGTCGGGATGCACGAATGTAAGTGCAACTCTTTGGGTATTAGTATAACTTAATGATAACATGTTGGATATGTATTAGGATGTTGTATCAAGTTGTTAATGTACATGTGGTGCAATGACATGATCACTTAAGTAGTTGTAATAAAGCTAAAAAGTAATGTTCATGAAAAGATGTGTTGTTGGTTAAACTTAAACTTAGTTAGTAGCTATACTAAGAGTAATAAAGGAACTCATAAAGGTAATGTTAGTGTAACTAATGTGTATTGTCAATACATATGGTATGTGTAGGACTTGGGGTAAACGTGAATAGTAATTGTTTAACCTACGCACGAGGCAAGTTCCCTAACCTTTGCTACTTTATTATTCAGCAAGGTTACTTTTCACTGTTATGTTATACTTATGCAAGTTCCCTAACCTTTGCTACTTTATTATTCAGCAAGGTTACTTTTCACTGCTATGTTATACTTATGCAAGTTCCCTAACCTTTGCTACTTTATTATTCAACAATGTTACTTTTCACTGTTATGTTATACTTATGCAAGTTCTCTAACTCTACATTTATAATTGTGCAAGTTTTCTTAACTCTAAACTAGTTATATTAGCATGCAAGTACCTTTAGTTTATCGTTCAAGTTATTATTTGTTGTGCATACTTGATATTAAATTCTAAAATGTAACCTTAGCTTAACGTTGTTCAAAACAAGGTATGATAAATTATTCAATTGTTATGCTATTAAATTATTCCTAAAGCATGAACTTAGAACGAAATGTGTATTCAGTATGATCATTCAATAACATAGTGTTATTATCTTGTATTCAACTAATCCTTAGTTGATGTCCGTTGAACTCCAAATTACCTTGAAAGCTTATCCAAACTAAACTTACTTTGGTGCGGACTTGTATTCTAAATACAGAGATGAACAACTCTTTTAATAGAGGTTTACGCTTAGCGTTGAAATGGTTGTGCACAATACATTGTACGAAGGGTTGATCCCCCTAAGTACGTGGAGTCCTTATAGTCTTATGACTATTAAAGTTAAAGTTGAAAGATTATTTATAACTGTGGACATGATTCGTGGTCATTAGACCCCCAGTGAATGTTATAATTTTCAGAAAGTTAATAGAATATATTGTTCAGTTCTATTGAGCCTAATATTGGCAATTGATGTGAAAGTTTAAAGATTTACTTATTGTTATTTCACGTGGGCCTTGTTTGCTCACTCTTGCCTGTAAAATTTCTTACAGCTAAAGTTGAAAAAAGTGTAATTGTCTTAAGATTGTTATGAACCTTAAAGAAAATTATATATATATATATATATATATATATATATATATATATATTAACTTATCTCGCAGTAAATGATTTGTCAAGGCTAGTACTTGGTACTATGTCCTTAAGACAATTATGCCCTCCGTATGGTGCTTAGAGTTGATAACACTTGTCTCCCAGGATACAATGACACTGTATACTTTAGCATCGTTACAAAAAGTATACTTTACGAACCAAAGTAATGCTCAGACTCTCTCAAAATAAACTTAAAGAACTAATGAAGAAATAAAGACTAGAATGCTTTATATGCTTAAATGCTTGAACGAATGAATGAATTTAAAGGCTGCCTCCTCCTATCTATTTATAGGAGGGGTTGGTGACCTTTCGGATGGGTACCTAGCCCTTGAAAAGGCATGGAATGCTACTGAAAGGGCATATATGGCAACTTTTGGTCAAAACGACGTAGTTTTGATCATTTACAGAATAGACGCAACTATTCGGACCCATAAAATGACGTAGTTTTAGTATTAGCAGAACCAAAACTACATAGATACCGCTTCTCAAAAGGACACAATTTTGATAATTCTCAAAACGACACAGCTTTGGTAATAGAATTAAATAAATAAATTTTAATTAAAAAATTTTGCCTAAAAAAATTATATATAGGACCCAAACCCACGAGCACGAGCCAGAGCCAGGCCGCCCGGTCGGCGGCGCGCGTGGGTTCGAACCTAGCCTTAACTATGTTCTTTCCCTTTCACAAAAGTGGGGTTCCCCTTGGGGCCCAAACCTAATAGCACTTTACTTATATATAAACATATTAAAATTTTAATTCCTAACCTATGTGGGACTTAGTTTTTTTCACAAGTATTTATTATCTTTTATCATTTCCAAGTGTGATCTTTGAGAGTTAATATCTCATTCATTACTCCATGAATTTGAGCTTCCAAATACTCAATTTAATCTACTCATGGAGTAGAACACATTAATATATGGAATCATTAAAAATAATTAATGACACCCACATTAATTTAGGCTCAAATTTCAACAGAGATATATCCCAAACTTTGGACAGTCCAGATAATTTATTAGAGTGAGCGAGAAATTCAAAATCAATTACTCCCTCCGTTCCTTAATATAAGTCGTTTTAGAGTTGTGCACAAGTATTAAGGAAATAATTGTAAAACATTAAATATACTATTAATTGTCTATATTGCCCTTGTATTAAAAAAAGAGAGTGTTATTTATTGGGCAAAAAATAGTGAGAGAACCAAAGTTATATTTATTACTTGGGATACTATTAGAAACTAAGCAATTAATGGTTACTTGAAATTCTCAAACGATTTATATTTAGGAATAAAAATATTTCTCTAAAACGACCTAGGGAACGGCGGGAGTATATTTTGTTAGATAGATATTTATACTGTTAATTAAGTTTAAATAATGCTTTGTTTAAATAACTAGTTAGCTGATAGTCTCTCCCTCTAAGTTTGGCTACTTTCATAAGCGTATTTGAGAAGCTACCCAACTTGATCTATAAGAAGAGAGTCCAAGTCCTCCTTTTTCTTCTATCACCACTTCTTTCTCTCTCTCTCCTGTCTCTACTATTATTGAGCTCGAGAAAACGTTAATGGCGGAAAGGGTAGAAGCAAAAATCAAAGAAGAAGAGAGAGAAGAAAAATGGGTAAAACATTACTCATCATCTCATCAAATACTGTTGGTGGGTGAAGGGGATTTCTCTTTTTCAAAGAGTTTGGCTCAGTCTTTTGGTTCTGCTTCTAACATCGTCGCCTCTTCTCTTGATTCTTATGGTATACTATTACTATACTCTCTTTCATTTATTACCCTTTTCTTTCTTCTTTCTTCTCTTTAATTTCTCGTTGATGATTATCTCTTTAAACTGTACGGCATTTTTTTCTCTCTATTTTTATTTTTTTAAAAATTTTATTTTAGTGATCCTACATAGGTTCTTCATAAAATTGATATTTTGCAAGTTCTTAATCACATGCATATGTTATAGACTTTATAAGTCAAGTATTGTGCATACTTTCGAAATACAGTCTAAGATCAGTCTTGTGTTTTTAAAGTTAACTAGTTGATAGCCCGTGCAATGCACGGGCTAGTTTGAATAATAAATTGTATAATTTATTAACACGGACGTTCTTAAAATTGATTACAAACGCTATCAAACCCAACACAACCCATTTTACATTCTAAAATTTAAACACCACATAAAAATACAATATTATATCTTCCAAAAATTTAAGTCTGGTACTATATCTTCCAAAGATTTAAGCCGTCTTTGGTCTTGTGGTCTTCTTTTGGATTTGCTTTCTTGGAATTGAGTTCTTCATTCAAAGCAATGCACCAAAGAGTACAAGGTAAATATATCAAAAGATAGCAAGACCCCAAGAATTTGATAATGCTGAAAAGTCTTTATTAAATAAAAGAATTTGAATAGAACTTACCTACTCATTTGCACTTTATTTGAGAATTAAAATAGAAGTTACGGATCTTTGTTAGAGTTACTTTTGAAATCAATCCTTATCATATATCACCTTTATACCTGCATTGTAACTCCTCCTTTTATAACACATTTCAAACCAAAACTCATTAGTTATATACACCATTATAGCCATTGCAAAAATCTGGTCAAAACCTAGTAAAAAATTGCTAATGTCATTATAATTTTACTCAACTAAAATTGAATAAAACTACATTCTATGTAACCCAAACCATGCGCCCCTTTCAGCGACTCACTGTTAAGTAGAAGGTTAGAACACTACTTAAAAATATATATATTTAAAAAAAATCTTGAAAGGTATAAATGTTAAGACCCCTCAAAATCTAAAAATTTGATAGAATATGATTACACTTGCAAAATATCAATACATCCAACCAACGAATCATCCCCAAAATTTCCTCATAGCTCCCTTAAGATTTTCAAAATATTAAGTACTTACCTCCTCTTAAAGTTCACACCAAAATTATAGTGTTAGAATCCAATACCAATAGCGAATTAATCCAACTTGTCATTTAACAATCTCCAAATCACACTACATCCATAAACTCGTCATAATTACAAATCAAGTTTGACATACAAATATTCTGTAATTGTGCTCAACAGAAATAGCTCTAATAATCTGTTATATCTCTTTCAACTATTTGCAGCAGTTGCATCCTCCAATGTGTCTTGCATATCATTGCAAAAAAATGAAAATGAAGGAGAAAAAGATTTGAACATTTAGAACTTTAAACTCGGTGCAAGAAAAGCATACACATTTTTTAGATATGTGCTGCAGATTAGAAACCCCATGTATTATATACTTTGAAAGAAAGCATAACATATATTCAAAATTCTTCCAAGAAAGGTGAAGATATTTCCTTTTCCATTCGCATCTTAGTTCTACCCCCTAAGTTCATATTGGGAAATCCTAAAATTCAAAGTTCAACAATTCCTTAAAGAACTCTTTTAATCAAACAGAGATAAATAATTGGGATATGGGGGGCAGGGGCAAAGGTGAAGGAAAACAACAATAATAGTCTTGAATTCACAGCACAGCACATGACATCAACTAAGGAAACCAACATATATAGTCTTACAAATACATGAGAGAAAATAATGGCTAAAATTGAGGTTCGTGATAGAGTTTCAAAGATAGCAATACCATGTAGTTTGCAATTATCTAGAATAAAAAATAACATGTCAACTTATATCTTCCTTGTGGTATTTGAGTATGTAATATGCATCTGGGAACACATCACGTATATAATATGAATCCATAGTGTTTTTTTCTTTTTCGAAATAGTATGAATCTATATCTACAATTAACATGTAAAATCTTCTCTAAGAGGATAACATGTATAAAAAATGATTCAATAACATTAACAAAACAAATATTAAAAATTTTATTGAAAAACTTACAAATTACAAAGTTGCCTAATTTATATACTATTCAAAAGGCCGTGAATTCTTTCTAAAATAAAATTCAATTCACTAACCTTACGGGCTAATTTTACATATAAGTATCCTCAAATTAACTATATTTCAATTCATATCTAAACTTATATATAGATAGATGTATCTCATAATTGCTTACAACTCCAAACAAAGATCAAATATACAACAAAAGTGAAAGACAAAATTTTTAATTTTTTCACCAATTCATGTCACTTATGATTGAGAATTTAATCCCATCTAAGTAGAAAAAGAAAATTTAAAAGGACTTTTCAAACAATTATCTACAATAATATCTCAAATTTACATTGTTCAACTCATGATCTTGACATTGATGAACAAATACAATCAATTCAAAGATGAGAATTGTGAGTCAAGCCCACAATTCCTGGTACTTCTCTAAGTAATTTAACTTAAACCCTATTTTTGATATGTTTATTCCTTTTTGTTAAAAATTTTAAGTGCATAATGACTGAAGTAAAAATGTAAAGATCAATAATCTCTCCTTGGAGTTTTGAACTTTTTCCTGATAGTGAAACTTTATTATTTATGGGTATTTTGTTAAAAACATTCAATTATATTTGTGAAAATTTAATTAACTATTTGAGTAGACACAAACCTAATCCCACATTCATTGCAATCACCAGAAATGAAGAGTCAATAATGTTCATGATCCATTAAAAAGAAAAGTTTTAACAAAAATTATTCCATGGGAAGCTTAAAACGCGAGAAAAAAATAATTCAAACCCACACCAAAGACAAATACTTGAAGAAATGCATCATCCTTTATAGCATACTAATATAATTAGCTGAATAGATAGATATGATAATCAAACAACAATATTAATAAAGAACAACAAAAATAAACATATTAATCATACATGAATCATTACCGAGCGAAAATTGTGATCTTTGCATGATAAGAGATGCAATTGATAAATCTATAAACACATTTAGATGGTACTATTTATGTTTTATTTACTATAATAATTAATAAGGGAACGAATAAGATGTTGATATGGAAAATTATTTTTAGATGTTTTTTTAATGTAAATATGAATAACATGAAATCAAATATGGACAACACGACAATTTATTTCATTGAAACATTTTCACAAACATCTTGGAAGTCAAATATAAAGTTACCTTGCAATTCTGCATATATCTGGGGTGTGAGCCCAAAGCGAGGGAAACCGTCTTTATTATTTTGATTTTCTATCTAAATTATGTTTCATTGATCGACCATAAATATGTGAAAAACACTAATGGTATTCACGAAATATAAGTGACGTGTACCTCAAAAAGAATAGAAGAATTCTATTTTGGCCCGTCTTTTCTCCTTTCTCTTTGGCAGGCCTCTCAGTCTCCTATTCATAGTGTTCTGCAACAACACATTTATAGTAAAGAAGATGTTAAAAAAAGAGAAAAACTAAAATATATTAAAAATTAATGTACATTTTAATCTTTCTAATTCTCCCTTAATTCATTAGGCAACCAAAAACCTCACAAAAATCCAGACATCACAATAATGAAAGTTAAAATCTTCATAATTACAATTGCAATTTTTGTTAAAGCTTCAAAATTTTATTTTATTCTCAAATGACGTATATGTTATACCAAGTAAAAACACAGCATAATGAAAATCTTAAAGAAGTCTCAGAAATTGATGAAAATATGGATGAGTTTGATGAACATAGCATAATGAAAATCTTAAAGTATATGTCAAAGCATTCATAACTAATCTGAAATTGATAAGGTAACCTCATCCTCCGAGAGAAACCCAGACTCCTTGTCAAAGAGCTGATTAAGAGTCATAAACTCACTCCAACCCAACTCTATTCTGTCTTTGGAACAGCGGGTCTGTGAGTGCTTCTCAAAAACTTTATCCAACTTCTTGTTAAAAACAGAAAAAATAAAGAAATAAAGAAGTCTCAAATTTAGTCATAGATTCAGTCATGGCGGCATAAGGAAATACCTTAACGTCGTCGTCATTGGCAACAAAAATTGATCGATCCACAAACTCCACACTTTGCAATCTCTCGATTTGCTCCACCCAAAAAACCCCAAATCGACTTTGTGTTCATTTGTCCTACAAAAGAAGTTTAGGATAAATCAGAGATAGAGAAGAAAAAGAGATTTAGGATGCATGTAAGAGGGAGAGATAGAGAACAAAATAAAAATTGAGGGAATCGATTAAGCGGGGAAGAGGAAGAAACTGAAGTTATGAGGAAGAGAAGATGAAGAGATTAGACCAACTCAGTGAATAACTCGGTGAAATTGAGCGAAATTGACTCAAATTGATTAAGAGTCGACTCCAAATTGGGATCGCCTTTGCTGCTTTTATATATAAGGTATTGATTTGAGAAAATTTTAAATTGATGTGATTTAGTTATTTTTTGAAAATAGTAAGTATTCTAACGAGTAATACTTAATATTAGATAAGTTTGAATTACATTGAATAAAATTAACCTAATTCATATCAGTTATGAATTTGAAAATATCTCAATTTGAGTTAAAAATGTCAAAATTGATCATATATTCAGTCAACTTGGCAAATCCTGAAATTCAAAATTAATGTGAATTCATTTGATATTTGCTAATGTAATCTAATTAAGGTATACTATCTGAAAATACTTAATTATTAAAAAATATATATTTTCAAACTTAGATCAATAGCAGCAATTTTAAATGACTTCAAAAAAATCAAAATTATATTGTTTTTTGTGGGATGCAGGGGAGGGAGTTGAAAAGTTAAGGTATATAAATGTAGCTCCATCTGTCTATTTGCTTTTATTCTTTTCTTTCTTGTCATTATAGTCCTTGGGAAAGCATAAAGGAAGCAAAGGGAGTATAAAGAAATTGATAATTTTCTTTTTTAATTGATAATTTTCTTTTTTATTGTGTATGGAAGTGATCAAACAGAACTCGAAGGGGCTATTGTTATCCCATTTTTTGTTGCTCCTAAAAATTAACAGGGAGGACTTTATTTTCTTCTTCTCCTTATGTGGGAGAGTGTTTATTTTATTTGGTTGCAACTATAAAATTCAAGTTTTAATTTTTAAATTGTTTCCTTCTCTTCTTTTTTCCCCTTATACGGAATTAAGCTTTTGGGACATTATATCTGCTCTTATGATGATATTATCAGCAGTAATTTGATGTGATCTAAATTTACCAAATGAATTGGCTCTAGATTCTATAGGATATTTGACTCTTGGTTTAGTTAAATAAATTTATGGTGTTTGGTTTGATTGAGTTTCTGCAAAAGTTCATAAATGTTCTAGTCTCTTGGTTGGCTATTTACGACAAAGCTATAAACTTGTTATTGTTTTCAGATCAGTTGTATTCATTTTGTCAAGTTTTTGTGATGACCTTTTCTTTGCCCTCTTTATTTAAAAAGTAGTACCTAATAGTTTATTTTTACTAGATGATGCGATCAAGAAATACGCCCAGGCAAAATCAAACTTTGAAATTTTGGAGAAGTTGGGAGCTTCCCTTTTGCACGAAGTCGATGCAACCAAAATTAAGCTTCACAGTAATCTCAAAATGCGCAAGTTCGACCGGATCATTTACAACTTTCCTCATGCAGGCTTCTATGGAAGGGAAGACAATAGTTGTCTCATTAAGTAAGTAAATTTATCATGTACTACATATATATGTATGTGCATGTTTTCTTTTTAATTTATCGCTTCTCATGTTAAATATGGTCTTATAATTTGAGCCTTCAATTGGCAGTCTTCTTACCTTAACAGCGAGAAAGCCATATGTTCCATCTCTATGTAAAGTTTTTATATATTTGGGTTATATTAGATCTCTTTATAGCGCATGATGGTACCTGAAGCATGCATATCCAGAAAACAAAAGTTGTATGCAGATGAGAATCAATTTTCACTTTGTTCCACCTTATCAACCAAATGATAACGGTATCCTAGTGAATGAGATACTGGTTGAAACATATGTAGCATATAGGAATGAATTTACTTTCACCCATTTTGATAACTATCTTTAAGGCTGATAAGTAGAGGCATATGATCTTTTTACCCTAGAGAGAATTTTAGAGTACTGTGATATTATTACGTTAAGGAAGACCTCATGTTTGAAAGTTGAAACATATGTATCATATATCATATTGGAATGATTTTACTTTCATTCATTTTGACAACTGTCTTTAAGACTGATAGAAGGAACTATATATGGTATTTTTATCCATATACAGGAATTTTTTAAAGTATCAGGATCCTAAATCGTGAAAGTATACTTTTCAACATTGCTTTTACTTCTTGATTTAGTAACTATTTAGAACAATTTTGTATACTTTTTAAAAAGTTGTATTATGACACATGAATGGATGTTCTTGTGTACATTTAAAAAAAAATTCTATTCGTCGTATCTTCAATTCAAAGTGGGTTTGCTGTGTTTCTGAGGTTCCCATAGCTTTTGTAATTTTACTTCAAGATTTAAATTTTAATTGCTGAGCTGATTGATAACGTAAAATGTGGTGTATTTATGATACGTGCATGCATGCTAATGTTTGCAATGAAACATATAATTTCGTGACCTAAAGGTTATTTCCAATGGCATTTTGTTACAAGTACATGGAAGCCAATGCTAGCTCCGACTATTGTTTCCTATCCAACATCTGAGTTTGAACCAAAATGAATATTTAGTAGATGATACAACACAAAATAAATTATGGTTTCTTTTTTGTAATGAAGTGAAAAATTACAAGTTGCAAGGTCTTTTGAAGGGGTACAAAAATGCATCTATAAGATTGTTGTTGAATACTGTGTCTTGCATTAAACAAGTAGGACTGTTCTCGTTAGGGCTGAGCAAAGAATCAAATTAGAACCAAAACCGCACCAAAAATCGCACAAACCGCACCAATTAAAACCGCACTAACGGTTCCGGCGTATGTGGTGGTTTTAGGTGGGTTAAAAAATTAAATTTACGGTTCCGGTTTGGTTACTAGCCAAAACCGCACACATAAAACCGAAACCGCACCATATTAGCTTATAATATTTCTGACTCTTTGTATTATGATTGTAATATAATCTTTGTTAACAATATGCTGTAATATGATTGATTTACTCTTAGTAACAATATATTGTAATATGGTAGAATAGCCTGTAAATTATTACAACATATTGTTACTAAGAGTAGAGTAGTAAAGATTGTATTTAGCTTTTGTTTACTCTACTATATTCTACTCTAATTATTTACATCATATTATTATATTATATTTAGCTTTTGTTTAGACAAAACATTAAAAGTAAGGTTGTGTGTGTTATCATAGTGATATTTAATATTGTGTGATGCAAAATTGTTAATTTAAATTGCATAAAATTTTATTTTTTCAATTGATTTTGGAACCGAAACCGCACCAAATGAAACCGCATTGCATGGTTCCAAGCCGCACCGCACCAAACCAAACCAATCACAAGCGGTTTCATGTGCGGTTTTGGATTTGTTAAACCGCACCTAAGCGGTTTCGTGTACGGTTTGAACTTCAAACCGCACCATGCTCATCTCTAGTCCTCGCACATGCATTTTTTGGGTCCTCCATTCACTTTCATTAACCATTCTTGGCCATGAATAGCATGCATAGGAATCTTGTTAGCGGCTTCTTCAGAAGTGCAAAAGGTATGTTACGAGTGAACGGTGAAATACATGTGAATCACAAAACCATAATTCCATTTTGCTACTGGAATCTGGAGGAACTTGGTACTCAAAATTCTTTGGTTCTGATCGAGTCTGTTGCTTTCAAAAAGGAAGAATACCCTGGTTACAACAATAAGAGAGGATCTGGTTCGAGATGTGATGAGCCCTTCCCTTTGGGCAAGTGTTGTACCTTCAAATTCATTTTCATCCCAACAGCTAAGAAGGTGACTGAAGAAAAGAACTTCGATTTACTTTTCAAAAGGCCTCAGGAACTTGTAGAGGCTCCTATTTATGTGTCTCAGCAGCCCCCATCAAATTTTGTTACAAAAATGAATGAAATCCCTTGCAAAAGATCTCATGAACTTGTAAAGATTCCTTTATATGCTCCTCAGCAGCCGAATTATTATGAGTTTAGGCACCCCTCATCTAATTTCAATCCACTAATGCCTTGCCTCCCAAGGTGTATGGTATCACCACCAACTGTGAACGTTTCGATGGATTGCTTTAGGATCTTCAGGGGGTACTTCGAACACGTAGAAACATTTGGAGGACATGATGGGAATGCATCTGAAGATAATTATCTTCAGGAAGCTCTGAAACTTGGTTATGAAAGGTACATGATTGAAGAGCCCGGGAAAACTGTGAGTGGGGGGTATGTAAGCATTTTGGAAGAGCTTCGCCACTTCTTCATCGCGAGACAAGAATGGGCAAGCAGCATGCTGTAGCTCTTGAATTTCACCGCATTTTCAATAGCGTAAGTGGAACTTTCACTTGGGGGTTATCGAGAAACTTGTGTGTTTTTGTTGATAAGTAGGGAACTAACTATGGGGACAAACTTGGCATACATTTTGTGGTACAGGATTTCTATGGGTTGGTGTTGTTTACAACATTCATTGACCATTCTTTGCCATGAATAGCATGCATAGGAATCTTGTTAGTGGCTTCTTCAGAAATGCAAAAGGTATGTTACGAGTGAACGGTGAAATACATGTGAATCACAAGACAACAATTCCATTTTGCTGCTGGAATCTGGAGGAACTTGGTACTCAAAATTCTTTGGTTCTGATTGAGACTGTTGCTTTGAAAAAGGAAGACTACCCTGGTTACAACAATAAGAGAGGATCTGGTTCGAGATGTGATGATCCCTTCCGTTTGGGCGAGTGTTGTACCTTCAATTTCATTTTCATCCCAACAGCAAAGAAGGTGACTTAAGAAAAGAACTTGTATTTAACTTTCAGAAAATCCCAAGAACTCGTAGAAGGTTATATAATTCTGCCTTGGAAAAACTCATTTAACTTAAGGAAGCCCCAAAATGTCATTACATCTATCAATGGCATCCAAGCGTTGAATTTTCCTTGTAGAAGATCTCAAGAACTTCTAGAGGCTCCTTGGCAGCCAAACTATGGTAACTTCAGCCACCTCCCATCTAAGTTTGTTCCACTTATTAGTGGCATCCCACGGTTTATAGGGTCACCATCGACTGCCAATGCCTGTTTATCCTTCAGGTGTAAATAATATCATTCCGAGTGTTTTTGTGCAACACCTTTTTCTCATAATGCTGAAGATATATATTTAGTACCCAACTTGAAATTCATGATTTACAGGTCTTTGGAGTGCCGAGACTAAATTTGTCACATTATGGAATGACCTCCTAGAGATCCGTCACCCAAAATGGAATGATCCTCCTACGGTTTTGTCACCTAGGTACTCTAGGTTCTACAACCTTAGGAGATATAGATGAATCGAAAGAGGGAGGGCGCCTCCCCTTTTGGCCTTTGGCTCTCATTTTTGTTCATTTGATGGTGCATTTTTAGAGATGTCAGAAATTCGACTACAGAGTATAACTGTCTGAGAATTCATGGCAAACAGCTCAAAGCTCAGAGAGGCACTTTCAATTGGAATTTGATAAAGGGAATTGGCTGGGTGGCTAGATGAATTGGGTAATTCAGGTTTTACTTGAGGCAACAAGTATAGACTGATGCCTCAAATACTGGGATTGGGGTGGTTGTATCAACCCAAGAAGGCAGACCATTGGCCTATTTCAGCATGCATTAGGACCAAAAAGTCGAGAGCTAGTAGCCTATGAGAAATAATTAATGGCACTCCCGAGAGCTTGTCTATTACCACCAGCACTTGAATAAACACTTGATCATTAAGACTGATCATAGGGCCCTTGAGCATATCCTAGAACAAAAAATGAACCACCTACTACATCAGAAGTGGCTGACCAAATTAGGGAAACTAATACTTTTTAGATGAAAATATGATATTTTACATGGTGACGACTCATATGAAACAATCATATTTAGATGTGAGTGAAACTATCAGTTCTCCATATAAATCGAGAGCGACTATACCATCAACTACGAGAAATTAGGGAAAGGAAAATAATGTGGCAGATAGTCTTTTCTATATGTTTGAAGGGAAATGATGTCAACAAATATGTGTAAGTTGGATTTCGACCAATGTGCAAGTTGATTCGAGAAATATAATAAATTAAGGTGGAGTTATTTTTAATTCTTACTTATCTCATGTATGCACATAACTCGCAATTATAATTCGGCTGAAGTCTTTTATAATAAATAAGTAGACTCGTGTTTGAAATTGATGGCTCATAATCACGGAAACATATTCATAAGGACATAGATACCTTGAAGGATGGATAATGTATGCATATTATTTGTAATTATAATTTGACTGAATTTTTTTACAATACATAGCTAGACATATTTATAAGGACATGGATACTTCGAAGGATGGGGCAGTGTCGGTGTCAGATAATGTACGCATATTACTCGTAATTATAATTCGACTGAAATTTTTTACAATACATAACTAGATATATTCATAAAGACATGGATACTTTGAAGGATGGGCAGTGTCAGATAATGTAAGAACATTACTCGTAATTATAATTCGATTGAAATTTTTTACAATACATAACTAGACATATTCATAAAGACATGAATACTTTGAAGGATGGGGACAGTGTCATATAATGTATACACATTATTCGTAATTATAATTCGATTGAATTTTTTTACAATACATAGCTAGACTCGTGTTTAGACTCGTGTTTGAAACTGATGGCCCATAATCACCAAAACATATCCACAAGGACATGGATACCTTGAAGGATGGGACAGTGTCAGGTAATATGGCTTAGCCTTCAGTTAACTATAACTGAGAATAAACGAAAGCTCGTGTGAATTAATTGACTTTTTACGTCAGTTTTAGATATTTTTATTGTGATCCATTTAACTTTTAAAAGCATGATTAGTAGTGTTTTTGGACAAATTACTATATTCATATTTGCATGGAGTAAATTATTCAAATTTATTTTAATTTTAAATTTGAAAATATTTAAAATTAATTTCAAAAAGTCTAAACTATCAAAATTAATGCTCCTTCATTTCTAAAATATAAGATTATTATTGATTTTTAACGTCAACAAGATAAAAGTTCTAGTTGACTTTTTGCACATGACTAGTGATACTCTATAAATATGTATAAAAATTACAATATGACAATTAATATTAATGTGGTATTTGATTGCATCTTAATGCATCTTAACAACCAACCTCTTAATGAATTTTAACAACTCACATTTTTGTATTAAGAGATTCACTGAATAGTTTAGACTCATATTTATATCTTAACTATCAGAAGACCTCTTAATACAAATATGTAAACTTTTAAGAGTAGGGTCGTTCCTGAGATTTTGGTGGCCTAAGGCGAAAAATAAAAACGAACCCTTTTTGAAACATTGTCTTCACAAAAAAAAGTAAAAATAAATAAATAAAAAGTACAAGATGTATCCACAAATGTATTTTTTCGGAACTTAAAACATAATAATTCAACTACAACAAAATATATGAGAAATTTAACTACATCAAAATGTATGATAAGTTCACTTACAACAAAATATATAAGAATATATTTATTGAAAGATACTTCTTTTAGTATTCTTAAAGCCAAAATTTTCAATCAAATGTTTAAAATCATATATATATATATATATATATATATATATATATATATATATATATATATATATATATATATATATATATATTGAGAGACTCTCTGATCGGGGGCCCAAGGCGGTCGACCTTCCCGCCTGTGCTTAAGAACGGCCTTGCTTAAGAGGTGAATTATTAAGATGCAATCAAACACTACTAAAAGAGAATATTACTTATTATTTAAAAATACAACTTATTATAATATTTATTTTTATAATTTAAAAAAAAATATTTTAATTATAATTTTAAAAATATTTTAATTTTAAAAAATTAATAATAATTTATAATTTGGACTTATATGGTATTGTATTTTGGAATGAGGGAGTATAACACAAGCCGTACTCAAGTCTAAATGGCTGGTATACAGTGAGAACATTAAAATGCCACTTTTTTGGGAATAAATTTGTTGATGTACTATCAAGTGTTAGTGGGGGTAATTGGAGAGTTATGACTCTGTGACTCATGGTGGGAAAGAAGATAAAGAGATTTTCTATTGGAACAATATAGTCCCGCCATTTTATATTATCCGTCACTAAAATAATTTACACACTTAATTAGGATAGTAATTATTTCATTTTTTTTATTATATAACTTATTTTAGAAGATTTTTTTTTTCATTTTACATATATCTAGGAGAACAAACTAATCATTTCTTATTTTGTCACTAAAAAAAGAGTAATTAATTATTACTCTTATATGGGTAATAATAAAATTTCATACTAATATTAATTATTTAACATTAGAATTAATGAAATTTCTTAATATTATGTCTTAAACAACTTATATAATGAAAAGGATAGAATAATAGTTTAACTTTAAGAGAAAAATGACATTATTATCCTTTATTGAAAAAGTAAAAAAAATAAAGAGTAATTGTTTGATTGTATTAATTAAATATTCTTAGAAAGAGAATATAAATATGGGTATTATAGGAAGAAGATTTAATTTTTTTTAAATATATGCAAACGACATTTATTTTGAAGCTGAAACGACAGGTATAATAATATAGAGGGAGTAATTATTATGTTATGGGGAATGTAAAAGCAGAGTATTATTGGAACAAAATTCTCCGCATGAGTTGTGAAATTAAAGAGACATGACGACAGCATTGTTTGCATGCATGCATGCATGCATGGTTCGTTCATATTCCCAATATAAAATGAAGTCCCACAATCCAAAATGATGAATTGGGGGCTGATCATATTCTCTTCTTATAAATATTTTATCAAGTCCCTCTGATTTTATTTATCTGTCGTTTTAAAGTGATGATTTAATGATTCATATTCATTTTGAATTTAAAATATTAAAAATTAATTATAAAAGATTAAAACTAATCTAATATTTTGAAATTTTAAATTATATATATATATATATATATATATATATATATATATAAATTAGGTTTTATATTCCGAAATATAAAGATTAAAATCAATTTTTAAGTCGATATACTCTACCCCGCAAACAAAGAGGTTTCAAGATACACAAAAAATAATGTCGTTTCTTTTATAATAATAATAATAATAATAATATTCTCATGATCAGTAATAAGGACCCAAGTAAAGTGATATGAAATTTCCATATAAAATGGTTGATATGGAAATATAAAATGGTTAAGTACAAAGCTTAAAATCTTGTTATTTTTCTTTTCTTTTTTATTTGTTTACTAAATAATGTTGTTATTTTTCACTAGTATTTTTAATATCGTATAAATATAAAAATAAATTATTAATATGTATGTTGGGCTATGATATATTAGATCCGGTTTGTATAATGGGTTGTCGTCCACATGAGGTTTGAATCCATGTGGGATTCTGTTTTGTTAGTTGGAGTAATTTAAGGAATCAAATATTCTTAATTATATTCGGTTTCTAAATACAGAATGAGATGTTGGGATTAGAACCAACTTCCTTATTTTTAGAAGATCTTATACAATTCCATTAAGAATTTATACCTAATGAGGAATCCTAATCCAATACACTTAGAAAAGGTGGTGAGATCACTATAAATATAAGGCTTTACATTAATTCTAAGGTACACACAACTCATTATTATTTTTCAGTACTAGAGTTTTTTACCTCCATTGTTAAACTTTGTTCAGCTTGTACTTATTCTTACACCAGAGCTATCCCCCGGCGGCACAAGTCGTTAAGCTTTTGGTGTGCTTACGTACCATTTCTGTGTAGGATTAGACGCGCTTTTAGTGATTGAGACGCGTGAACGAATTTTGGCGTTAACATTGACGCTAGAAGGAGGGTCAGTTAGTGTTGATTTTCAATTATCATTAAAAATTTTCCAGGTGAATAGTAAGACTTTCAGGAGTTGGAAAATCCACAACTGATGGATCCATTCGGCAAAGAAGATCAGTTAAAGACAAATTGGGACCGTCCAAGAGCATCCACAACAGGTTGGGGTCCCAAAGTCGTTCGGTGGAGCCTGAAGACTTGGACAAGGGTGACGTCAAGAGGAGACTGTTCTCAACTGACAGCAAAAACGTTAGCCATGGGGCTCGTGTTGAGGATGCTCCGTCCCGAACACGACCCCAATGATGGTCATGATGAAAGGAGGCTGATCTTGTTTAAAAAAGACCAGGAGACCGATGATGCTTTGAGGGCTCTGCTCGCGCAATGCAAGGAGATTGATCAGCAGATGGAGCTTCTGATCACTAGAGACGAAGATAGTGCCACCAGTCACATGTAAGACCCCAAATTATTAATAAATGAAATTTAAATTCCCTCTATTTTGAAATAGTAAGTATTAAATTGATTAATGAGGTTAGTTATGGGTAAAATGCGTAAATATTTTAAATAAGCAAGTGGTTATAAAATATTCATTGTTGTTGGGGAATATTCGTTTGGTCGTGGAATATTCTTCCTGTCGGGGAATATTCGTACGACGGCGCAGTCTTTTGTGGGCCCCATAACGGAAAGCGATTGGATGAAGAAAACGACAAGTATATGTTTTTTATTAATAACGGCGTAGTTGTTACCGTTAATACTGTTGGAATACCCGGTGGTTAAAACACAGTAATACGCGTTGTTACACAGTAGCACACTGTATTGCACCAATTATTGATTCTTACGTAAGAAGGCACTACTCAATAATGGTTACAGTAATTACTGTTCAGTATTTTATTTTATTGATTCAATAATTGCTGCGTTGATATTTTATATTACTGTTGTTTCAATAATTGTCACTACACAGTATTTCCCATTATCAGATCAATAATTCATATTATTTGAATAATATTATTAGATAACATTATTGGCAATGTCTAGAAAGTTCTGTCTAAGGAGAGGTTTGGTCATCTAATTGCGCGCCAGTAAGGAGAAATCCTTATTGGAAAGCCCCCTCTTTGCTGGGAACGGCCTGGTTGTCATAAATGTGATTCTGTAATATTATTTGTAAATAATTAATTATTGATTCATATGATAAGGAAATATTTATTTTTGTGGATATAAATGAGGGATATATTTTTGTGGTTAAAAATGAAGGAGTTAATGTTGAGGTTTTTATCAGTATTTTTGTCGGAATGGAGGTATTAAAAATCAGGGTTTTTGAGATATTTTGCGGGAGTTATAATTTTTAATCCGACCGTTGGATCGTGGTAATTTTTGGATATGTTATACATATATAAGTTGAGTATATGTCCACAAATTTTGAACCGTTAAAAATGAACGTATGATTTATTATGAATTTTACGAGATGACTGGTTCAGAAATTGTTGAATTTTCGGAGTTAATCATTTTGGTAGAAAATTCTAGAATTGGTGGGCCCCACTCTTGGTTGGTGAAGAAATGTGCTGAGATTTTTATTCAAATGTGGTGGGTGGGAATAGTAGCAGGTAAAGCCATCAGGTTGCAGGTTAAGTCTGCTTCGGCGTGCTAACATTTTCCTATAAATAGAGGGCTAAGTTAGAATTGAAAATCACACCAGAAACAAGTTTTCTCTCTTTTTCTCTCTAGATTATTGAGTGTATTTTGTGAGTATTTAGATACTTTGAGAGTTTCTATTCATCAGAGTAAGTGTCTTTCAGCCTTATACCGGTATTCCGACCAGAAGTACTGTCTGTACGAGGTAAGGGATGTTATTTTATTCAAAAATGATATTATTTCTTCAATATCATTATGCCGAAATATTGGTTGGAAATTTTTATCAAATTTGGAACTTTTCACGTCGGGGTTACTATTCATGAGTTACTATTCACGAGTTACTATTCACGAGTTACTATTCACCGAAAAATAAAATTTCTTCTTTTCGTCCAAAATATCTATTCTGGGTACTAGCTTTGATTGTATCCATGTTTTGATCATTCTTGAATTCTACTTCACTATGAATAATTATAAGGTATTTTTGGACATGGATAAATCGAAATACGAATCCTTAATATTTGTTATTTTGTTTCACTGGATTCGTTTTCTTTAATATATTTTTCATCATCCTCAGTCCTAAATGATGATATTACTGAATATCTTTGGCCGTAGTGCAAAGATGAATGATTAACTGATGAATATCTTTGGCCCGTAGTGCAAAGATGAACAGGTGTTGAGATGAACATGACCGACTGGTGATACAAATGAATATCTTTGGCCTGTAGTGCAAAGATGAATATTTGATTAAAGATGGTTATTGATTGTTGTTACAGGGATAAAATATTGATGATGGACTTTTAAATCTTAGAAGATAGTAGAACTCATTCTCTACTTGACTCTTCTAATGGTTTGCTGTTTCCGCTGCAGTTATTGATTTAAAACTTGTTGTCTATTGTATTCTATTAGATTTTTCCCTGTTGAAGACTAACGATAATTTGTTCTGTATTATCTTAGTCATAATGTTCTTTACTGGGCTAGTTGAGCTCACCCTTTTCCTTTTTGTTCCATTTTTCTCAGGAGGCGAGAATGTAGCGAGTACTAGTCGGGGTATGGAATGATGGTTCTAGAAGTTACCTTAGTAGTCCTCACTATTTTTGTGAAATAATGTATCAATAATTGTAATGAGGGCTTATTTGAGTGTGGATATTGTCTAAATGACAATATTTGTATTTAAACTCACAGTTCTTGTGTTGTAATAATAAAGATGTAGTTGTTTCTGTACCATGTATTTTGGCGACTCAGAATGGGTGTTGTATACCTATTTTGGGGGCGTCACAGTTGGTATCAGAGCTTAGGGATATGATCTCTGGCGGAGATCGGGGAATAGAACTAGGATGGGAGAGACGAATCCTTCGCTAGTGTGTCCTACCTAAGCTTATTTATTGGTCAGTCATAATATAGGGGTATTATGTGATTTGTTAATTTATTTAATTAACCCTTGGCAGTATTTGAGAATGTCGACTGAGAATGTTAATAGTGGAGTAAATGAGACCGTGGAGACACCGGTGCTTACCAACGAGGAGAACGTGCAACAGGCTGGCAATGTTCCTCCTGTGAACAACACCAATGAGCAGATGATGAACGATGGAATGTTTAGAAGTTTTTTGCAATTCATGCAAAACCAGACAAGGGAGACTCGTGTTCAAAATACAGGAGGAAATGATAGCAATTCACGGTTTGTCACAGCCAAACAGTTCAAAGAATTGGGACCACCAGAATTTAAGGGAAAGCCGGATCCGATCATGGCGGAAACGTGGGTCAAGCAAATTACCAAGATATTCGATGTCTTGGGATGCACGGAGGAACAGAAGGTTCCATTCGCCACCTTTATGTTCCGTGGCGAGGCAGATTACTGGTGGGAGTCTGTGAAGCGTACCCATCCAACCGCACTCAGCATGTCTTGGGAGACATTTCAAAAACTGTTCAATGACAAGTACTTTCCTGAAAGTATTCGTCATATGAAGGAGGTAGAGTTTATTAGACTAGAGCAGAATAATATGACGGTATCTCAGTACGAGGCAAAGTTTGCAGAGTTGTCCAGGTTTGCACCTCATTTGGTGGAGAATGAGGAACGTATGACGAGGATGTTTCTGAGAGGTTTGAAACCCGGCATACGTCAATATCTCATTTCTCATAAATTTTCTCTCTATTCAGATGTTGTCAACAGGGCTCAATTATTAGAGCGAGATAACGAGTACGGTCAACTGAGGGATCACAACCAGGATCATATCGGTGACAGCAGTCATCAGAACAATGATAACCAGCGGAGAAAGAAAAATACAGACAAGAACGGCAACCACTCTGGTGGTAATCGTGGCTATGAAAATAGAAGAAGCGAGTCGGGAGGAGATTTTAAAAAGAGGAGATTCAACAATGACAATACGAAGACGTCAGCACCAACAGCAATTGGTTCCAAGGGAGGAGAACGACCACCGGTTATATGCTATAAGTGCGGAAAAGAAGGACATATCAGCCCAAACTGCCCACAACAGTTTAAGGTATGTTATAATTGTGGAAAGGAAGGACATATCGCTCGAGATTGCACTGTAGCAAAACCAAGTCCAGCGGGGATGGTGACTCAAAAAGCTGTCCCAGAAAAGATAAAGTCAACGGTTCCTGGAAGAGCGTTTGTCGTGACTGGTCAACATGCGAGGAACCCAAACGAGGTGATCACGGGTAAGCTAATCATAAATTCATGCGAAGTTTATACCTTATTAGATACCGGTTCTACCCATTCTTTTATCTCTCCTGCTTGTGCTCAACGTTTAAACTTGACTCCGGAGAAGTTAGACTTTGATTTATCTGTGGAGACTCCGTTAGGAGAAACTTTCATCACATCCACTGTTTATAAATCTTGTGTGATCCAAGTTGGTACCATCACCTTACCTGTTGACCTTATCTCTTTAAAGATACTTGCTTTTGATGTGATTTTAGGGATTGATTGGCTAACTACTCATCATGCCAAAATTGATTGTTTTCGTAAGGTTGTTAGTTTTCATATTCCTAACCAACCTGTTGTACGAATTCAAACAACTAAGCCATTAAAATCAATCACTGTTATATCAAGCCATAAAGCCATTCGTTTATTAAAAAACGGATGTCAAGCTTTCTTAGCCCATGTTATGGATTTGAATAAAGACACGTCAAATTTGAATAATATTCCTGTTGTTATTGACTTTCCTGACGTATTTCCTGAAGAACTTCCCGGTCTACCCCCGGAACGAGAAATTGAATTCTTTATTGATCTTGAACCTGGTACAAAGCCCATTTCTAAAACCCCATATCGAATGGCTCCTATTGAACTTCAGGAGTTAAAGGTCCAACTACAAGAGTTGTTGGACATCGGTTTCATTCGTCCTAGTACATCTCCTTGGGGTGCTCCTGTTTTATTTGTAAAGAAAAAAGACGGGAGTATGCGACTTTGTATTGATTACCGGGAATTAAACCATGTCACTATTAAGAATAGGTATCCGCTACCTCGTATTGATGACCTGTTTGACCAGTTACAAGGAGCACAGTTCTTTTTAAAGATCGATCTTCGTTCTGGATATCATCAGCTGAAGGTTAAAACTGAGGATATTCCAAAGACTGCCTTCAGAACTCGGTACGGGCATTATGAGTTCCTAGTTATGTCTTTTGGATTGACTAATGCTCCTGCGGCTTTCATGGATATGATGAACCGAGTATTTAAGGATTATTTGGATCAGTTCGTTGTTGTCTTTATTGATGACATCCTCATATATTCCAAAAGCCGTGAAGATCATGAGCATCATTTGAAGCTGGTACTCCAAAGGCTGCGTGAAAATAAGTTATATGCCAAGTTGAAGAAATGCGAGTTCTGGCTTGAGGAAGTAGCTTTCCTAGGGCACGTGGTGTCAAAACATGGAGTATCTGTTGACCCGGCGAAGATTGAAGCAATACAAAGTTGGGAGCAACCAAAGACGGTGACCGAAGTACGTAGCTTTCTAGGCTTAGCTGGTTATTATCGAAGATTCGTGGAAGGGTTTTCTCGAATCGCTACCCCGTTAACTCAGCTGACTCGGAAAGATATCAAATTCGTATGGAGCGAGGAATGCGAGAAGAGTTTTCAAGAGCTTAAGAGGAGACTCATTTCGGCACCTGTTCTGACAATACCATCTGGTTCGGATGGATTTGTTATCTACAGTGATGCTTCAGGCAAAGGGTTAGGATGTGTTCTCATGCAACATGGGAAAGTCATAGCCTATGCCTCGCGACAACTCAAAGAATATGAGAGGAATTATCCTACTCATGATTTGGAGTTGGCAGCAGTAGTTTTCGCGTTGAAGATCTGGAGACACTACCTGTATGGGGAGAAAGTGGAGATCTATACAGATCATAAAAGCCTTAAATATTTCTTCACCCAAAAGGAACTCAACATGCGGCAGCGACGTTGGCTCGAGCTGTTAAAAGATTACGATCATACCATCCAATATCATCCTGGAAAAGCAAACGTAGTAGCTGACGCATTGAGTAGAAGATCATATGCGGGTACGAGTGCAATGTTGTTAACACAAAGGCCCATTTTGTATGACTTGCAAAGGATGGAGATAGAGATGAAGGCTCCAAGTACCCACATGATGATATCAAATATACGAGTAGAACCGACTTTAATCGATAAAGTTAAAGCTGCTCAAGCTACGGACATAGAGCTGATGCGTATGAAGAAGAAAGTGCAAGAAGGTTCTATTCCAGAAGCAAGAATCGATGAAGAAGGAATACTTCGAGTTCACTCTAGACTCTGTGTTCCTAACAATTCTGATTTGAAGTACAAGATCATGATGGAAGCACACAATACACCATTTGCAATCCATCCTGGAAGTACCAAAATGTATCGTGATCTACGACATACATTTTGGTGGAATAATATGAAGAGAGAGATTGCAAAGTTTATCTCGAGGTGTTTAACTTGTCAACGTGTAAAGGCGGAACATCAAGTACCAAAGGGTCCATTGCAACCACTTGAGATTCCGAAATGGAAGTGGGAACACATTACCATGGATTTCGTTACGGGTCTTCCCACGGTTTCTCAAGGCATAAATGCTATTTGGGTTATTGTTGATAGATTAACCAAGTCTGCTCATTTCTTGCCGATACGGGAGACTTATTCCCTTGAACGTCTTGCTCGTATATACGTAGATGAGATTGTGAGACTGCATGGCATGCCAGTATCCATAGTTTCGGATCGTGACCCAAGATTCACTTCAAGATTTTGGGTTAGCTTGCAAAAAGCTATGGGCACAGATTTACGATTTAGTTCGGCATACCATCCTCAAACGGACGGACAATCAGAGAGGACTATTCAAACTCTTGAAGATCTATTAAGACTTTGTGTCCTAGATTTCAAAGGGAGTTGGGATAAGTACCTACCATTGGTGGAATTCTCTTACAATAATAGTTATCAGGCAAGTATAGGTGTGGCCCCATTTGAAGCATTATATGGACGAAAGTGTCGCTCTCCAGTATGCTGGGACGAGGTGGGTGAAGCAACATTGTTGGGACCAGAGTTGGTACGCATGACTACAGAGAAGATCCAAACGATTCGACAACGTATACAAACGGCACAGGATCGACAAAAGAGTTATGCGGATCTTCATCGGAAGGACGTGGAATTTGACATTGGGGATCATGTATTGTTGCGTGTGGCTCCATGGAAAGGAGTTACAAGATTTGGGAAGAGAGGAAAGCTCAATCCACGATTTATTGGTCCATTTCAGATTCTTGACCGAGTAGGAAATGTGGCCTATAGACTTGCGTTACCTCCAAGTATGTCTCGTGTTCATAATGTTTTTCATATATCTGTGTTACGTAAATATGTGAAAGACCCAGACCACGTTATTGAGTTAGAACCGGACGAGATAGCTGAAGACTTAACGTACGAAGAGGTACCTGTCAAGATCTTGGATAGAAAGGAGCATGTCCTACGCACGAAGGTCATACCACAAGTTAAAGTTTTGTGGAGAAACCATGCTATTGAGGAAATGACCTGGGAGTTGGAAACGGAAATGAAAGCGAGGTATCCTCATCTTTTCGAAACACCAGGTACGTACGTCAATTTCGAGGACGAAATTTCATAAGGAGGGGAGGTTGTAAGACCCCAAATTATTAATAAATGAAATTTAAATTCCCTCTATTTTGAAATAGTAAGTATTAAATTGATTAATGAGGTTAGTTATGGGTAAAATGCGTAAATATTTTAAATAAGCAAGTGGTTATAAAATATTCATTGTTGTTGGGGAATATTCGTTTGGTCGTGGAATATTCTTCCTGTCGGGGAATATTCGTACGACGGCGCAGTCTTTTGTGGGCCCCATAACGGAAAGCGATTGGATGAAGAAAACGACAAGTATATGTTTTTTATTAATAACGGCGTAGTTGTTACCGTTAATACTGTTGGAATACCCGGTGGTTAAAACACAGTAATACGCGTTGTTACACAGTAGCACACTGTATTGCACCAATTATTGATTCTTACGTAAGAAGGCACTACTCAATAATGGTTACAGTAATTACTGTTCAGTATTTTATTTTATTGATTCAATAATTGCTGCGTTGATATTTTATATTACTGTTGTTTCAATAATTGTCACTACACAGTATTTCCCATTATCAGATCAATAATTCATATTATTTGAATAATATTATTAGATAACATTATTGGCAATGTCTAGAAAGTTCTGTCTAAGGAGAGGTTTGGTCATCTAATTGCGCGCCAGTAAGGAGAAATCCTTATTGGAAAGCCCCCTCTTTCCTGGGAACGGCCTGGTTGTCATAAATGTGATTCTGTAATATTATTTGTAAATAATTAATTATTGATTCATATGATAAGGAAATATTTATTTTTGTGGATATAAATGAGGGATATATTTTTGTGGTTAAAAATGAAGGAGTTAATGTTGAGGTTTTTATCAGTATTTTTGTCGGAATGGAGGTATTAAAAATCAGGGTTTTTGAGATATTTTGCGGGAGTTATAATTTTTAATCCGACCGTTGAATCGTGGTAATTTTTGGATATGTTATACATATATAAGTTGAGTATATGTCCACAAATTTTGAACCGTTAAAAATGAACGTATGATTTATTATGAATTTTACGAGATGACTGGTTCAGAAATTGTTGAATTTTCGGAGTTAATCATTTTGGTAGAAAATTCTAGAATTGGTGGGCCCCACTCTTGGTTGGTGAAGAAATGTGCTGAGATTTTTATTCAAATGTGGTGGGTGGGAATAGTAGCAGGTAAAGCCATCAGGTTGCAGGTTAAGTCTGCTTCGGCGTGCTAACATTTTCCTATAAATAGAGGGCTAAGTTAGAATTGAAAATCACACCAGAAACAAGTTTTCTCTCTTTTTCTCTCTCTAGATTATTGAGTGTATTTTGTGAGTATTTAGATACTTTGAGAGTTTCTATTCATCAGAGCAAGTGTCTTTCAGCCTTATACCGGTATTCCGACCAGAAGTACTGTCTGTACGAGGTAAGGGATGTTATTTTATTCAAAAATGATATTATTTCTTCAATATCATTATGCCGAAATATTGGTTGGAAATTTTTATCAAATTTGGAACTTTTCACGTCGGGGTTACTATTCATGAGTTACTATTCACGAGTTACTATTCACGAGTTACTATTCACCGAAAAATAAAATTTCTTCTTTTCGTCCAAAATATCTATTCTGGGTACTAGCTTTGATTGTATCCATGTTTTGATCATTCTTGAATTCTACTTCACTATGAATAATTATAAGGTATTTTTGGACATGGATAAATCGAAATACGAATCCTTAATATTTGTTATTTTGTTTCACTGGATTCGTTTTCTTTAATATATTTTTCATCATCCTCAGTCCTAAATGATGATATTACTGAATATCTTTGGCCGTAGTGCAAAGATGAATGATTAACTGATGAATATCTTTGGCCCGTAGTGCAAAGATGAACAGGTGTTGAGATGAACATGACCGACTGGTGATACAAATGAATATCTTTGGCCTGTAGTGCAAAGATGAATATTTGATTAAAGATGGTTATTGATTGTTGTTACAGGGATAAAATATTGATGATGGACTTTTAAATCTTAGAAGATAGTAGAACTCATTCTCTACTTGACTCTTCTAATGGTTTGCTGTTTCCGCTGCAGTTATTGATTTAAAACTTGTTGTCTATTGTATTCTATTAGATTTTTCCCTGTTGAAGACTAACGATAATTTGTTCTGTATTATCTTAGTCATAATGTTCTTTACTGGGCTAGTTGAACTCACCCTTTTCCTTTTTGTTCCATTTTTCTCAGGAGGCGAGAATGTAGCGAGTACTAGTCGGGGTATGGAATGATGGTTCTAGAAGTTACCTTAGTAGTCCTCACTATTTTTGTGAAATAATGTATCAATAATTGTAATGAGGGCTTATTTGAGTGTGGATATTGTCTAAATGACAATATTTGTATTTAAACTCACAGTTCTTGTGTTGTAATAATAAAGATGTAGTTGTTTCTGTACCATGTATTTTGGCGACTCAGAATGGGTGTTGTATACCTATTTTGGGGGCGTCACATCACAGCCGAAGGCGGGGACGGTCTCCGAAGGTTCAGTTCGGGACTCATCGTCCAGACAATGTCAGACAGATCGAGGGTAGGCTTCGGAGTCGCTCTCGAGATAGGAGCAGTTGGAGGAGTCGATCGAGAGGTCATTCGCTCGGGGACCACTTCAGGACTCATCGTCTGGATGGCCCTCGACACATTGGAAACAGGAGACAGAGCTGATCTAGGGCATCGAGTTCTGATAGCAGGCGACAGGTGGCTCGCCTGAGGTGAGATGCATTTCCTGATGTAGGAAGGAGCCAAAGGAATCCTTCACCCCTAAGAATCGAGACAGAAGAGTTGGCTAAAAAGTTGATCGAATTGGAAAAACAGCTAGCTGAAGTCAAGCAGAAAAGGGAAAATCCAAATAGTGCGACTCCGATTAAGTACTCGTTACCTTTCTCCTCCTAGATCATGCAGGAAAAGGAAGACTCGAACAAGAAACCCCTTCACATGGATAGTTATGATGGTTCGGGGGATCCTTATTAACATAGTCATGCCTATGATCGCCTGATGGACTACTATGAGTACTCGGAGTCTGCCAAATGTCAGATGTTTATGTCGACCTTGAGGAAAGTCGCTCGGCAGTGGATGATGGCTCTTGCCCCGAACTTGGTATCGTTATGGAGAGGGCTCTGTGACAAATTCCATGCGCAGTTCGGCAGCAATAAAAGGAGAGGAAAGCCTACCGGTTCGTTATACCAGATCCGGCAGTACTCAAGCGAAACCTTGGGACAGTACGTGAAGCAGTTCCGGGAAGTAGTGGGACAAGTCTCGGATTTGAACAACCTTCAGGCAGTAGGGTTATTTCAGAACGGGTTGGACCTTGTTAAATCTAAAAAGTTAGTAAAGGAGTTGATGTTCAACCATCCGAAGAGTTTGGCCGAAGCCTTTGACAAGGCCAAAGGTCTCATCGTGATAGAGGAAACTATGGGTAGTCTGAAGCCGAACTCAACAGAAAGGCCGAAGGAGAAAAAAAAGGATAGGTGAAACAACAATAATAACAGGTCGGGGGGGCTACCCGAAGAAGTATAACAATAACAATGACAAGTTGGGAGGAGGACGTCCGCCTTTCCCAAGTCAGAGGGTCGAAAAAATTTACTCTAAGTTGAATACTGATCGGGTTACTATTTTGGAGCATATGAAGGACAAGTCATACTATGAGCCAGCCAAGTACAGGTCGAAGGCTGAGAGAGGAAATCTGAATATGTACTGTGACTATCATGGGAAGATAGGGCATTCTACAGAAGCTTGGTTGAACTTGAAGGACCTAATCGAGAAGAACATCCAGAATGGGAATTTGGTTCAGTATGTTGCAGGACGAGACTCTTCGAGGACACATTAGGCAAACAATGCCTCGACATGGAAACCGAACCCCTAACCCCAACAACATGATCAAACTCAGGCGGTGCGCCGGGTGGTGGACGTGATCATGGGCGGGTCGGTCGACAAGGTTGCAAGAAAAAAGAGAAGAGGATTTTTGGATGCGGTAGTAACGGTGTCCGATCAACCTGTTAGGAGGGAAAGACTGTATCCTGGTTCAGTAATCTCTTTTATTGATGATGATTTTCCTTCAGAGCCCATTGAACCCCATGAGGAGCCCTGGTGATTACAGCACAAGTGGGTTAGATGGACATGAAAAGGATGATGATTGACAACGGCTCATCGGTGGATATTTTGTATGCTCATGCCTACCAAAGGTTGGATTTTGAGGGTCGAAAATTAGAGGTCAGTCACGAGCCTCCTCTGTAAGGGTTCAATAATAGTCAAGGAGGGATGATCGAGCTACCAGTTATATTTAGGACATCTCATTGTCAGGTGGAGATAGTTTGTCGATTTTTTGTAGTGCATCAAAATCAAGTTTCCTACACCAAACAGAGTTAGAGAGGTGGTTGGAGATCTTGATAAATGCTACAGGAATGCATTGATCTCATAGGGGGTAGGAGTCAGCAAACATAAATAGACGATGGCGATAGAGATCAAATTTTTTTACCAAGGGTGTTTCCGAGCCTCTGGTCACGCCGTTTGAAGAGACTGAGGATGTGGAATTGATTCATGGCAAGAAAGATAAGACGATGAAGATCGGGTCTGAGCTGCAGGAACCTTTCCGAACCAGTTTGGTAGAATTGTAGCAATGTTATGCTGATATCTTTACATGGGCTCCCAGTGACATGCCCGAGGTTGATCAGAAGGTGGCCGTACATAGGTTACATGTGGATCCGACGAAGAAACCAGTTTGACAGAAGAGTAGAATCTTCGCCTCGGAGAGACAGAAGATAATTGATGAGGAGATAGCTAAGCTTTTAGCAGTGGATTTTATTTTTGAGATTGACTATCTGGAGTGGATGACGAACGTGGTATTGGTCCAGAAGCAGAACGAGAAATGGTGAGTCTGCATCGATTACACAAATTTGAATAAGGTATGTCTGAAACATTTCTACCCACTTCCCCATATTGTCCATTTGATTGATGCTACTTCGGGGTATGCTTTGCTCAGTTTTATGGATGCATTTTCGAGTTACCATCAGATTTTGATGCACGAAGAAGATATCCTGAAGACTGCCTTTATCACGCATCGATCGGTCTACGCTTACAAAAAGATGACTTTTGGATTATTGAATGTGGGGGCTACTTATCAGAGGATGATTAATTATGTGTTCATTCTTTGAGACTGATGATAGCTTGGTACAGTCAGAAGTGGTGATTCAAACAGTAGCGGATGTTCGGCCGGTGCAGAATTCATGGAAGCTATATGTAGATGGGTCTTCTACTTTGAACGTTAATGGAGTTGGTATTATCTTGACATGTCCAGAAGGGTTTACAGTACAACATGCGATCCGTTTTGGATTCAAGGCGACCAATAATGAGGCTGAGTATGAAACAATCTTAGCAGGTCTTCGGTTGGCGAAGAGCTTGGAGGTTCAAAAGATAGTGATTTTCAATGATTCTCAGCTGGTGATCAAGCAGGTTTCGGGGGAGTATGAGGCTCGGGGGGCAAGAATGATAAGATATATAGCATAAGTGAAAGATCGGCTTTAGTACTTTAATTTGTTTATTTTTCAGGGAGTGGACAGATCTGATAATACTATTGATGATGCATTAGCAAAATTGGAGATGACTGATGTGAACACGTTTGGTGGGTCGGTTTATTTGGAGGTTCTGAATCAACTGAGTGTTCAGCATATTAAAGTAATGTGTTTGGAGCGGTATAAATGTTGGATGACTTCTTATTTAGATTATTTGGCTGATGGCATATTGCCTTCGGATCGGATGTTGGCGAAGAAGGTGAAGCATAGGAGTTCAAATTTTGTGCTAATAGACGGAGATCTGTATCGAAGGGCCTATTTTTCTCCTTTGTTTAAGTGTTTGATGTTGTCTGAAGCTGAGTATGCTCTCCGGGAAGTCTATGAAGGGATATATGGTGATCACATGGCAACTAAGGCATTGGCGTATAAGGTACTTTGGCAAGGTTATTACTGGCCTAGTATCTTTAAAGAGGCTACGTAGTATGTGAAAAAATGTCCCAAGTTTGCTCACCAACCGCCCGAAGAATTGTATCCAGTCCTGTCTCTGATTCCTTTTACTGTGTGTGGAATCAATATATTGTGTCCATTACCGAAGGCGAAAGGGCAGGTCAGCTTTGTGATCGGCAATTGACTATATGACTAAATGGGTTGAGGCGAAACCCCTTCGGTAGATCACGGAACAGGAGTGTCTAAAATTCTTAAAGGAATTTATGGTGCTCCAATTTGGAATACCGATGATGGTGGTTTCTGATAACGGGCGTCAGTTTGTGGGTTCGAAGTTTGAGGGATTCTTGAAGGAACTGAACATTCAGCATCGAAAGACATCTATAGCTCATCCTCAGTCTAATGGCCAGGTGGAGGTTACCAACAAACCATTGTTGAATGGGATAAAAAGAAGGCTGGATGAGGCGAAATGTAGATGGCCAGATGAGTTACTTAGTGTGTTGTGGGCTTACCGGACCACTCCAAGGTCTACAACAAGGGATTCACCATTAATCAGCTTGGCCTACAGCACTGATGCTCTTATCCTAGTTGAAATTGGTTCTGTTTCTCTTTGAGTTAGTTGATTTCAAGAGCTATATAATGATGAGGGCCTTCGGGCCAATTTGGATTTATTGGAAGAGGTCAGGGAAGCGACCTTGGTAAAGTTAGCAGCTTATCAGAAGAGGGTTGCTAGGCATTATAACAAAGGAGTTAGGCTCAGGAGATTTGAGGTTGTTAATCTTGTCCTTCGAGAGGTTGAAGCTTTGATGCCTCAGCACCAGGGGAAGTTGATGCCAAATTGGGAAGGTCCTTATGAAGTAGTTGGGATACCGAAACCAGGTACTTATCGGCTTTGGATAATGGATGGTACAGAGATCGGTAATACCTGACATGCTGGGAGGCTTCACAGGTATTATCAATAGGACAGATTGGATGAGTTGACTTTGTAATTCTGTCTCAGAATTTATCAATAAAATGGTTACTATATTTTATGAATCCATTACGTTCTTGACTCGTGTTTATACGTTCAGCCTTCATGCGAACGATTGTTCAGCCTTTGGGCGAACATTTATTTTAATAGAGTTCGGTGGTACGTTCAGCCTTCGTGCGAACGTTTGTTCAGCCTTTGGGCGAACATTTATTTTAATGGAGATTGGTGATGCGTTCAGCCTTCGTGCGAACGTTTGTTCAGCCTTCGGGCAAACATATGGAGTATAAGTTGGATGTTCAGCCTTCGGGCGATTATATTTTTATTCAGTCCTTTGGGCGAATATGTTTTCTGGTGTTTTTGAATGGTTAATACTTATCCATATTTAGTTAAGTATTCAGTTTTGTTAATTTACTTAATACAGATGGGTAGTCTTTCGGATGAATTTTTTGGTTATTTTGCATGTTTGTTTATCTATTGAATGGACTCTTTATCATTTGTGGTGTGAAGAATTGTGTAAAGTCCTTTGGGCAAGATGATAGTCGTTTTATTCATAAAGCTGAGTACAAAATAGAATTTACATAACAAATTAAAATATTGAGTTATGACGTGGGAGGGTCGTCTTCGGTTTCGTCTTCATCTTTCGAAGAGTCTAGAAGGTATGCGTTCAGTTCAACGGCAATAAGTTTGGCTTTATCTTTCCTCCGAGTAGCCTCATATCCTTCAGAATACATATGTATAATTTCGTTGGTGAGTTCTGAAGACTTTCTGTAATCGCTTCGGATTTGATTTCGTAGCTCTTCGGTTAAAGGTGGATCGAGGGCTTTAAAGTCGGTGAATTCCTTTTCTAGATTGGCATGAGCTTGGAAGTGTATTTTCTCCTTTTTCATCAAGAACGTGGCGAATGAGGGTTTGGTTGTTTTGTTTTAGAACTTCATTTTCCTTCGATACTTCGTCGCATTTGGTAACAGCAGTCTTCCGTTGAGCTTCGGTCGCAACTGCTTCCTCTTTCAGTTTGGCAATATCTGATTTAAGTCCTTCATAGTAAAAGGAAGTGTTGTCGTGAAGATTCTTCTCTTTGGCTAGAACAGCTTTCAGTTGTTTATTTTCAGTTTCGATGGCTTTGTATCGTTGAATAAGGAGTCCGGATATAGCATTGACCTGAAGATGTTGTTGGTTAGGGTTTGATGCAGTTATAACTGGAAATGGTTTTGTTAAAAGGGGTTCGGAATAACTTACCCTTCCTTGATGCATGAATCCAGTGAAGACGAGTTCGGTCGTTGATATATCTTCAAATCGTGGTTCGTCGGCTGGGAGAACAAAGTGTTCAAAAAGATGCATGGGATATTCTTCGGAGGTGTCGGGCCACAGGGTTTCTGAAGGTTCAGCTTCCTTTGTTTGGTTGGATTATTTTGAGAAGTTGGGATGTTCGTGAGTAGGAAGGGTATGTAGGGGTAAGGGTTCGGGAGATTTTTCGGTATAGGTCTTTTTGTTTGGTGGTTCGAAAATGGATTCGTCGGTTTTTTTGCTTTGTTGGTGAGGGTTTGTTGGGTGAGAAGGTATGGTTGTGGTCGTAGGGTGAGGGGTCGAGGTTTCGGTGGAAGGAACCTTTAGCTCTTCTCCAGATAAAAGCGTAATTTTGGTACGCTTTTTCTTGACCCGAAGTATTTTTGTTCTTTCTTCGATCAACTTTGATATTTCCAGTACTCGATCTGTGGTAGTATCACTGAAGGAGATGTTCGGTCGTCTGTATAAAGCCTAGTCCAGGAGTTTGGGGGTTTCTGGTCCCTTGATGTATAACCAGTCTTTGTATCAGTTTTTGTTGCTTGAAAGGGTGTCCATTAAGGGACGTTTCTCAATCTTAGGGTTGGGTTTTGGAGGTTGCTTGCTTAGAACTTTGAATCCAGGCTCTCGGGAGTTGATCAGTTGGTATAAGGAAAAGAAGAAATTAATAGAAGGGGGATGTCGATTTCATGACATAAGGCGATGAAGGTTATGATGTTAATATAGGAGTTTAGCACCAATTGGGCGAATTCGATGTTGATAAATGCTAGGAGGGTAAGGAGGAAAGGGTGTAGGGGTAGTCAAACACCTTTCTCAAGGAGTGTAAGGGGTATAGCTGTGACGTCCCCAAAATAGGTATACATCACCCATTCTGAGTCGTCAAATACATGGTACATAAACAAATACAACTTCATTAATACAATTGTCGTGCAAAATACGACAATATATATACTGTGAGTTTAAATAAAAATATTGTCTAATAGACAGTATTAAAACTCAAAAGGAGTCCTCATTACAATTATTGATACACTATTTTACAAAAATAGTGAGGACTGCTAAAACAACTTTCTAGAACCATCACTCCATACCCCGGCTAGTTCCTGCTATATTCTCACCTCCTGAGAAGAAAAATAGAACAAAAAGGAAAAGGGTGAGCTCAACTAGCCCAGTAAAGAATATTATGACTAAGGTAATATACAACAAATTATCAATAGTCTTCAACAGGGAAAAATATGATAGACTATAATAGACAACAAATTTTAGATCAACAACTGCAGCGGAAACAACAATTCATTAGCAGAGTTAAGTAGAGAATGAAATCTACTATCATCTATGAATTTAAAAGTCCATCATCAATATTTTATCCCTGTAACATCAATCAATATACATCTTGAATCAAATATTCATCTTTGCACTACAGGCCAAAGATATTCATTTGTATCACCCGTTGGTCATGTTTTGAAAGTAGTATGCACACAAGCCAATCATGTTTGATGATAAAGCATATACTTTGTAACAATCTTATTCATTTATTAATAAAAAAATATTAATTTATTAAAGGCTTTTAATTATCTACATGATGCTGTTTTTAATATGTGATAAACCCATAGTTTTATACAATGCTTTTAGAATAATGATGATGATCATTCTAATGAGATCTAATTCTTAGAAAGCTTAAAACTAAAATAGTTCCTGATCGTTGGATTACTAACATAGGGATTAGTGAATCCGGATAGATTGGTACATACGTTATTTGCTCATTGGATGAGGATGATTGATCTCATGATTATTTGTGTGGAGACACTAAAGCAAGTATGTAGGTGCTTATTAAAGAATAAGTTCATTGAATGTGGCTCGCTAAGGAATACCTAATGGAGTTTTACTTGTCTGTCAATAGGAATTCCTGAAGTGATAGTAGTACAAGTAATCCTTGGACTTGAGATCATCATAGTATCTTGTGTCTGATGAGTTCTACTTTGACTTATTCCTTAAAACCCTTAGGGTATATCAATGGGTATGCTTGGGTATAATAAGTTGTACATGGAGATAATATATGATCAATAAAGAATCTACCACTTCTAGTAAAAAGAAGAGAAATGTCCTATGTGATTCGATAAATGACAACCCAGTAGTCCTTGGCCAAGGCAGAATGAAATTAGAAAGGAGTTTCTAATTTACATTATTTGGTGTTGTGCATTTAAGAGTCGAAATACATATAATTAAATAAAATAAGACTTGACAGTAATTCCATGTCTTATATTTAATTGGGACATTGTATGGTGGAAGGATTGAATTGTATGGTAACTATTTACTCAAATGTTCTTTTATGATTAATGTTAAAATCTTTATTATCTGGAAAGTCGTTGATCGCTAGGGAGGCTTATCCCTATTGTAGAATAAATATTATTTATTTAAATAAATTAATAGTTTAATTTATTTATTTAAATAAGATTAGAATTGCTCTAATTGATTTATTCACAACCGATTTAATATGGAGAACCTAAAGGGTCACACCATAAAAGGAAGAATAATTATTTAAGAAGTTAATGGCATAATTGTAATAATAAGTTAAGTATATTTAATTTAATCTATGGTGATAGAATAAATTAAATAACTTAATATTTATTATTTATTATTTTAGAAATATTGAATATAAATTAATAAGAGGAGTCTTATTATTATTATTACTATTATTATTATTTAATTTCTAAAGGAGTTTAGAAATTAATTAATAAAAGTACTCTCAAATATCCTAATAAGATTAGGAGACTAATTAATTAAAAGAGTTTAATTAATTATTCATAATATGATTGGGAACCTAATTAATTAAAGAAATTTAATTAATTAAAATAAAACCTAATTCCTTAATTGTTAAGGAAGGTTGTCCACATCTATAAATAAGATGAGTCTTATTATGGGTGAGAGTTGTTGTTGACTTTTTGACAACAGACGTAATTCCAATAGTTGGGAGAGTACACCCTTTTCTATGAGAGATAGAAAAACTAGAGTTTTGCCAACCACCCTTCTTCTTGAATATTTCTTCTTCCTTGGTGGATCACCTCTAGAGGCCAAACACTTGGGTGGCTAACGTTGATCAAAGGAAAGAACCCATCCCGGTGGATTCAAGTTGAACATGAAAAGGATTTGGAGGTGAACTGTACCTAGGGAAGCTCGAATCTTCAAGGGTATGATTCTCATTCTTTATTTTTTGTTTAATTAGTAATTGTGCATAAAGGATGATCCGGATATATGGTTTGTAAAATTTTAAAACTCTATTTTACCACGTTTCCGTTTATTTTTGCAATTTGATTGCGTTCATGAATATTACAAACCTAACAGTGGCATCAGAGCCAAACCTTTATGCAAATTATTAATTATTTTAATTTGATATGTATATTGATATGTGTTTAGAACAATTTAATTGGACATAATTTTATTGTATAAAATTTATTAAAAAAAATGAAAATCATATTCACGAAAGCATATAACTCGCGAATCACGTTAATGGCGAATCTCTTTTTCGCTGAATCCGTGCTTCACTGATTTGGTTTTATCAAAATAAAGGAGTCAGGATAACTTTTACATATATATGATTAAGTATAATATTTACAAGTTATTTAACATGATTCTTTCAAAAAGTACGGTTAACAGGATTTGGTACATGATTCACGTGAATCATTGGTGGATGATTATGGTTAACATGATTTGGTACACGGTTAATATTATATATATATATATATATATATATATATATATATATATATATTATTCTTAATTATTTTATAATTAAAATAAAAAGTTTATTTTAATCTTAAAATAAATGAGTTTATTTTAATCTTAAAATTAGATTCCATGCTAACTAATTAGAGTTGGAATTGGATTCCATAATAACTAATTAGAGTTGAAATTGGATTCCATGTTTCCTTAAATAAAGGAGTTTATTTAGATATGAAATAAGATTTCATATTATTCAAAATAAAGGAGTTTGCTTGTAAATAGGAAAGAGAATCTGTATTTCCTTAAATAAAGGAGTTTATTTAGATATGAAATAAGATTTCATATTATTCAAAATAAAGGAGTTTATTTGTGAATAGGAAAGAGAATCCGTGTTTCCTTTAATAAAGGAGTTTTTTTTTACTTGGAATTGAATTCCATAATTAATTAAAATAAAAGAGTTTATTTTGATTAAAGAATTTGATTAAAATAAAATAGTTTATTTTATTCAAAATTGGATAAATTAAAATAAAAGAGTTTATTTTGATTTAAATTTAGATTAAAATAAAGGAGTTTATTTTGATTTAAAATTAGATTTTATATTAACTAAATTTGCCCATTAAATGATATCAATATGTATATTGAATGTTTATTATTCATGAGATGAATGTTATTTATTGATGCATATGGTGATGTGTATGATAATAAATGGGATTGATTATGGACTATTGACCAATGTGATTAGATTTTATTTTAGTTGGATGCATGAATGTATGAGTTTTATTAAATGGGGTCTGCGTACCTCGTCTTCTCTAATTTTTTCTTAATATAAATTCTATCTCCCTCCTATGTACTTTTCCTTGACTGCTGATCAAGATTTCTATTTATTTTAAATAATTTTGTAATCGGAATAGTTAGAATTAATTTTGAAGAATTGGAGATCAAGGAGCAAGGAGCGCGTGAAGACCCATTTGTAATGGAGCCCGGATTTAAATGTAATAGTTATATTTAAATATTAATTCTTGCACCCCTAGGGTTTGACCTTTTGGTTCACTTGGTGGCTCTAGTGAACCAAACTAGAATAAAAGTTCATAATCAATCCGGGTAGAATATAGTATTCTATATGCACATGCTTATACTATATATATTATATATTATGCAAACATGCTTCGCATGTTAATTAATATGACGCGTATTTTATATTTATATGTGCATACGCGCTAAACAAGATGAGACAAATTAATAACAAATTCCTCAAATATTTTATATTAAGTCCTAAGCGTTCAAAGATATTTGGAATATCGAACGTCGCCTTCTAGCATGATAAAAATAATAGAGTATCAATTAATTATTATAAGTTTGTTGTGTCACCACAAGGTTTATCTTAATTCATTCAGATGTCAATTTTATCACATTTGATGCTTATAAAGAAAATTGAACAATGTTATTTTGTTGTGTCACCACAAGGACAATATTTTTCTTTTTTGAATATATGGAGTGCTAGGTTGGACTTAACTCAGATAATTTTGATTCGGATGTGCCACCACTTGATCAAAATAATCTAAGAGGCAAAATACAAGGAGTTGCATAGTTGATGTAATTGACAAGAGATGTCTACCTATTTATTTATATATAGTTTGTTGTGTCACCACAAGACTATATATATTTGAAATGGGATTTTTATTCTCACTAGCATATCTTCAATCAGATATTGCCGAACTATATATATTGAGGGTAATATAGTTTGAAGAAAATAGTGGGAGATACCAATTTTAAACAAGACCTACTTTATTTTGGTAATTAATAAAAGAATGAATGCTAAAATGTTGTTAATTACATATTCACTTACAGAATTTTACAATGTCTAAATTACTATCACTGCGAAGCATATTAGTTGCTATTTAATCGGACCGAATTAAACGGATTGGTTAAGGAAATTGAGAATAGTCCTTACGGCTGAAAAGTTATCTTATGTCCTTAATACGCCTATCCCTGCAATGGTTGCAGATAATGCCTCTGAGGAAGAGATTGTTACTTTTAGAAAGTGACAAGATGATACACAGTTGGCTCAATGCATCATGCTCACATCCATGAGTAATGAGCTTCAATGTCAGCATGAAACTATGGATGCTTCTACTATACTCTTGCACATCAAGTAGTTGATTGTGAGAAAAGTAGGACTGATAGATATCAAATATCTAAGGAGCTCTTCCGATCTAGAATGACCAATGACACTACAGTACAGACAAAAGTCCTTAAAATGATTAATTTGATTGAACAATAAGGACAACAGGTTTTGTCATGGATGGAGAGTTGAGCCAAGATTTGATCTTGTAGTCACTCTGGACTCCTCATAATTGTTGTGAATTTTTCATATGAACAAGCAAGATATCAGCTTTGCTGATTTGCTTAACATGTTGAAAAATATTGAGAGTTACTTTTCAACCAAGAAAGACCATGTCTTACTGGTAGGGGTCAAAGGATCTTCTAAAAAGAAGAATAATTCTAAGAAGGTAAATAGAAAAGGCAAAAACAAATGATAATAAGAACAAAACTGATACGGATAGCAAAGGAGTTTGCTTCCACTGCAATAAGCCTGGACACTGGAAAGAAACTGCAAGAAGCATCTTGTAGAGGATAACCAGAAGAAGCTTATTGAAGTTTCGGTTACAAATATAGTTTTTGTTCATGATTAAAATAAATTTTTCTTTAAGTCAAGGTTCTACTTGGGTATTGAATACCGACTTTGGTTATCATAAATATAGATTTATGAAGGGACCAAGCAGAAGTAGAAAGCTAAAGAAAGGATAAGTAATCCTATGTCTGATAAATGAAGCAAAGGTTGTTGCATTAACCATAGAAACTTATAGGTTAGCATTGCCTATGGACAAATCTATTAAGTCAATAAGTTGTTATTGCATTCCAGTTCTCGTTAGAAATATTATTTCTATTTTGTTGCTGGACAATAAAATCTTTGGTATTAGATTTAAGAACAATTGTTGTTCTATTTATAATAATAATATTTTGTATAGAACTGGAATATTACTTAATGGATTTTGTCTACTTGACTTACGTGAAAATAATTTTGCAAATTGAACAAACTAGTAGAAGAAAAGGAGATGATCATTCAAAGAGTTGAATGTATGTATTTGATGAAATACAAGTGTGAATTATTTGAAAGGTTCAAAGAATTCAGAAGTAAAATAAATTGGCAAAGTATTAAGATTCTTTGATTAGATCAAGGAATAAATACTTGTGCAATAAGTTTCTAGATCATCTCAAATGGTTTTCTCATAATGGACGCCTCCTGATACGCAATAATTGATTGATGTATCTGAAAGGAAAAATCGTACCTTGTTAGACATGGTGCGACCCATAATGATTATACCGACATTCCAGTATCATTCTGGGGTCATGCCCTAGAAATGGCTGCATATCTACGAAAAGGTAACCTCAAAATCCAGCCCCAAGACTCCATAAAAGTTATGGACCGGGAGGATTCCTAATCTTAAGTATGTTAAGATAAAGGGTTGTCCAACTTATGTGAAAAGGTTTCAAAGGATAAGCTTGGGACAAGATTTGACAAGTACAAATTTGTGTGACATTCTAAAATATGTTTAGGGTATATGTTCTATAATCCTACTTAGAAAAAGATGTTTATTTCGAAACATGTTACCTTCTAAGATAAAGGTGTTTATCATTGAAGGAGCTAGTGGGAGGATAATAGATCTTGAAGAGTTCAAGAACCACAAAACACTATAAGTCAAATAAGAGGAACCTATAGATAGACCTATTGTACCATAACCAAATCGTAAATCTGGAACAGTATTGAAGATACCTAGGAGGTATGGATTTATCATAGATGATGATGATGAGGTACACATCATAGAAGATAATGATCCAGTTACATACGATGAGGTAAGAGTTGTAGACACTAAGAGAAATGGATTAAAGCATGCTTCTCAAATATGGAACATTCGTTTTGATGAGACAATCAAAAAGGTTTGATTTTATCAAAAATAAGAATGAACCTAGTGTGTACAAAAGGGTTAGTGGGAGCGTCGTGACATTCCTAGTATTATATGTTGATATACTACGGATAAAGAATGACATACTAATGCTACAATCAATAAAGATAAAGTTGTCTAAACATTCTTCCATGAATAATTTGGGAAGAGTATCGTAATTGGGGATAAAAATCTAAATAGATAGATTTAAAAGGATGCTCGACTTAACCCAAGAAACGTATATTCATTTGATGCTAAAGTCGTTTAGCGTGGCAAACTCCACGGGATGTCTCATGTTGATGAGCCCTGGAGTGTATCTCTCTTAATAGTCCCCACAGACTCATAAAAGAGAGATCGCATGAGTAACTATCATGTATGCAATAAAATGTAAGAGAGCTGATGTTGATCAGTCATATTCCGGAGAAGTTCACTATGAGTCAGTGAAAAACATCTTAAAGTACTTAACCGGCACTAAGGATGTGATCATATTCATAGTGGATCTAAATAAAAACTAGAGGGCTTAACAGACTCAAGTTTTTTAGACAGACCAAGACGACAGAAAATCCACTTTAAGGTAAAGCGTTACCTTGAATAGTGGTGCAGTGAATTGAAAAGGTTCCAAACAGCAAAGAGTTACTGGTTTAGTGATAAAGACAAAGTATATAGCTATAAATGAAGCTGTAAGTTGATTGTTTGGATGAAAAGTTCATTACAGAACTAGGAATAGTTCTTAAGTCTCATCTTGAATCTAAACATGTGTTGTGGTACTTTCATTTGATTATAGGAATCATTGAAAGATGGGAAATCACTATAGAGATAGTGGACTCTTAAGAATAACATTACATATCCATTAACTAAAACTTATCCAACAGCAGGATAATCGTCACTTAAAGAAGAAGGGTATGAGATACCATGACGATTGACTTAAGTACAAATGAGAGATTGAAAGTAGTATGCACATAAGCCAATCATGTTTGATGATAAAGCATATACTTTGTAACAATCTTATTCATTTATTAATAAAAAAGTATTAATTTATTAAAGACTTTTAATTATCTACATGATGTTGTTTTTAATATGTGATAACCCATTGTTTTAAGCAATGCTTTTAGAATAAGTTGGGATCTTACAACCTCCCCTCCTTATGAAATTTCGTCCTCGAAATTGACGTACGTAACTGATGTTTTAAAAAGGTGAGGATACCTCGCTTTTATTTCTGATTCCAACTCCCAGGTCATTTCTTCAATAGCATGGTTCCTCCATAAAACCTTAACTTGTGGTATAACCTTGGTGCGTAGGACATGCTCTTTCCTATCCAAGATCTTAACAGGTACCTCCTCGTACGTTAAATCTTCGGCTATCTCGTCTGGTTCTAACTCAATAATGTGGTTCGTGTCTTTCACATATTTACGAAGCACAGATATATGAAACACATTATGAACATGAGACATGCTTGGAGGTAATGCGAGTCTATAGGCCACATTTCCTATTCGGTCAAGAATTTCAAATGGACCAACAAATCGTGGATTAAGCTTTTCTCTCTTCCCAAATCTTGTAACTCCCTTCCATGATGCAACACGTAACAATACATGATCCTCAATATTAAATTTCACGTCCTTTCGATGAAGATCTGCATAACTCTTTTGTCGATCTTGTGCCGTTTGTATACGTTGTCGAATCGTTTGGATCTTTTTCGTAGTCATACGTACCAACTCTGGTCCCAACCATGTTGCTTCACCCACCTCATCCCAACATACTGGAGAGCGATATTTTTGTCTATAAAATGCTTCGAATGGAGCCACACCTATACTTGCCTGATAACTGTTGTTATAGGAGAATTCCACCAATGGCAAGTACTTATCCCAACTTCCTTTGAAATCTAGGACACAAAGTCTTAATAGATCTTCAAGGGTTTGAATAGTCCTTTCTGATTGCCCGTCCGTTTGAGGATGGTATACCGAACTGAATCGTAAATTCGTGCCCATAGCTTTCTGCAAGCTAACCCAAAATCGTGAAGTGAATCTTGGGTCACGATCCAAAACTATGGATACTGGCATGCCATGCAATCTTACAATATCATTTACGTACATACGAGCAAGATGTTCAAGGGAATAAGTCTCACGTATAGGCAAGAAATAAGCAGACTTGGTTAATCTATCAACAATAACCCAAATCGCATCTATGCCTTGAGAAACTTTGGGAAGACCCTTAACGAAATCTATGGTAATGTGTTCCCACTTTCATTTTGGAATCTCAAGTGGTTGCAATGGACCCTTCAGCACTTGATGCTCCGCTTTTACACATTGACAAGTTAAACACCTCGAGATAAACTCCGCGATCTCTCTCTTCATATTGCTCCACCAAAATGTATGTCGAAGATTATGATACATTTTGGTACTCCCAGGATGGATTACAAATGGTGTGTTGTGTGCCTCCATCATGATTCTATACTTCAAGTTAGAATAGTTAGAAATGCAAAGTTTGGAGTTAACTCAAAGTATTCATTCTTCATCAATTCCGCTTCTGGAATAGTACCTTCTTGCACTTTCTTCTTCATATGCATCAGCCCCAGGTCCGTAGCTTGAGCAGCTTTAACTTTATCGATTAAAGTCGGTTCTACTCGTATATTTGATATCCTCATGTGGGTACTTGGAGCCTTTAACTCTATCTCCATCCTTTGTAAGTCGTACAAAATGGGTCTTTGCGTTAACAACGTCGCACTCATACCCGCATACGATCTTCTACTCAATGCGTCAGCTATAGCGTTTGCTTTTCTAGGATGATATTGAATGCTATGGTCGTAATCTTTCAACAGTTCGAGTCAACGTCGTTGCCGCATGTTGAGTTCCTTTTGGGTGAAGAAATATTTGAGGCTTTTATGATTCGTATAAATCTCCACTTTCTCCCATACAGGTAGTGCCTCTAGATTTTCAACGCGAAAACGACTACTGCCAACTCTAGATCATGAGTAGGATAATTCCTCTCATATCCTTTGAGTTGTCGCGAGGCATAAAATATGACTTTTCCATGTTGCATGAAAACACATCCTAACCCTTTGCCTGAAGCATCGCTATAGATAAAAAATCCATCCGAACTAGATGGTATTGTCAGAACAGGTGCCGAAATGAGTCTCCTCTTAAGCTCTTCGAAACTCTTCTCGCATTCCTCGCTCCATACAAATTTTATATCTTTCCGAGTCAGGTGAGTTAACGGAGTAGCGATTCGAGAAAATCCTTCCACGAATCTCCGATAATAACCAGCTAAGCCCAGAAAGCTACGTACTTTGGTCACCGACTTCGGTTGCTCCCAACTTTGTATGGCTTCAATCTTCGTCGGGTCAATAGATACTCCATGCTTTGACACCACGTGCGCAAGGAATGCTACTTCCTCAAGCCAGAACTCGTATTTCTTCAGCTTGGCATATAGCTTGTTGTCACGAAGCATTTGCAGTATCAGCTTCAAATGGTGCTCATGATCTTCACAACTTTTGGAATAGATGAGGATGTCATCAATAAAGACAACAATGAACTGATCCAAATATTCCTTGAACACACGGTTCATCATATCCATGAAAGCAGCAGGAGAATTAGTCAATCCAAAAGACATGACTAAGAATTTATAATGCCCGTACCGAGTTCTAAAAGCAGTCTTCGGAAGATCCTCAGGTTTTATCTTCAGCTGATGATATCCAGAACGAAGATCGATCTTTGAAAAGAATTGTGCTCCTTACAACTGGTCGAACAGGTCATCAATGCGAGGTAGTGGATACCTATTCTTGATGGTGACATGGTTTAATTCCCGATAGTCAATACAAAGTCTCATACTCCTGTCTTTCTTCTTTACGAATAAAATAGGAGCACCCCAAGGAGATGTACTAGGACGAATGAAACCGATGTCTAACAACTCCTGTAGTTGGATCTTTAACTCCTGAAGTTCAATAAGAGCCATTCGATATGGGGTTTTAGAAATGGGCTTTGTATTAGGTTCAAGGTCAATAAATAATTTAACTTCACGTTCTGATGGTAGTTCGGGAAGTTCTTCAGGAAATACATCAGGAAATTCACTAACAATAAAAATATTATTCAAATCTGACATGTTTTTGTTCAAGTCCATAACATGGGCTAAGAAAGCTTGACATTCGTTTTTTAATAAATAAATGGCTTTATCGCTAAATATGACAGTGATTGACTTTAGTGATTTGGTTGCTTGAATTAGCACAACAGGTTGGTTAGGAATATGAAAACTAACAACCTTACGAAAATAATCAATTTTGGCATGATGAGTAGTTAACCAATCAATTCCTAAAATCATATCAAAAGCAAGTATCTTTAAAGAGATAAGATCAACAGGTAATGTGATGGTGCCAACTTGAATCAAGCAAGCTTTATACACAGTGGATGTAATGAAAGTTTCTCCTAACAGAGTCTAAACAGATAAGTCAAAGTCTAATTTCTCCGGAGTCAAGTTCAAACGTTGAGCACAAGCAGGAGAGATAAAAGAATGGGTAGAACCGTTATCTAATAAGGTATAAACTTCGTAAGAATTTATGATTAGCTTACCCGTGATCACCTCGTTTGGGTTTCTCGCGTTTTGGCCAGTCACGACAAACGCCCTCCCTTGAACCACCGACTTTGTTTTGTCCATAGTCGCCTTTGATGCCGCCGTCCCAATTGGACTTGACTTTGCTACCGAACAAAAAGGGCTATATGACCGTCTTTTTCACAATTAAAACACACCTTGGAAGGCTATGAACAGTTTGGACTTATGTGTCCCTCCTCTCCGCATTTGTAGCATCTAACTGGCGGTCGTTCTCCTCTCCTAGAATTTTTTGTTGGTGCTGGTGTTTGCTGCTGATGTCTTCCCGTCATTGTTGAATCTCCTCTTTTTGAAATTTCCACTTGGCTCACCTTTCCTATTATTATGGCCACGATTACCACCCGAGTGGATACCGTTTTTGTCCATATTTTTCCCTCTGCGCTGGTTATCATCGCTCCGATGACTGCTTTCACCGGTATGAACCTGGTTGTGGTCCCTCGGTTGAACATACTCATTATCTCGCTCTAATAATTAAGCCCTATTTACAACATCTGAATATAAAGAAAATTTATGAGAGATAAGATATTGTCGAATCTCGGGTTTTATACCTCTCAGAAACATCCGTGTCATTCGTTCTTCATTCTCTACCAAATGAGGTGCAAACCTGGATAACTCTGCGAACTTCGCCTCGTACTGGGACACCGTCATGTTATTTTATTCCAGTCTAATAAACTCTACCTCCTTCATATGACTAATACTTTCAGCAAAGTACTTATCATTAAACAATTTCTGAAATCTTTCCCAAGACATGTTGAGTGCGGCTGGCTGGGTACGCTTTACCGATTCTCACCAGTAATCTGCCTCACCACGAAACATAAAGGTGGCGAATGGAACCTTCTGTTCTTCCATGCATCCCAAGACATTGAATATCTTGGTAATTTGCTTGACCCACGTTTCTGCCTTAATCGGATCTGGCTTTTCCCAAAATTCTGGTGGTCCCAACTCTTTAAACTGCTTAGCGGTGACAAACCGCGCGCTGCTATCATTTCCACCCGTATTTTGTACACGAGTCTCCCTCGTCTGATTTTACATGAACTGCAAAAAGCTTCTAAACATCCCATTATTCATCGTTTGTTCGGTAGTGTAGATTACAGGAGGAATATTGCCTTCCTGTTGCACGTTCTCCTGGTTTGTGATTAAAGGAGTTTCCACGGTCTCATACACTCAATTGTTAACGTTCTCAGCTGCAATTCTTAAATACTGCCATAAAATAAAAGTTAATTAAATAAATTAACATATCACATAATATCCCTATATTATGACCGACCAATAAATAAGCTTAGGTAGGACACACTAGCAAAAGATTTACCCGTCTCTCCCTTCCTAGTTTTATTCCCCGATCTCCGCTAGAGACCATATCCCTAAGCTCTGATACCAACTGTGATGCCCCCAAAATAGGTATACATCACCCATTCTGAGTCGTCAAATATATGGTACAGAAATAAATACAACTACATTAATACAATTGTCGTGCAAAATACGACAACACATATACTGTGAGTTTAAATACAAATATTGTCTAATAGACAGTATTAAAACTCAAAAAGAGTCCTTATTACAATTATTGATACACTATTTTACAAAAATAGTGAAGACTGCTAAAACAACTTTCTAGAACCATCACTCCATACCCCGGCTAGTTCATGTTATATTCTCACCTCCTGAGAAGAAAAATGGAACAAAAAAGAAAAGGGTGAGCTCAACTAGCCCAGTAAAGAATATTATGACTAAGATAATATATAACAAATTATCAATAGTCTTCAACAGGAAAAAATCTGATAGAATATAATAGAAAACAAATTTTAGATCAACAACTGCAGTGAAAATAATAATTTATTAGAAGAGTTAAGTAGAGAATGAAATCTACTATCATCTATGAATTTAAAAGTCCATCATCAATATTTTATCTCTGTAACATCAATCAATATACATCTTGAATCAAATATTCATCTTTGCACTACAGGCTAAAGATATTCATTTGTATCACCCGTTGGTCATGTTCATCTCAACACCTGTTCATCTTTGCACTACGGGCCAAAGATATTTATTAGTTAATCATTCATCTTTGCACTACAGGTCAAAGATATTCATCAAGTATCATCATTAAGGATTGAGGATGATGAAAAATATTTTAGAGAATGAATCCAGTAAGATAAAAGGATAAAGATTAGAGATTCGTACTTTAGATAATTCAAGTTTAAAAATACTCCATCATAAATCATAATGGAGTAAAATTCAAGAATGAAGATCAAAACATAGATACAATCAAAGATAGTAACCATATTAGACATCTGGGACAAAGAAGAGAAAATTTCATTTTTCGATGAATAGTGCCGTATTTGTGAATAGTGCCGTATACGTGAATAGTACCGTATACGTAAATAGTAATCCCGACACGAAAAGGTAGAAATTCCACAATAAAATTCATATCAATATTTTAGCATAATGATATTGAAGAAAATAATATCATTTACGAAGAAAATAACACCCCTTACCTCAAAATAACGGTATTTTTGATAGGAATACCGGATGTAAAGCCGAATAAAACTTGTACTGAATAGCAACTCTCAAAGTATCTAAATACTCACAAAATACGCTCGATAATATATAGATAGAAAAAACTTGTTTCTGGTGTGATTTTCTATTCTAACTAAGTACCCTATTTATAGGAAAATACTAGAATGCCAAAGGAGACTAAATTAATAAAATAATATATATATTTTCCTCCTTCAACGCCACCTACCAAGACCAGCCATCAGCATGCCATTTCTGAAAAAAATTTGTAGCCCACATGTTTAAAACAAAAGTGGGTCCCACCCATAATTTTAATAAAAATATTTAATTTTCCAAAATTTTAATAATTTATAATATATAGCTCTTTTACAAGAAAAATTCAAATCTCATGTCCTTTTAATAGGAAATTTGATTCTCTACAACTTTGTAGAAGAATTTTTTTTTAAATTCCAAACAAAAAATGCCCGAAATTCACATACGGACTATTTTTAATACCTCCATTTCGACAAAATACTGATAAAACACCTCAGCATTAATTCCTTCAATTATATCCACATAAAAATAAATATTTCCTTCATTTATATCCACATAAAATAAATATTTCCTTATCATATAAATTAATAATTAATTATTTATAAATAATATTACAGAATCACAATTATGACAACCAGGTCGTTCCCAGGAAAGAGGGAGTTTTTCGATAAGGATTTTTTCTTACTGGCGCGCAATTAGGTGACCAAACCTCTCCTTAGACAGAACTTTCTTAGACATTGCCAATAATGCTATCTAATAATATTATTCAAATAATATGAATTATTGATCTGATAATGAGAAATACTGTGCAGTGACAATTATTGAAACAACAATGATATAAAATATCAACGCAGTAATTATTGAACCAATAAAATAAAATATTGAACAGTAATTACTGTAACAATTATTGAGTAGTGCCTTCTTATGTAAGAATCAATAATTCAAAAATACTGTGCAATACCGTGTGCTACTGTGCAACCACACGTATTACTATATTTTAACCACCAGGTATTCCAACAGTGTTAACGGTAATAATTACGCCGTTATTTATAAAAACTCAAACTTATCATTTTCTTCATTCGACCGTTTTTCATTATGGGGCCCACAAATGGTTGCGCCGTTGTACGAATATTCCCCAACAGTAAGAATATTCCACGACCAAACGAATATTCCCCAACAATAATGAATATTTTATAATCACTTGCTTATTTTATAAAATTTGCACATTTCACCCATAACCACAACATTATATCAAATTAACTCCTTATTATTTAAAGATAATGAATAGCGAAAATTTAATTTTATTTATAATATGTTGGGGTCTTACAATAGCGATCCAGCCATCGGGACAAAGGTACATTCGGTTGGAGGCAGAGGGGGCTTTCAATTGATGGGTGTCTGGAATATGGTAGTGTTGGCGAATGATGGAGTGGTCTATGGCGGTAATGCGAGAAGGTGTGGTGACATGCGCTAAAGACGTTGGCTTGTGCTGTCGAGAGATTACGACCATACCATTCAATACCATCCTGGAAAAGTAAACGTGGTAGCTAACGCGTTGATTAGAAGATCGTATGCATTTACGAGTACGATATTGTTAACACAAAGACCCATTTCATACGACTTGCAAAAGATGGAGATAGAGTTAAAGACTCCAAGAACCTACGTAAAGATAGCGAATATACCATTAGAACCGACTTTAATCGATAAAGTTAAAGTCGCTCAAGCTACACACCCGGAGCTGATGAATATGAAGAAGAAGGTGCAAGAAGACGTTATTTAAGAAGCAAGAATCGACGAAGAGATAAAATCTCAACCCTCGATTCATTGGCCCATTTGAAATCCTCGATCAAGTAAGAACTATTGTAAAACCCCAACTTTTTATAAATGAAATTGAATTTCCTTTATTTATTATTTTGAAATAGTAAGGGGTTGATTTGATTAATGTGGTTAGTTATGGGTAAAATACGCAAATATTTCAAATAAGCAAGTGGTTGTAAAATATTCATTGTTATCAGGAAATATTCGTTTGGTCGTGGAATATTCTTGCTGTCGAGGAATATTCGTACGACGGCGCAGCCTTGTGTGGGCCCCATAACGGAAAGCGATTGGATGAAGAAAACGACAAGTATGAGTTTTTATAAATAACGGCGTAGTTGTTACCGTTAACACTATTGAAATACTCAGTGGTTAAAATGCAGTAAGACGCGGTGTTGCACAGTAGCACACAGTATTGCACCAATTATTGATCCTTACGTAAGAAGTCACTACTTAATAATTGTTACAGTAATTACTGTATAATATTTTATTTTATTGATTCAATAATTTCTGCGTTGATATTTTATATTGTTGATTCAATAATTGTCATTGCACAATATTTCAAATTATCAGATCAATAATTTATATTATTTGAATAATATTATTAGATAATATTATTGGTAATGTCTAAGAAAGTTCTGTTTAGGAGAGGTTATTTAATTGTGCGACAGTAAGAAAAAATCTTTACCGGAAGGCCCCTTCTTTCCTGGGAACGACCTGGTTGTTATTATTGTGATTCTGTAATATTATTTGTGAATAATTAATTATTGATTTATATGATAAGAAAAATATTTATTTTATGTAGATATAAATGGAGGAATTTTTAGAAAAGTAACAATTGTTAAAAATTTATATTTTATCTTTTTTGATAAAATAATTCATTCAAATATATTATTATATTACATTATAAATGTATAATGCGATAATATAATAATATAATAATGGTGATATTTTTACAATGAATGTGTGATATATGAATAAATGAGGAGGAAGAGTATTTTTATTACAATAAATGCTAAAAGCATGTTAAACATGTTGGTGGACCCCATTTTTGACTGAAATTTGATTATAGCCTACAAAATCGTCCGTATGTGAATTTCGGTCAATTTCTATTTGGAATTTGGAAAAACTTAAAGCTACAAAATTGTAGAGAATTGAATATCATATGGAATTGACATAAGATTTGAATTTTTCTGATAAAAGGGCTATTTATTATGAATTATTGAAGTTCCAGAATATTGGGTCTGAATTGATTTTGTTAAGAAAAATGTTTAAAACATGTTTTGTGTGTTAGTGGGCCCCACTTATTTTTACAAAATGCTGAATTTAGATTTCTAAGGTGGGCGCAGAATTTTTTTAATAAATATTATTATTTTATTAAATTTTTTACTTTGGTGTTCTAAGTATTTTCCTATAAATAGGGTCCTTAGGTTAGAATTAAAAATCATACCAGAATCTGAAGTTTTCTCTCTCTATATTATCGAGCGTATTTTTGTGAGTATTTAGATATCTTGAGTGTTGCTATGCCGTGCAAGTTTCCTTTAGCGTTATATCTGATATTCCAGACAGAAGTACTATTCTTTTGAGGTAAGGGATGTTATTTTTTTCGTCAATGATGTTATTCTTTCAATATCATTATACCGAAATATTAGTATAAAATTTTTACCTTTTTATGTCGAGATTACTATTCACGAGTTACTATTCATGAGTTACTATTCACGAGTATTATTCACGAAGTATGATGATTTTCTTGTAAAATTTTTACCTTTTAGTGTTGGGGTTAGTATTCACGTATACGGTACTATTCATGTATACGGCACTATTCACGAATACGACATTATTCACAGAAAAATTAAATTTTCTTTTATGTGTCCAAGATTGTCTGTTATGGTTCTTATCTTTGATTGGATCTATATTTTGATATTTATTTTTGAATTTTGCTCCACAATTGATTATTATAGAATATTTTTGAACTTAAATAAACCGAAGTACGAATCCCTAATATTTGTCTTTTTATCTCTCTGAATTCATTTTTTTGAAAATATTTTTATCATCCTCAGTCCTAAATGGTGATATAACTGAATATCTTTGGCCTGAAGTGCAAAGTTGAACAAGTGTTGAGATGAACATGACCAACTAGTGATACAAATGAATATCTTTGGCCCGTAGTGCAAAGATGAATATTTGATGATTGATGTTACAGGGATAAAATATTGATGATGAACTTTTAAATTCGTAGATGATAGTAGATTTCATTCTCTACTTAACTCTTCTAATGAATTGTTGTTTCTGCTACAGTTGTTAATCTAAAACTTGTTGTCTATTGTATTCTATCAGATTTTTCTATGTTGAAAACTAAGGATAATTTGTTGTACATTATCTTAGTTATAATATTCTTTACTGGGCTAGTTGAGCTCACCCTTTTCTTCTTGTTCTATTTTTCTTCTCAGGAGGCGAGAATATAGCGGGAACTAGTCGGGATGTGGAGTGATGATTCAAAATTGTTGTCTTAGTAGTCCTCACTATTTTATAAAATAGTGTATCAATAATTATAATGAGGACTTATTTGAGAGTGGATATTGTCTAGAAGACAATATTTATATTTTAAACCCACAGTATATGTGTTGTCGTATTTTGCACGACAATTATAATAATAAAGTTATAGTTATTTTCTGTACCATGTATTTGGCGACTCAAAATTGGTTGGGTGGATTGGACCTATTTTGGGGGCGTTACAACTGTGGCCTATAGACTCACCTTACTGCGAAGTATGTCTCATGTTCATACCGTTTTTCACATATCTATGTTACGTAAATATGTGGAAAACTCGAACCACATAATTGAGTTATAATCAAACGAGATAGCGGAAGATTTAACATATGAAGATGTACATGTTCTACGCTCCAAGGTTATACCTCAATTCAAAATTTTGTAGAGAAACCACGATGTTGAGGATATGACCTGGGAGTTAGAATCTGAAATAAAATCAAGGTATCCTCACCTCTTCGACATACCAGGTACGTACACCAATTTTTAAGACGAAATTTCATAAGAAAGGGAGGTTGTAAGACCCCAACTTTTATGAATAAAGATGATTTTTTCTCTAAATAACATTTTTGAATATTTAGGTGTGAATTTATTATAATGTTATAGTTGTGGATAATATTTACAAATTTTGTAAAGTAAGCAAGTTGTCATAAAATATTCGATTGGTCGGAGAATATTCGTTTTATTAGAAAATATTTGTACGACGACACAATCATTGGTGGACCCCACAACGGAATTATTGTCGGAGTTAGAAAGCGACAGAAATATCTTTTTATAAAAATAACGGCAAAAGTTTTACCGTTAACTGTTAAGATACCCGGTGATAAAAGCACAGTAATACGCGTGGTTACATAGTAACACACGATATTCTACAGTATCTTTGATTATTGATGCTTACGTAAGAAATCACTCAGTTTTGTTCAATTATTGTCACAGTAATTGCTGCATAGTATCTCACGTTATTGATTTAATTATTATCACAATATTTTATATTATTAAATCAATAATTGAGACGACAAAATTATTCATATTATTATTTGTATTATTGACGATGTCTAGAAAGTTTTGTCGAGAAAAGGGGCTTGATCACCTAATTGTGCGCCCATAGGGAGAAATCTTTATCGAAAAGCTCCCTCTTTCCTGAGAATGATCTGGTTGTTAATATTGTGAGTTATAATATTAATGATGAATGCTACTTAAAATGTTTTTTGTGAATCCTGGTGAGTTGAGATAGTTAGAGGAGATTTTTATAAAGTATTTGTTGTAAGTATGGCGTATTATTTGGACCCCCACTTACCCATTTTTTAAAAATAGTCGAGTGAAAGTTATCTCAATTTTGTTATATATATATATATATATATATATATATATATATATATATATAATATATATATATATTTTTGGGTGGTGGGTGGGGGTGGGAGAAAATTGGTCAGGAGGGAGTATTATTATTATATATTTATATATATTATAATAAGTTTTATTTTATAAAAAATAGAATATATTATATTTTATTATGCCTAGTGTTTGCATAGTATCTGCATAGTGGTTGCATAGTAAATCATGTGAATTCAGTTTTCGCGCTCGTGAAATTCGTTCGAAATTATTGTGCAGTCCGTGATTTTTTCTAAATAGTATCCTTCCATTCTCCTATAAATAGGATGCTTAGTTTAGAATTGAAAATCACACCAGAATCAGAGAATTATTCTTCTATAATATTGAGCGTATTTCTTTTGAGTTTAAGGAAGCTTTGAGTGTAGAAAATAATATAAGTTTTCTTCAAGAATATATCCGTTGTACCAGTCCATACCAGTCAGAAATACTCTTATTTTAATATAGGGGTATTATTTATTTCATATTCTCTTACGATATTATTTTTCGTATTCGTAAAGAATTTTATTTTCGTTCAATATTCGTAAGGAATATTATTTTCGTTCAATATTTGTAAGGAATATTATATTCGTTCAATATTCGTAGGAATATTATTTTCGTTCAACAGTTGTAAGGAATATTATTTTTGTTCAATATTCGTAAGGAATAATATTTTCTTCCATACTTTGTTGTATGTAAGTAATATTATTTTATTTCATATTCCTAATTCTACACTTATTTGGATAAGTATTGCTTCTATACTCCTTAAAATTAGTAAAATATCCTTGAAATTTGTGTTTCATCTAGTATCGTTTCATAAGGATAATTTTCTGAACATTCTTGTTAAATTTTAAGCTTTTCATGCCGGAGTACTATCCATGGGTACTATTCATACATACGACACTATTCATACGTATGACACTATTCACGAAATACTATTCACTCGAGTACTATTCATGACGAAAAATTTATTCTTTTCTATCCAAATTATTTTTGGTACGTTAATATTATTCTTGAATTTTACTCCACAAAGCAGTTATCATGTTGACAATTTGGACATTTTTAAACTCTAAATAAATTTAAAGTCTTTAATATTTATCCTTGATTTCGTTTGATTGATGCTTATATCATTGTCATCATCCTCATACTTATATTGTGATGAAAGTCATCTTTGGCCCGTAGTGCATAGATGGACTGTTGATTGGTATGATTAAGACTATGTATCGGTATAATTGTGACCTGTACTGTTACAAATGATGTGTTAAAAGTCTTCATTTGCCCATAGTGCATTGATGGACAGTTGTTGGTATGATCATGACCATTCGTTCTCTTCGGCCAAGGGTGCAAAGATGAATTGTTGTTTGGCATGACCATGACCATTGACGATAATAACGAATATCCTTAGCCCGTAGTGCATGAATGATTCGTAGATGTGATAATAATGAATATCCTTGGCCCGTAGTGCATGGATAATTCAGTGATGTGGATTATTTATTGAGCTGAGTCTCAGCGATAAAATTGATGATAAACTTTTAAATCATAGAAGATAGTAGATATCATGCTCTACTTGACTTTTCTAATGGTTTGTTTGTTCTGCTACAGTTAAACTTGTTGTCTATTGTATTCTATCAGTTTAACACTGTTGAAGGCTAACAATAATTTATTCTGTATTATCTTTGTCATAATATTCTTTACTGGGCTAGTTGAGCTCACCATTTGCTTTCATTGTTCTCTTCAGAAAATGAGAATATCGCTGGGACTAGTCGGGGAACGGAGTGATGGCCCGAGATTGTGGCTATAGTAGTCGTCACTATTTTATAAAATAGTGTGATAATAATTGTAATGAGGACTCCATTTGAGTTTGTATATTATCTACATGACACTATTCGTGTTAAAACTCTCAGCTACGTTTTGTCGTATTGTATAAATATAATTTGTATTTAATTTATGTACCATGTATTTGGCGACTCAGGATGGGTGATGTATACCTATTTTGGGGGCGTCATAGATCAAATGATGAACGATGGGATGTTTAGGAGCATTTTGTGATTCATGCAACACTAAACGAGAGAGATTCCTGTTCAAAATGCAGGTGGAATCAATGGTAACTCACGGCTGGTCACTGCTAAGCAATTTAAGGAGCTGGGACCACCGGAGTTCTTGGGAAAGCCAGAGCCACTTAAGGCAGGGACGTGGATTAAGCAGATCACCAATGTAAGACCCCAACTTTTTATAAATAAAATTTAATTTCCTCTATTCATTATTTTGAAATAATAAGGTGTTAATTTGATATAATGCTTTAGTTATGGGTGAATGTGCAAATTTTGCAAACTAAGCAAGTGGTTATAAAATATTCATTGTTGTCGGGAAATATTAGTTTGGTCGTGAAATATTCTTGCTGTCGGGGAATATTCGTACGACGGTACAGCCATTTGTAGGCCCCATAATAGAAAACTGTCAGAGGAAAAAAACGACAAGTATGAGTTTTTTTATAAATAACGGCGTAGTTGTTACCGTTAAAACTGTTGGAATACCCAGTGGGTAAAGTAATGTAATACGCGTTGTTGCATAGTAGCACACGATATTGCACAGTATTTTTGAATTATTGATTCTTATGTAAGAAGGCACTACTCAATAATTGTTACAGTAATTACTGTTCAATATTTTATTTTATTGATTCAATAATTGCTACGTTGATATTTTATATTATTGTTAATTCAATAATTGTCATTGCACAGTATTTCCCTTTATCAGATCAATAACTCATATTATTTGAATAATATTATTAGATAACATTATCGACAATGTCTAAGGAAGTTCTGTTTAGGAAAGAGATTTGGTCACCTAATTGCGCGCCAGTAAGGAGAAATCCTTATCGGAAAGTCTCATCTTTCCTAGAAACGAACTGGTTGTCATTATTGTGATTCTGTAATATTATTTGTGAATAATTAATTATTAATTTATATGATAAGAAAATATTTATTTTATGTGGATATAAATGAAGAAATTAATGTTGAAGTATTTTATCAGTATTTTGTCGAAATGGAGGTATTAACAATCATCTGTATATGGATTTCGGTCATTTTCTGTTTGGAATTTAGAAAAACTTTCTTCTACAAAGTTGTAGAGGATTAAATTTCCTATGGAATGGACATAATATTCGTATTTTTCTAATAAAAGGGTTATTTATTATGAATTATTGAAGTTTCTGAATATTGTTTAAATTTAAAACATTTTGGTGGAGATTTTCTAGAATGGGTGGGCCCCGCTCTTATCCTTGTTGGTGTGCTGAGAAATTTCAAAGTGTGGCTTTAAATGTGGTGTGCTGCAAATAATCCTCCGTATGCAAAATTGTCAGAAGTGGTGTGCTACCACTTTCCTATAAATAGGGTGCTTTGTTAGAGTTGAAAATCACACCAGAATCTGAAGTTTTCTCTCTCTATAATATCGAGCGTATTTTTGTGAGTATTTAGATATATTAAGTGTTGCTATTCAGTGCAAGTTTTCTTCAACATTGTATCCGATATTTCAGCTAGAAGTATTATTCTTTTGAGGTAAGGGATGTTATTTTCTTCGTAAATGATGTTATTTCTTTCAATATCATTATACCAAAATATTGGTATGAATTTTATTATGAAATTTTTACCTTTTCATGTCGAGGTTACTATTTACATATACGACACTATTTACATATACGACACTATTGAATAGTAATCAATTGTGTCGGGATTACTATTCACGAATACGACATTATTCACAGAAAAATTAAATTTTTTTTTCTTTGTCCAAGTTGTCTGTTATAGTTCCTATCTTTGATTGGATCTATATTTTAAACTTTATTCTTGAATTTTGTTCCATAATTGATTATTATGGAGTATTCTTGAACTTAGATAAACTAAATTACGAATCCCTAATCGTGTCCTTTATCTCACTAGATTCGTTCTTTAAATTATTTTTCATCATCCTCAGTCTTAAATGGTGATACTTGATGAATATCTTTGGCTTGTAGTGCAAAGATGAATGATTACCTGATGAATATCTTTGGCCCGTAGTGCAAAGATGGACAGGTGTTAAGATGAAAATGACCAACTGATGATACAAATGAATATTTTTGGCCTGTAGTGCAAAGATAAATTTTTGATTCAAGATGTATATTGATTGATGTCACATGGATAAAATATTGATGATGAACTTTTAAATCATAGAAGATAGTAGACTTCATTCTCTACTTAACTCTTCTAATGAATTGTTGTTTTCGCTGCAGTTGTTGATCTAAAACTTGTTGTCTATTATATTTTATCAGATTTTCCCTGTTGTGGACTAAGGATAATTTGTTCTACATTATCTTAGTCATAATATTATTTACTGGGCTAGTTGAGCTCACCCCTTTCTTTTTTGTTCTATTTTTCTTCTCAGGAGGCGATAAAAAGGAACCGCGGTACTAGCCACCAAGGATGAGAATTTTCGAAACTATTTTTTACTAGTCTCTCTCTAAGAGCGGCTAGGGTTTTGGTTAATGATTATTCTTCCTAAATAGCTGATATATCTTATATATAGTAGTTAGAAGGAATTAATCAAAACCTAATCTAATTAAAATCTAAATTTATATATATATATATATATATATATATATATATATATACACACACACACACACACACACACACACACACACACACACAAATTATCCTTTTAATTTAAATTCGTGATTTAAATACTATCAATCATATTGATATATTTAAATCCTTACAATTTAAATTAATTCTCTTTTAAATTACGTTCTATGTGTGTGACCCTATAGGTTATTATTATGTTGGCAATAATTTTACATCATATTATAAAATTATAAACAGTGAGCGATATCTAGTAATGCATCACTTCTACCCAAGTAATAATAAGATCGATGATTCAATGCAACCTTTTCATGACCAATGTTTCAATGTAATTTAATCCTTTTAACCTTAACATCCTAGATTAAACTCGAGTCATGAAATGTGTCATACTCTTCATAATTTAATGTTAGTTTTCTTGATCAATGAGTAGACTATATGAAATAAATCACTATTTGAGCATGGCCATGCATTTCATAGTCCTACTCAATCAAGAGGCCTATGGATATCACCCCTATTATATAGGAGGTTTAAATTCCATCTAGATCACTCATATTTCTCACACGATTCATGATGTACCCAATAATCACCTTTATAGTCTATCCTATTAAAGGTGACCTTTGATGATATCAAAATACATAAATTCTCGTGTAGTAATATAGTGATTTCAGGTCGGAGGATCATTACATCATTGTCACTATCAGAATTGCTAATGACACTTCGCATAATGCTCCACATAAAATTCTCATGGTGGGTCTATCTGGTACATCGTTCTCTAACATGAACCTATGCATTGACTCAATATCTCATATATTTATGACCAATGAGATTTGGTCATCAGTCAATCCACATACTAGTCTCAATGTATTATTGTTGTCCCATTAACAATGATACTTGACTAGAGACATTTAAGAGCAATGATACTAATTATAATTATATAATCTCATGTTCAAGTCATTTACTTGAAGCTATATAATTTGTATCACTATTCTAAGGACTTTTATTATGTTAACATTTATATAACGCAATAAATAAAATCATAATAAAATCATTCATTTATTCAATCAAATATAATATCAAAATGTTAAACAATTATATCAAATAATTGGCCTCTAGGGCATAAACTCTTACAAAATAGTGTATCAATAATTGTAAAGATGACTTATTTGAGTGTGAATATTGTCTAGAAGACAGTATTTGTATTTAAACTCACAGTATATGTGTTGTCGTATTTTGCACGATAATTGTATTAATGAAGTTGTAAGACCCTGAATTTTATGAAATGAAAGTATTCAATTTTCTTATAATTATTATTCTATTTAAAATGGTTAAATTGATGAATGGTTAAAGTTAAGGGTGATATGTAAAATTTTTTCAAAGTAAGTAAGTTGATATAAAATATCCGTTGTGTTGGGAAATATTCTTTTTGTCGGGGAATATTCGTACAACGATAGAATCATTAGTGGACCCCACAACGAAAGTATTGTCGTAGTTAGAAAACGACAGAATTATCTTTTTATAAAAATAACGGCGAAAGTTTTACCGTTAAACTGTTGAAATACCTGGTGGTAAAAGAATAATAATACGCGTGGTTGTATAGTAGCACACGGTATTGATTATTGATGTTTACGTAAGAAGTCACTCAGTTATACTCAATTATTGTTACAGTAATTGCTGCATAGTATCTCACATTATTTGATTCAATTATTGTCACAATATCATCTACATAATATTTTATTCTATTTAATCAATAATTGAGACGACAAAGTTATTCATATTATTATTTGTAATATTGACGATGTCTAGAAAGTTCTGTCGAGGAAAGGTTTGGTCACCTAATTGCGCGCCAATAGGAAAAAATCCTTATCAGAAAGCCCCCTCTTTCCTGGGAATGATCTGGTTGTTAAATATTGTGAGTTATAATATTAATGATGAATAATTGTTAATAGATTAAAAATGTGTTGATTAAAGATATGTGATTTGTGGTAAATATTTATTCAATTTTTTTTATAAATAGAGGGGTTTGTTATGAGGTATTTATTATAAGTTTGACTTATTATTCCATGAGGAGATGTGCTAATTTTTCAGACCGTTGGTTGAAGTTATAATAGTAAATCAATATGAATCGTTGGTTGAAGATATAATAGTAAATCAATATGGACCGCTGGTGGAAAGTTATAATAGTAAATCAATAAGGATCACTGGTTTAAAGTTTTAATAGTAAATCAGTATGGACTGTTGCTTTAACTTTTAATAGTAAATCAATATGAACCGTCCGTTTAAAAGTAAATTAATCTTGGTCGTTCATGAATTAGTTACTATTCAGTCTTTTTTCCTATAAATAGAAACTCATTCATTCATTATTTCTTACGAATTCACTGAAACTCTAGAGAGAAAGAAGAGGAGTATTCTGCTACTACCATACTTCAGTATTCAATCTTCTACTAAGGTAAGGGGTGTTATTTATTTTATATTCGCTTATGATATTATTTTTTATATTCGTAAGGAATATTATCTTCGTTCAATACTCGTAAGGGGTATTATTTCTTTCGTATTCATGAAGAGAGTTATTTTCTTTCAATACTCGTAAGGGTTGTTATTCCATTCTTTATTATTCTGTTGGAATAACCTGTCTACGCGGACTACCGCATGCATGGTGAATTCTTTTCGTTATTCCATTCTTTATTATTCAGTTGGAATAACATGTCTACGCGGACTACCGCATGGATGGTGAATTCTTTTCGTTATTCCATTCTTTATTATTCTGTTGGAATAACCTGTTTACGCGGACTACAGCATGCATGATGAAATCCTTTTGTTATTTTATTCTTTATTATTCTGTGGGAATAACCTGTCTACGCGGACTATCGCATGCCTTATGAATAACCCTTCGTATTTAATTGTTATTAAATTGTGGAAATGATCTGTCTACACGGACTACCGCATGACAGGTGAAAATCTATTTGCAGTTTTATATATTATTTCTTTTCATATTCTTAAATCTAAACTTACTATGGTAAGTAGTGCTTCTATAATTCCTGAAATTAGTGGAATATCCTTGAGTTTTGCGCTTCATCCAGTATCGTTTCATTAGAATATTGATACGAACTTTCTTATTAAATATCAATATTTTCACCCGGGATACTATTCACGGGTTACTATTCACTCTAATATTATTCACCCGAAGATTCGGGATACTTTTCATACCGAGTTACTATTCAAGGATTACTATTTACGGGGTACTATTCACCCGAAGTACTATTCATGACAAAAATTGATTTCTTTTCGGTCCAAATAATTTTTGATACAATATTATTCTTGAATTTTACTCCACAAAGCAGTATCATGTTGACAATTTGGATATTATTAAATTCTGGATAAATTAAATTATAAAAATTTAAAAATTTATCATTTTCTTTCTTTTAATTGAATTTTATATCATTGTCATCATCCTCATGCTTATATTATGATAAAAGTCATCTGTAGCCCGTAGTGCATAGATGGACTTGGTATGATTATGACAAGGGATTATTTGGTATAATCATGACCGTAATGTTACAAATGATGTGGCAAGAGTCCTCATTGGCCCGTAGTGCATTGATGGACAGTTGTTGGTATGATCATGACCATTGATAAAAACACGAATATCCTTGGCCCGTAGTGCATGGATAATTCGTGGTTGTGATACTAATGAATATCTTTGGTCGTAGTGCAGGAATGATTCGATAATGTGTATTAATTATTAAGCTGAGTCTCATCGATAAAATTGATGATAAACTTTTTAAATCATAGAAGATAGCAGATGTCATGCTCTACTTGACTCTTCTAATGGATTGCTTGTTCCGCTGCAGTTAAACTTGATGTTTATTATATTTTATCAGTTTAACACTGTTGAAGGCTAACGATAATTTATTCTGCATTATCTTAGTCATAATATTTCTTACTGGGCTAGTTGAGCTCACCCTTTGCTTTCATTGTTCTCTTCAGGAAATGAGAATATTGCTGGGACTAGTCGGAGAACGGAGTGACGGTCCAAATATTTGCATTAGTCGTCCTCACTATTCTGTGAAATAGTGTGATAATAATTATAATGAGAACTTATTTTTGAGTTTGAATACTGTCTAGAAGACAATATTTGTATTAAAACTCATAGCTTATGTTTTGTCGTATTTTACACGACACTTATCAGTTGTATAAATTAAGTTTGTATTTGAATTATGTACCATGTATTTGGCGACCCAAGATGGATGATGTATACCTATTTTGGGGGCGTCACAGATGTTGTAGTTATTTTTTGTACCATGTATTTGGCAACTCAGAATGGGTTGTGTATACCTATTTTGGGGGCGTCACAACTAAGATATTTGATGTCTTGGAATGATCAGAGGAGCAAAAGGTTCCCTTCACCACCTTTATGTTGTGAGGAAAGGCAGATTACTGGTGGAAATCTGTAAAACGTAATCATCTTTCCGCACTAAAGATGTCTTGGGAGAAGTTCTAGGAATTGTTCAACGATAAGTACTTTTCAGAGAGTATTTATCACATAAAGGAGGTGGAATTCATCAAGTTGGAGCATAACAATATGACCGTATCACAGTACGAGGCTAAGTTTGTCGAGTCCCAGTTTGCATCCCATTTGGTAGATAATGAGGAGCATATGACGCGAATGTTTCTGCGAGGTTTAAAGCTCGAAATTTGTTAATAACTCATTTCTCACAAACTTTGTTTATATTCAGATGTTGTGAATATGACTCAGTTATTAGAGCGCGATTATGAGTCAGCTCAACCAAAAAACAACGACCAACAACACGATAATAATTGTACCGGTGGCAACGGCCATCGGAACAATGATAACCATCATGGAGGAAATTATCATGCCAGAAATGGTAACCACTTCGGTGGTAATCATGACAAAGATAATAAGAGAGGTGAACTAAGTGGGAACAACTTTAAGAAGAGAAGATTCACTAATGACAATGTAAAGACGTCGGCAGCAGCACCAACACCCGTTTTTAAGGAAGGAGAACGACTACCGGTTGTATACTACAAATGCGGAGAGGAGGGACAAATCAGTCTAAACTGTATGCAGAAACCCAAAGTGTGTTTCAATTGTGGAAAGGAAGGTCATTTAGCTCGATTTTATCATGCAACGAAGTTAAGTCCAGCTGGGACGGTGGCACCAAAGGCTGTCTCGGACAAGTCAAAGTCGATGGTTCAAGGAAGAGCATTTTTCGTGACTTTCCAAAAATCAAGGAACCCGAACGAAGTTATCACATGTAAGCTAATCATAAATTCTTGCGAAGTCTATACCTTATTCGATACCGGTTCTATCTATTATTTTATTTCACCTGTTTATGCTCAACGTTTGAACTTGACCCCTGAGAAATTAGACTTTGACTTATCTGTTGAAACTCCGTTAGGAGAAACCTTCATTACATCCACTGTTTATAAATCTTGTTTGATTTAAATCGGCACTCTCACATTACCTGTTGATCTCATCTCTTTGAAAATACTTGCATTTGATGTGATTTTAGGAATCGACTGGTTAACTTCTCTTCATGCTAAAATTGATTGTTTTCGTAAGGTTATTAACATTCATATTCCCAACCAACCTATTATGCGAATTCAAGCAACCAAACCACTAAAGTCAATCACTGTCATATCAAGTCATAAATTCATTCGTTTATAGAAAAACAGATATCAATCTTTCTTAGCCCATGTCACGGATTTAAACAAAAATACGTCAGATTTGAATGATATTTCTATAGTTAATAAATTTCCTGACGTATTCCCTGAAGAACTTCCTGGCCTACCCCCAGAGCGTGAAATCAAATTTTGTATTGACTTTGAACCCAGTACAAAACCCATCTCTAAAAACCTTAAATATTTCTTCAACTAAAACGAATGTATCATGCGCCAATGACGTTGGCTTGAACTATTGAAAGATTACGATCATACCATTTAATATCATCCTGAAAAAAAAAGCGAACGCAGTAGCTGACGCGTTGAGCAGAAGATTATATTCGGGTACGAGTGTGATATTGTCAAACACAAAGACCCATTTCGTATGATTTATAAATGATATAGATAGAGTTAAAGACTCTAGGGACCCACGTGTTGATGTCAAATATACGAGTAGAACCGACTTTAATCGATAAAGTTAAAGTTGTGGCCTATAGACTCGCCTTACCGCCAAGTATGTCTCGTGTTCATAACATTTTTCACATATCTATGTTACTTAAATATGTGGAAGACCCAAACCACATTATTGAATTAGAACCAGAAGAGATAGCGGAAGATTTAACGTATGAAGAGGTACCTGTTAAAATCTTGGATAAGAAGGAACATATTCTGCGCTTAAAAGTTATACCTCAAGTCAAAGTTTTATAGAGAAACCATGATATTGAAAAAATGACCTGGGAGTTAGAAACTGAAATAAAAACAAGGTATCCTCGCCTCTTTGACATACCAGGTACGTACACCAATTTCGAGGACGAAATTTCATAAGGAGTGGAGGTTGTAAGACCACAACTTTTTATGAATAAAGATTTAATTTTCTCTAAATGTTATTTTATAATAAGGTGTGGATTTTATATACTATTATAGTTATGGTGATATGTGCAAATCTTGCAAATAAACAAGTTATCATAAAATATTCGTTTGGTCGGGGAATATTCTTTTTATCGGGAATATTCGTACGACGGCACAATCATTGTTGGACCCCACAACTGAATGACTGTCGGATATAGAAAGTGATAGAAATAACCTTTTTATAAAAATAATGGCAAGACTTTTACCGTTAAACTTTTGAAATACCCGGTGATAAAAGTACAGTAATACGCGTGGTTGCACAGTAGTACACGGTATTGTACAGTATCTCTGATTATTGATGCTTCCTTAAGAAGTCACTCAGTTTTATTCAATTATTGTCACAGTAGTTGCTGCATAGTATCTCATATTATTAATTCAATTATTGTCACAGTATTAACTGCACAATATTTTATATTATTAAATCAATAATTGAGACGATACAGTTATTCATATTATTATTTGTATTATTGACAATGTCTAGGAAGTTTTGTCAAGGAAAGGGGTTAGGTTATTTAATTACGCGCCAATAAGGAGAAGTCCTTATTGGAAAGCCCCTTCTTTCCTGGGAATGATCTGGTTGTTAATATTGTGAGTTATAATATTAATGATGAATAATTGTTGAAGATTAAAAATGTGTTTATTGAAGACAAGTGATTTGTGATAAATAGAGGGGTTTTCATGAAGTATTTGTTGTAAGTTTGACTTATTACATGGACCCCCACTTACTCATTTTTCAAAATCGTCGGTAGAAAGTTTTCTCAGTTTTGTTTTATTATTATTATAATAGTAATAAAACAGAAAACTTTTTATATAAAACATAATTTTTTTTATATTATATATAAGTTATTCGTTTTATTAGATTATAAATAGAATATATTATATTTTATATAAAGTTTTTATTTTATTAGAATATTTTATTGTACAGTGAGGAATAGTAAAAATCAGAAAAATTGCACGAATTCGCCGGCTACGCCCGTGATTTTTTTCCCTGTGCAGTCCGTGATTATTTTCTTAAATACTATCCTGCCATTTTCCTATAAATAGGATGTTTAGTTTAGAAATGAAAATCACACCAGAATCAGATAATTCTTCTTCTATAATATTGTACATATTTCTTTCTACTATAAGGATACTTTGAGTGTAAAAAATAGTGTAAGTTTTCTTCAAGAATATCTCCGCTATACCAGTTAGAATTACTCTCCTACTAAGGTAAGGGGTATTATTTATTTCATATTCGTAAGAAATATTATTTTTCGTATTCGTAAGGAATATTATTCTCGTTCAATATTCGTAAGGGATATTATCTCACTACTGCAAAATAGTAAATAGATAACGCGTAAAAAACGTTGTGATTTGTATCCTAGAAACGTCGTGGTTAACGGTGTCATCTATTTGACACCCTTTATATAATGTTTTTAAAACGTTGTGGTTTGTCACATTTACAACGTTTTTTTTTCTTAAAAAACGTTGTATATTTATTTTTCAGAAATCATTAGATGCTTGAAAACGTTGTAGATGGTATGATTCCACAACGTTTTCTTGCTTAAAATGTTGTAGTTTGATATATCAGACAACGTTTACACTCATTTATACAACGTTTAGAAGGTGTCATCTTTTTAGACAAATTTATACAATATTTTTAAAACGTTGTATAAAGACTTAAAAATGTTGTAATTCATGCATATAACAACTGTTTTTAGTTCACCTAAATTTTAAATTACATTCACAATGGTGCACCTGCAATGTTTGTAGGACTGCTAATGCCATGATATATAGCTAAAAAAACTCTAAATTATCATTTCAAGCCAAAATGTATCAACCATTCAAAATACATCCCAATAATACTATACGTTTACATTTTCAAATTACTACATCCACAAAATATTACATTGTATTTTATTTGCTGTCATGATGTCCATGGTTTCTCCTAGAGCTGCTGGAACAGGTGCCTCAGCCAATACAAGAAATCAAACTATATAATCAAATGCTTAACAGTGAAATCTTGTTAACCCCAGCTCTTATATACACCACGACCAAGAGTTATTTTTGGGTTTTCTATACTTTCGTAGACAGTTCCAGTCAAAAGTAAAGAGACGTGAAGTACAAGAAGTTAAACAATAAATTATGAATCTGTGAAGGACGTAGCCATCATCATGTAGCTTCCATATATTGCCCAGAGAAGAGTACTAACTATCCACTATCTCAATTTTAAAACTTACTTGTGTTAAAATTTCTTAAAGAATATTAAAAGGAAGCTTAAGACTTTATTTATTTTTAATTATTTTAAAATTTTGAGACTTTTTCTTGACCAGAAATTCAAACTTGAAAGGCATTATGCCACAAACCTTTGACCCGAAAGTGTGGCGTGATTGCACTCGATGTTTAGTTTAAACTCTCCTGCAGGACAATGACCAACATAATGGTTAAGAATAATTCACTCCCTACACAAATTATTATGTTTGGGCTTTTTGTAATCAGGACATGCTAGCTGGTTAAACACCATATTTACTTGACTTCAAATTTTAATACGGAGCTACAACTTCCTAAAGAGAGGACGGACAAGCATCAATAACCCAGCCATCATATGTACCAAACAACTGACTCATAGAAAGAAGTACAAACATCTTACACGTAACATTTAAATGGAGAAGCATTACTAAAGGCATCAACAGGTCAAATTATACACAAAATATAGCTAAAAAAGAACACCAGAAACTGCAAAATGACAAACAACATAGCCTAATCGTCACTTGAGAAGGGATCAATTCTTAAGTTTTGGAATTGAAAGCAACAGAGGATACTCGTGCAAGAAAAATATACAATGGAATAAGGCACTCACTAATAAGGCCATATCTGCGCAAGAAATTGGCTAATGTTGCAGGATCCCAGTCATAGTTACAACACTAGCTAGTTAGGACTGCATCTTTCATTACTTTTCTACACAAAGGACAGTGAAGTTCTGGCGAAAGATCACCAACAGAACGAGTAGAAGGCATCCCTTCAATCTCTTTTTCAAAAGCAGCCCTGTTATAAACCCAAATATCAAGGAAAAAATCATTTTGTAAAAGAATTTCCTTTAGAAGTACGAGTAGGAAGACTACTAGTAGAAGAAAAAAGTGAGCTTACTCATTTGGTTTCAGAACAACAACAACACCACTAGGTAATGCATATGAGAGCCATCTGGGGTAGCCATTAACATAGATTTTGGAATCCCAGTTGGAGGTTTCACTCTTTTGATGTCAAAAGTTGGGTCTCAATTAGTGGGGCAGTGGTGAATAAAATGCCCTAAATAAGATAATTTCACAAAATTAGTGATGTACAACCACAAAACAAAGCAAAGCAAAACTACAAGGACAACAAAAGAAAAGAAGTTTGTTCTTTTTCTTTCAGCAATTATCAAGAATGTGAACATTCCAGCCACCTTGCACCTGTGGCGGTATTTTTCGCTCCATCCCAACTCCCCGACCTAAAGTAGCAAAACATAGGTTTTAGTTCTCAAAAGCAATTGCACATATTCCTTGATACAAAAAATCCGAAGACTATATACAATAGTCATGTTGTCAGATCAATGAACAACCTTTATTATGGAGTAAATCAATCCATTATATGAATCAAATCAATGAACAACCTTTATGCCGAAAGGAATAAGAGCTCTTATTCCGCAGTCTTTAGCACATAGCAGTGGACACAGTACTAGTACTGATTCCTGGCGGTTCCTCGCTAATCTTCCTATAAATTTAATTCCTAAAACCCCCGACACTCGCAGACTGCTTTGGTTTATCTAGTCTTGATACTGACTGACCCATTAATAGACACAGACCTAGTTTGGATCTAGAGCTGTAATTTGGTTTATTAGTGTATTTTCATGTGCTAGGTAATTTGCTGGAGGAGCTTGGCCCAGGTGACCTTGGAATTTGCAATGATGTTTATTCTATGTTTTTGTTACACTACAAAAAAATGGGCCTTTAGCAACGATTTTTCGGGCAACGACTTTATAAGTTGTTGCTAAAAGTATATGTTTAGCAATGAAATTTGTCTTTCGTTGCAGATTGTGTCAGGCTTTTACTTTTTGCAACGAAATTCATAAGTCGTTGCAAAATTTCGTTGCTAATTCATTGGTGGGAAAAAATTTCGTTAGAAATTTGTTGCGAAATTTTAGACCACTTGATTTTCCGTCATCGTGGGCAACGAAAATTTTTTTGTTGCTAAAAATAAGGCTTCAGCAATGATTTTTCAAGCAGCAGCTTTATAAGTCGTTGCTAAAAGTGTATGTTTAGCAACGAAACTTGTCCTTTCTTGCAGATTGTGTCAGGCTTTCACTTTTTGCAACGAAATTCATGAGTCGTTGCAAAATTTGGAAACAAAATTCGTTAGAAATTCGTTGCAAAATTTCTAACCACTTGATTTCTCCTCATCGTGGGCAACGAAAGCTTTTTTGTTGCTATATTTCGTTGCCTAATATGTACCACATTCATTGGCAATAATTTTTATTTTCGTTGCATATCTTATACAACTTTTTGCAACGACTATTAAAATGTTGCCGTAAATTAAGATAATCCCAATAAGCATGTTTTTGTAAGACCATATTTGGTATTCGGAGAATTGTCAAAAAATATTCGTATTTAGTATTTAAAAATTATGTCCAAATGCGAGACTTATTCAAACCTGTGACCTATTATTTGGAACTTTGGTCATTTGACCGCTGGAGCAACACAAGTTATCTGTTAATATCTTGCGAGGATTAATATTTATATCAAAACATGAGATTTTTCCCATATATTTCTTTCTTCTCCTTCACTACATACCATTAATATACTCTCAAGAAGTTATATACTACAATAATAATAATAATAATAATAATAATAATAATAATAATAATAATAATAATAATAATAATAACAATAATAACAACAACAACAACAACAATAATAATAATAGTAATAACAATAATAATAAAAATAATAACAATAACAATAACAATAACAATAACAATAACAATAAAGTTGCACCAATGATGTGTAAGTTTTTTTTAACTCTCATTTTTCTTTACTTGTAATTTTTTTTTATAATTAAATATTAATTTCTCTTTATATCTTGAATTAGAGGGTGTTTGACAATGACTTATAAATTGGTTAAACTAAGTTAAAAGTCATTTGTTATTATTTAGTGTTTGACAATAACTTAAATTTTAACTTTTTTTTACTTATAAGTCATTATTAAAATTTTTCATTCTTCATGTGCAATATTTTTTATTATTATTAGTATTACTATTACTATTATTATAATTATTATTATATATTCTATTATTATTATTATTATTATTATTATTATTATTATTATTATTATTACTATTATTATAATTTCTATTATTATTATTATTGTTGTTGTTTGTTGTTGTTGTTGTTGTTGTTGTTGTTGTTATTATTATTACTTTTATTATTATTGTTACTATTATTGTTACTATTATTATTGTTATTATTGTTGTTATTATTATTACTATTATAATAATTATAATTATAATTATAATTATAATTGTTATTATTTATTATAATTATTATTACTATTACTATTACTATTATTATAACTACTACTACTATTATTATTATTATTATTATTATTATTATTGTTATTATTATTATTATTATTATTATTATTATTATTATTATTATTATTATTAGAATAATTATTACTAATCTTATTATTATTATTTTTAATATTATAATAATTATAATTATTACTATTATTATAATTTCTATTATTATTATTATTATTATTATTATTATTGTTGTTGTTGTTGTTGTTGTTGTTATTATTATTATTACTTTTATTATTATTGTTACTATTATTGTTACTATTATTATTGTTATTATTGTTGTTATTATTATTACTATTATAATAATAATAATAATAATTAAAATTATAATAATAATTATAATTATAATTATAATTATAATTGTTATTATTAATTATAATTATAATTTCTATTACTATTGCTATTATTATAACTACTATTATTTTTATTGTTGTTATTAATCATTATTATAACCTTGGTGCGTAGGACATGCTCTTTTCTATCCAAGATCTTAACATGGTACCTCCTCGTACGTTAAATCTTCGGCTATCTCGTCTGGTTCTAACTCAATAATGTGGTTCGGGTCTTTCACATATTTACGAAGCACAGATATGTGAAACATATTATGAACACGATGCTTGGAGTAATGCGAGTCTATAGGCCACATTTCCTATTCGGTCAAGAATTTCAAACGGACTAACAAATCGTGGATTGAGCTTTTCTCTCTTCCCAAATCTTGTAACTCCCTTCCATGGTGCAACACGTAACAATACATGATCCTCAATATTAAATTCACATTCTTTCGATGAAGATCCGCATAACTCTTTTGTCGATCTTGTGCCATTTGTATATGTTGTCGAATCGTTTGGATCTTTTCCGTAGTCATACGTACCAACTCTGGTCCCAACCATGTTGCTTCACCCACCTCATCCCAACATACTGGAGAGCGACACTTTCGTCCATAAAATGCTTCGAATGGAGCCACACCTATACTTGCCTGATAACTGTTGTTATAGGAGAATTCAACCAATGGCAAGTACTTATCCCAACTTCCTTTGAAATCTAGGACACAAAGTCTTAATAGATCTTCAAGGATTTGAATAGTCCTTTCCGATTGCCCGTCCGTTTGAGGATGGTATGCCGAACTGAATCGTAAATTCGTGCCCATAGCTTTCTGCAAGCTAACCCAAAATCGTGAAGTGAATCTTGGGTCACGATCCAAAACTATGGATACTGACATGCCATGCAATCTTACAATCTCATTTACGTACATACGAGCAAGACGTTCAAGGGAATAAGTCTCACGTATAGGCAAGAAATGAGCAGACTTGGTTAATCTATCAACAATAACCCAAATCGCATCTATGCCTTGAGAAACTTTGGAAAGACCCGTAACGAAATCCATGGTAATGTGTTTCCACTTTCATTTCGGAATCTCAAGTGGTTGCAATGGACCCTTTGGCACTTGATTCTCCGCTTTTACACATTGACAAGTTAAACACCTCGAGATAAACTCCGCGATTTCTCTCTTCATATTGCTCCACCAAAATGTATATCGAAGATCATGATACATTTTGGTACTCCCAGGATGGATTGCAAATGGTGTGTTGTGTGCCTCCATCATGATTCTATACTTCAAGTCAGAATCGTTAGGAATGCAAAGTTTGGAGTTGACTCGAAGTATTCATTCTTCATCAATTCCTGCTTCTGGAATAGCACCTTTTTGCACTTTCTTCTTCATATGCATCAGCCCCAGGTCCGTAGATTGAGCAGCTTTAACTTTATCGATTAAAGTCGGTTCTACTCGTATGTTTGATATCCTCATGTGGGTACTTGAGCCTTTAACTCTATCTCCATCCTTTGTAAGTCGTATAAAATAGGTCTTTGCGTTAACAACGTCGCACTCATACCCGCATACGATCTTCTACTCAATGCGTCAGCTACAACGTTTGCTTTTCCAGGATGATATTGAATGCTATGGTCGTAATCTTTCAACAGTTCGAGTCAACGTCGTTGCCGCATGTTGAGTTCTTTTTGGGTGAAGAAATATTTGAGGCTTTTATGATCCGTATAAATCTCCACTTTCTCCCCATACAGGTAGTGCCTCCAAATTTTTAACACGAAAATGACTGCTGCCAACTCTAAATCATGAGTAGGATAATTCCTCTCATATTCTTTGAGTAATCGCGAGGCATAGGCTATGACTTTCCCATGTTACATGAAAACACATCCTAACCCTTTGCCTGAAGCATCGCTATAGATAATAAATCCATCCGAACTAGATGGTATTGTCAGAATAAGTGCCGAAATGAGTCTCCTCTTAAGCTCTTCGAAACTCTTCTCGCATTCCTCGCTCCATACAAATTTTGTATCTTTTCGAGTCAGGTGAGTTAACGGAGTAGCGATTCGAGAAAATCCTTCCACGAATCTCCAATAATAACCAGCTAAGCCCAGAAAGCTATGTACTTTGGTCACCGACTTCGGTTACTCCCAACTTTGTATGGCTTCAATCTTCGCCGGGTCAACAGATACTCCATGCTTTGACACCACGTGCGCAAGGAATGCTACTTCCTCAAGCCAGAACTCGTATTTCTTCAGCTTGGCATATAGCTTGTTGTCATGAAGCCTTTGCAGTACCAGCTTCAAATGGTGCTCATGATCTTCACAGCTTTTGGAATAGATGAGGATGTCATCAATAAAGACAACAACGAACTGATCTAAATATTCCTTGAACACACGGTTCATCATATCCATGAAAACAGCTGGAGTATTAGTCAATCCAAAAGACATGACTAAGAATTTATAATACCCGTACCGAGTTCTAAAAGCAGTCTTCGGAAGATCCTCAATTTTTATCTTCAACTGATGATATCCAGAACGAAGATCGATCTTTGAAAATAATTGTGCTCCTTGCAATTGGTCGAACAGGTCATCAATTCGAGGTAGTGGATACCTATTCTTGATGGTGACATGGTTTAATTCCCGGTAGTCAATACAAAGTCGCATACTCCCGTCTTTCTTCTTTACGAATAAAACAGGAGCACCCCAAGGAGATGTACTAGGACGAATGAAACCGATGTCTAACAACTCCTGTAGTTGGATCTTTAACTCCTGAAGTTCAATAGGAGCCATTCGATATGGAATTTTAGAAATGGGCTTTGTATTAGGTTCAAGGTCAATAAATAATTCAACTTCACGTTCTGGTGGTAGTTCGAGAAGTTCTTCAGGAAATACATCAGGAAATTCACTAACAATAAAAATATTATTCAAATCTGACATGTTTTTTTTCAAGTCCATAACATGGGCTAAGAAAGCTTGACATCCGTTTTTTAATAAATAAATGGCTTTATGGCTTAATATGACAGTGATTGACTTTAGTGATTTGGTTGCTTGAATTCGCACAACAGGTTGGTTAGGAATATGAAAACTAACAACCTTACGAAAATAATCAATTTTGGCATGATGAGTAGTTAACCAATCAATCCCTAAAATCATATCAAAAGCAAGTATCTTTAAAGAGATAAGATCAACAGGTAATGTGATGGTGCCAACTTGGATCAAGCAAGATTTATACACAGTGGATGTAATGAAAGTTTCTCCTAACGGAGTCTAAACAGATAAGTCAAAGTCTAATTTCTCTGGAGTCAAGTTCAAACGTTAAGCACAAGCAGGAGAGATAAAAGAATGGGTAGAACCGTTATCTAATAAGGTATAAACTTTGTAAGAATTTATGATTAGCTTACCCGTGATCACCTCGTTTGGGTTTCTCGCGATTTGGCCAGTCACGACAAACGCCCTCCCTTGAACCACCGACTTTGTTTTGTCCATAGTCGCCTTTGGTGTCGCCGTCCCAGTTGGACTTGACTTTGCTACGGAATAAAATCGGGCTATATGACCGTCTTTTTCACAATTAAAACACACCTTGGAAGGCTGTGAACAGTTTAGACTTATGTATCCCTCATCTCCGCATTTGTAGCATCTAACTGGCGGTCGTTCTCCTCTCCTAAAATTTGTTGTTGGTGCTGGTGCTGCTGCTGATGTCTTCCCGTCATTGTTGAATCTCCTCTTTTTGAAATATCCACTTAGATCACCTTTCCTATTATCATGTCCACGATTACCACCTGAGTGGTTACCGCTTTTGTCCGTATTTTTCCCTCCACGCTGGTTATCATCGCTCCGATGACTGCTGTCACTAGTATGACCCTGGTTGTGGTCCCTCAGTTGAACATACTCATTATCTCGCTCTAATAATTGAGCCCTGTTTACAACATCTGAATATAAAGAAAATTTATGAGAGATAAGATATTGTCGAATCTCGGGTTTTAGACCTCTCAGAAACATCCGTGTCATTCGTTCCTCATTCTCTCCCAAATGAGGTGCAAACTTGGATAACTCTACGAACTTCGCCTCATACTGGGACACCGTGATGTTGTTTTATTCTAGTCTAATTAACTCTACCTCCTTCATATGACGAATACTTTCAGGAAATGACTTATCATTGAACAATTTTTGAAATCTTTCCCAAGACATGTTGAGTACGGCTGGCTGGGTACGCTTCACAGATTCTCACCAGTAATCTGCCTCACCACGGAACATAAAGGTGGCGAATGGAACCTTCTGTTCTTCCGTGCATCCCAAGACATCGAATATCTTAGTAATTTGCTTGACCCACGTTTCTGCCTTAATCGGATCTGGCTTTCCCCAGAATTCTGGTGGTCCCAACTCTTTAAACTGCTTGGCGGTGACAAACCGCGCGTTGCTATCATTTCCACCCGTATTTTGTACACGAGTCTCCCTCGTCTGATTTTGCATGAACTGCAAAAAGCTTCTAAACATCCCATTATTCATCGTTTGTTCGGTAGTGTAGATTACAGGAGGAATATTGTCTTCATGTTGCATATTCTCCTGGTTTGTGATTAAAGGAGTTTCCACGGTCTCATACACTCAATTGTTAACGCTCTCAGCTACAATTCTTAAATACTGCCATAAAACAAGGGTTAATTAAACAAATTAATATATCATATAATATCCCTATATTATGACCGACCAACAAATAACCTTAGGTAGGACACACTAGTTCTATTCTCCGATCTCCGCCAGAGACCATATCCCTAAGCTCTGATACCAACTGTGGCGCCCCCAAAATAGGTATACATCACCCATTCTGAGTCGTCAAATACATGGTACAAAAATAAATACAACTTCATTAATATAATTATCGTACAAAATATGACAACACGTATAATGTGAGTTAAAATATAAATATTGTCTAATAGACAGTATTAAAACTCAAAAGGAGTCCTCATTACAATTATTGATACACTATTTTACAAAAATAGTGAAGACTGCTAAAATAACTTTCTAGAACCATCACTCCATACCCTGGCTAGTTCCTGTTATATTCTCACCTCCTGAGAAGAAAAATGGAACAAAAAGAAAAAGGGTGAGCTCAACTAGCCCAGTAAAGAATATTATGACTAAGATAATATACAACAAATTATCAATAGTCTTCAACAGGAAAAAATCTGATAGAATATAATAGAAAATAAATTTTAGATCAACAACTGCAGCGAAAATAATAATTCATTAGAAGAGTTAAGTGGAGAATGAAATCTACTATCATCTATGAATTTAAAAGTCCAATATTAATATTTTATCTCTGTAACATCAATCAATATACATCTTGAATCAAATATTCATCTTTGCACTACAGGCCAAAGATATTCATTTGTATCACCCGTTGGTGATGTTCATCTCACCACCTGTTCATATTTGCACTACGGGCCAATGATATTCATCAGTTAATTATTCATCTTTGCACTACAGGCCAAAGATATTCATCAAGTAACATCATTAAGGACTGAGGATGATGAAAAATATTTTAGAGAACGAATCAAGTAAGATAAAAGGACAAAGATTAGAGATTCGTACTTTAGATAATTCAAGTTTAAAAATACTCCATCATAAATCATAATGGAGTAAAATTTAAGAATGAAGATCAAAACATAGATACAATCAAAGATAGTAACCGTATTAGACATCTGGGATAAAGAAGAGAAAATTTTATTTTTCGATGAATAGTGTCGTATTTGTGAATAGTGTCGTATACGTGAATAGTACCGTATACGTGAATAGTAACCCCAACACAAAAAGGTAAAAATTTCACAATAAAATTCATATCAATATTTTAGCATAATGATATTGAAAAAAATAATATTATTTACGAAGAAAATAACATCCCTTACCTCAAAATAACGGTATTTCTGATAGGAATATCGGATGTAAAGTCGAATAAAACTTGCACTGAATAACAACTCTCAAAGTATCTAAATACTCACAAAATATGCTCGATAATATAGAGAGAGAAAAAACTTATTTCTGGTGTGATTTTCTATTCTAACTAAGCACCCTATTTATAGGAAAATGCTAGAACGCCAAAGAAGACTAAATTAATAAAATAATATATATATTTTCCTCCTTCAATTCCACCTACCAAGACTAGCCATCAGCATGCCATTTCTGAAAAAAATTTGCAGCCCACATGTTTAAAACAAAAGTGGGTCCCACCCATAATTTTAATAAAAATATTTAATTTTTCAAAACTTCAATAATTCATAATAAATAGCTCTTTTACAAGAAAAATTCAAATCTCATGTCCTTTTCATAGGAAATTTAATTCTCTACAACTTTATAGAAGAAAGTTTTTCCAAATTCCAAAGAAAAAATGCCCAAAATTCACATACGGGCGATTTTTAATACCTCCATTTCGACAAAATACTGATAAAACACATCAGCATTAATTCCTTCAATTATATCCACATAAAATTAAATATTTCCTTCATTTATATCAACATAAAATAAATATTTCCTTATCATATAAATTAATAATTAATTATTTACAAATAATATTACAGAATCGCAATTATGACAACTAGGTCATTCCCAAGAAAGAGGAGGTTTTCCGATAAGGATTTTTCCTTACTGGCGCGCAATTAGGTGACCAAACCTCTCCTTAGACAGAACTTCCTTAGACATTGCCAATAATGCTATCTAATAATATTATTCAAATAATATTAATTATTAATCTGATAATGAGCAATACAGTGCAGTGACAATTATTGAAACAACAATAATATAAAATATCAACGCAGTAATTATTGAACCAATAAAATAAAATATTGAACAGTAATTACTGTAACAATTATTGAGTAGTGTCTTCTTATGTAACAATCAATAATTCAAAAATACTGTGCAATACCGTGTGCTACTGTGCAACCACGCGTATTACTATATTTTAACCACCAGATATTCCAACAGTGTTAACGGTAATAATTATGCCGTTATTTATAAAAACTCAAACTTGTCATTTTCTTAATTCGATCGTTTTTCATTATGGGGCCCACAAATGGATGCGCCGTCGTACGAATATTCCCCAACAGTAAGAATATTCCACGACCAAACGAATATTTCTCAACAATAATGAATATTTTATAACCACTTGCTTATTTTACAAAATTTGCACATTTCACCCATAACCACAGTATTATGTCAAATTAACTCCTTATTATTTAAAGATAATGAATAGATGAAATTTAATTTTATTTATAATATGTTGGGGTCTTACAATAGCGATCCAGCCATCGGGACAAAGGTACATTCGGTTGGAGGCAGAAAGGGCTTTCAATTGATGGGTGTCTGGAATATGGTAGTGTTGGCGAATGATGGACAGGTCTGTGGCGGTAATGCGAGAAGGTGTGGTGACATGCGCTAAAGACGTTGGCTTGTGCTGTTGAGATATTACGACCATAGCATTCAATACCATCCTGAAAAAGTAAACGTGGTAGCTAACGCGTTGAGTAGAAGATCGTATGCGTTTACGAGTGCGATATTATTAACACAAAGACCCATTTCATATGACTTGCAAAAGATAGAGATAGAGTTAAAGACTCCAAGAACCTACGTGAAGATAGCGAATATACCATTAGAACCGACTTTAATCGATAAAATTAAAGTCGCTCAAGCTACACACCCGGATCTGATGAATATGAAGAAGAAGGTACAAGAAGGCGTTATTTAAGAAGCAAGAATCGACGAAGAGAGAAATTCTCAACCCTCGATTCATTGGCCCATTTGAAATCCTCGATCAAGTAAGAACTGTTGTAAGACCCCAACTTTTTATAAATGAAATTGAATTTTCTTTTTTTATTATTTTGAAATAGTAAGGGGTTGATTTGATTAATGTGGTTAGTTATGGGTAAAATGCGCAAATATTTCAAATAAGCAAGTGGTTATAAAATATTCATTGTTGTCGGGGAATATTCGTTTGGTCGTGGAATATACTTGCTGTCGAGGAATATTTGTACGACGGCGCAGCCTTGTGTGGGCCCCATAACGGAAAGCGATTAGATGAAGAAAACGACAAGTATGAGTTTTTATAAATAACGGCGTAATTGTTACCATTAACACTGTTGGAATACTTAGTGGTTAAAAAGCAGTAAGACGCGGTGTTGCACAGTAGCACACGGTATTGCACCAATTATTGATCCTTACGTAAGAAGTCACTACTTAATAGTTGTTATAGTAATTACTGTTTAATATTTTATTTTATTGATTCAATAATTGTTGCGTTGATATTTTATATTGTTGATTCAATAATTGTCATTGCACAGTATTTTAAATTATCAGATCAATAATTTATATTATTTAAATAATATTATTAGATAATATTATTGGCAATGTCTAAGGAAGTTCTGTTTAGGAGAGGTTATTTAATTACGCGACAGTAAGAAAAAATCTTTACCAGAAGGCCCCTTCTTTCTTGGAAACGACCTGGTTGTCATTATTGTGATTCTGTAATATTATTTGTGAATAATTAATTATTAATTTATATGATAAGGAAAATATTTATTTTATGTGGATATAAATGGAGGAATTTTTAGAAAAGTAACAATTGTTAAACATTTATATTTTATCTTTTTTGATAAAATAATTCATTCAAATATGTTATTATATTACATTATAAATGAATAATGCGACAATATAATAATATAATAATGGTGATATTTTTACAATGAATATGTAATATATGAATAAATGAGGAGGAAGAATATTTTTATTACAATAAATGCTAAAAACATGTTAAACATGTTGGTGGACCCCATTTTTGACTGAAATTTAATTATAGCCTACAAAATCGTCCGTATGTGGATTTCAGTCAATTTCTGTTTAGAATTTGGAAAAACTTAAGCTACAAAGTTGTAGAGAATTGAATTTCCTATGAAATGGACATAAGATTTGAATTTTTCTGATAAAAGACTATTTATTATGAATTATTAAAGTTTCAGAATATTGGGTCTGAATTGATTTTGTTAAGAAAAATGTTTAAAACATGTTATGTGTGTTGGTGGGCCCCATTTGTTGTTACAAAATGCTGAATTCAGATTTCTAAGGTGGGCGTAGGAAATTTTTTAATAAATATTATTATTTTATTAAATTTTCTGCTTTGGTGTTCTAAGTATTTTCCTATAAATAGGGTCCTTAGGTTAGAATTGAAAATCACACCAGAATATGAAGTTTTCTCTCTATTTTATCGAGCGTATTTTTGTGAGTATTTAGATATCTTGAGTGTTGCTATGCAGTGCAAGTTTTCTTCAGCGTTATATATGATATTCCAGACAGGAGTACTATTCTTTTGAGGTAAGAGATGTTATTTTTTTCATAAATGATATTATTCTTTCAATATCATTATACCGAAATATTGATATGAATTTTATTATGAAATTTTTACCTTTTCATGTCGAGGTTACTATTCACGAGTATTATTCACGAAGTATGATGATTTTTCTTGTGAAATTTCTACCTTTTAGTGTCGGGGTTACTATTCACGTATACGGTACTATTTACGTATACGGCACTATTCACGAATACGACATTATTCACAGAAAAATTAAATTTTCTTTTCTGTGTCTAAGATTGTCTATTATGGTTCCTATCTTTGATTGGATTTATATTTTGATCTTTATTTTTGAATTTTGCTCCACAATTGATTATTATAGAGTATTTTTGAACTTAGATAAATCGAATTACGAATCCCTAATCTTTGTCTTTTTATCTCTCTAGATTCGTTTTTTTGAAAATATTTTTATCATCATCAGTCCTAAATGGTGATATAACTGAATATCTTTGGCCTGAAGTGCAAAGATGAACAGGTGTTGAGATGAACATGACCAACTAGTGATACAAATGAATATCTTTGGCCCGTAGTGCAAAGATGAATATTTGATGATTGATGTTACAGGGATAAAATATTGATGATGAACTTTTAAATTCGTAGATGATAGTAGATTTCATTCTCTACTTAACTCTTCTAATGAATTGTTGTTTCCGCTGCAGTTGTTGATCTAAAACTTGTTGTCTATTGTATTCTATCAGATTTTTCCCTGTTGAAGACTAAGGATAATTTGTTGTACATTATTTTAGTCATAATATTCTTTACTGGGCTAGTTGAGCTCACCCCTTTCCTTCTTGTTCTATTTTTCTTCTTAGGAGGTAAGAATATAACGGGAACTAGTCGGGGTGTGGAGTGATGATTCAAAATTGTTGTCTTAGTAGTCCTCATTTTTTATAAAATAGTGTATCAATAATTATAATGAGGACTTATTTGAGTGTGGATATTGTCTAAAAGATAATATTTATATTTTAAACTCACAGTATATGTGTTGTCGTATTTTGCACGACAATTGTAATAATAAAGTTATAGTTATTTTCTGTACCATGTATTTGGCGACTCAGAATAGGTTGGGTGGATTGGACCTATTTTGGGGGCGTCACAACTGTAGCCTATAGACTCGCCTTACTGCCAAGTATGTCTCATGTTCATAACGTTTTTCACATATCTATGTTACGTAAATATGTGGAAGACTCGAACCACATAATTGAGTTAGAACCAAACGAGATAGCGAAAGATTTAACGTATGAAGATGTACATGTTAAAATCTTGGATAAAAAAGAACATATTCTACGCTCTAAGGTTATACCTCAAGTTAAAATTTTGTGAAAAAACCACGATGTTGAGGATATGACCTGGGAGTTAGAATCTGAAATGAAATCAAGGTATCCTCACCTCTTCGACATACCAGGTACGTACACCAATTTTTAGGACAAAATTTCATAAGAAGGGGAGGTTGTAAGACCCCAACTTTTATGAATAAAGATAATTTTTCTCTAAATATCATTTTGGAATATTTAGGTGTGAATTTGTTATAATGTTATAGTTGTGGGTAATATTTATAAATTTTGTAAAGTAAGCAAGTTGTCATAAAATATTCGATTGGTCGGGAAATATTCGTTTTATCAGGGAATATTCGTACGACGTCACAATCATTGGTGGACCCCACAACGGAATTATTGTCGGAGTTAGAAAACGACAGAAATATCTTTTTATAAAAATAACGGCAAAAATTTTACTGTTAACTGTTAAGATACCCGGTGATAAAAGCACAGTAATACGTGTGGCTGCATAGTAGCACACGATATTCTATAGTATCTTTGATTATTGATGCTTACGTAAGAAGTCACTCAGTTTTGTTCAATTATTATCACAGTAATTGCTGCATAGTATCTCACGTTATTGATTTAATTATTGTCACAATATTTTATATTATTAAATCAATAATTGAAACGACAAAGTTATTCATACTATTATTTGTATTATTGACGATGTCTAGAAAGTTCTGTCGAGAAAAAGGGTTTGGTCACCTAATTGTGCGCCAATAGGGAGAAATCTTTATCGAAAAGCTCCCTCTTTCCTGGGAATGATCTGGTTGTTAATATTGTGAGTTATAATATTAATGATGAATGCTACTTAAAATGTGTTTCGTGAAATATGGTGAGTTGAGATAATTAGAGAAAATTTTTATAAAGTATTTGTTGTAAGTTTGGCGTATTATTTGGACCTCCACTTACCTATTTTTTAAAAATAGTCGAGTGAAAGTTATCTCAGTTTTATTATATATATATATATATATATATATATATATATATATATAATATAAATTTAAAATTGGGTGGGTGGGTGGGTGGGTGGGTGGGGGTGGGAGAAAATTAGTCGGGAGGGAGTATTATTATTATATATTTATATATATTATAATAAGTTTTTTTTTTATAAAAAATAGAATATATTATATTTTATTATGCATAATGTTTGCATAGTATCTGCATAGTGGTTGCATAGTAAATTATGTGAATTCAGTTTCCGCGCTCGTGAAATTCGTTCGAAATTACTGTGCAGTCCGTGATTTTTCCTAAATAGTATCCTTCCATTCTCCTATAAATAGGATGCTTAGTTTAGAATTAAAAATCACACCAGAATTAGAGAATTCTTCTTCTATAATATTGAGCGTATTTCTTTTGAGTTTAAAGAAGCTTTGAGTGTAGAAAATAATATAAGTTTTCTTCAAGAATATATCCGTTGTGCCAGTCCATACCAGTCAGAAATACTCTCCTTTTAAGGTAAGGGGTATTATTTATTTCATATTCTCTTACGATATTATTTTTCATATTCGTAAAGAATTTTATTTTCGTTCAATATTCGTAAGGAATATTATTTTCGTTCAATATTCGTAAGGAATATTATCTTCGTTCAATATTTGTAAGAATATTATTTTCGTTCAACAGTTGTAAGGAATATTATTTTTGTTCAATATTCGTAAGGAATAATATTTTTTTCCATACTCTGTTGTATGTAAGTAATATTATTTTATTTCATATTCCTAATTCTACACTTATTTTGATAAGTATTGCTTCTATACTCCTTAAAATTAGTAAAATATCCTTGAAATTTGTGCTTCATCTAGTATCGTTTTATAAGGATAATTTTCTGAACATTCTTGTTAAATTTTAAGCTTTTCATGTCGGAGTACTATTCATGGGTACTATTCATACATACGACACTATTCATACGTACGGCACTATTCACGAAGTACTATTCACGGGATACTATTCACTCGAGTACTATTCATGACGAAAAATTTATTCTTTTCTGTCCAAATTATTTTTGATACGTTAATATTATTCTTGAATTTTACTCCACAAATCAGTTATCATGTTGACAATTTGGACATTTTTAATCTCTAGATAAATTTAAAGTCTTTAATATTTATCCTTGATTTCGTTTGATTGATGCTTATATCATTGTCATCATCCTCATACTTATATTGTGATGAAAGTCATCTTTGGCCCGTAGTACATAGATGGACTGTTGATTGGTATGATTAAGACTATGTATCGGTATAATCGTGACCTGTAATGTTACAAATGATGTGTTAAAAGTCTTCATTTACCCATAGTGCATTGATGGACAGTTGTTGGTATGATCATGACCATTGGTTCTCTTCGACCAAGGGTGCAAAGATGAATTGTTGTTTGGCATGACCATGACCATTGATGATAATAACGAATATCCTTAGCCCGTAGTGCATGAATGATTCGTGGATGTGATAATAATGAATATCATTGGCCCGTAGTGCATGGATAATTCAGTGATGTGGATTATTTATTGAGCTGAGTCTCAGCGATAAAATTGATGATAAACTTTTAAATCATAGAAGATAGTAGATATCATGCTCTACTTGACTCTTCTAATGGATTATTTGTCCTGCTGCAGTTAAACTTATTGTCTATTGTATTCTATCAGTTTAACACTGTTGAAAGCTAACAATAATTTATTCTGCATTATCTTAGTCATAATATTCTTTACTGGGCTAGTTGAGCTCACCATTTGCTTTCTTTGTTCTCTTCAGAAAATGGGAATATAGCAGGGACTAGTCGGGGAACGGAGTGATGGTCCGAGATGGTGGCTATAGTAGTCCTCACTATTTTATAAAATAGTGTGATAATAATTGTAATGAGGACTCTATTTGAATTTGGATATTGTCTACATGACACTATTCGTGTTAAAACTCTCAGCTACGTTTTGTCGTATTGTATAAATGAAATTTATATTTAATTTATGTACCATGTATTTGGCGACTCAGGATGGGTGATGTATACCTATTTTGGGGGCGTCATAGATCAAATGATGAACGATGGGATGTTTAGGAGCATTTTGCGATTCATGCAACACTAAACGAGAGAGATTCTTGTTCAAAATACAGGTGGAATCAATGGTAACTCACGGCTGGTCACTGCTAAGCAATTCAAGGAGCTGGGACCACCGGAGTTCTTGGGAAAGCCAGAGCCACTTAAGGCAGGGACGTGGATTAAGCAGATCACCAATGTAAGACCCCAACTTTTTATAAATAAAATTTAATTTCCTCTATTCATTAATTTGAAATAATAAGGTGTTAATTTGATATAATGCTTTAGTTACGGGTGAATGTGCAAATTTTGCAAACTAAGCAAGTGGTTATAAACTATTCATTGTTGTCGGGGGATATTTGTTTGGTCGTGAAATATTCTTGCTGTCGGTGAATATTCGTACGACGGTACAGCCATTTGTGGGCCCCATAATAGAAAACTGTCAGAGGAAAAAAATGACAAGTATGAGTTTTTTTATAAATAACGGCGTAATTACCGTTAAAACTGCTGGAATACCCGGTGGGTAAAGTAAAGTAATACGCGTTGTTGCACAATAGCACACGATATTGCACAGTATTTTTGAATTATTGATTCTTATGTAAGAAGGCACTACTCAATAATTGTTACAGTAATTACTGTTCAATATTTTATTTTATTGATTCAATAATTGCTACGTTGATATTTTATATTATTGTTAATTCAATAATTGTCATTGCACAGTATTTCTCATTATCAGATCAATAATTCTTATTATTTGAATAATATTATTAGATAACATTATCGGCAATGTCTAAGGAAGTTCTGTTTAGGAAAGGGGTTTGGTCACCTAATTGCGCGCTAGTAAGGAAAAATCCTTATCGGAAAGTCCCCTCTTTCCTAGAAATGAACTGGTTGTCATTATTGTGATTCTGTAATATTATTTGTGAATAATTAATTATTAATTTATATGATAATGAAATATTTATTTTATGTGGATATAAATGAAAAAATTAATGTTGAAGTATTTTATCAGTATTTTGACGGAATGGAGGTATTAACAATCATCTGTATGTGGATTTCAATTATTTTCTGTTTGAAATTTAGAAAAACTTTCTTCTACAAAGTTGTAGAGGATTAAATTTCCTATGGAATGGACATAATATTCGTATTTTTCTGATAAAAAGGTTATTTATTATGAATTATTGAAGTTTCTGAATATTGTTTAAATTTAAAACATTTTGGTGGAGATTTTCTAAAATTGGTGGGCCCCACTCTTGTCCTTATTGGTGTGCTTAGAAATTTCAAAGAGTGGTTTCAAATGTGGTGTGCTGCAAATAATCCTCCGTATACAAAATTGTCACAAGTGGTGTGCTACCACTTTCCTATAAATAGGGTGCTTAGTTAGAATTGAAAATCACACCAGAATCTGAAGTTTTCTCTCTCTATAATATCGAGCATATTTTTGTGAGTATTTAGATATATTAAGTGTTGCTATTCAGTGCAAGTTTTCTTCGATATTATATCCGATATTTCAGCTAGAAGTACTATTCTTTTGAGGTAAGGGATGTTATTTTTTTCATAAATGATGTTATTTCTTTCAATATCATTATACCGAAATATTAGTATGAATTTTATTATAAAATTTTTACCTTTTCATGTCGAGATTACTATTTACGTATACGGCACTATTCACAAATACGGTACTATTCACGAAGTATGATTTTTCTTGTGAAATTTTTACCTTTTTGTGTCAGAGTTACTATTCACGTATACGACACTAGTCACGTATACGACACTATTCACGAATACGACATTATTCACAGAAAAATTAAATTTTTTTTTCTTTGTCCAAGTTGTCTGTTATAGTTCCTATCTTTGATTAGATCTATATTTTAAACTTTATTCTTGAATTTTGCTCCACAATTGATTATTATAGAGTATTCTTGAACTTGGATAATCTAAATTACGAATCCCTAATCGTGTCCTTTATCTCACTGGATTCGTTCTTTAAAATATTTTTCATCATCCTCAGTCTTAAATGGTGATACTTGATGAATATCTTTGGCTTGTAGTGCAAAGATGATTGATTACCTTATGAATATCTTTGGCCCGTAGTGCAAAGATGGACAAGTGTTGAGATGAAAATGACCAACTGATGATACAAATGAATATTTTTGGCCTGTAGTGCAAAGATAAATTTTTGATTCAAATGTATATTGATTGATGTCACATGGATAAAATATTGATGATGGACTTTTAAATCATAGAAGATAGTAGACTTCATTCTCTACTTAACTCTTCTAATGAATTGTTGTTTCCGCTGCAGTTGTTGATCTAAAACTTGTTGTCTATTATATTTTATCAAACTTTCCCTGTTGAGGACTAAGGATAATTTATTCTATATTATCTTAGTCATAATATTATTTACTAGGCTAGTTGAGCTCACTCCTTTCCTTTTTGTTCCATTTTTCTTCTCAGAAAGCGAAAAAAAGGAACCGCGGTCCTAGCCACCAAGGATGAGAATTTTCGAAACTGTTTTTCACTAGTCTCTCTCTAAGAGCGGCTAGGGTTTTGGTTAATGATTATTCTTCCTAAATGGCTGATATATCTTATATATAGCAGCTAGAAGGATTTAATCAAAACCTAATCTAATTAAAATCCGAATTTATATATATATATATATATATATATATATATATACACACACACACACACACACACACACAAATTATCCTTTTAATTTAAATTCGTGATTTAAAGTATCAATCATATTGATATATTTAAATCCTTACAATTTAAATTAATTCTCTTTTAAATTACGTTCTATGTGTGTGACCCTATAGGTTATTATTACGTTGGCAATAATTTTACATCATATTATAAAATTATAAAAGTGAGCGGCATCTAGTAATGCATCACTTCTACCCAAGTAATAATAAGATCGATGATTCAATGCAACCTTTTCGTGACCAATGTTTCAATGTAATTTAATCCTTTTAACCTTAACATCCTAGATTAAACTCGAGTCATGGAATATGTCATACTCTTCATAATTTAATGTTAGTTTTCTTGATCAATGAGTAGACTATATGAAATAAATCACTATTTGAGCATGGTCATGCATTTCATAGTCCTACTTAATCAAGAGGCCTATGGATATCACCCCTATTATATAGGAGGTTTAAATTCCATCTAGATCACTCATATTTCTCACACGATTCATGATGTACCCAATAATCACCTTTATAGTCCATCCTATTAAAGGTGACCTTTGATGATATCAAAGTACATAAATTCTCGTGTAGTAATATAGTGATTTCAGGTCGGAGGATCATTACATCATTGTCACTATGAGAATTGCTAATGACACTTCGCATAATGCTCCACATAGAATTCTCATGGTGGGTCTGTCTGGTACATCATTCTCTAACATGAACCTATGCATTGACTCAATATCTCATATATTTATGACCAATGAGATTTGGTCATCAGTCAATCCACATACTAGTCTCAATGTATCATTGTTGTCCCATTAACAATGATACTCGACTAGAGACATTTAAGAGCAATGATACTAATTGTAATTATATAATCTCATATTCAAGTCATTTACTTGAAGCTATATAATTTGTATCACTATTCTAAGGACTTTTATTATGTTAACATTTATATAACGCAATAAATAAAATCATTCATTTATTCAATCAAATATAATATCAAAATGTTAAACAATTATATCAAATAATTGGCCTCTAGGGCATAAACTCTAACAAAATAGTATATCAATAATTGTAAAGATGACTTATTTGAGTGTGAATATTATCTAGAAGACAGTATTTGTATTTAAACTCATAGTATATGTGTTGTCGTATTTTGCACGATAATTATATTAATGAAGTTGTAAGACCCTGAATTTTATGAAATAAAAATATTCAATTTTCTTATAATTATTATTCTATTTAAAATGGTCAAATTGATGAAGGGTTAAAGTTAAGGGTGATATGTGAATTTTTTTCAAAGTAAGTAAGTTGATATAAAATATTCGTTGTGTCGGGGAATATTTTTTTTGTCGAAAAATATTCGTACAACTATAGAATCATTAGTGGACCCCACAACGGAAGTATTATCGTAGTTAGAAAACGATAGAATTATCTTTTTATAAAAATAACTGCGAAAATTTTACCGTTAAACTGTTGAAATATCATGTGGTAAAAGAACAATGATACGCGTAGTTGCATAGTAGCACACAGTATTGATTATTGATGCTTACGTGAGAAGTCACTCAGTTGTACTCAATTATTTTTACAGTAATTTCTGCATAGTATCTCACGTTATTTGATTCAATTATTGTCACCGTATCATCTACATAATATTTTATTCTATTTAATCAATAATTGAGACGACAAAGTTATTCATATTATTATTTACAATATTATCGATGTCTAAAAAGTTCTGTCGAGTAGAGGTTTGATCACCTAATTGCGCGCCAATAAGGAAAATTCCTTATCGGAAATCCCCCTCTTTCCTGGGAATGATCTGGTTATTAAATATTGTGAGTTATAATATTAATGATGAATAATTGTTAATAGATTAAAAATGTGTTGATTAAAGATATGTGATTTGTGGTAAATATTTATTCAATTTTTTTTTATAAATAGAGGGGTTTGTTATGAGGTATTTATTATAAGTTTGACTTATTATTCCATGAGAAATGTGCTAATTTTTCAGACCGTTGGTTGAAGTTATAATAGTAAATCAATATGGATCGTTGGTTAAAAATATAATAGTAAATCAATATGGACCGCTGGTGGAAAGTTATAATAGTAAATCAATATGGATCGCTGGTTTAAAGTTTTAATACTATTCACGGGTTACTATTCACTCGGTTACTATTCACTCTAATATTATTCACCCGAAGATTCGGGATACTTTTCATACCGAGTTACTATTCAAGGATTACTATTTACGGGGTACTATTCACCCGAAGTACTATTCATGATAAAAATTGATTTCTTTTCGGTCCAAATAATTTTTGATACAATATTATTCTTAAATTTTACTCCACAAAGCAGTATCATGTTGACAATTTGGATATTATTAAATTCTGGATAAATTAAATTATAAATATTTAAAAATTTTCATTTGCTTTCTTTTAATTGAATTCTTATATCATTGTCATCATCCTCATGCTTATATTATGATGAAAGTCATCTGTAGCCCGTAGTGCATAGATGGACTTGGTATGATTATGACAAGGAATTATTTGGTATAATCATGACCGTAATGTTACAAATGATGTGGCAAGAGTCCTCATTGGCCCTAGTGCATTGATGGACAGTTGTTGGTATGATCATGACCATTGATAAAAATACGAATATCCTTGGCCCGTAGTGCATGGATAATTCGTGGTTGTGATACTAATGAATATCTTTAGTCGTAGTGCAGGAATGATTCGATAATGTGTATTAATTATTAAGCTGAGTCTCATCGATAAAATTGATGATAAACTTTTTAAATCATAGAAGATAGCAGATGTCATGATCTACTTGACTCTTCTAATGGATTGCTTGTTCCACTGCAGTTAAACTTGATGTTTATTATATTTTACCAGTTTAACACTGTTGAAGGCTAACGATAATTTATTCTGCATTATCTTAGTCATAATATTTCTTACTGGGCTAGTTGAGCTCACCCTTTGCTTTCATTGTTCTCTTCAGGAAATGAGAATATAGCTGGGACTAGTCGGAGAACGGAGTGACGGTCCAAATGTTTGCATTAGTCGTCCTCACTATTCTGTGAAATAATGTGATAATAATTGTAATGAGGACTTATTTTTTAGTTTGAATACTGTCTAGAAGACAATATTTGTATTAAAACTCACAGTTTATGTTTTGTCGTATTCTACATGACATTTATCAGTTGTATAAATTAAGTTTGTATTTAAATTATGTACAATGTATTTGGCGACCCAAGATGGGTGATGTATACCTATTTTGGGGGCGTCACAGATGTTATAGTTATTTTCTGTACCATGTATTTGGCAACTCAGAATGAGTTATGTATACCTATTTTGGGGGCGTCACAACTAAGATATTTGATGTCTTAGAATCCTCAGAGGAGCAAAAGGTTCCCTTCACCACCTTTATGTTGCGAGGAGAGGCAGATTACTGGTGGGAATCTGAAAAACGTACTCATCTTTCCGCACTGAAGATGTCTTGTGTAAGACCCCGAATTTTATAAAATAAAAGTATTCAATTTTTCTTATAATTACGATTCAGTAAATGGTTAAATTGATAAAAAGTTAAAGTTAAAGGTGATATATTAATTTTTTTCAAAATAAGCAAGTGGTTACAAAATAATCATTGTTGTCGGAGAATATTCGTTTGGTCGTGGAATATTCTTTCTGTCGGGGAATATTCGTACGACGGCGCAGCTATTTGTAGGCCCCATAACGAATAACTGTCGGATGAAGAAAACGACAAATTTGAGTTTTTACAAATAACGGCGTAGTTGTTACCGTTAATACTGTTGAAATACCCGGTGGTTAAAATATAGTAATACGCGTTATTGTACAATAGCACACGGTATTGCACCAATTATTGATTCTTACGTAAAAAGACACAACTCAATAATTGTTACAGTAGTTATTGTTCAATAATTTATTTTATTGATTCAATAATTGCTGCGTTGATATTTTATATTATTGTTGTTTCAATAATTGTTGTTGCACAGTATTTTCCTTTATCAGATCAATAATTCATATTATTTGAATAATATTATTAGATAACATTATTGGCAATGTCTAGAGAGTTCTGTCTAAGGAGAGGTTTGGTCATCTAATTGCACGTCAGTAAGGAGAAATCCTTATTGGAAAGCCCCCTCTTTCCTGGAAACGACCTGGTTGTCATAAATGTGATTCTGTAATATTATTTATGAATAATTAATTATTGATTCATATGATAAGAAAATATTTATTTTATGTGGATATAAATAAGGGATATATTTTTGTGGTTAAAAATGAAGGACTTAATGTTGAGGTGTTTTATCTGTATTTTTGTCGGAACGGAGGTATTGAAAATCAAATTAGGGTTTTTGAGATATTTTGAGAGGGTTATAATTTTTAATCTGACCGTTGGATCGTGGTAATTTTTGGATATGTTATACATATATAAGTTGAGTATATGTCCACAAATTTTGAACCGTTAAAAATGAACGTATGATTTGTTATGAATTTTACGAGATGACTGGTTCAGAAATTGTTGAATTTTTGGAGTTAATTATTTTGGTGAAAAATTCTAGAATTGGTAAACCCCACTCTTGATTGGTGAAGAAATGTGCTGAGATTTTTATTCAAATGTGGTAGGTGGGAATAGTAACAGGTAAAGCCATTAGGTTGCAGGTTAAGTCTGCTTCGGCGTGCTAACATTTTCCTATAAATAGAGGGCTAAGTTAGAATTGAAAATCACACCAGAAACATAAGCTTTCTCTCTCTAGATTATTGAGTATATTTTGTGAGTATTTAGATACTTGGTGAGTTGCTATTCACCAGTGCAAGTTTTCTTCAGTGTCATATCCGATATCCAGTCAGAAGTGCTGCTCTTTTGAGGTAAGGGATAGTAAGGGATTTTAAGGGTTGTTATATTTTCTAGTTTCGTAATTTTTCTGACCTTCAAAAATTCTAAAAAAATTTGAAATGATATTTTGATGAGTTTTCTTGATTGTGTCCAAAAATGGTGATTTTTGGATGTATAGAATAAGAGTTATGAATTTTATGAGAAAAGACTATTTTAAAAGTAACCGCTTATAACTCTTTGTGGTTAACTCCAAAATTGATGAAATTTTTATTGGGAGTACATGTATATGATAGAAGTATACTCTATAAATTTCAAAATTTTTGGACAAAAGTAAAATTTTTGATAAATGTCTAAATATTCGGCTGTTTTGGCCATATGAAAAATAGTAAATGACTTTTAAAAATTCTAAGAAAAATATATGTTCACTATGGGACTATATTATGCTAAATCCCAGAAAAGAAATATTTTTGGAACTGATTTGGTATTTTTCATGAAAATAGTCTAGTTATGAGTAAATGAATTAAATATGTTTTGTGAAGTAAGAAAATTGGAAAATATGATTTTATGGCTTGAGAATCATATATGTGGTATAGGTAGATTTTTGTTGAGGGTTTTGGTGATTGGTGATAAAATCTTATGAGTTTGGCATTTTATGATGATTAAATGCATTAATTAGTAAAGCGTAAACAATTTAAATAAATTATTTATAAGCTTAAGAAATATTATTCTTTCAATATCATTATACCGAAATATTGGTATAAATTTTATTGTAGAATTTCTACCTTTTTCATGTCAGAGTTACTATTCATGAGTTACTATTCACGAGTTACTATTCATGAGTTACTATTCATGAGTTACTATTCACGAGTTACTATTCACTTTAAAATTGGTTTCTTTTTCTAACCAATTTATAGTTGATTTATGAATATTACTCTTGAGATTAAATCTATATTTTGATCATATTGTTTTTATTATCATATATAACATTTTTATAGCCCTGATGTTGAAATTCTCTTTCACTTGAGTGTAAAGATGGGTAAATTATTGGTATGATCGTGACTGAGGAATATCTTTGGCCTGTAGTGCAAAGATGAATTGTTAACTGGTATGATCATGACCATTGAATTTATAATTGAATATCTTTAGCTTAAGTGTAATGATGAATTGATTAACATGGTTATAATTATTGTTTATATAAATTATGAAATGATTATATATTTCTTTGAGATATTAATATATTTGGCCTGTAGTGCAAATATGAACTGTTGATGAATATCTTTGGCCTGTAGTGCAAAGATGAACTGTTGTTGAATATATTTTGTCTGTAGTGCAAAGATGGTCTGTTGATGAATATATTTGGCCGGTAGTGCAAAGATGAACTGTTGTTGAATATCTTTGGCCGTAGTGTAAAGATGGATTTATTAGTATGATTATGAACAGGAACTGTGATTTGGTATAACCATGATCTTTGATGTTTCAGGTAAAGACAGGTGATGAAAATATTCTTCGTCCTGGGTGCGAAGAAAAATTTAGAATCACAATTATGATTATGAGTTATTCATATGATTGTGGAAAGGAACTGTTGAGTGATATTACAGGGATAAAACATTGTTACTGAATTTTTAACATGGAGAAGATAATAGACTTTATGGTCTATTTGACTCTTCTAATGGATTGCTCGTTCCGCTGCAACTATGGTTGAAATTTTTATCATTTACCATATGTTCTAAATCTCTGATTTATTATTGATGAAGGCTATTGATAATTTAATTATCTTTAGTCATGATATTCTTTACTGAGCTAGTTGTGCTCACCCTTTTGCTTCACAATTCCTTTCAGGTAATAAGAGTGTAACTGGGTCAAGTGAAGGTAACGGGGAAATAGAACGGTGGTCTCTAGCTGTGGATGTTCTCCCGAAGCAGTATAGAATAGTTCATTTAGTAGTTTTATTTGGTGAATCCAATAGGGTAAGGTGTACCCAACGTTGGAAGGATGGTTTGCCACTATCATACAAGATGTTTAACGACATACAACCTCGTGTCATCATAAGACAGGGATGTGCTCATCCACTTGCTGAGTATATATACGAGCACTACCTATATAATCTTGGTGTTTGTTTGAAGTATAATTCTCAATTAGAGACAGTAGAGATAATGATATATCAAGAGAAGACTCACCATTGGGAAGAATATGATAGTAATCTTCTCGTTTTTCTTTGGGGTCTATTGGGTCAACCAAGGATAATTCTGTGGCCATATGATATCTATCATAACCTAGACGCATGGCCTCCCATGTACGAAGGTTTCTTTGAGCACTTCCCAAAGATTCTAATTTTTAAAACAGTTTTTGACTATACCTTTATGTAAGGTGTCATTGTGAGGTGATATCTACGGTTGGAACATGAGTCACATTTGGTATATATTTGTATCCAAACTCACAACATATGTGTTGTTGTATTTTGCACGACAATTGTTGTAATAAAGTTGTAGTTGTTTTCTGTACCATGTATTTGGCGACTCAGAATAGGTTGGATGGAATGAACCTATTTTGGGGTTGTCACATCTTGGGAGAAGTTCCAGGAATTGTTCAATGACAAGTACTTTCCAGAGAGTATTCGTCACATGAAGGAGGTGGAATTCATCAAGCTGGAGCATAACAATATGACCGTATCACAGTACGAGGCTAAGTTTGCCGAGTCCCGGTTTGCATCCTATTTGGTAGATAATGAGGAGCGTATGACGCGAATGTTTCTGCGAGGTTTAAAGCCCGAAATTCGTCAATACCTCATTTCTCACAAACTTTGTTTATATTCAGATGTTGTGAATATAGCTCAGTTATTAGAGTGCGATTATGAGTCAGCTCAACCAAAAAAACAACGACCAACAACACGATAATAATTGTACCGGTGGCAACGGCCATCGGAACAATGATAACCATCATGGAAGAAATTATCATGCCAGAAATGGTAACCACTTCGGTGGTAATCATGACAAAGATAATAAGAGAGGTGAAATAAGTGGGAACAACTTTAAGAAGAGAAAATTCAATAATGACAATGTAAAGACGTCGGCAGCAGCACCAGCACCTGTTTCTAAGGAAGGAGAACGACTACCGGTTGTATGCTACAGATGCGGAGAGGAGGGACAAATCAGTCTAAACTGTACGCAGAAACCCAAAGTGTGTTTTAATTGTGGAAAGGAAGGTCATTTAGCTCGATTTTATCATGCAACGAAGTTAAGTCCAACTGGAACGGTGGCACCAAAGGCTGTCCTGGACAAGTCAAAGTCGATGGTTCAAGGAAGAGTATTTTTCGTGACTTTCCAAAAATCAAGGAACCCAAACAAAGTTATCTCAGGTAAGCTAATCATAAATTCTTGCGAAGTCTATACCTTATTCGATACCGGTTATATCTATTCTTTTATTTCACCTACTTATGCTCAACGTTTGAACTTGACCCCTGAGAAATTAGACTTTGACTTATCTGTTGAAACTCCGTTAGAAGAAACCTTCATTACATCCACTGTTTATAAATCTTGTTTGATTCAAATCGGCACTCTCACATTACCTGTTGATCTCATCTTTTTGAAAACACTTGCATTTGATGTGATTTTAGGAATCGACTGGTTAACTTCTCTTCATGTTAAAATTGATTGTTTTCATAAGGTTATTAGCATTCATATTCCCAACGAACCTATTATGCGAATTCAAGCAACCAAACCACTAAAGTCAATCACTATCATATCAAGTCATAAAGTCATTCGTTTATAGAAAAACAGATGTCAATCTTTCTTAACCCATGCCACGGATTTAAACAAAAATACGTCAGATTTGAATGATATTTCTATCGTTAATAAATTTCCTGACATATTCCCTGAAGAACTTCCTGGCCTACCCCAGAGCGTGAAATCGAATTTTGTATTGACCTTGAACTTGGTACAAAACCCATCTCTAAAAACCTCAAATATTTCTTCAACTAAAACGAATGTATCATGCGCCAAAGACGTTGGCTCGAGCTGCTGAAAGATTACGATCATACCATTCAATATCATCCTAAAAAAAATGCAGTAGCTGACGCGTTGAGCAGAAGATCATATTCGGGTACGAGTGTGATATTGTCAAACACAAAGACCCATTTCGTATGATTTACAAATGATGGAGATAGAGTTAAAGACTCTAGGGACCCACGTGATGATGTCAAATATACGAGTAGAACTGACTTTAATCGATAAAGTTAAAGTTGTGGCCTATAGACTCGTCTTACCGTCAAGTATGTCTCGTGTTCATAACGTTTTTCACATATCTATGTTACTTAAATATGTGGAAGACCCAAACCACATTATTGAATTAGAACCAGAAGAGATAGCGGAAGATTTAACGTATGAAGAGGTACCTGTTAAAATCTTGGATAAGAAGGAACATATTCTACGCTTAAAAGTTATACCTCAAGTCAAAGTTTTATAGAGAAACCATGATATTGAGGAAATGACCTGGGAGTTAGAACTTGAAATAAAAATAAGGCATCCTCGCCTCTTCGACATACCAGGTACGTACACCAATTTTAAGGACGAAATTTCATAAGGAGTGGAGGTTGTAAACCACAACTTTTTATGAATAAAGATTTAATTTTCTCTAAATGTTATTTTATAATAAGGTGTGGATTTGATATACTATTATAGTGATGGTGATATGTGCAAATCTTGCAAATAAACAAGTTGTCATAAAATATTCATTTGGTTGGGGAATATTCTTTTTATCGAGAATATTCGTACGACGGCACAATCATTTTTGGACCCCACAACTGAATAACTGTCGGATATAGAAAGCGACAGAAATAACCTTTTTATAAAAATAATGGCAAGACTTTTACCGTTAAACTATTGAAATACCCGGTGATAAAAGTACAGTAATACGCGTGGTTGCATAGTAGTACACGATATTGTATAGTATCTCTGATTATTGATGCTTCCTTAAGAAATCACTCAGGTTTATTCAATTATTGTCACAGTAGTTGCTGCATAGTATCTCATATTATTAATTCAATTATTGTCACAGTATCAAATGCACAATATTTTATATTATTAAATCAATAATTGAGACGATGCAGTTATTCATATTATTATTTGTATTATTGACAATGTCTAGGAAGTTTTGTCAAGGAAAGGGGTTAGGTTATTTAATTACGCGCCAATAAGGAGAAGTCCTTATTGGAAAGCCCCTTCTTTCCTGGGAATGATCTGGTTGTTAATATTATGTGTTATAATATTAATGATGAATAATTGTTGAAGATTAAAAATGTGTTTATTGAAGACAAGTGATTTGTGATAAATAGAGGGGTTTTCATGAAGTATTTGTTGCAAGTTTGACTTATTACATGGACCCCCACTTACTCATTTTTCAAAATCGTCGGGGTAGAAAGTTATCTCAGTTTTATTTTATTATTATTATAATAGTAATAAAACAGAAAACTTTTTATATAAAACATAATATTTTTTATATTATATATAAAGTTATTCGTTTTATTAGATTATAAATAGAATATATTATATTTTATATAAAGTTTTTATTTTATTAGAATATTTTATTGTACAGTGATGAATAGTAAAAATCAGAAAAATTGCACGAATTCGCCGGCTACGCCCGTGATTTTTTTCCCTGTGCAGTCCGTGATTATTTTCTTAAATACTATCCTGCCATTTTCTTATAAATAGGATGCTTAGTTTAGAAATAAAAATCATACCAGAATCAGATAATTCTTCTTCTATAATATTGTGCATATTTCTTTCTAGTATAAGGATACTTTGAGTGTAGAAAATAGTGTAAATTTTCTTCAAGAATATCTCCGCTATACCAGTCAGAATTACTCTCCTACTAAGGTAAGGGGTATTATTTATTTCATATTCGTAAGAAATATTATTTTTCGTATCTGTAAGAAATATTATTCTCGTTCAATATTCGTAAGGAATATTATTCTCGTTCAATATTAGTAAGGGATATTATCTCACTACTGCAAAATAGTAAATAGATAACGCGTAAAAAACGTTGTGATTTGTATCCCAGAAACGTCGTGGTTAAGGGTGTCATCTATTTGACACCCTTTATACAATGTTTTTAAAACGTTGTGGTTTGTCACATTTACAACGTTTTTTTCTTAAAAAACGTTGTATATTTATTTTTCAGAAATCATTGGATGCTTGAAAACGTTGTAGATGGTATGATTCCATAACGTTTTCTTACTTAAAATGTTGTAGTTTGATACATCAGGCAACGTTTACACTCATTTATACAACGTTTAGAAGGTGTCATCTATTTAGACAAATTTATACAATATTTTTAAAACGTTGTATAAAGACTTAAAAATGTTGTAATTCATGCATATAACAACTGTTTTTAGTTCACCTATATTTTAAATTACATACACAATGGTGCACCTGCAATGTTTGTAGGACTGCTAATGCCATGATATATAGCTAAAAAAACTCTAAATTATCATTTCAAGCCAAAATGTATCAACCATTCAAAATACATCCCAATAATACTATACGTTTACATTTTCAAATTACTACATCCACAAAATATTACATTGTATTTTATTTGCTGTCATGATGTCCATGGTTTCTCCTAGAGCTGCTGGAACAGGTGCCTCAGCCAATACAAGAAATCAAACTATATAATCAAATGCTTAACAGTGAAATCTTGTTAACCCCAGCTCTTATATACACCACGACCAAGAGTTATTTTTGGGTTTTCTATACTTCCGTAGACAGTTCCTGTCAAAAGTAAAGAGACGTGAAGTACAAGATGTTAAACAATAAATTATGAATCTGTGAAGGAAGTAGCCATTGTCATGTAGCTTCCATATATTTCCCAGAGAAGAGTACTAACTATCCACTATCTCAATTTTAAAACTTACTTGTGTTAATATTTCTTAAAGAATATTAAAAGGAAGCTTAAGACTTTATTTATTTTTAATTATTTTAAAAGTTTGAGACTTTTTCTTAACCAGAAATTCAAACTTGAAAGGCATTATGCCACAAACCTTTGACCCGAAAGTGTGGCGTGATTGCACTCGATGTTTAGTTTAAACTCTCCTGCAGGACAAAGACCAACATAATGGTTAAGAATAATTCACTCACTACACAAATTATTATGTTTGGGCTTTTTGTAATCAGGACATGCTAGTTGGTTAAACACCATATTTACTTGACTTCAAATTTTAATACGGTGCTACAACTTCCTAAAGAGAAGACGGACAAACATCAATAACCCAGCCATCATATGTACCAAACAACTGACTCACAGAAAGAAGTACAAACATCTTACACGTAACATTTAAATGGAGAAGCATTACTAAAGGAATCAACAGGTCAAATTATACACAAAACATAGCTAAAAAAGAACACCAGAAACTGCAAAATGACAAACAACATAGCCTAATCGTCACTTCAGAAGGGATCAATTCTTAAGTTTTAGAATTGAAAGCAACAGAGGATACTCGTGCAAGAAAAATATACAATGGATTAAGGCACTCACTAATAAGGCCATATCTGCGCAAGAAATGATGTTGCAGGATCCCAGCCATAGTTACAGCACTTGCTAGTTAGGACTGCATCTTTCATTACTTTTTTACACAAAGGACAGTGAAGTTCTGGCGGAAGATCACCAACAGAACGAGTAGAAGGCATCCCTTCAATCTCTTTTTCAAAAGTAGCCCTGTTATAAACCCAAATATCAAGGAAAAATCATTTTGTAAAAGAATTTTCTTTAGAAGTACGAGTAGCAAGACTACTAGTAGAAGAAAAAAGTGAGCTTACTCATTTGGTTTCAGAACAGCAACAACACCACTAGGTAATGCATATGAGCCATCTAGGGTAGCAATTAACATAGATTTTGGAATCCCAGTTGGAGGTTTCACTCTTTTGATGTCAAAAGTTGGGTCTCAATTAGTGGGGCAGTGGTGAATAAAATGCCCTAAATAAGATAATTTCACAAAATTAGTGATGTACAACCACAAAACAAAGCAAAGCAAAACTACAAGGACAACAAAAGAAAAGAAGTTTGTTCTTTTTCTTTCAGCAATTATCAAGAATGTGAACATACCAGCCACCTTGCACCTGTGGCGGTATTTTTCGCTCCATCCCAACTCCCCGACCTAAAGTAGCAAAACATAGGTTTTAGTTCTCAAAAGCAATTGCACATATTCCTTGATACAAAAAATCCGAAGACTATATACAATAGTCATGTTGTCAGATCAATGAACAACCTTTATTATGGAGTAAATCAATCCATTATATGAATCAAATCAATGAACAACCTTTATGCCGAAAGGAATAAGAGCTCTTATTCCGTAGTCTTTAGCACATAGCAGTGGACACAGTACTAGTACTGATTCCTGGCGGTTCCTCGCTAATCTTCCTATAAATTTAATTCCTAAAACCCCCGACACTAGCAAACTGCTTTGGTTTATCTACTCTTGATACTGACTGACCCATTAATAGACACAGACCTAGATTGGATCTAGAGCTGTAATTTGGTTTATTAGTGTGTTTTCATGTGCTAGGTGTTTTGCCGGAGAAGCTTGGCCCAGGTGACCTTGGAATTTGCAATGATGTTTATTCTATGTTTTTGTTACACTACAAAAAAATGGGCCTTTAGCAACGATTTTTCGGGCAACGACTTTATAAGTTGTTGCTAAAAGTATATGTTTAGCAACGAAATTTGTCCTTCGTTGCAGATTGTGTCAGGCTTTCACTTTTTGCAACGAAATTCATAAGTCGTTGCAAAATTTCGTTGCTAATTCATTGGTGGGAAAAAATTTCGTTAGAAATTCGTTGTAAAATTTTAGGCCACTTGATTTCCCGTCATCGTGGGCAACGAAAGTTTTTTTGTTGCTAAAAATAGGGCTTCAGCAACGATTTTTCAAGCAACAGCTTTATAAGTCGTTGCTAAAAGTGTATGTTTAGCAACGAAACTTGTCCTTCCTTGCAGATTGTGTCAGGCTTTCACTTTTTGCAACGAAATTCATGAGTCGTTGCAAAATTTGGAAACAAAATTCGTTAGAAATTCGTTGCAAAATTTCTAACCACTTGATTTCTCCTTATCGTGGGCAACGAAAGTTTTTTTGTTGCTATATTTCGTTGCCTAATATGGACCACATTCATTGGCAATAATTTTTATTTTCGTTGCATATCTTATACAACTTTTTGCAATGACTATTAAAATGTTGCCTTAAATTAAGATAATCCCAATAAGCATGTTTTTGTAAGACCATATTTGGTATTCGGAGAATTGTCAAAAAATATTCGTATTTAGTATTTAAAAATTATGTCCAAATGCGAGACTTATTCAAACCTGTGACCTATCATTTGGAACTTTGGTCATTTGACCGCTGGAGCAACACAAGTTATCTGTTAATATCTTGCGAGGATTAATATTTATATCAAAACATGAGATTTTTCCCATATATTCCTTTCTTCTCCTTCACTACATACCATTAATATAATCTCAAGAAGTTATATACTACAATAATAATAATAATAATAATAATAATAATAATAATAATAATAATAATAATAATAATAATAATAATAACAACAACAACAACAACAACAACAACAATAATAATAATAATAATAATAATAACAATAATAATAAAAATAATAATAATAACAATAACAATAACAATAACAATAAAGTTGCACAATGGTGTTTAAGTTTTTTTTAACTCTCATTTTTCAAATTCTCCTTTTTCTTGACTTGTAAATTTTTTTATAATCAAATATTAACTTCTCTTTATATCTTGAATTAGAGGGTGTTTGACAATAACTTATAAGTTGGTTAAACTAAGTTAAAAGTCATTTGTTATTATTTAGTGTTTGGCAATAACTTAAATTTTAACTTTTTTTTACTTATAAGTCATTATTAAAATTTTTCATTCTTCATGTGCAATATTTTTTATTATTATTAGTATTATTATTATTATTATTATTATTATTATTATTATTACTATTATTATTATTAGAATAATTATTACTAATCTTATAATTATTATTTTTATTATTATAATAATTATAATTATTACTATTATTATAATTTCTATTATTATTATTATTATTATTATTATTATTATTATTATTGTTGTTGTTGTTGTTGTTGTTATTATTACTTTTACTATTATTGTTACTATTATTGTTACTATTATTATTGTTATTATTGTTGTTATTATTATTACTATTATAATAATTATAATTATAATTATAATTATAATTGTTATTATTAATTATAATTATTATTACTATTACTATTACTATTATTATAACTACTATTATTATTATTATTATTATTATTATTGTTATTATTAATCATTATTATAACCTTGGTGCGTAGGACATGCTCTTTCCTATCCAAGATCTTAACATGTACCTTCTGTACGTTAAATCTTCGGCTATCTCGTCTGGTTCTAACTCAATAATGTAGTGCGGGTCTTTCACATATTTACGAAGCACAGATATGTGAAACACATTATGAACACGAGACATGCTTGGAGGTAATGCGAGTCTATAGGCCACATTTCCTATTTGGTCAAGAATTTCAAATGGACCAACAAATCGTGGATTGAGCTTTCCTCTCTTTTCAGATCTTGTAACTCCTTTCCATGGTGCAACACGTAACAATACATGATCCTCAATATTAAATTCCACGTCCTTTTGATGAAGGATTTTGTACGACTTACAAAGGATAGAGATAGAGTTAAAGGCTCCAAGTACCCACATGAGGATATCAAACATACGAGTAGAGCCGACTTTAATCGATAAAGTTAAAGCATTTGTGTGGATTTGTTCAAACCATTCGTATGTTTATGTGAATTTATTGGCTTTATGTTCTGTTAAATTTTACTCTTTTATTACAGATCTGACATCGCTTTATCCTTCTCTTTCCTGAACCACACTCGATTTTGATTTTGTGGGCTCAAAATCGTTCGATCGATCCGATTTATTCGATTTTGAGAACATATCAGATAATTGATGATTATTTCTTGTGTTTTATTGAAATTTTTTGATGTAATTTGTAGGGTTTTTCGATCCGATTTATTCGATTTCGAGAACAAATCAGATAATTGTTGATTATTTCCTTTGTTTTATTGATTGTTTTTTAAGTTTTCCTCTTCTTTTTTTTAATAAAATTTAGTTTTAGTTTTTGAAGAAATTTAACTTTTTTGTTGGTAAATTCTGAAATTACAAATAATACTTAATTTGAATTCATCCCTACAATGAATGGGAAAAATAAAATCAAAACAAAAAAGAGGAAAGACAGTGAAGTACATCTATGATGAATATATAATGGTGAAAAATCTTTCTCATTCCAATTTTAAAAAATTATACAATCGAAAAACAAACTAGCCCGTGCATTGCACGGGATATCACCTAGTTTACATATTTACATCATAATATATTTACATCATTTAATCAAACTACTAAAATTCAAAAAAAAATACTAAAATTCAAATTATTTTGTTAATTAATCAAAAGAAAAAAAAATCAAATTACATCATTAAAACACTAAAATCATAACATATTTACATCATAACATAACATATTAGCATATTTACATCATATTTATATCATAACATATTTACATCATTTAACCAAAATACTAAAATACTATAATTTTACCATAGTTGTATAACATATAAAAATACTAAAAGTCACTTACCCGACACTAAAATACTAATTACATATTTACATCAAATACTAAAAATACTAATTAAAAAAATACTAAAAAAAATCAAATTCAAAAATACTAAAATTCAAATTATTTTGTTAATTAATCAAAACAACAAAAATTCAAATTATATCATTAAAATACTAAAATCATAACATATTTACATCATAATATAACATATTATCATATTTACATCATTTACATCATATTTACATCATAACATATTTACATCCTTTAATCAAAATACTAAAATTCAAATACTAAAATACTAAAATTTTACTCAAATACTAAAATTTTACCATAGTTGTATAACATATCAAAATACTAAAATTTTACCATAGTTTTATAACATATCAAAATACTAAAAGTCACTTACCCGATACTAAAATACTAATTACATATTTACATCAAATACTAAAAATACTAATTAAAAAAATACTAAAAAATCAAATTAAAAAAATACTAAAATTAAATTATTTTGTTAATTAATCAAAACAACAAAAATTCAAAGTACATCATTAAAATATAAAAATCATAACATATTTACATCATTTACATCTTAACATAATATATTATCATATTTATATATTTACATCATAACATATTTACATAATAACATATTTACATCATTTAATCAAAATACTAAAATACAAAAATTTTACTCAAATACTAAAATTTTACCATAGTTGTATAACGTATCAAAATACTAAAATTTTACCATCGATGTATAACATATCAAAATACTAAAAGTCACTTTCCCGACACAAAAATACTAATTACATATTTACATCAAATACTAAAAATACTAATTAAAAAAATACTTAAAAAATCAAATAAAAAAAATACTAGAATTCAAAAAAAATATTAAAATTTAAATTATTTTGTTAATTAATCAAAACAACAAAAATTCAAATTACATCATTAAAATACTAAAATAATAACATATTTACATCATTTACATCATAACATAACATATTATAATATTTACATATTTACATCATAACATATTTACATCATTTAATCAAAATACTAAAATTCAAATACAAAAATACTAAAATTTTACTCAAATACTAAAATTTTTCCATAGTTGTATAACATATCATAATACTAAAATTTTACCATAGTTATATAACATATAAAATACTAAAAGTCACTTACCCGACACTAAAATTGTAATAACCAAGAACTTCTGTGGTACATTGTAAATATATTAAATAATCTGTAATGGATTATGGATGATTAAGTGATTATGTGAATAATATGCTATAATATTTAAAGGAAGTCTCACTAATAAGTTATATAAGTTAGTGAACTAACCTAAGTATTTTAATAATCTAGGAAATAGATTTAAGGTGTTAAACCCTAACTAGGTACTCAATAAACTTGAATAAGACAAGTCTAATTGGGTTATGTAAGTTAATTAACATTATTGATTGATGTGAATGTGTAAATATCAATAATAATGAGAAATAGTTCATGTGATATGGTTAATATTACTAAGGATGTCAAGTAGTTTAAACAAGCCCAAGAATTTATGTAAGTATTGGACTTGTAGATTATATGATTGTTAAGCTAGCCCAATATAAAATTTAATGGGCAAGTAGGCATGCTAGTTGCACAATTATTCAATTGGGGAGGCCCAAGTTCATGTTAATTAGTATGCCAAACTAGTTAATTAAAAGCCCCAAAAGATGAGATTAATGGCCCAACTTGTAGCCCAATTGAAGAGGATACTTTAGACATTTTGTATACTAGATATTTCAATAAAAACAAGAGTAAGACTTGGGGATAAGGAAGCCACATGGCCGGCCAAGCAAGAGGAAAAAAGGGGGGGATAAATGTCATCATTTCATGCTTCTAATTTTCCAAAGATAAGTGCAATATGGGCTAGGTGTCAACTTTGGTATGGAGCCACCCTAGTTTGCCAAGATTACAAGTTATATGGAGAGAGAAGGGAAGAGATATGTTAGTGGATTAAGTAGAGATATACTAATGTATCTACAGATATTTTTCCAACACCTAAGCCCATTCTCTTTCCACTTTTATTCTACTTTGTCTTATTTTCTCTTAAACTAGCTAAGCAAAAACATAAGAGAAAAAGAGAGAGAGAGAGAGAAGTTCGGTGGGGAAGAGGAGAGAAAGAGGAAGGAAATCCACCACTGATGCACCCAAAGTTTTTCTTTTACTTTGGAAGAAAAAGAAAGTGTGCCCAAAAATCAAGGTGAAAACTAATCTAGCTTATTCTTTTTATTTTGTTTGATCTTGGTTATCTAAGGTTTATGATCTTGAGGTCTAAAACCCTCTATCTACATGTTTTATATGGTTTTAAGTATAGTTCTAACATATTTGAGTGTTAGAAAGTGAATCAAAAGGATATAAGAAAAACTAGTTTTGTTTTGTTAGAAAACTCTAGTTTTTTTTTTCACATCCTTTGATCGACTACCGTTTTTGATCTACACCTTCTTTTTGTGATCCGTCAAAGAGGGGTGCTAGATATGTAAGTTAACTACTAAACCCAAGTGGTAGCATTCAAAAATGTTGAATACTCAAGTGGTAGCAACTGTTTTAGCAAAAATAGTTTGGTCTTTTGAAAGAAAAATAAACTATTTTTGGACAGTCAATGCAAGGGGTATTTTTGTCATTTTCTGGCATTTAAAAATTCTGGAAAAATTTGGAAGAGTAATATGATGAGTTATCTTTTAAACCCAAGTGGAATCACCTAAAAAGGAGTTGTAGATTTCCGTATGGAATGATTTTAGCAAAGTAGGTAAAAGCTAAAAATCCCAAAACGGAGTCTGCCCAAAATTTTGAAAGGGCAGTTTCGGTCACTTAAAATATGAAATAAATTCCGGCCTTTTGGGACATGAAAATATATGCCATATAGTAGCTCCTGTCCAAAAATGAGCTCATTCCGACTTAAAATGACCGAGTTATGATCATTTCAATATTTAGGTTTTTCGGACGAAAATCGCTATAACCGGAGTTCTATAACTCCGATGGCCACGAAATTTAAACTGGAGAGTCACGTTAACATGTATGAGATTATGCCAAGAGATGGAAATTTCTGGAGTTGAGCATGATGGGGCTAATTTCTTAAGTCATGCACTAAAAATGATTTTTGAAAAATAGTAAAAGAAATTGAAAAATTACAAGAAAATACTTTTTGTGTATGAAATACATGTATATAAGTATGGCCAAAGGATAGAAAAATAATAAGTTGATTTGGTATTTTCGTAAAGGAGATATGGAATCCAGCTTGCTGGATTGGAAAAAATGTTGAATCCAGTTTACTGGATTGAAAGATTTGGAATCCAGGCTTGCTGGATTGCAGGATTTGGAATCCAGACTTGCTGGATTAGAAGTTTGTTGAATCCAGTTTGCTGGATTAGCCAATCCAGGTGGCTGGATTGCATGCTTGAATAATCTAGACTATGATGTTAGTATTCAGCTTACTAGATTATAAGGAAGAGCTAATAAAAGGAAAAGATTAAGTGTTAAATCATAAGAAATATGATAAAGTAAATAATATATTATCAAAGGATGATAATAATAAGAATGTTTTCAGGTAATTGATTATGTGGAAAAGTAAATTGCTGATAGAGTAATTGTATTCTGATATAAAGTATGATATGCTGATTGTAAGATCAATCTTAACAATGATATGTCTTTACAATAAAGAGATTAAATTAAATTGTGTAGCAGTAGATCGCAGTCAAGTCAAGTTCTCTAACTCAAACTTGAGTTATTCTTTTCAAAGCATGTTAGTGAATAATTATTGTTTATTATTCACATCCATATTGATTATTGATGCTCGCACTTAGTGCAATTAAATTCATGTTCTATTATTATTGAACTGTGAATTGGTTAAAGTTCTTTTATTCATGAACTATTTAAGATATGGATCTATGCTCATTGTATCAGCTAGATCAAGTATGTTTAAATTTGTTTAATCAAATATGTTGCTAAAAGCTTTTCTTCACCAATTGATTTGGTAAGGACTCAAGACTGAGAAAAAGAACAATTTGATTAAAGCATTATTGAAAAACAATTATTGCTCGTAAATTAAGTGTTTATGCATAATACACCGGGTATGAAAGGCTGATCCCCTTGATTACCAAAACTTATTAAAAGGACCAGTTTAAATACTGACAACCTTATCATATGTTCATGGTCATTATGACCACTCAGTATCTGTTATTCGAATATTCAGTTGTCAAGACTTAATTCATGTTCTTTCGCCATGGTCATTATGACCACTCGGTATCTGTTATTCGAATATTCAGTTGTCAAGACTTAATTCATATTCTTTCGCAATTAATTTCTATTGTTGAACATTGAACGATAAATTTCTTGCTAATCATGATATATCTTCTTTGTACTTAAACTTGGTAAGCAAATTAGTTGCTTACCCTTGCTATATCATGACATTTATTTCAGCTAAGCCAGAGAGTTCAAGTAAGAAGGACAAGGGCAAGGGAAAGGTCTAAGAATAGTTATTATAAATGTTAAGTATCATGAAATACTATGTTTGATGTTTATGTAAACCTTTTGTGTTAGTGTATGTAACTTAAGTAAGGTATGTTTATGTTAAGGTAATAGACCTTGAGGTATTGTATAAGACTTTATTATAATGAACAACGTATGTTTATTATTCCGCAATAGTATATAGAATGTTTATGTTGATGATGGACAGTGAGCACCAAACCCGGGGTTGAGAACTCGGATTTGGGGGCGTCACAAAAATATTAATTACATATTTACATCAAATACTAAAAAAACTAATTAAAAAAATACCAAAAAAATCAAATTAAAAAAATACTAAAATTCAAATTATTTTGTTAATTAATCAAAACAACAAAAATTTAAAGTACATCATTAAAATACTAAAATCATAACATATTTACATCATTTACACCTTAACATAACATATTATCATATTTATATATTTACATCATTTACATCATATTTACATCATAACATATTTATATCATTTAATCAAAATACTAAAATTCAAATACAAAAATACTAAAATTTTACTCAAATACTAAAATTTTACCATAGTTATATAACGTATCAAAATACTAAAATTTTACCATAGTTATATAACGTATCAAAATACTAAAATTTTACCATAGTTGTATAACATATCAAAATACTAAAAGTCACTTACCCGACACTAAAATACTAATTACATATTTACATCAAATACTAAAAATACTAATTAAAAAAATACTAAAAAAAATCAAATAAAAAAATACTAAAATTCAAAAAAAAATATTAAAATTCAAATCATTTTGTTAATTAATCAAAACAACAAAAATTTAAATTACACCATTAAAATACTAAAATCATAACATATTTACATCATAACATAATATATTATCATATTTACATCATATTTATATCATAACATATTTAAATCATTTAACCAAAATTCTAAAATACTAAAATTTTACCATAGTTGTATAACATATCAAAATAATAAAAGTCACTTACCCGACACTAAAATACTAATTACATATTTACATCAAATACTAAAAATACTAATTAAAAAAATACTAAAAAAATCAAATTATAAAATACTAAAATTCAAAAAAATACTAAAATTCAAATTAGTTTGTTAATTAATCAAAACAACAAAAATTCAAATTATATCATTAAAATACTAAAATCATAACATATTTACATCATAACATAACATATTATCATATTTACATCATATTTACATCATAACATATTTACATCCTTTAATCAAAATACTAAAATTTAAATACTAAAATACTAAAATTTTACTCAAATACTAAAATTTTACCATTGTTGTATAACATATCAAAATACTAAAATTTTACCATAGTTGTATAACATATCAAAATACTAAAAGTCACTTACCCGATACTAAAATACTAATTACATATTTACATCAAATACTAAAAATACTAAATAAAAAATACTAAAAAAATCAAATTAAAAAAATACTAAAATTTAAATTATTTTGTTAATTAATCAAAACAACAAAAATTCAAAGTACATCATTAAAATATAAAAATCATAACATATTTACATCATTTACATCTTAACATAACATATTATCATATTTATATATTTACATCATATTTACATCATAACATATTTACATAATAACATATTTACATCATTTAATCAAAATACTAAAATTCAAATACTAAAATACTAAAATTTTACTCAAATACTAAAATTTTACCATAGTTGTATAATGTATCAATATACTAAAATTTTATCATCGATGTATAACATATCAAAATACTAAAAGTCACTTACCCGATACTAAAATACTAATTACATATTTACATCAAATACTAAAAATACTAATTAAAAAAATACTAAAAAAATCAAATAAAAAAATACTAAAATTCAAAAAAAATATTAAAATTCAAATTATTTTGTTAATTAATCAAAACAACAAAAATTCAAATTACATCATTAAAATACTAAAATAATAACATATTTAGATCATTTACATCATAACATAACATATTATAATATTTACATATTTACATCATAACATATTTACATCATTTAATCAAAATACTAAAATTCAAAAAAATACTAAAATTTAAATTATTTTGTTAATTAATCAAAATAACAAAAATTCAAATTATATCATTAAAATACTAAAATCATAACATATTTACATCATAACATAACATATTATCATATTTACATCATTTACATCATATTTACATCATATTTACATCATAACATATTTACATCCTATAATCAAAATACTAAAATTTAAATACTAAAATTTTACTCAAATACTAAAATTTTACCATAGTTGTATAACATATCAAAATACTAAAATTTTATCATAGTTGTATAACATATCAAAATACTAAAAGTCACTTACCCGATACTAAAATACTAATTACATATTTACATCAAATACTAAAAATACTAATTAAAAAAATACTAAAAAAATCAAATTAAAAAAATACAAAAATTCAAATTATTTTGTTAATTAATAAAAACAACAAAAATTCAAAGTATATCATTAAAATACAAAAATCATAACATATTTACATTATTTACATCTTAACATAACATATTATCATATTTATATATTTACATCATTTACATCATATTTACATCATAACATATTTACATAATAACATATTTACATCATTTAATCAAAATACTAAAATTCAAATACTAAAATACTAAAATTTTACTTAAATACTAAAATTTTACCATAGTTGTATAACGTATCAAAATACTAAAATTTTACCATCGATGTATAACATATCAAAATACTAAAAGTCACTTACCCGACACTAAAATACAAATTACATATTTACATCAAATACTAAAAATACTAATTAAAAAAAATCAAATAAAAAAAATACTAAAATTCAAAAAAAATATTAAAATTCAAATTATTTTGTTAATTAATCAAAATAACAAAAATTCAAATTATATCATTAAATTACTAAAATAATAACATATTTACATCATTTACATCATAACATAACATATTATAATATTTACATATTTACGTCATAACATATTTACATCATTTAATCAAAATACTAAAATTCAAATACAAAAATACTAAAATTTTACTCAAATACTAAAATTTTACCATAGTTGTATAACATATCAAAATACTAAAACTTTACCATAGTTGTATGACATATCAAAATACTAAAAGTCACTTACCCGACACTAAAATACTAATTACATATTTACATCAAATACTAAAAAAACTAATTAAAAAAATACTAAAAAAATCAAATTAAAAAAATACTTAAATTCAAATTATTTTGTTAATTAATCAAAACAACAAAAATTCAAAGTACATCATTAAAATACTAAAATCATAACATATTTACATCATTTACATCTTAACATAACATATTATCATATTTATATATTTACATCATTTACATCATATTTACATCATAACATATTTATATCATTTAATCAAAATACTAAAATTCAAATACAAAAATACTAAAATTTTACTCAAATACTAAAATTTTACCATAGTTGTATAACGTATCAAAATACTAAAATTTTACCATAGTTGTATAACATATCAAAATACTAAAAGTCACTTACTCGACACTAAAATACTAATTACATATTTACATCAAATACTAAAAATACTAATTAAAAAAAATACTAAAATACTAAAAAAATCAAATTAAAAAAATACTAAAATTCAAATTATTTTGTTAATTAATCAAAACAACAAAAATTCAAATTACATCATTAAAATATTAAAATCATAACATATTGACATCATTTAACATTTCGGTTATATCCGAATTTTTTTACGGGTTTCGATTAGTTTGTACGGGTTTTACTTTTGGATTATTCGGTTTAACCGAAAACCGAATAAAAAACCTTGCTCTCTAGTGTCTACTGTCTAGTCACTCCTAGTCTCCTACTTAAAATAATAAGGGTTCTTTACATAAGTATACAATAAATAGAAAGTAATTATAAGAAAAGTGCATCAACCAAATAATTACAAAAAGAGTGTAATTAGGACCCATATTATAAAAATAGTACAATTCACATTAATAAGGAAACCTAAAATCAAGGACAAATAGCTGTCATAATTAATAATTCAAATTCAAATATTTGGATCTAACAACAAAAATAAATTCAAATTTAAATATTCAAATTCAAATCTTCATCTCTCTCACATACACTTTGAAATAATAGTCCGCCGCTACACCGCCGCAAATTTTCGTTGTCCAAAAACGCCAATGAGAATAAGAAGAAGATTCGCCCTACAAAAAGTTTAAAAATAAATAGATGTAACTTTTAATGATCTAAAAAAAATTTATAACTATTTTGTTACTCATAAATAATAAAATGGTTACCTTTGTATGAATGGTTGGCTACCAACTGCATCACATTCAAACGAAATTGGTAACTTAATAAAATTAAATTGGTTACCTTGGTCTGAAGATTTGGCTACCAACTGCACTATGAACAAATTGCATATGAACAAATTACAGGTGTGGATGTGAATTAGTTACTTTGGTATGAATGTTTTGTTACTTTGGTACGAAGGTTTGCTTACCTTGATCTGAAGGTTTGGTAACCAAAAATTTAAAGTGTGGAGGTTGATTGGTTACTTTGATATGACAGTTTGGTTACCTTGGTATGAATGTTTAGTTACCATCATCCAGTATTCATATCACCGCCACCACCGCCTGAATCTTCATACCCGCCTCCATTTTGACCCTTCATTTTGAGAAGCTACTGGAGATATACAGTTGGTTGACTTATATATATATATATATATATATATATATATATATATATATATATAGGAATGGGATTCAGCAGAGGAGAAATTCATTTGTGGACGGAGTTTATGGAACAACATGCCCAATCCCTCCGGGGAAGAATTATACATACATTCTTCAAGTGAAGGATCAAATTGGAAGCTTTTACTACTTCCCTTCCCTTGTATTCCACAAAGCTGCCGGTGGTTTCGGAGGCATCAGAATTCTTAGCCGTCCTAGAATTCCCGTCCCATTTGATGATCCCGCTGGCGATTATACGATCTTGATTGGAGATTGGTACAAGAAAAATCACACGATAATCATCATTTCCTTCCCATCCAGCATGGACACTGTTATTTTGGAACAAAAGAAATCAAAGTTTAGCAACTTCCTATCCCGCATGGATCGTAGTTTAGGAATGAAGAAGAAGAAGGGTGATGACTAACTGCAGTTGTTATAGATGAGAAGAGAGAGAAGAAGCCATGGGTATAACTAATACCTAAATTAAGGAATTCTAATTGAATACTAATTTCCTAAATTAAAGAATCCTAATTGCACTAATATTGTAAATAAATATGGAAGTGTATTAGTTGTGTAAAGATTTTATGAGTGCACTATTGTTGTAATTATTTTTAAAAATATAATAGAATATGTAATTCTTCCAAATAATAATACTCAGCCAGCCCACTACTACTCTACTAGCCCAGACTTTGAACTGAAGTCCGTAACCCTCAAATCTCAATTCCCAAATCCCAAACCCAGATCTCGAACAGTCGAACTCTCTCGAGTCTCAATCTCTCATCCCAAACGGCTAAACCCAAATCTCGAACTCGTCTCAATCTCTCGACTCTCATCGACCGACGGCCATTGGCCAAACCCATATCTCGAACTCGTCTAAATCTCTCGACTCTCAGGTCAACTGCCATCGGCGCATCGCCTCATCGGCTTTGGCGGCCCTTCATCGGTCATCATCAGTCAATCTCGAAGTCAAAGAGACGAAGACTCGAACTCTCGAGTCTCGATCTCTCATCTGGTGTGAGTGTGACAACCCTAAAATAGGTCCATTTCACCCAACCTATTCTGAGTCGCCAAATACATGGTACAGAAAATAACTACAACTTTATTACAACAATTGTCGTACAAAATACAACAACACATATGCTGTGAGTTTTGATACAAATATATACCAACTGTGACTCGTGTCCCAACCGTAATGTGACAAATTTCTCATCAGTTGACAGCACCTCACAGTGATACCTACATAAAGGTATAGTCAAAAACTGTTTTAGAAATTAGAATCTTTGGGAAGTACTCAAGGAAACCTTCGTACATGGGAGACCATGCTTTCAGGTTATGATAGATATCATATGTCCACAGAATTATCCTTGGTTGACCTAATAGACCCCAAAGAAAAACAAGAAGATTACTATCATATTCTTTCCAATGGTGAGTCTTCTCTTGACATATCATTATCTCCACTGTCTTTAATCGTGAATTATACTTCAAACAAACACCAAGATTATATAGGTAGTGCTCGTAAATATACTCAGTAAGTGGATGTGCACAACCCTGTTTTATAATAATACGAGGTTGTATGACATTAGACATCTTGTATGATAGTGGCAAAACACCCTTCCAACGTTGGGTTCACCTCACCCTATTGGATTCATCAAATATAACTACTAAATGATGACCACCGTTCTATTCCCCTATTACCCCCGCTCGACCCAGCTACACTCGTATTACCTGAAAGAAATTTTGAAACAGAAGGGTGAGCACAACTAGCTCAGTAAAGAATATCATGACTAAAGATAAATAAATTATCAATAGCCTTCAACAGTAATAAATCAGAGATTTAGAACATATGGTAGATGATAAAAATTTTCAACCATAGTTGCAGCGGAACGACCAATCCATTAGAAGAGTCAAATAGACCATAAAGTCTATTATCTTCTCCATATTAAAAGCCCACCAACAATATTTTATTCCTGTAACATTAATCAACAGTTCATTTCCACAATTATATGAATAACTCATAATCATAATTGTAATTCTAAATTCCTCTTCGCATCCAGGACGAAGATAATTTTCATCACATTTCTTTACCTGAAACATCAAAGATCATGGTTATACCAAATCACAGTTCCTGTTTATAATCATACTAACAATTTCATCTTTGCACTACGGCCAAAGATATTCATCAACAGACCATCTTTGCACTACAGGCCAAAGATATTTAACAACAGGTCATCTTTGCACTACGGGCCAAAGATATTCATCAACAATTCATCTTTGCACTATAGACCAAAGATATTCCTTAACAGTTCATATTTGCACTATAGGCCAAATATATTCATCAACAGTTCATATTTGCACTACATGCCAAATATATTAATATCTCAAAGAAATATATAATCATTTCAGAATTTATATAAACAATAATTATAACCATGTTGATCATTTCACCTTTGCACTTAAGCTAAAGATATTCAATTATAAATTCAATGGTCATGATCATACCAGTCAACAATTTAACTTTACATAATTGGTCAAAGGGAACCCATAGTCATGATCATACCAAAAATCTATTCATCTTTACACTCAAGTCAAAGAGAAATATCATCATTAGGGTTATAAAAATGTTATATATAATAGTAAAATCAATATAATCAAAACATCTAGATTTAATCTCAAGAGTAATATTCATAAATCAACTATAATTTGGTTAGAAAAAAAAACTAATTTTGTCATGAATAGTAACTCATGAATAGTAACTCATGAATAGTAACTTCATGAATAGTAACTCATGAATAGTAACTCGTAAATAGTAACTCATGAATAGTAAATACGACACAAAAAGGTAGAAATTCCGTAATAAAATCCATACCAATATTTTGGTATAATGATATTGAAATAACATTTCTTAAACTTATAAACAATTTATTTTAATTGTTTACACTTTACTAAATAATACATTTAATCATCCTAAAATTCTAAACTCATAAGATTTCATCGCCAATAACCAAAACCCTCATAAAAAATCTGCATATACCTCATATAGGATTCTCAAGCCATAAAATCTTATTTTCTAATTTTCTTACTTCACATAACATATTTAATTCATTTACTCATAACTAGTCTATTTTCATAAAAAATACCAAATCAGTACAAACAAATTTTCTTTTATGAGATTTAGTAGAATATAGTCCCATATTGAACATATATTTTTCTCAATATTTTTTTTAAAATCATTTACTATTTTTCATATGGCCAAAACAGCCGAATATTTAGATATTTATCAAAAATTGTACTTTTATCTAAAAATTCCGAAATTTACAAAGTATACTTCTATCATATACATGTACTCTCAATAAAAATTTCACCAATTTTAGAGTTAACCACAAGGAGTTATAAGCGGTTACTTTTAAAATAGTCTTTTCTCATAAAATTCACAACTCTTAATCTATACATCCAAAAATCGCCATTTTCGGACACAATCAAGAAAAATCATCAAATTATCATTTCAAATTTTTCCAGAATTTTTGAAGGTCAGAAAAATTACGAAACTGAAAAACATAACAACCCTTAAAATTCCTTACTATCCCTTACTGTCCCTTACCTCAAAAGAGCAGCACTTCTGACTGGATATCGGATATGACGCTGAAAGAAACTTGCACTGATGAATAGTAACTCACCAAGTATCTAATACTCACAAAATACACTCGATAATCTAGAGAGAAAAAGAGAGAAAAAGAGAGAAAACTTATGAATTCTGGTGTGATTTTTAATTCTAACTTAGTCCTCTATTTATAGAAAAATGTTAGCACGCCGAAGCAGACTTGACCTGCTACCTGATGGCTTTATCTACTACTATTCCACCTACCAAAAATCAGCCATCTTCCCCAATAATCAAAAGTGGGGCCCACCCATTTCTAGAATTTTCCACCAAAATCATTTATAAACCTAATTTTCGAATCAGTCACCTCTTAAAATTCATAACAAATCATTCATTCATTTTTAACGGTTCAAAATTTGTGAACATATACTCAACTTATATATGTATAACATATCCAAAAATCACAACGATCCAACGGTCAGATTAAAAAATATAACTCACGCAATATAGCTCAAGAACACTGGTTTGATCTAATAATACCTCCAATCCGACAAAATACTGATAAAACACCTCAACATTAATTCTTTCATTTATAACCACATAAATAAATCTATCATTTATATCCACATCAAATAAATATTTCCTTATCATATAAATCAATAATTAATTATTCACAAATAATATTACAGAATCACAATTATGACAACCAGACAGTTCCCAGGAAAGCGAGGGCTTTCCAATAAGGATTTCTCCTTACTGGCGTGTAATTAGATGACTAAACTTCTCCTTAGATAGAACTTTCTAGACATTGTCAATAATGCTATCTAATAATATTATTCAAATAATATGAATTATTGATCTGATAATAGAAAATACTATGCAGTGACAATTATTAAAACAACAATAATATAAAATATCAACGTAGCAATTATTGAATCAATAAAATAAAATATTGAACAGTAATTACTGTAACAATTATTGAGTAGTGCCTTCTTACGTAAGAATCAATAATTCAAAAATATTGTGCAATACCGTGTGCTACTGTGCAACCACACATATTACTATATTTTAACCACTAGGTATTCCAACATTGTTAACGGTAACAACTACGCCGTTATTTATAAAAACTCAAATTTGTTATTTTCTTCATCCGACAATTATTCTGTTATGGGGCCCACAACTGGCTGCGCCGTCGTACAAATATTCTCCGACAGAAAGAATATTCCATAACCAAACGAATATTCCCCAACAACAATGAGTGTTTTATAACCACTTGCGTATTTTGAAAATTTTCATATAGTACCATTAACTTTAACTTGTTATCAATTTAACCATTTACTAAATAGAAAAATTGAATACTTTTATTTCATAAAATTCGGGGTCTTACAGTGAGACTCTTGATTGTCTGACATCTTCAATTCTTCATCGACTGAACTATTTGAAATTTGAAAGTAAGTTCTTACTCGAATTTTGGATGTTTGAAATTGGTTTGGTAATTTGGTAATGAGGAGATACCCTTTTTTGTGCAAAACTGCAAACTACAAACTGCAAACTGCAAACCTAGTTCCATAGTCTGAATATTTATTTAGTTACTTCTCCAATTTGTCTTTCTGGCTTCTGCAGTGTTGAATATGGTTGATGTTGCTGTATGGACCATGATAGGCTATTAGGTTGGTCTTATATGTTTATCATACCCAAATATTACCCAAATATTTGGTTGATTTTTTGGTAGTATCATATAATTCTGGCATCTGCTTTTGTACTATAGTGTTGATTTTTTGGTAGTATCATATGATTTTTTTGGTAGTTTCATGTTCTTTCTATTCAGAGTCCAATTTTAGAACATCTTAGTTGTTAGCTTAAGTCTTCTAATGCTTTTTGATTGGAATTAAGTGTCTACTCATTGAGCAAGTTATTACTGAAAGTTAACATCTACTCTGGTATACCAAGTTATTGCTGAAAGTTGACATCTGCTCTAGTATACACTATACAACAAACAAATGGAGAGGCTCAGGTTGATGGAACACAAGTTTGTTTTTATCATGACCACTTCTAGACTTGTTCACCCCGTGATTCTAGTTTTGAATTTGGTGGTGGTTCTAATCATGTGATGTAATAATAGTATAAAGGCAACTAAATTGAAGTGGTGCAGGAACATTACCTTGTGGTGAATCAGATTTGGAGTTGGTCCAAACATTGTGCAACAACACCATTAGCTTCTTTTAAGGGAAACCTTGTAGCATGATCTATATGTGCCCATATATCTTTTGCATTTATTTCTGGTCATGATGTTCACTGCCACCTCAGTTACCTACCTTGTTAAATGGTGTCAATTTTGTAATGTTCTTCATTTCATTTTTTTCAGCTTCTTAATATACATTCATATTCATATGCCTTTCTTGTTCTTTACCCCTTTTTCTGTTTCAGTTCCTCTTCATAAAAAAGAAACATTGTACATACATAATAAAATGTGCCCAACTACTTTCTTCCTGGTTGGTATATTTGACATATTATTGTCATTTAATATAAAGTTGGAATGATTATATCATTTTCCAAATCAAATGATAGTGTATTCTCCAATAATTTTCATAGCAAGTCCCCAATTCAATGTGCTAACTACTAACACTCTATGTTCTTGAATTACTCTGAAACCTAAAGGGCCAAATTGAGATGCACAATTATCTTACTAGTGTTTATGAAGAGAGTGATGCAAGGTCAACCCTTATCACAATGGTCCAAGCTCTCAACCATGCCAAACATGGTGTTGACATCCTATCTGGAACCAAGGTATGAGACTATTAAAATTTAAAATTACTCCATAGTTACTCATTCCTCTCTACAAATGTTGTAGATAAACTATATAGGACTTGCATTGCAACTAATAAGCAAGCATATCTCTTGCTATGAGCATAAAAAAGAAACTCTATTTTTGTTTCAGGTTAGGACACACTTTGCAAGGCCAAATTGGAAAGAAGAGTTCACTAAGATAGCTTCAAAGCATCCATTTGTCATAGTAGGTAAGGAGACTCGGTTTCAATGTTAGATAGAAGCTTGAGTTATGTTGGGTCCCGATATTTCCTCTACTGGGCCGGACGGATTGGGCCTCCCCATTTACTTAGCCTAGTGGACCTTTACTATTAAGTCTTCTAGCCATTGGGCTTAACCTTTACCCTGTCTTTATTGTCTCTCCTTAAACATTGGGCTGGATCAAGCGGCCGGTCCATAAAATCTTTTAATATCTAAGACTTTGACTGGTAATGATGAAAAAGGAGAGCAGTTGACCAAAAGTCTGCAGATCATTAATGTGGATGGGATTTTATCCGGTCGGCGGCAGAAACAGTAGAAAAAAGGTGACAACCTGCATGCACACGGCTAAGACTAGAGAGAAGCAGGGGGCTGCGTCAGATCGTGGTTGGTGGCACAAAAAACCGAGTATGAGAGTATAACCGAGCAAGGGGGTCTCCTAACGAAAGGTACGCATACACTTTCTATCTAGCTCAACACACTAGACATTTTTTTACACTCTCCATTGTTAAACCTTGAACGCCTGTATTGACTCTCACGCCGGAGCTATCCCCCGACGGTCCAGCCGTCAAGCTTTTGGTGTTGATCGTGTTTTCTGTGCAGGATTAGGACGTCTTACGTGATTGGGACGTCATCAAAGATCTTGGCGTTAACATTGGCGCTAGAAGGAGGGGTGAGTTCTAGTGTTCCAGAGCTTTCAATCACAAATATTCATTTGTTCCACGCTCTCAAGGATGGGGAAGAGCAGAGCAGACACGCCTGAGGGACAACCGACGACTGTTGGTGATTCACCACCACGAGTTTCTGTTAGAGATCGTTTGGGGCCCACACTAAGTGCTCATGCTAGCATAGCCTCCAAGCGGTCGCATGGAGATTCTCGTCCAAGGGCCGTGGGCAAAGCTAAGAGAAAGTTAATCTTCACGACGGATAAAGAGTCCGGTCGCGGCCGGAAACAGCTAGACCACGACGAGAAGACCTCCCGATTGGCTAAGATGGCAGAAGAGGCAGATAGGGCCATGGAGTCACTCATGAAGCAGAGGCAGGATATAGCCGAGCAGATGTCCCGGATGGAAGAGTTGAGGGATGAAGCGTCCAATTATGTCCAGTCCAAAAGGCGTGTGCATCGCAGCGGGAAAGAGCCGGTTCATTCAGAACATGGGATTCAAAGCCAGCATCGGGAGAGAAAAAGATCGAGGAGCCCCGCTCCTCGAAGATTGAAGGAAGCACTCCGTCGTGACGTCCCTATGGGGCAGATCCGAAGTGATAGGAAAGGCCGGTCCAGAGAACGAACTCCAGAAAGCATGAAGAGGGCACTCATTGTCGCGCACTCTCACCATAGTCGTCGGACCCAGGGGCAAAGCAGATCTCGGGGCCTTACACCCGAAAGTCGGGTGCTTCGCTCAGAGGACCGCCGTCGTGAGAGTCCTTCGAAGATTGGGGGTATTATGGTTAACGACCGATCTACTCAAAAAAGGAGAGAGCCGTCGGAGAAGGAGGTGTCGTCACAGCCAGAAGGAGTAGAATACCTCGTAAAAGAGCTGAAGGCTCTTCAGAAGCAGTTATCCGAGGTCCAGCAAGTAAAGGATACTCTGGGAAGGAAAGCATCCCCATTTTCCTCGGATATTCTTAAGGAGAAGGCGGACACCTCTAAGAAGTTGCCTCACATGGAAAGTTACGATGGTTCGGGAGATCCTTACGACCATAGCCAAGCATTCGACCGGTTAATGGACTACTATGATTTCACTGACGCTGCTAAATGTCACATGTTCGTTACGACATTGAGAAAGGATGCGAAGCAGTGGATGGGGACTTTACCAGCAGATTCAATTTCATCATGGTCCGAACTCTGTGACAAGTTCCACGCTCGTTTTGGGAGTAACCGAAGGAGAGGGAAGCCCACGGGCTCCCTGGCACAGGTCAGGCAGTACACCAACGAATTTTTGGGTCAGTATGTGAAACGGTTCCGAGAGGCCGTTGGTCAGGTATCTGATTTGAACGATCTCCAAGCTGTGGGATTATTTCAGAACAGTTTGGACTTAGTGAAGTCGGAGAAGCTGGTGAGGAAGCTGATGTTCAATCATCCGAAGAGCCTGGCAGAGGCATTCGATAAGGCGGAAGGTTATATCGTTGTGGAGGAGGCCATGAGTAGCTTGAGACGTTCCTCTTCGGAGCAGGTGAAGGAGGCAGATGTCCCTAAAACCCAGCTTGATCAGAAGAAGACGGGGGGTATAATGATAGATCGGAGAGCCGTTCCAAGAAGTTCAACAACTCATGGCGACAAGGAGATGCTCGTCCGCCTGTTTCTGCCCCGAAGGTGAACAAGGTTTATACCAAACTGAACACAGACAGGTCAGTGATTCTAGACCAAATCCGGAACCAGCCGTTCTTTGAGCCACCGAGGGACAATTATAGGACAGGGCAGGGCAACTCTCAAAAATATTGTAACTATCATCAAGCTGCAGGCCATGGCACCAACGAATGTTGTAATCTGAAGGATTTCGTGGAAAGAAAGATCCAGAGCGGTCTGTTAGTCCAATATGTGGCCGAAAAGAACCAACAAAGTGCCGACCGCACCGTTCAGACAGTTCAAACGAATCCTCCTGTACAGCCCGCCCTGAACCCGCCACCAAGGCATGTCATTGACGTAATAACAGGGGGAACGTCGGGGAAATTGGTAGGAAGAAAGAGAAGGGGGTATCTAGATTCGGTTATGTCCATATTAGGTGCCTCTCCAAAGATGGATAGACCCTTTCCCGGAACTATTATATCCTTTACGGATGCAGACTATCCTTTGGAGCCCATTGATCCACATGAGGGGGCATTAGTGATCACCGCGCAAGTAGGCTCGGTGGACATGAAACGTATGATGATAGATAACGGGTCTTCAGTGGATATTCTGTACGCCCACGCATATCAAAGAATGCATCTTGAAGGGCGAAAAATGGAAGTTGGGCAGGAGGCTCCTCTGTATGGCTTCAGCAACGATCCGGTCAAAGTTGCTGGCACTATCGAGCTCCCGGTGGTCTTCGGCACAGCCCCGCAACAGACAGAAATAATGTGTAAATTCTATATTGTGCATGTAGATTCGGCTTACAACGCCATACTGGGAAGACCTACGCTGACGGCTCTCCAAGCCGTGACTTCTATCCCCCATTTTAAAATCAAGTTCCCTACAGCGCACGGGGTCGGAGAGGTGGCTGGAGACTTGGATCTAGCCCGACGCTGTTATCGAAATACGTGCATCTCTTCCGGGGTAGGGGTCAGCAAGCAGAAACAAACCCTAGCAATCGAGATTGAGCCCTTCACGGAAGGCAGTTCCGAGCCATTGGTAACACCTGCAGGGGAGACGGAGGAGATTGAGTTGATCCTTGGGAAAGCAGACAAGACGGTGAAAATCGGTTTGGGTCTACCAGAACCTCTTTGGACAAATCTTACGGAACTCCTTCGCTGCTATGCGGACATTTTTGCATGGGAACCAAAGGACATGCCTGGGATCAGCAGAAAGGTCGCTGAGCACCGATTGGAGGTAGATCCCTCGAAGAAGCCTGTTCGGCAAAAGAGACGGATCTTCGCACCCGAGCGACAGAAGATAATTGACGAAGAGATCGCCAAGCTGTTGGCGGCTGATTTTATTTTTGAGATCGACTACCCACAGTGGATGGCCAATGTAGTATTGGTGCAGAAGCAGAACCAGAAATGGCGAGTTTGCATTGATTACACCGACCTAAATAAAGCTTGTCCGAAGGACTTTTATCCTTTGCCCCATATTGATCAACTTATTGATGCGACTTCAGGATATGCTCTACTAAGCTTTATGGATGCTTTTTCAGGTTATCATCAAATATCCATGTGCAGGGAAGATATCCCGAAGACAGCATTCATTACACACCGTTCGGTATACGCCTATAAGAAGATGACCTTTGGCCTTATAAATGCTGAAGCAACCTACCAAAGAATGATGAATTTTATCTTCCACAAGCAGCTGGGGAAGAATATGGAGGTTTATGTGGACGACATGATCGTGAAAAGCATGCAGGTTCAGAAACATTTGGATGATCTGGAGAAATGTTTTCAGACTGTCCGACATCACAAATTGAGGCTTAATCCCGTAAAGTGTACCTTCGGCCTCGGTGCGGGAAAGTTCTTGGGGTATCTAGTCAGTCAGAGGGGCATCGAAGCCAATCCAGAGAAAATTCATGCCGTCCTTGACATGAAGACTCCTCAATCGTTTAAAGACGTCCAACGTCTGACCGGTAGGATTGCAGCTCTGAGGAGGTTCATGTCCAGATCCGCAGAAAGGTGTCTACCATTCTTCGACACACTGAGGGGGCCGAAGAATGCGAAGACTTTCCAATGGACTTCACCCTGTGAAGAAGCCTTCCAAGGCATAAAGACCTATCTGTCCTCTGCTCCCCTATTGGTAAAACCCACCCCGAAAGAGACCTTGTATCTCTATCTTGCAGCGAGTTCCTTAGCCGTTGGAGTGGTGCTGATTCGGGAGATCAGTGGAAAGCAGTACCCGGTCTATTACGTCAGTCACGTCCTGCGAGACGCCGAAACCAGGTATCCAAATATTGAAAAAATTGCCTTTGCTTTAGTAATTGCTAGCCGAAAGCTTCGGCAGTACTTTCAGGGTAGGCTCCTGATCGTCTACACAGATCAACCACTGAAGAAGGTAATGGGTAAACCGGAGGTTTCGGGGAGATTGGCAGCATGGACCATGGAATTGTCCCAGTTTTTCCTTGAGTACCATCCCCGAACCGCTATCAAGGGACAAGCTTTGGCCGATTTTGTGGTAGAGTGTTCCTTCACCGAAGCAGACGCCGAGTTACAGGAAGTGGGGACATCTGATCGAACTGTTACACTTCTTCAACACGGTCAGAATGCATGGACACTGTATGTAGATGGGTCTTCCACGGTAAATGTCAGTGGAGCAGGAATTATTCTGACCAGTCCGGAGGGGTTCAAGGTACAACAAGCCATTAGATTCGGGTTTAAGGCGACTAACAACGAGGCCGAGTATGAAGCCGTTCTAGCTGGGGTTCAGCTGGCGAAGAGCCTAGAAGTCCAGAAGTTGATCATTTATAGTGACTCTCAGCTGGTCGTCAAGCAGTTATCAAGAGAATATGAAGCCCGTGGGACGAGGATGATCAGGTATTTGGCAGAGTTGAAAGACAGGCTTCGATACTTTGCTTCTCACGAATTTTAAGCCATAGAGCGTAACGGTAATTCCATTGCCGATGCCTTATCAAAGTTGGCCACTACAGATGCCGTCGTTTTCAATGGATCAGTCTATTTGGAGGTCTTACAGCAGCCGAGTGTTCAACATGACTCGGTGATGTGTTTCGAGCGATCTGACTGCTGGATGACTCCCTACATCAATTATTTGGCAGATGGCGTCCTTCCTTCGGATCAGATGTTAGCAAAAAAGGTCAAATACAAAAGTGCCAACTTCGTTCTTATTGACGGGGATCTTTATCGGAGGGCATTTTTGTCACCATTATTGAAGTGTCTGGTCCCGTCCGAAGCAGAATACACCCTTCGGGAAGTTCATGAGGGCATCTGCGGTGACCACATGGCAGCTAAGTCGCTGGCATACAAAGTTCTTCGGCAGGGGTACTACTGGCCAACGATCTTCAAGGAAGCTTCAGAATACGTGAAAAAATGTGATAAATGTCAGCTCAACAGTCCGATTCCACATCAGCCACCGGAAGAGCTATACTCGATTCTATCTCCTATACCCTTCGCTGTCTGGGGGGTTGATATACTGGGCCCGTTACCAAAAGCTAAAGGGCAGGTCAGTTTCGTCATAGTTGCTATTGATTATATGACCAAATGGGTCGAGGCGAAACCGCTCCGACTAATAACGGAACAGGAATGTCTGAAATTTATGAAAGAATCTGTAGTGTTTCGCTTCGGGATCCCTCAAGTGGTGATATCAGATAACGGACGCCAGTTTGTGGGATCTAAATTTGAAGGATTTCTGAGGGAACTAGGAGTCCAGCACAGGAAGACTTCGGTAGCTCATCCTCAGTCTAACGGACAAGTCGAAGTGACCAACAGGACGTTGCTGAATGGAATCAAGCGCAGATTGGACGAAGCTAAAATAAGATGGCCAGAAGAGCTGCTCAGCGTGTTGTAGGCCTACAGGACTACGCCGAGGACAACAACAGGAGACTCGCCTTTCAGACTGGCCTACGGCACTGATGCCTTAGTCCCAGTTGAGATTGGATCTCCAAGTCTTCGAGTTAGTCAGTTCAGAGAGATCTACAATGACGAGGGACTAAAGGCCAACTTGGACCTATTAGAGGAAGTCAGAGAAGTGGCTTTGATCAAGTTAGCAGCCTACCAGAGGAGAGTCGCCAAGCATTACAACAAAGGGGTAAAGCTCCGAAGATTCGAGGTGGGAGACCTCGTTCTCAGAGAGGCCGAAGCGTCTACACCGCAGAACACTGGGAAGTTGATGCCGAACTGGGAAGGACCGTATGAAGTGGCCGAAGTACCAAAGCCCGGGACGTATCGGCTGAAGGCTTTGGATGGATCTGAAATTCAGAACACATGGCACGCAGGCAGGCTCCAAAAGTACTTTCAGTAGAAACCAAGTCAGTCCACTGGGAGTCTGTACATAACCGTTCATCATCAATAAAAAGTCACTTTTTTCACAACTGATCTTCGCATTTGTCCCAATGTCACAGTGGAGTAAGGAGGTATGGTAGGACTCGCTGGCCATTCGATGGCAGCCAATTTATTTGATACCCCGCGTGGTAGTCAAATCCTGGATCCTATATTGTTTTTTACCAAGGGTGGTAAAATCAATGGTCACCGAAGTAAGGAGGTATGGTAGGACTCGCTGGCCATTCGATGGCAGCCAATTTATTTGATACCCCGCGTGGTAGTCAAATCCTGGATCCTATATTGTTTTTTACCAAGGGTGGTAAAATCAATGGTCACCGAAGTAAGGAGATATGGTAGGACTCGCTGGCCATTCGATGGCAGCCAATTTATTTGATACCCCGCGTGGTAGTCAAATCCTGGATCCTATAATGTTTTTTACCAAGGGTGGTAAAATCAATGGTCACCGAAGTAAGGAGGTATGGTAGGACTCGCTGGCCATTCGATGGCAGCCAAATTATTTGATACCCCGCGTGGTAGTCAAATCCTGGATCCTATATTGTTTTCCACCAAGGGTGGTAAATTCGATGGTCACCGGTGTAAGGAGGGTCGGGCGGACTCGCCAACCATTCGATGGTGGCCTCATCGGTAGGTGATCCTGAGGACCTTGTCAGGCCCTTCGGGGTAGGCAAGTATCGTCATTCAGACTTCGTCAGATCCCTCACGGCACCTACCTCACACTTTGGTAACGAATAAGTATTCCTTTACTTTGTTATTATTGCCTAAATTTTTCTAAGTGTTGAGTTCGGAATGCCACGTTATTTAGCTTCATCTTATCTGTTATACGACTTGCTTAGTTGTTGATTAACAGTTTAAAGTTAAGTCCACGGAGGAGCTTGTACATTTTTCAAATTAAATCCATATTGAAGTGTTGGTAAACAATGAAAAAACTGAAGTCATAAAGGATAATGCTGATATTTTATTTACATAATGATGTTTACAAAGCGATAGAAGCTTTACAAGAATCCTACAGCTAAGGGAAAAGAGAATCATCTTTAGGGGTCAGCTTCGCCTTCTGAAGAGTCCAGAATGGTCGGGTCAACCTTGGCAGCGACAAGTCTTGTCTTGTCTTTGCTTCGACATTCATCGTATCCATCCGAGAACATTTGGACGATCTCCTCGTTCAACTCGGCTGATTTCCGGTATTCCTGTTGAATTTCCCTCCGAAGATCTCCGGTTAGAGGGGGACCCAAATCCCTCAAGGCCCGAAGTTCACGGAGCTCCTCTTCAAGTTTTGCCCGCTCCTTCAGATGTCTCAAGTCCCTAGCTTCGAGTTCATGTACTTGCACCGCCAGGCTTTTATTGGTCTTTACCATCGTCTCATTCTTCCCAACAAGGACCTCGTTTCTACGAACCAGGTCTATGTTAGTGGAAACGGTTATCTGGTGGGTGGCCTCGGCTGTCTCCAACTTCTCTTTTAAATTATTCACGTCTTTCTGGAGGCCTTCATTATTGAGGAGAGTAGCACCGTGGGCCCTTCTCTCCCTTTCCAGAGCCGAAGCCAGACTGGCCTTCTCCCGCCTAGCCGCATCTTCTTCGGCTTCGGACTCTCTGTACCAGGGAAGAAGTCTCCCGAAGACAGCATTTGCCTACAGACGGGTAAAGAAAGTCGGTTAATTAGTAGAAGGAACAGATAAAACAGATGATTTCCAAATATTTCAAACTGAACAAACTCAACTTAGCCTGGTAGCTCATGCCCTCTTCGATTAGATCCCTGATCGAGCTGTTCCCGAACCGGTGATCGTCTGTCTCCCGGACGAAGGATTCAAACAGCTGGAAGGGGAAGTTGGCATTGAACTCCGGCCACACAGTGGGAGAAGATGCAGCTTCTCGCCTGAAGGCTGAGGGGGAGGATCTTGTCGGGGAAGGCACTGATGGTTCGGGAGGCGGTGGTGGTTGATCCTCGGAAGGCTGCTTCCTTTTACGAGACAGAAGAAGAGACTCGGTCGGGTCTTCGAGCTCGTCTTCTGAAACGTGGATCTCCGTAGGGATAATGGTAGGCGGATCGGCTGCAGGAGGAGGAACCCGAAGCTCATCGGCAGACAGAGGAGTCACCATGGTCTTCCTCTTCTTAATCCGAAGTGCTTGCATTCGCTCGTTCGCAGGCATATCGATCAAACTCGCTGCAGAAGCTGATTGAAATCCTTGGGGGTTTGCCCGGATTTTCCGAACTGCCCTCTTCTTATGACGAGGCCGGCTGGGCTCCGCAGCAAGTTCTTCCTGTGGGATGTCGGCGGGGGATGATGGTGTTTTACCCGAAAGGAATTCATCCAATTCCCTTCGCTCGGTCGATGTTGGTATTATCAAAGAAAGTTTATGGTCATTGATGTGATAAAAATATGTAACTGCAAGTGCACAGTGTCAAATTGAAGAACTGGCAAGTACAGGTCGAACCCACAGAGACTAGATTAATTCTTTAATATATCCTTAATTAATATTTTAGGCGAATTAGAAATAAATATGGTGGAGAAAATTTATTAACTAAATTATTCAAACTACTAATTAATAACGGAAACTATTAATGAGAAAAGATACCTAGGAATCAGAATCCACCAAATATTAACATAATAAATTCTTTCTTATTTCCTAAATCAATTCCCAAATTATTCTCCATTCCCTTTAAAAATAATGATTCATATAATTAATATGGGCAAGCATAAGTTATGAAAAATTCACAGATTAACTATAACTTATCAAAACCTCGCAATCAATATAAAAATCATATGCAATTTATGCGGAGGAAAATATGAAGGCGAAAATAATTAGGCATTAATTTTGGAACGTAAAGAAAATATTATTATGAAATACTTAGTTTCATCACAATCCTAGGTATTAGAAATTTAGCTAGTCATGGAATTAAAAACAAAAACAAATAATATTAGTACTACAATTCGCATGAAATAAGAACAATGATTAAAAAGAGAATTTCTATTATATAAATAAAAGAAACAAATACTCCCTGACAGTAGTTTCACACGTGATTGAAATAAGAGAAAAACAAACTCTAAATATCTTACTCCCTTCTACCCTAGTGAAGAACTAAGAAAAAGAAAATAACAAGTGGTGTCCTTCTCTCTAAAACAAGAGGCCTATTTATAGGGAAAATAACTTGGAACCCTAATTGAACTTGGACAGTTTTGTCCCCAATCAACTTCTCAAAAAGATCTTCTAGATATACTTTTCTTCTCTTGTTGGGTTTGACTTGCACACCAAGATTTTTCAACCTCTTTCCTACTCCTTGTAGGATTCTTCTTGGATATTCCTTATATGAATAAAAGCATTAAATATCCTTTGATCACCAAGATTTTGACTTTATTGCAACAAATATTAAATCCTACAAAATAAAATAAAACATATTAATTTAATAAACTAATATAATTAAAAGGACAAAATTAGGGATAATTAAATGTATGAATTACGTGTTTATCAAATACCCCCATACCTAGCTTTTGCTCGTCATCGAGTAAAATAAAAATAAAATAAAATAAAAATTAAACTACCTCATTTCCGTAGGAAACACGATTGCACTTAGCATGTGCAACAAGCCTTTAAACCCCAAGGTTACCCAAGTGGACGAGTTGTGTCTCGTGAGGGTTTGCAGTGAATATACCCACAAAATTCAAAAATATATTTTTTGGGTTCAACAAATTATGAAATTGAAAGAAAACTTCTAAATATCTATGGGCATTGTACAGAAGCAAGATTAAATTTAAAATCACACTTTTACCTTATCAAAAATACTCAATCTTCATTTTAGACACCATCCTTCATTAAATCAATTCCATGTGATGCATGTGTATATAATGTAACTCTTAGTAGGAATTTTTACCATGAAAATCAAGCAAGCTCGTTTTTTTTTCTTTTCTTTTCTTTTTTCCATTTTTTTTCAATTTTGATTCTTGACTTGTGCAAAGTCTCATTTTCTTAGGCTTTTCAAAGTTACCCATGTAGAGCGAGCGTTGGACCAATGACTCCCAAACCAGATGGCTTTAGGGCACTAGGTGTAGAGACACCCCTAAGGGCTTACTTACTCGAGTAACAAAGGCCACAAAATTAGACTAGTCAAGCTGCTTTTATCCATCACACTTTTCAGCGTGAATATCGATGCTTCCCGAGGCTTGGATACCCAGTTATTTCGTTTAATGGACATTGAAGCAGTTATTTATTTCTTCTTTTTTTTCAACTTTTTTCAACTTCATTTTTTTTCATTCTTTCTTCTCTTTTTTTTTTCTTTTTTTTTCTTTGAAATTACTCGAATCATGGTTTATACCCCAGAACTAAGAATTAGTGTAAACGTGAAGTGCAAAAATGCTTGTGAAATCAATTTTAATCCAGATGGTGTTTCGAACTAAGATTTTGTACCTTATCAAAGATTCAAGAGTTCTAAATCTTTCAATCTTACTCATGAGTTTTGCTCCACAAACACTTATTAGAATTAATTCAATCCATAAAAAGTCAAACAAATTTTTTTTTTATTTCTTTTTTCGTGTTTTTTTTTACTATTTTTTCCTAAAAAGAGAAATAAAAAATAAAAAAATAAAAAATATAATACAATAATACAAACAAACTCCCCCCATACCTAAATCATGCATTGTCCTCAATGTATGCAAATGAAGAAAAGAGAACAAAGATGTGAAAAAAATTATACCTTGGATGCGGGGCATTTGTTGTAAGACCCCAACTTATTAATGAATAAAATCAAATTTTCTCTAAATATTATTGTGAATAATAAGGGGTTAATTTGATATAATACTTTGGTTATGGGTGAAATGTGCAAATTTTGCAAAATAAGCAAGTGGTTATAAAATATTTATTTTTGGTCGGTGAATATTCGGTTGGTCGTGGAATATTCTTGCTGTCGGGGAATATTCGTACGACGACGCAGCCTTGTGTGGGCCCCATAACGGAAAGCGATTGGATGAAGAAAACGACAAGTATAAGTTGTTTATTAATAATGGCGTAGTTGTTACCGTTAACACTGTTTAAATACCCGGTGGTTAAAAATACAGTAATAACGCGTGGTTGCATAGTAGCACACGGATTGCACAGTATAGTTGAATTATTGATTCGTACGTAAGAAGGCACTACTCAATAATTGTTACAGTGATTACTGTTCAATATTTTATTTTATTGATTCAATAATTGCTGCATTGATATTTTATATTATTGTTGTTTCAATAATTGTTGCTGCACAGTATTTTCATTTATCAGATCAATAATTCATATTATTTGAATAATATTATTAGATAACATTATTGGCAATGTCTAGAAAGTTCTGTCTAAGGAGAGGTTTGGTCATCTAATTGCGCGCCAGTAAGGAGAAATCCTTATTGGAAAGCCCCCTCTTTCCTGGGAACGGCCTGGTTGTCATAAATGTGATTCTGTAATATTATTTGTGAATAATTAATTATTGATTCATATGATAAGGAAATATTTATTTTATGTGGATATAAATGAGGGATATATTTTTGTGGTTAAAAATGAAGGAGTTAATGTTGAGGTTTTTATCCATATTTTTGTCGGAATGGAGGTATTAAAAATCAGGGTTTTTGAGATATTTTGCGGGGGTTATAATTTTTAATCCGACCGTTGGATCGTGGTAATTTTTGGATATGTTATACATATATAAGTTGAGTATATGTCCACAAATTTTGAACCGTTAAAAATGAACGTATGATTTATTATGAATTTTACAAGATGACTGGTTCAGAAATTGTTGAATTTTCGGAGTTTATCATTTTGATGGAAAATTCTAGAATTGGTGGGCCCCACTTGTGGTTGGTGAAGAAATGTGCTGAATTATATTTCAAATGTGGTAGGTGGGAATAGTAGCAGGTAAAGCCATCAGGTTGCAGGTCAAACCTACCAAAATTTTCCTATAAATAGAGGGCTAAGTTAGAATTGAAAATTACACCAGAAACAAGTTTTCTCTCTTTCTCTCTCTAGATTATTGAGTGTATTTTGTGAGTATTTAGATACTTTGAGAGTTTCTATTCATCAGAGCAAGTTTCTTTCAGCCTTATACCGGTATTCCGACCAGAAGTACTGATATTTTGAGGTAAGGGATATTATTTTCTTCTTAATGATATTATTTTCTTCAATATCATTATGCTGAAATATTGATATGAGTTTTTATCAAATTTGGAACTTTTTGTGTCGGGGGTTACTATTCACGTATACGGCACTATTCACGTATACGGCACTATTCACGAATACGGCACTATTCACCGAAAAATAAAATTTTTTCCTTTTTGTCCAAGATGTCTATTATGGTTACTATCTTTGATTGTATCCATGTTTTGATCTTTATTTTTGAATTCTGCTTCACAATTGATTATTATGAAGTATTATTGATCTTGGATAAACTGTTATACGAATCCCTACTATTTGTCCTTCTGTCTCATTGGATTCGTTCTCTTTAAGATATTTTTCATCATCCTCAGTCCTAAATGATGATATTACTGAATATCTTTGGCCTGTAGTGCAAAGATGTATAATTACTTGATGAATATCTTTGGCCTGTAGTGCAAAGATGAACAGGTGTTGAGATGAACATGACCGACTGATGATACAAATGAATATCTTTGGCCTGTAGTGCAAAGATGAATATTTGGTTAAAGATGATTATTAATTGATGTTACAGGGATAAAATATTGATGATGGACTTTTAAATCTTAGAAGATAGTAGAATTCTTTCTCTACTTGACTCTTCTAATGGTTTGTTGTTTCCGCTGCAGTTGTTGATCTAAAACTTGTTGTCGATTATATTTTATCAGATTTTTCCCTGTTGAAGACTAACGATAATTTGTTGTATATTATCTTAGTCATAATATTCTTTACTGGGCTAGTTGAGCTCACCCTTTTCCTTTTTGTTCCATTTTTCTTCTCAGGAGGTGAGAACATAGCAGGATCTAGTCGGGGTATGGAGTGATGGTTCTAGAAAGATGTATTAGCAGTCCTCACTATTTCTGTAAAATAGTGTTTGAATAATTGTAATGAGGATTTATTTGAGTGTGGATATTGTCTAGAAGACAATATTTGTATTTAAACTCACAGTATGTGTTGTCGTATTTTGCACGACAATTGTATTATTGAAGTTGTAGTTTGCTTTCTGTACCATGTATTTGGCGACTCAGAATGGGTGTTGTATACCTATTCTGGGGGCGTCACAGTTGGTATCAGAGCTTAGGGATATGATCCCTGGCTGAGATGTGAGACAAGAACTAGGAGGGGAGAGACGGGGAATTCCTTCGCTAGTATGACCTGACTAAGTTTATTTGGTGTTTATTTGGTCGGTCAGAGTATAGGGATAATATATGACATGACTATTAACCCTTGTTTTATGGCAGTATTTAAGAATGGCAGCTGAGAACGTTAATAATGGAGTAAATCAGACCGTGGAGACACCTTTGATCACTACCCAGGGGAACGTGCAACAGGAAGGCAATATTCCTCCTGTAAACAACGTTACCGAGCAAACGATGAATGATGGAATGTTTAGGAGCTTTTTGCAGTTCATGCAAAATCAGACGAGGGAGACTCGTGTGCAGAATACGGGTGGAAATGATAACAACGCGCGGTTTGTCACAGCTAAGCAGTTCAAAGAATTGGGACCACCAGAATTTAAGGGAAAGCCGGATCCGATCATGGCGGAAACGTGGGTCAAGCAAATTACCAAGATATTCGATGTCTTGGGATGCACGGAGGAACAGAAGGTTCCATTCGCCACCTTTATGTTCCGCGGTGAGGCAGACTACTGGTGGGAGTCTGTGAAGCGTACCCAGCCTGACGCACTCAACATGTCCTGGGAAACATTTCAAAAACTGTTCAATGACAAGTACTTTCCTGAAAGTATTCGTCATATGAAGGAGGTTGAGTTTATTAGACTGGAACAAAACAACATGACGGTGTCCCAGTACGAGGCGAAGTTTGCAGAGTTATCCAGGTTTGCACCTCATTTGGTCGAAAATGAGGAACGAATGACAAGGATGTTTCTGAGAGGTCTAAAACCCGAGATTCGGCAATATCTTATCTCTCATAAATTTTCTTTATATTCAGATGTTGTAAACAGGGCTCAATTATTAGAGCGAGATAATGAGTATGTGCAACCGAGGGACCACAACCAGGGTCATACCGGTGGCGGCAGTCATCGAAGCAATGAAAACCAGCAGGGAGGAAAACATTCGGACAAAAGCGGTAACCACTCTGGTGGTAATCGTGGTCGTGATAATAGAAGGAGCGAGTCGGGAGGAGATTTCAAGAAGAGAAGGTACAACAATGATAACGTGAAGACGTCAGCACAAACATCAACTGTTTCTAGGGGAGGAGAACGACCACCGGTCGTATGTTACAAATGTGGGAAAGAGGGACATATCAGCCCAAACTGCCCACAACAATCCAAGGTATGTTATAACTGTGGAAAGGAAGGTCATATAGCTCGAGAGTGTTCTGTAGCAAAACCAAGTTCAGCGGGGATGGTGACTCCAAAAGTTATCCCGGATAAGTCGAAATCAGCGGTTCCTGGAAGGGCGTTTGTCGTTACTGGCCAAAACGCGAGAAACCCGAACGAGGTGATCACGGGTAAGCTAATCTTGAATTCTTGCGAAGTTTATACTTTACTAGATACCGGTTCTACCCATTCTTTTATCTCTCCTGCTTGTGCTCAACGTTTAAACTTGACTCCGGAGAAATTGGACTTTAACTTATCTGTTGAAACTCCGTTGGGTGAAACCTTCGTTACATCTACAGTTTATAAATCTTGCATGATCCAAGTTGGCACTATCACATTACCTGTTGATCTTATCTCTTTAAAGATACTTGCTTTTGATGTGATTTTAGGAATTGATTGGTTAACCACTCATCATGCTAAAATTGATTGTTTTCGTAAGGTTGTTAGTTTTCATATTCCTAACCAACCTGTCATACGAATTCAAACTACTAAACCACTAAAATCAGTCACTGTCATATCAAGCCACAAAGCTATTCGTTTATTGAAAAACGGATGTCAAGCTTTCTTAGCCCATGTTATGGATTTGAACAAAGACAAGTCAGATTTGAATAATATTTCTATTGTTAGAGAATTTTCCGATGTATTTCCTGAAGAACTTCCTGGTCTACCCCCGGAACGAGAAATTGAATTCTTTATTGACCTTGAACCCGGTACAAAGCCCATTTCTAAAACCCCATATCGAATGGCTCCTATTGAACTTCAGGAGTTAAAAGTCCAACTACAGGAGTTGTTGGACATCGGTTTTATTCGTCCTAGTACGTCTCCTTGGGGTGCTCCTGTTTTATTCGTAAAGAAGAAAGACGGGAGTATGCGACTTTGTATTGACTATCGAGAATTGAACCATGTCACCATCAAGAATAGGTATCCGCTACCTCGCATTGATGACCTGTTTGACCAGTTGCAAGGAGCACAATTCTTTTCAAAGATCGATCTTCGTTCTGGATATCATCAGCTGAAGATTAAAACTGAGGATATTCCAAAGACTGCCTTCAGAACTCGGTACGGGCATTATGAATTCTTAGTAATGTCTTTTGGATTGACTAATGCTCCTGCTGCCTTCATGGATATGATGAACCGTGTATTCAAAGAATATTTGGATCAGTTCGTTGTTGTCTTTATTGATGACATCCTCATCTATTCCAAAAGCCGTGAAGATCATGAGCGCCATTTGAAGCTGGTACTGCAAAGGCTTCGTGAAAACAAGCTATATGCCAAACTGAAGAAATGCGAGTTCTGGCTTGAGGAAGTAGCATTCCTTGGGCACGTGGTGTCAAAACATGGAGTATCTGTCGACCCGGCGAAGATTGAAGCCATACAAAGTTGGGAGCAACCGAAGTCGGTAACCGAAGTACGTAGCTTTCTGGGCTTAGCTGGTTATTATCGGAGATTTGTGGAAGGATTTTCTCGAATCGCTACTCCGTTAACTCAGCTGACTCGGAAAGATACAAAATTCGTATGGAGTGAGGAATGCGAGAAGAGTTTCCAAGAACTCAAGAGGAGACTCATTTCGGCACCTGTTTTGACAATACCATCTGGTTCGGATGGATTTGTTATCTACAGCGATGCTTCAGGCAAAGGGTTAGGATGTGTTCTCATGCAACATGGGAAAGTCATAGCCTATGCCTCACGACAACTCAAAGAATATGAGAGGAATTATCCTACTCATGATTTGGAGTTGGCAGCAGTCGTTTTTGCGTTGAAGATCTGGAGACACTACCTGTATGGGGAGAAAGTGGAGATCTATACAGATCATAAAAGCCTCAAATATTTCTTCACCCAAAAGGAACTCAACATGCGGCAACGACGTTGGCTTGAGCTGTTGAAAGATTACGATCATACCATCCAATACCATCCTGGAAAAGCAAACGTAGTAGCTGACGCATTGAGTAGAAGATCATATGCGGGTACGAGTGCAATGTTTTTAACACAAAGGCCCATTTTGTATGACTTGCAAAGGATGGAGATAGAGATGAAGGCTCCAAGTACCCACATGATGATATCAAATATACGAGTAGAACCGACTTTAATCGATAAAGTTAAAGCTGCTCAAGCTACGGATATAGAGCTGATGCGTATGAAGAAGAAAGTGCAAGAAGGTGCTATTCCAGAAGCAAGAATCGATGAAGAAGGAATACTTCGAGTCAACTCCAGACTTTGTGTTCCTAACGATTTTGACTTGAAGCATAGAATAATGATGGAGGCACACAACACACCGTTTGCAATCCATCCTGGGAGTACCAAAATGTATCACGATCTTCGACATACATTTTGGTGGAGCAATATGAAAAGAGAGATCGCGGAGTTTATCTCGAGGTGTTTAACTTGTCAACGTGTAAAGGCGGAGCATCAAGTGCCAAAGGGTCCATTGCAACCACTTGAGATCCCGAAATGGAAGTGGGAACACATTACTATGGATTTTGTTACAGGTCTTCCCAAGGTTTCTCAAGGCATAGATGCGATTTGGGTTATTGTTGATAGATTAACCAAGTCCGCTCATTTCTTGCCGATACGTGAGACTTATTCCCTTGAACGTCTTGCTAGTATGTACGTGAACGAGATTGTGAGATTGCATGGCATGCCAGTATCCATAGTTTCGGATCGTGACCCAAGATTCACTTCACGATTTTGGGTTAGCTTGCAGAAAGCTATGGGCACGGATTTACGATTCAGTTCAGCATACCATCCTCAAACGGACGGACAATCAGAGAGGACTATTCAAACTCTTGAAGATCTATTAAGACTTTGTGTCTTAGATCTCAAAGGGAGTTGGGATAAGTACCTACCATTGGTGGAATTCTCCTACAACAACAGTTATCAGGCGAGCATAGGTATGGCTCCATTTGAGGCGTTGTATGGAAGAAAATGTCGTTCTCCAGTATGCTGGGACGAGGTGGGTGAAGCAACATTGTTGGGACCAGAATTGGTACGCATTACTACAGAGAAGATCCAAACGATTCGACAACGTATACAAACGGCACAGGATCGACAAAAGAGTTATGCGGATCTTCATCGGAAGGACGTGGAATTTAATATTGGGGATCATGTATTGTTACGTGTTGCACCATGGAAGGGAGTTACAAGATTTGGGAAGAGAGGAAAGCTCAATCCAAGATTTGTTGGTCCATTTGAGATTCTTGAGCGAATAGGAAATGTGGCATATAGACTCGCATTACCTCCAAGCATGTCTCGTGTTCATAATGTTTTTCACATATCTATGCTTCGTAAATATGTTAAAGACCCGAACCACATTATTGAGTTAGAACCAGACGAGATAGCTGAAGATTTAACGTACGAGGAGGTACCTGTTAAGATCTTGGATAGGAAAGAGCATGTCCTACGCACGAAGGTTATACCACAAGTTAAGGTTTTGTGGAGAAACCATGCTATTGAAGAAATGACCTGGGAGTTGGAATCAGAAATGAAAGCGAGGTATCCTCACCTTTTTGAAACATCAGGTACGTACGTCAATTTCGAGGACGAAATTTCATAAGGAGGGGAGGTTGTAAGACCCCAACTTATTAATGAATAAAATCAAATTTTCTCTAAATATTATTGTGAATAATAAGGGGTTAATTTGATATAATACTTTGGTTATGGGTGAAATGTGCAAATTTTGCAAAATAAGCAAGTGGTTATAAAATATTTATTTTTGGTCGGTGAATATTCGGTTGGTCGTGGAATATTCTTGCTGTCGGGGAATATTCGTACGACGACGCAGCCTTGTGTGGGCCCCATAACGGAAAGCGATTGGATGAAGAAAACGACAAGTATAAGTTGTTTATTAATAACGGCGTAGTTGTTACCGTTAACACTGTTTAAATACCCGGTGGTTAAAAATACAGTAATAACGCGTGGTTGCATAGTAGCACACGGATTGCACAGTATAGTTGAATTATTGATTCGTACGTAAGAAGGCACTACTCAATAATTGTTACAGTGATTATTGTTCAATATTTTATTTTATTGATTCAATAATTGCTGCATTGATATTTTATATTATTGTTGTTTCAATAATTGTTGCTGCACAGTATTTTCATTTATCAGATCAATAATTCATATTATTTGAATAATATTATTAGATAACATTATTGGCAATGTCTAGAAAGTTCTGTCTAAGGAGAGGTTTGGTCATCTAATTGCGCGCCAGTAAGGAGAAATCCTTATTGGAAAGCCCCCTCTTTCCTGGGAACGGCCTGGTTGTCATAAATGTGATTCTGTAATATTATTTATGAATAATTAATTATTGATTCATATGATAAGGAAATATTTATTTTATGTGGATATAAATGAGGGATATATTTTTGTGGTTAAAAATGAAGGAGTTAATGTTGAGGTTTTTATCCATATTTTTGTCGGAATGGAGGTATTAAAAATCAGGGTTTTTGAGATATTTTGCGGGGGTTATAATTTTTAATCCGACCGTTGGATCGTGGTAATTTTTGGATATGTTATACATATATAAGTTGAGTATATGCCCACAAATTTTGAACCGTTAAAAATGAACGTATGATTTATTATGAATTTTACAAGATGACTGGTTCAGAAATTGTTGAATTTTCGGAGTTTATCATTTTGATGGAAAATTCTAGAATTGGTGGGCCCCACTTGTGGTTGGTGAAGAAATGTGCTGAATTATATTTCAAATGTGGTAGGTGGGAATAGTAGCAGGTAAAGCCATCAGGTTGCAGGTCAAACCTACCAAAATTTTCCTATAAATAGAGGGCTAAGTTAGAATTGAAAATTACACCAGAAACAAGTTTTCTCTCTTTCTCTCTCTAGATTATTGAGTGTATTTTGTGAGTATTTAGATACTTTGAGAGTTTCTATTCATCAGAGCAAGTTTCTTTCAGCCTTATACCGGTATTCCGACCAGAAGTACTGATATTTTGAGGTAAGGGATATTATTTTCTTCTTAATGATATTATTTTCTTCAATATCATTATGCTGAAATATTGATATGAGTTTTTATCAAATTTGGAACTTTTTGTGTCGGGGGTTACTATTCACGTATACGGCACTATTCACGTATACGGCACTATTCACGAATACGGCACTATTCACCGAAAAATAAATTTTTTCCTTTTTGTCCAAGATGTCTATTATGGTTACTATCTTTGATTGTATCCATGTTTTGATCTTTATTTTTGAATTCTGCTTCACAATTGATTATTATGAAGTATTATTGATCTTGGATAAACTGTTATACGAATCCCTACTATTTGTCCTTCTGTCTCATTGGATTCGTTCTCTTTAAGATATTTTTCATCATCCTCAGTCCTAAATGATGATATTACTGAATATCTTTGGCCTGTAGTGCAAAGATGTATAATTACTTGATGAATATCTTTGGCCTGTAGTGCAAAGATGAACAGGTGTTGAGATGAACATGACCGACTGATGATACAAATGAATATCTTTGGCCTGTAGTGCAAAGATGAATATTTGGTTAAAGATGATTATTAATTGATGTTACAGGGATAAAATATTGATGATGGACTTTTAAATCTTAGAAGATAGTAGAATTCTTTCTCTACTTGACTCTTCTAATGGTTTGTTGTTTCCGCTGCACCTGTTGATCTAAAACTTGTTGTCGATTATATTTTATCAGATTTTTCCCTGTTGAAGACTAACGATAATTTGTTGTATATTATCTTAGTCATAATATTCTTTACTGGGCTAGTTGAGCTCACCCTTTTCCTTTTTGTTCCATTTTTCTTCTCAGGAGGTGAGAACATAGCAGGATCTAGTCGGGGTATGGAGTGATGGTTCTAGAAAGATGTATTAGCAGTCCTCACTATTTCTGTAAAATAGTGTTTGAATAATTGTAATGAGGATTTATTTGAGTGTGGATATTGTCTAGAAGACAATATTTGTATTTAAACTCACAGTATGTGTTGTCGTATTTTGCACGACAATTGTATTATTGAAGTTGTAGTTTGCTTTCTGTACCATGTATTTGGCGACTCAGAATGGGTGTTGTATACCTATTCTGGGGGCGTCACATTTGTTCTGCAAGAAAATGTGGTGAGAAAGAAAACAAATGTACATATCTACAAATTTTATGCATCCTAAAAACTATGCGGCTGTAAATGATCAGGGATACAAACAGACAACCTAGAGTGGATTGCGTATGATTTTCAGGAGGTTTGGGTAATTGGAAATAGTTAAAATTTGCAACAGAAGAACAATTGTGAGCATACCCGACTGATTCTTTTAAAATTGAGTCAAAGAATGATAACGAAAAATGATGGTTCCTTTTGAAAAATTCTAACTTCATAAAATCTATCCAAACTTGCCATCCATATTTGTTACCATGGGGCACTAAAACATTTTCATCATTTTGAATAACTGTTAGACCAAGATGTTTAGACACCACTTGATTAACACATGCATTATCTGAAATGGGAGATATGATCTCATTATCTAAACATGGAATATTGTCATTGTCCACAACCTTTGGTTCATTTGTTAAATCACATTTAGTGTTTCTGGAAAGCGCTTCGAATGAACCCAAGGTAGACTCAAAATGATCATAAGAGGATTGAAGGTCAATTTGATTCTCGTGAAAATGCTCAAAATGTGTCAAACTTGATTCAACTATAGGTTCCAATCTAGAGTAAGATTTTTGGGCTGTGGTGTCCAACATCTCATTGACCTCATTCAAGTATTCAGTTTCATCCCAATTTTGACCAAAATGATTTAGACAAAAGTTAATAATTTCATCTTCCCCCATAAGCTCATTTCCCGACATTTGTTGAATCATGTTCACTTCAACGAACTGGTCAAACAAATCACTAGGTTGCTCTCCCACATTAAACACATTTAAGTCAATTGTCATGTTCCCAAATGTCAATTTCATCAGTCCATTTCTACAATTGATTAACGCATTAGAAGTTGCTAGAAATGGTCTACCTAAAATGACAGGAATTTAACCCTTGGGATTGGCAACAGGCTGGGTTTCAAGGACAATAAAGTCAACAGGGAAGACAAAATCACCAACCTTAATGAGTACATCTTCAACTATTCCTTTTGGTACTTTAACAGAACGGTCAGCTAGTTGGAGTGTGACACTTGTCTTTTTCAACTCCCCTAAGCCTAAGGTTTGATACACAGAAAATAGTAACAGGTTCACACTAGCTCCTAAATCAAGCAAAGCTTTTTCAATTAATGTGTCACCTATGATGCATGAGATTGTAGGACAACCGGGGTCCTTATACTTCACAGGGACTTGACATGACAAGATAGAACTAACATGGGCTGTTAGAAAAGCTTTTTTAGGAACATGAGTAGTTCTTTTATGTGTGCACAAATCTTTTAGACATTTAGCATATAAGGGAACTTGTTGAATGGCATCTAGAAGAGGAATATTAATTTTAACTTGTTTGAACACTTCTAGAATTTTGTCCAACTGGGCTGGCTGCTTGTTTGAAATAAGTCTTTGAGGGAATGGGGCTTTTGGTTTAAAGACTTTTTCAATTGACTCAGAAGGTGTGGTTTGATCATCTTTTGACACAAGCTTAGTAGGTGGGCCTACTGACTCAGAGTTTGTGGGCTTTTCAGGTAGGGCTGACTTTGAAGATGGATTGTTAGATTCAACATTTAAATTTTTCTCTTCTTCATTATCAATGCCAGCATGATTATTAAAATAATTTCCAGACCTTAAAGAAATTATAGAATTCACATGATTGACTTGGTTGTTTTCAAGTGAATTAACATGATAAGGTTTTTGAGTAGGAACTGAAAATTTTGGATTGGTCTCGGGTTGACTAGGAAGTTTACCCTTCACTCTTGCACTAACTGTAGTGGCCAATTGACTCATTTGGATCTCTAGGCGAGAAATGAATTTTATTACAGTTTCCACACTCTTCTCTAAGGTGCTCACACTTTTCTCTAAGGTGATAAGTCTCCTCTCACTTTCATTAGAAAAACCTTGTGGATATTGAGGTGCTGGATTTGAATTTTGGTATGGACCAGGATTTGGCTTTTGATAAGGTTGAAAAGATTGATTTAGAGGCTGATTGACCTGATTTGAAGAGTTATTCGGGTGGGGTCCTTGGTTCCATGCAAAATTAGGATGATTTCTCCAACCAGGATTATAAGTGGGTGCAAATGGGTCATTCGCAGGTCTTTGAAACATTGAATTGACTTGTTCATATTCTTCGAGTTGGGACATGACTCTAGGACATTCCTCAATCACATGGCTTGATGAATTACTTAGATACAAAGGTGTTGGTGTTGAGACTTGGTTCACGTGTGATTGTCCCCTAGTTTCTAAAGCTTCAAGTCTTTTAAGTACACCAGCCAACTTAACTTCGGTAGCAATTGAATTGTCAATTGTATGAACACCCCTAGATGAAATAGGTTTATCTGTCTCTCGGGTGGTTTCCCATTGCATGGTTTTTTCTGCTAAGTCTTCTAAAAACTCCCAAGCCTTTTCCTCATCATTATTCAAAAAATCCCCTTTACACATTGACTCTAACATTGTTTTAGTGGGATAGTCTAAACCTTCGTAAGCAATTTGACACAATCTCCATTTCTCAATTCCGTGGTGTGGGCATTGGGATAACATATTTTTAAATCTATCAAAATATTTCCAAAATGACTCTTTTTCATGTTGGCAAAATTGATGAATTGCAGTCCGAATTTTAGCAGTTTTATGATTTGGAAAATATTTTTTTAGAAATGTAACAACAAATCCCTCCCAGGTTGATATGGAATTATTTGGTAGGCTATATAACCATTTTTTAGCATTATCTTTTAAAGCAAATGTTATAAATCTTAGCCTAATTGAGTCATCAGACAATTGTTGAATTTTCATTAGGGCACAAACTTCCTCAAATTCCTGAATAAATAAATGTGCATCTTCTATCCATGTGAACCTAGGTAACATATTTATAAAATGTGGCTTAAGTTCAAAATTGTTACCAGTTACCGGTGGTAGACTGATACATGAAGGTTGGGCAGAGCGGGAAGGATAACATCGATCCCTTAAAGAAACAGTTTGTGCGCCCTCCATTTTTCTTAAAGTGAGATCTTTTAAAGAGAAATTCGAAAAATCAAGTGTTCTCACTAATCGGGATGTTTCGTCCCTAATCCACTCTTTTTGCATACACTACTTAACAAATAAGCAGATAAGCACAAAAAAAATAAAAAATAAAAATAAAACAAAAAAAAAATAATAACAATAAATTTACTTCTTAAGTCAACCTAATTAAAATCTAGACAGCTCCTAACTGTTCCAAGTTACACCGCAAGGTCCACCAAATTCGAAATTAATCACACCACTAGCCAGGTAAGTGTAAGAAAGGTGGGAGTCTCTCCGTAGAAACGGTGACTAATTGATTAACCACACAATCTTTAGGCGTATACCTTTTGAACCACTTGCCTAGACACCAGTAGTTTGATTAATTTAAAATTCAGACTCCTCTTGGAGTTTCTTGTCCTAATTGAGCTCGAGAGTCCTAGGGGCCAACGTCTACTTGATTTTATTAGGTCATGGTCATGCAAAATACAAATTGGGTTGTTTGTGGGCCAAGGAAGGGTGATGAAATCCCCACCTTATCTTGTTAAGGGTTGTGCCCTTATTGTTAGATTAAAGATGAAAATGCACAAAAAAAAACTGTAAACAAATAAAGTGTCCTAGAACTATGTGAATTACGAAAGAATGAGAAATTTTGACGTACCTCAATCCTCCAGCAATCACCACAGTTTATATTTGACAAAAATAAAATAATAATAATAAATAAAAAATAAAAACCTAACAGGATGTGCTCTACGTGAGTGAATGCATGAATGCGGCAAATAAAAAAAATATTAATAATAATAAAAGCTAAATTTTTTGTTTTTTTAAATATGGAGATACGAAGTACCGAAGAAAGCGCAGCAACAAAATTTTTATCTTTTCGCTCCTTCGACCAACTTCAATAATCCTGGGAAAAAAATATAGAGTTAAAGCTAATTCGAATAAATAAAAATTAAGGAATAAATAAAAATTAATTCTAGTCCCCGGCAGCGGCGCCAAAAACTTGATGTGATAAAAATATGTAACTGCAAGTGCACAGTGTCAAATTGAAGAACTGGCAAGTACAGGTCGAACCCACAGAGACTAGATTAATTCTTTAATATATCCTTAATTAATATTTTAGGCGAATTAGAAATAAATATGGTGGAGAAAATTTATTAACTAAATTATTCAAACTACTAATTAATAACGGAAACTATTAATGAGAAAAGATACCTAGGAATCAGAATCCACCAAATATTAACATAATAAATTCTTTCTTATTTCCTAAATCAATTCCCAAATTATTCTCCATTCCCTTTAAAAATAATGATTCATATAATTAATATGGGCAAGCATAAGTTATGAAAAATTCACAGATTAACTATAACTTATCAAAACCTCGCAATCAATATAAAAATCATATGCAATTTATGCGGAGGAAAATATGAAGGCGAAAATAATTAGGCATTAATTTTGGAACGTAAAGAAAATATTATTATGAAATACTTAGTTTCATCACAATCCTAGGTATTAGAAATTTAGCTAGTCATGGAATTAAAAACAAAAACAAATAATATTAGTACTACAATTCGCATGAAATAAGAACAATGATTAAAAAGAGAATTTCTATTATATAAATAAAAGAAACAAATACTCCCTGACAGTAGTTTCACACGTGATTGAAATAAGAGAAAAACAAACTCTAAATATCTTACTCCCTTCTACCCTAGTGAAGAACTAAGAAAAAGAAAATAACAAGTGGTGTCCTTCTCTCTAAAACAAGAGGCCTATTTATAGGGAAAATAACTTGGAACCCTAATTGAACTTGGACAGTTTTGTCCCCAATCAACTTCTCAAAAAGATCTTCTAGATATACTTTTCTTCTCTTGTTGGGTTTGACTTGCACACCAAGATTTTTCAACCTCTTTCCTACTCCTTGTAGGATTCTTCTTGGATATTCCTTATATGAATAAAAGCATTAAATATCCCTTGATCACCAAGATTTTGACTTTATTGCAACAAATATTAAATCCTACAAAATAAAATAAAACATATTAATTTAATAAACTAATATAATTAAAAGGACAAAATTAGGGATAATTAAATGTATGAATTACGTGTTTATCAGTCATATAACCAGGCTTGTTTGCTCAAGAGCCCGAAGCTCCACTCCTTCTGGGGAATCCTCTCGAGAATGCTCGCCATTTCTCTCACGCGCTCCTCTGGAATGTCCCCGAAGTCTGCAGAAATCCGCTCGGAAGTGGTCCATTCCGGGATAGACGGAGTTTCAGGCCCCTTCACGAAAAACCATTCTTTGTGCCATCCCTTGTTACTCGAAGGAGTATCCATCAACGGTCGCTTCTCAAACTTGGCGTTGGGCTTGGGGGACTGTTTGCTCAGCACCTTGAAGCCTCGTTCCCGAGACTTCCCGGCCGTGAAGAGAGTGAAGAAAGAATCAACTGTTGGAGGTATCCCCAACTCATAGCAGAACGCGATGAAGGTCAGGATGTGGATGTACGAATTCGGCACCAGTTAGGCGAATCCTACTCCGACAAATCCCAGGAGGGTAACGAGGAAGGAGTGGAGAGGGAATCTAACTCCCTTATCTAGAACAGTTACCGGCACAGCAGTCCACCCGTCCGGCCGTTGATACATCCGCTCATGCGATTCTGGAGCCCTCACCAGATGGGTGTCCGGGATCTGATACCGACTCTTGATGACCCGCAGCTCGGTTTCGGTAACGATGGATGGGATATTGGCGTGAGGATACTGCTCTTCACTCTCGAAGAACTCGAAAGGGTTGGAGTTTGGAACCGACTCAGTAGGGTTGTGGGTAGGAGGAGTGACGGAAATTGGAACAGCAAGGATAGGGGTGGAGTTATCTGAATCTTGGGCCGCCATTGTTACTGAGATCTTGTAGGAGAGAAAGGAATCGGAGAGAAAGAGAAAGCACTGTATATCAAATTCAGATTAAGCTGGTAAAGTCGTCAAATTGGGGAAAATAGGCTTTTATAGCGGTCTTTTCAAATTTTGCACGAAAATCGGGGGCGGCTCATTAATTTGACAGTCATCATTACGAATTTGAAAGGTTACGTCCGGGTTAAGCTCCAAATATTTGGCCCTTTGGATTTTCCTTTTGGGCCTATGCCAACCCTGTTGGGTCTCATGACCTCTTGGGCCGCTTATAGTTCTTTATTGAATATTCTATTTAATAAAAAACTAGGGGGCAATGTTGGGTCCCGATATTTCCTCTACTGGGCCGGACGGATTGGGCCTCCCCATTTACTTAGCCTAGTGGACCTTTACTATTAAGTCTTCTAGCCATTTGGCTTAACCTTTACCCTGTCTTTATTGTCTCTCCTTAAACATTGGGCTGGATCAAGCGGCCGGTCCATAAAATCTTTTAATATCTAAGACTTTGACTGGTAATGATGAAAAAGGAGAGCAGTTGACCAAAAGTCTGCAGATCATTAATGTGGATGGGATTTTATCCGGCCGGCGGCAGAAACAGTAGAAAAAAGGTGACAACCTGTATGCACACGGCTAAGACCAGAGAGAAGCAGGGGGCTGCGTCAGATCGTGGCTGGTGGCACAAAAAACCGAGTATGAGAGCATAACCGAGCAAGGGGGTCTCCTAACGAAAGGTACGCATACACTTTCTATCTAGCTCAACACACTAGACATTTTTTTACACTCTCCATTGTTAAACCTTGAACGCCTGTATTGACTCTCACGCCGGAGCTATCCCCCGACGGTCCAGCCGTCAAGCTTTTGGTATTGATCGTGTTTTCTGTGCAGGATTAGGACGTCTTACGTGATTGGGACGTCATCAAAGATCTTGGCGTTAACAAGTTATATCACACGAATGATTTTAACAACTAATCCTAATTTCCTTAAAGGCAGCATATGCTAAACAATGCTTTAGTAAACATTTGATCGACATTATCACCCAGGAATTGTTGTATAGTTGAAAATAATTCAAAAAGATCACATTACTCTCCTGAATGTTTTACTAATGGATGTAATATATGAAACCCTCTTCCAGTTCCATATGCGATATCTCATAATCAGATTGACTGTTACAGAAAAAATAATCTTTACATTTGCTTGGAAGTTAATCATATTCAATAGCTTTATCCGTATTATTGCTCGGAGCTTAGTCATATTCAACAGCTTTATCCATGCCATGCTGCAGTCCTTTTATTCTTGTTGGCTTTTATACACCTTAGCAAAGAGTGACATTGATTCATTATTTTTCTTATTTGCAAACCAGAAAATGTTGGAACTATGCCTAATAGTTTATTATGTCACCATTTTTAGTTTTCTTTTAAAAAAAATTTCTACTGCAATTATATTCCTTTTCTGTTTCGCTGATCTTTTAACTGAAAAAGTATGTCTAACTTTGTTTCTTATTGTTTCTTGCAGTATTACAACAGCAGCTGTACTTGCAGTTATGTACAGTCTTACCAACTACCAACCACTTCCTGATGACTTTTTTCGCTATGGTGTGTTGTATAAATATATATAAGACTACATCAGGATGCTGATGAAAATTCGTATTTTCGTGGTTTGGGATGCTTAGCGAAAAGTCGTTGTTGCTTATGTTATAAAAGTCCTAATATTGTTAGAGAAGTAGGATGCATTATATTCTTCTATTCTTATTTACATTTGAATAATGTTTCAGATTAGAAAGAACTTTTCAATCTTCAGAAAGGATGGCTCTTGTGGGCAGGAATTGGTCTTTTAGGAGCCCTTGCATCTATTGCATCTACTAACTGCTTAATTCAGAAGAATCATAAAGATTTGGCAAATTTTATAAGTTATTTAGTTGGCCTTTCTATTTCTCTATTATGTAACATTCTTTTATTTGGTTTTGCCAACTTATATCAGACTGATGCTCTTGTTCTCTTGCTTCCGTTGATTGGATCTTCAAGTACCAGGTACTTCCTCCAAAAGTCTTTTATAGTTACAACATGCATATTTTACTGGCATTGCCCAAACTGTTGATAAATACTTGTTAACTAGACTAGGCACTCCTTGGTAGTGCTGAATTTGATGTTGCAGATAAAACAATCACATAATTTCTCAATTCTGATGTAGCACTGCTTGCCTTGCCGGAATCACTGGTGTTCTTGCTCCACTTCTTGAGGAAATTATGTTTCGAGGATTTTTTATGGAGTCTCTTACTAAATGGTATCGTTCTTTCTGATTATGAAGTTTCCTTTTCATTTTGCATCTTCTTCTCAATATGCAAGATTAAGACTTCAAGAGTTTCAAACTTCTTCGTTTTCAATGGTTATAAGAAGAATAGATCAATGAGGTATACATAACATGTTTTTTTGTTTGTTTTGTTTTTCTCCTTAATGATGGCCTTTGTATGTAGATTCAAATACATGTAATCTTTGAAGTGTCCCCTCTATTTTGGTAACTTGGGCCAAAATTGCTTTTAGGTTGGGAAAGCAGTAACATCATTTTAGGAGCATCAACATCATGATTATTTTGATAGGTCGTCATGCAACACTAAGTAGGCTGAGATAGGGGCAACACTAGATATGTCTTCACCATTTGTATATTTTATTGTCCCAAAATTAGTTTAACAGAACCATATGATGAAGTTAATGATGAGAACTGATTAAGGAAATAAGTGAGAAGTAGGAGATGATTTTATTGACCTGCAAGTCAGACCGATTGTTGGGCCAATTCATACTCTTACCTGTAGGTTTCACAACAAGTTGAAGAAAAAGGGGTGGAGAAGAGAATGTAGAGCCAGTTTGTAAGAAAACAATTATGCCTATAATACAACACTAGATATTGACCTAGATAGAATTTAACATGAAAAGTTGATGGGTGTTTGACTATTGCACAAAGAGCACATTTACATCAAATACAATATTTGGTCATGTGAATGCAATTTATATGCTCTCATGCTTTATAGTTTATACAATTCTATTTGCAGGTTTCCTACTCCATTTTCTGTCCTTGTAAGTGCTGCTGTGTTTGCAGTTGCACATCTCACTCCAGGAGAATTTCCCCAGCTTTTTGTACTTTGTTTTCTTTCTTGACAACAAAAATTATTTTATACTTGCACACAAAAACAGTGATATCGACTTCTTTTTTTTTCTAGTTATTTCTTCTCTACTCTTTAGTCTTTTCTTTGGAAGGATAAACAAAAAATAGAAAGTTAGAAGAGACATTATACATGAAATTCTTGGGCAGGCATAAACTTTATATGATAATAGGGCTCATAATCAGACCTATTTGCTTCATTTTTTTGACTTGCTATTATTTTTAAATATGTGCAGGAAGACTGTTTCTACGATCTGCCTTACAATACTGGGTATTAAATTTTCGTGCTACGTTTACGGAAGACAAGGGACGAAATTATTAAGTGTACTCTCTCTATATATGTAGATATATACTTTGATTGAAGAACCGTGGTAGCTTTAGATGGTTAATTGTAAAGATAATGAATGATTATGTAGTGGATGATTTTATTAAGTTAATAATATTTTAGTTTTTTGTATTTTTGCCATTATTTGATATGGGGACATTGAGCCAGCCAGGTACACAAAAAGAATGTCAAATTTTGATTTGGCAACAATATAATTCGTTACCAAAGCATTGAACAAATTTTAATATAACAACAATTTTTTATACATTTAGCAACAAATTTTCATTGATAATGGCATTAAAAACTTTATATTTGGCAACGAAAAATTAACTTAATAACAACGGAGAGGATATTGTTGCTAAAGGCAACATTTTTTATCGTTGCAAATTATGTTAACTTTTGTTGCACATATAAAGAAACGGCAACATATAATGTCGTTGCTAATCGACGACTTTCGTTGCTATTGAAAAATAACCAGCAACAAACATTTTCGTTGCTGATTTAGCATAATGTCGTTGTCAAATAATATAATCAACAACGAAAATCGTTGCTAAAAAGTTTACATTCCGCAACGAAAACAAGCTTAGACAACAATTTTCATAATTTACTGCAACGAAAAATTTCGTTGCAAAATGGTGTCAATTGCAACGAAAATGCATGGTCGTTGCAAAAAAAAGAGTTCATTTCGTTGCTAATTAGCAGGCATTTGCAACGAAATGGGGTTTTTAGCAACGAAATTCTAATTATTTTGCAACAATACATTTTGTTGCTAAAGGATCGATGTCTCTGTATGAAAGCCAAATTTCGTTGCAAAATGTATTACTTTTGGCAACGAAAAAAATATGTTCGTTGCGGAACAATTAGCAACGCTCATTGCGCAACGAAAAACGCAACGACAGTAAAGTCGTTGCCAAAATCCTTTAGCAACGAAATTTGGCATCTTTAGAAACGAAAATCGGTTGTTGCTGAAGGCCCTTTTTTTGTAGTGTTAGTGTAGTTATGGCATGGCTAGTAGTATAGGAAGTACTGAAGTAGTACCAATAGATAGATAGCTGAAGAGTTGGGAAGATGAAAAAAAAGAGATGGATAATAATATGTATTGCGTTTTTTTAGTTACGAGGTACGTGAATAATTATAATTAATAATATTTTAAAATTTGATACTAATATATATTGATATACGTCCATAGAAAACATATATAAATAAAGGAGGACTCAAAAGTATAGTTTATTGACAACATTTATTTGGTAACCGAGGAACCTGTAGCTACTACCTCTTGGGGGTGTGCAATAGGTCAACCACCATTTTTAACCGTCACAAAATGCCATCCAAATTAATTGAATATCAGATTAATGTATTTATCAAGTCCAATATTCAGATCAGGCCTATATAATATATATTTTTTGGGACACGCGTGCCCATGTAGATAGAGAGCCAACAATTGTACTGTTAACTTGAGGCTGAGTAATCTCTATAGATCTAACAACAGTACACCCAAAAGCATTAAGCTACTGAAACTAAAATATACTAGAGTTATGATTCTGTAAGCAATCTGATAGCAAAAGTGTAATACATCAAATAGATCAACCCTTTTTTGGTTGCACATGTCTTATTCTTAGCATGATTAACAAATCTGCAAGTGAAAAAAAAATCTGCAATTGCTCCCCTCCCCTTATGTGCCTTTACTTTTATATAAGTAGTTGGGATGGCTTATTTTAAGGTCAGTCGTAGTTGAGTTAGTTTTCTAGACATGCTAAAAGCCATAATTTCAAATTTTCCATTAACTCGACATGAACATAAAGAACAACTAAAAGCTGATTTGAATATTAGGAGAGACAGAACTCTGCTGCTTGCCTGCTTTAGTAAGAAAAACCACACAAGAAAGAAAACAAACTGGCTAGAGGAGTAATGGCTAAAATTGAGCAACATGATGATGAGTACATATATAAATTTAAGTACAAGAGAACAAACTTTAATACTTGGTAAGTTCATGGAGTAGCTAGCTCTTAGGAGTAAAGATGGATGTCAAGAACTACAAGGAACAGAATAAGAAGCAAACCATAAAGTACAGTGTGCAAAAACATGGAGGCTATAGTAGTCTTCATGTTCATAAACTCGAACGGTTTTATGCTTTCCTGGAAGTGGAAACAGCAGTCCCGGTGCTAGAAATGCAAACAACGTGGCGGCAATGAGAAGTCCTCATATTGCCAAATAAAAAGTATAAGACAGTCATGCTAAGCACTAAACCTGCAAAAAGAAATCAAGAGAGAAACCATAAACACATACAACTTACAGAACGATGACCAGGAACTTCTTGTGTGCTGCCTCTTTCAGTTTTAATATAAGCATAAACATCATTTTCTTGACCTATAAAAATCATTAAACAACCTTAAGAGCATGTCATAAGTGACAGTTGACTAGAATGGCACAACTGTACAGTTGATAGGTAGTTATAAGCAAAGGTATCATATGATATGTTATTTCAAGGTCAAGGATGATTCTGGGCTAGTCAGTCTCTGTCACCCAAAAACTCACTCTCTCTCAAGCAATTTCACAAACACTTGATGTTACTGTCTTACTATACCCATTGACAAACTACAACATTTTGAAATGAATTACATATAATAATTGAACTAATTAACAATACAATCATTCCAATTGCAAATCAAATTAGTTCTAAATAACATAAAATTTCTAATTAAAACCTAATTTTTAGGAAAAATTAACAAGGGAGGAAATTAAAACCTTCAGTTGGGCAATAATGGAGGAGAAGTTAAAGGAGAAGCCACCACTATGTCGTCACTGCCGCCATTATTTTTAGGGTTAGAGGGAGTCGAGAGGGAGGAGAATGAGATGTGCTGCATATCTGAGTGAGAGAGTTGAGCTGCAGATCTTGAGTCGTCGATCTATAAGAAGTTAGAGGGAGTCATCGTCAGATCTAGAAGTGGTTAAGAGAGAGGGTTTTCTTCTTGTTTCTACACAGCTGGTGAAATGAGAGAGACATTGTTTTAAATCATAGAAGATAGTAGACATCATACTCTACTTGACTCTTCTAATTGATTGCTTGTTCCGCTGCAGTTAAACTTGTTATCTATTGTATTCTATCAGTTTTTATACTGTTGAAGACTAAGGATAATTTATTCTACATTATGTTAGTCATAATATTCTTTACTGGGCTAGTTGAGCTCATCTTTTTCTTTCATTGTTCTCTTCAGGAAATTAGAATATAGCTGGGACTAGTCAGGGAATTGAGTGATGGTCCAAGATGGTTTCTATAGTAGTCCTCACTATTCTAATAATGTGATAATAATTGTAATGAGGACTTCATTTGAGTTTGGATATTGTCTACGAGACAATATTCGTATTAAAACTCACAACTTACGTTTTGTCGTATTTTACACGACAGTTGTTAATTGTATAAATTAAGTTTGTATTTAAATTCTGTATCATGTATTTGGCGACTCAGAATGAGTTGTGCAGACCTATTTTGGGGCGTCACAAATGTCGTACCTTCAACATCGTCCACGATAGCAGTAGTTGTAGCAGCAACAACACCATCAACCTCTGCAGGAGCAACATGGATCATATCAACGGTGGGAATCGATCAATCTCCGTAGCTGTTATGCTTCAATCGGCAAGGTATGTACTCTGCTTTTATTTTCTCCATCTATATTTGTGTTTTTGGATTTTTATTTTTTGTAAATAATTTTTGGATATATATATCTATCTAACAAAATGCAATTAATTTTGAATTTTTCGTTCATCCTGATAAATTATTTGGGCCGTCTAAAGTTTAGGACTATATGTAATGCCCGAGGCACGGAACACAGCTAGTGTCTTTATATTTATATTTTTAATTAAGTTTAAATAATGCTTTGCTTAAATAACTTTTCCGTCCCTCTAAGTTTGGCTACTTTCATAAGCGTATTTTAGAAGCTACCCAACTTGATCTATTGATCTATAAGAAGAGAGTCCAAGTCCTCCTTTTTCTTCTGTCACCACTTCTTTTTCTCTCTCTCCTGTCATGCTATTACCGAGCTCGAGAAAACGTTAATGGCGGAAAGTGTAGAAGCAAAAATCAAAGAAGAAGAAGAAGAGAGAGAAGGAAAATGGGTAAAACATTACTCATCATCTCATCAAATACTGTTGGTGGGTGAAGGGGATTTCTCTTTTTCAAAGAGTTTGGCTCAGTCTTTTGGCTCTGCTTCTAACATCGTCGCCTCTTCTCTTGATTCTTATGGTATACTATTACTATTCTCTTTCATTTATTACCCTTTTCTTTCTTCTTTTTTCTCTTTAATTTCTCGTTGATGATTATCTCTTTAAACTGTACGGCATTTTTTTCCAATTCTCTCTATTTTTATTTTTTTTAAAATTTTATTTTAGTGATCCTACATAGGTTCTTCATAAAATTGATATTTTGCAAGTTCTTAATCACATACATATGTTATAGACTTTATAAGTTAAGCATTGTGCATACTTTCGAAATACAGTCTAAGATCAATCTTGTGTTTTTAAAGTTAATTTGAGAAAATTTTAAATTGATGTGATTTAGTTATTTTTTGAAAATAGTAAGTAGTCTAACGAGTAATACTTAATATTAAATAAGTTTGAATTACATTGAATAAAATTAACCTAATTCATATCAGTTATGAATTTGAAAATATCTCAATTTGAGTTAAAAATGTCAAAATTGATCATATATTCAGTCAACTTGGCAAATCCTGAAATTCAAAATTAATGTGAATTCATTTGATATTTGCTAATGTAATCTAATTAAGGTATACTATCTGAAAATACTTAATTATTAAAAAATATATTTTTTCAAACTTAGATCAATAGCAGCAATTTTAAATGACTTCAAAAAAATCAAAATTATATTGTTTTTCGTGGGATGCAGGGGAGGGTGTTGAAAAGTTAAGGTATATAAATGGAGCTCCATCTGTCTATTTGCTTTCATTCTTTTCTTTCTTGTCATTATAGTCCTTGGGAAAGCATAAAGGAAGCAAAGGGAGTATAAAGAAATTGATAATTTTCTTTTTTATTGTGTATGGAAGTGATCAAACAGAACTCGAAGGGGCTATTGTTATCCCATTTTTTGTTGCTCTGAAAAATTAACAGGGAGGACTTTATTTTCTTCTTCTCCTTATGTGGGAGAGTGTTTATTTTATTTGGTTGCAACTATAAAATTCAAGTTTTAATTTTTAATTTTTAATTGTTTCCTTCTCTTCTCTTTTCCCCTTACACGTAATTAAGATTTTGGGACATTATATCTGCTCTTATGATGATATTATCAGCAGTAATTTGATTTGATCTAAGTTTACCAAAAGAATTGGCTCTAGATTCTATAGGATATTTGACTCTTGGTTTAGTTAAATAAATTTATGGTGTTTGGTTTGATTGAGTTTCTGCAAAAGTTCATAAATGTTCTAGTCTCTTGGTTGGCTATTTACGACAAAGCTATAAACTTGTTATTGTTTTCAGATCAGTTGTATTCATTTTTTCAAGTTTTTGTGATTACCTTTTCTTTGCCCTCTTTATTTAAAAAGTAGTACCTAATAGTTTATTTTTACTAGATGATGCGATCAAGAAATACGGCCAGGCAAAATCAAACTTTGAAATTTTGGAGAAGTTGGGAGCTTCCCTTTTGCACGAAGTCGATGCAACCAAAATTAAGCTTCACAGTAATCTCAAAATGCGCAAGTTCGACCGGATCATTTACAACTTTCCTCATGCAGGCTTCTATGGAAGGGAAGACGATATTCGTCTCATTAAGTAAGTAAATTTATCATGTACTACATATATATGTATGTGCATGTTTTCTTTTTAATTTATCGCTTCTCATGTTAAATACGGTCTCTTATAATTTGAGCCTTCAATTGGCAGTCTTCTTACCTTAACAGCGAGAAAGCCATACGTTCCATCTCTATGTTAAGTTTTATATATTTGAGTTATATTAGATCTCTTTATAGCGCATGATGGTACCTAAAGCATGCATATCCAGAAAACAAAAGTTGTATGCAGATGAGAATCAATTTTCACTTTGTTCCACCTTATCAACCAAATGATAATGGTATCCTAGTGAATGGGATACTGGTTGAAACAAATGTAGCATATAAGAATGAATTTACTTTCATCCATTTTGATAACTATCTTTAAGGCTGATAAGTAGACATATGATCTTTTTACCCTAGAGAGAATTTTAGAGTACTGTAATATTATTACGCTAAAGAAGACCTCATGCTTGAAAGTTGAAACATATGTATCATATTGGAATGATTTTACTTTCATTCATTTTGACAACTGTCTTTAAGTCTGATAGAAGGAAAACTATATATGGTATTTTTATCCATATACAGGATTTTTTTTAAAGTATCAGAATCCTAAATCGTAGCATTGCTTTTACTTCTTGATTTAGTAACTATTTAGAACAATTTTGTATACTTTTTAAAAAGTTGTATTATGACACAGGAATGGATGTTCTTGTGTACATTTAAAAAAAAATTGTATTTGTCGCATCTTCAATTCAAAGTGGGTTTGCTGTGTTTCTGAGGTTCCCATATCTTTTGTAATTCTACTTCAAGATTAAAATTTTAATTGCTGAGCTGATTGATAAAGTAAAATGTGGTGTATTTATGATACGTTCATGCACACTAATGTTTGCAATGAAACATATAATTTCGTGACCTAAAGGTTATTTCCAATGGCATTTTGTTACAAGGACATGGAAGTCAATGCTAGCTCCGACTATTGTTTCCTATCCAACATCTGAGTTTGAACCAAAATGAATATTCAGTAGATGTTACAACACAAAATATATTATGGTTTTTTTTTGTAATGAAGTGAAAAATTACAAGTTGCAAGGTCTTTAGAAGGGGTACAAAAATGCATCTATAAGATTGTTGTTGAATACTGTGTCTTGCATTAAACAAGTAGGACTGTCCTCACACATACATTTTTTGGGTCCTGCATTCACTTTCATTAACCATTCTTGGTCATGAATTAGCAAGCATAGGAAACTTGTTAGCGGCTTCTTCAGAAGTGCAAAAGGTATGTTACGAGTGAACGGTGAAATACATGTGAATCACAAAACCATAATTCCATTTTGCTACTGGAATCTGAAGGAACTTGGTACTCAAAATTCTTTGGTTCTGATTGAGACTGTTGCTTTCAAAAAGCAAGACTACCCTGGTTACAACAATAAGAGAGGATCTGGTTTGAGATGTGATAAGCCCTTCCGTTTGGGCGAGTGTTGTACCTTCAAATTCATTTTCATCCCAACAGCTAAGAAGGTGACTGAAGAAAAGAACTTGGATTTAACTTTCAGAAAATCCCAAGAACTCGTAAAAGGTTCTATAATTCAGCCTTGGAAGTCAGACTCATTTGACTTAAGGAATCCCCAAAATGTCATTGCATCTATCAATGGCATCCAAGCGTTGAATTTTCCTTGTAGAAGATCTCAAGAACTTCTAGAGGCTCCTCGGCAGCCAAACTATGGTAACTTCAGCCACCTCCCATCTAGTTTTGTTCCACTTATTAGTGGCATGCCACGGTTTATAGGGTCACCATCGACTGCCAATGTCTCGGTGGAATGGTCTAGGATCTTCAAGGGGCACTTAGAACACGTGGTGGAAGCATTTGGAAGCCACGGTTATAGGGAATCTTATTTTCTTTATGAAGCTCTGAGACTTGGTTATGAAAGATACATGGCTGAAGACCCAGACAGAAATCTGAGTGGTTATGTGAGCATCTTGGGAGAGCTTCGCTGCTTTTCCATTGCGAGAAGAATCATCAAGGAGTGCCAGTAGCTCTCGAATGTCAGCGATTAGCAAGAGCTAATGGAAACTTTCTTGTGTAAGGTATCGAGCTACTTAATGTGTTTTTGTGGATAGGTAGGGAATAAACTATTGTTAATAATCATATATTTTGTTGTACCGCATGCATAGAGCTACAAGGGCAAATTTGGTACTGGATTTGAGCAAGACTATTTCCTGCTGGACTAAATATATGTATAATAAATTGTGTGTTAGTGTGTTACATTTCTGTTTATCCTTCAGGTGTAAATAATATCATTCGAGTGTTTTTGTGTAACGCCTTTTTCTCATAATGCTGAAGATATATATTTAGTACCCAACTTGAAAATCATAATTTACAGGTCTTTTGAGTGCTGAAACTAAATTTTTCCCATTATGGAATGACCTCCTAGAGTTCCGTCACCCCCAGAGCCGGTTCTGGGTTTTTTTTTAAGGTTCAGAGAAAATTTTTTCAAGTGTATCTCTTTATAAAAATTAAATAAATTATCAACTAATTAATTTTATTAAAATTATAAGAATTTATAAAAGATATGAAAGAACATTTTAAGGTCTTATTAAAATCTTTGTTGGTAAAAATCCAATGGGACAAAACTCCAAACTAAGGAAAAAGAGTACCCCTTGTTGTAAACATTGTATTAAAAAAGAAAAGTATATATTTGAATCTACATGCTTCCTTCCTAATCTCTTTAAACATTTTTTGATTTGATAAATTATCTTTTCATCCACCACAATTAATCGAAGCAAAGAATCATTTATATGTTGATTTTACTTTCTTCAGATAATATTTGAATTATGATTTACAATTTGATTCAGAAGATAAGTAGTACATTAGTTCAAATCCATTTTAAATTCATAAATTGTTCTTGATTTTCGGAAAGTTGCTTCTTTTTCAAGTTGAAGAACTTGAATTCATCACATTCATTAAGCATTTTGACTAGTTTATACAGAGTACTGTATATCATCATCAGAGCTATACATCGTCAGCAAATTTTCTCAAGTGTACCCTTTATACAAATTAAACAAAAAAATAAATAAATTATTAACTAATTAATTTTATTAAAATTATAAGAATTTACAAAAGATAAGAAAGAACACTTTAAAATGTCATCGAAGCATCACAATTACCTACAAAATAAAAATAACAATGAAATCTAAACCACAAAACATCATTTAAAATGTTTTTTGTTGCACTTTTAGATGCAAGATCATCAATTATACTATCATATTTAATGTTTTCTACCATTATTTTCAATGCATAATATCGCTATCTTTTTATTATTTTATTTTTTTTATATACATAAATACATAAGCTTATAAAAAAATTTAGACCCCCTCGACTGTGGGCCCCTGTTAGCCCTTGTCCAACCCCTAAATGGAATGATCCTCCTACGGTTTTGTCACCTAGGTACTCTAGTTTCAACGACCTTAGGAGATTTAGATGAATCGAAAGGGGGAGTTTGGCTCTCATTTTTGAAGTTCATTTGATGGTGCATTTTTAGAGATGCCAGAAATTCGACTACAGAGTATGACTGTCTGAGAATTCATGGCAAAAAGCTCAGAGAGGCACTTTCAATTGGAATTTGAAAAAGGGAATTGGCTGTGTGGCTAGATGAATTGGGTAATTCAGGTTTTACTTGAGGCAACAAGTATAGACTGATGCCTCAAATTCTGGGATTGGGGCTGTTGTATCAACCCAAGAAGGCAGACCATTGGCCTATTTCAGCATGCATTAGGACCAAAAAGTCGAGAGCTAGCCTATGAGAAATAATTAATGGCACTCCTGAGAGCTTGTCTATTACCACCAACTTGAATAAACACTTGATCATTAAGACTGATCATAGGGCCCTTAAGTATCTCCTAGAACAAAAAATGAACCACCTTCTACAACAAAAGTGGCTGACCAAATTAAGGAAACTGATAATTTTTAGATGACAATATGATACTTTACATGGTTTCTCATGAATAGTAAATAAAACAACTCATATGAAACAATCATATTTAGATGTGAAAGTGAAACTATCAGTTCTCCATATATAAATCGGGAGCAACTATACCATCAACTAAAAGAAATTAGGAAAAGGAAAATAATGTGGCAGATAGTCTTTTCTCGCATAAACATACACATCAGTATAGTCAACAAATATGTGTAAGTTGGATTGCGATATATGTGTAAGTTTATGCGAGAAAATATAATAAATTAAGGTGGGTTATTCTTAATTTTGCGATATATGTGAAAGTTTATGCGAGAAAATATAATAAATTAAGGTGGGTTATTCTTAATTTTTACTTATCTCATGTATGCACATATTTCGTAATTATAATTCGGTTGAAAACTTTTACAATAAATAAGTATGGATACCTTGAAGGATGGACGCACATTACTCGTAATTATAATTCGACTCAAAATTTTTATAATACATAGCTAGACATATTCATAAGGACGTGGATACTTTGAAGGATGGGACAGTGTCAGATAATGTATGCACATTACTCGTAATTATAATTAGACTGAATTTTTTAACAATACATAGTTAGACTCGTGTTTGAAACTGATGGCCCATAATCACCAGAACATATCCACAATGACATGGATACCTTGAAGGATGGGACAGTGTCAGGTAATGGGGCTTAGCCTAAGAGCCATTTAATTTTTAAAAACATGATTAGTATTGTTTTTGGATAAATTACTATATTCATATTTGTATGGAGTAAATTATTCAAATCTATTTCAATTTTAAATTTAAAAATATTTAAAATTAATTTCAGAAAATCTAAACTATCAAAATTAATGCTACCTCATTTCTAAAATATAAGATTATTATTAACTTTTTTAACGTCAACTTAAGACATTTTCAAACTTAAAATTAATGTAGTTCTTTTAATTTTAGTTAATTCAGTGATGAATATTACTCCATCAGTCACAAGATAAAAGTAATAGTTGATTTTTTGTACATGACTAGTAATACTCTATAAATATGTATAAAGATTAAAATATGACAATTAATACTAATGTGGTATTTGATTGCATCTTAATGCATCTTAACAACCAACCTCATAATGAATTTTAACAGCTCATATTTTTGTATTAAGAGGTACACTGAATAGTTTAGACTCATATTTATAACTTAACTATTTAGAAGACCTTTTAATACAAATATGTGAGCTTTTAAGAGCAGTGTAGAGTCGTTCCTGAGATTTTGGTGGCCTAAGGCGAAAAATAAAAACAAGACCCTTTTTGAAACATTGTCTTCACAAAAAAAAAAAGTAAAAATAAATAAATAAAAAGTATAAGATGTATCCAAAAAAATATTTTTTTTCAGAACTTAAAACATAATAGTTCAACTACAATAAAATATATGAGAAATTTGACTACATCAAAATATATGATAAGTTCAATTACAACAAAATATATGAGAATATATTTATTGAAATATATTTCTTCTAGTATTCTTAAAGCCAAAATTTTTAATTAAATGTTCAAAATCATATATATATATATATATATATATATATATATATATATTTGGGGACCCTCTGATCGAGGGCCTAAGGCGGTCGACCTTCCCGCCCGTGCTCAAGAACGACCCTACTTAAGATACATTAAGAGGTGAACTGTTAATGTGACGCCCCCAAATTTGGGTCTCTTCCAACCCGACATATGGTGCTACACTGTGCTACAGTTCACACAAACATTCAATTGAAATGCCTCAAAAGAATGTAAATGTCTTATATATATTCCAAAATAATACTACCATTCTCCAGGTTCTTTATAACCGTTACATTTATTCTTGTCATAATATCCAATATTATCATTACAAATATATACTATTACATAGGTAATCTACAAGTTCGCTTTAGCCTTTCCTTTATCCTTTTCGAATCCTCCGGTCCGTTCGGTCTAAGCTGCATTCATATGGTTCAAGCAAGTGTGAGCATAACAAGCTCAGCAAGTACAACAATTTCATTTAAAAAGCATGCTTAAAACATAGGAATCGTATATCTTCAGTAACTGGATAATAGTTACGAAGTACTATCAATAATTCAAAATAGCATTCCTTTTCCTTCAAAACGTTTTACAATGACAGTATTCAGTAATCATCAATTCTGGTCCAAGACCATGAGCGTTTCATAGTTTTTTTGAAATGGACAACCTGGCACTAAGTCCGACATAGCTTACGAGCACTTCTAGGTGATCAGCCTATAGTACTCTATGTTGATCAACACTACATCTATTAAACGTGTGTACGTTTAAGTTGTGGCAACCTCACGTGCCCATCAAATACTCGATGAAAATACATTTGTTTATTCATATCCAGGCTTACCTTGAATCTGTACCAAATAATTGGCGTAGGATAGCATTATCAGTTCTATATTGAAAGACTTGTAAATGAATCAATCAATCTATCAAGATTAGTCTAGTCGAGTTAAAACTGGCATCGACTCTTTCTTTAAAACCATTCATGCATCTCATAACATGAATCATTGAAAACTTGACTAACACGAAGGTTAGACAAGCGTTTAGAAAACTTGCCTTCAGCGTCTGCTACAGTATAATTACTTTTCTTTTTGAGTCTTTACGGTCTCTACAACACATAATCAGATAACATATCACGTTAGGTCATGAATGAACATACATGATTCCTAATGAATCTTACCCTTCTTCTCAATCTAATTACGTATTAGATTTGTTATTATTGGTTCCGGCTTGCCATTATTCTTTTACATCGTTCTTACCAACTTCTTTCTCTTATATAACTTAATTGAAATTATTTCAATAATACAACTCGTTTCGAGTTAATCATCCTTACTTACGGCTTACTAATGTCCTTACATTATTAATCGAAACTTGATCGCCATTGGTGAAGTACCAACGTTGAATACCATTCACGGTTTACTTAATTACCCTTCACGTTCTTCTTTTAACTTATTCTTTCTTTCAACCTCTAGTGCATTGCTTAAGGTTATACATCCTAAATGATGTTACATTAAGTTGATTAAGAATTTAATTCAATATTTATTTGTTCCTCCTTCCCTTTACAATCAAAACCTTTCTTCTCCATCTACATTCTAGTGTTGGCGCTGCGGCGCCAGCTATTGCTCTATAACTCGCGCTGCGGCGCGGGAGTTCTGTATCTAAAACTCGGTTACGGCGCTACGGCGCCATACCCTTCACTATTTGTCGCGCTATGGCGCCAAACTTCAGTAGCTCACAACCCTTTTTGGCGCTGCGACGTGACATCTTTGGCCTTAGGCTGGCGCCGCGACGCCAGCTCTGTGCACCAGGCAATTTTGACAGACTTTTTCATTTGTGAGATTTCCGGACTCGTAACTTCTTCGTTATAAGTCCGAATTGGCTCGTTCAAGAGCCTGCGGTTCACAAATTTCATACTCCACGTGTTCATGCAAGAATTTTATCAATTCAACTTCGTTTGCTAAAAATTCACCTATTAGTCTATTTTTAACGAAAACGATAAACGTTCGTGAACGTTCAACGCTCGTTTCTTCGTTTTAAGTCGGAATTCGGTCATTTTCGAGTTCGCAACTCTATAATGCCAAATAAGACTTGTCTCCATTGAAAACCAATGTTTCTAAGCTCAATTCAAAATTCGACTTACATTCCGAGAATTTCACGAATTTGACTATTATCGTCTAATCGTGTAAATTACGTCTTAACTTCGTTTCTTATGATTTGTTCATCGTTTCAAATGGATTCAATCCCTTACACTAACATCTTGACATATGTATTTCATTAACTTATTTACATGATAAGTCATTACATGTTCTTTATGAACTTATTTACTTCTTAAAGTATAACATACTTGATTTCATTACTTATGACTTATTAATGAGTTAAGTCCTTTAATTACCATTCTTACATCTTATTAATCATACTAACTTCTTAAGGTAAACATATGACAAGTTTATATATGTTCATCATAAGTTCATAACTTACTTAGGTTCAAATTACTTATTCATAACTTATTACGGCTTAAGTCCATTGATTATTTATTCTCTTCATTTCTTAGCATACAAATCCTATTACTACCCACTTCTCTAATAATGGAAGAGAAGAGAAACATGGTTCAAGATTGCTTACCCTTTGATGATCACTTGCTAAACATTAATCTCCTTCTCGCTTCTTTGAATCAACAAAGGCTAACTTCTAGCTTTTTTAGCTTTTTCTCTCAAGTAAATAAGCTCTCAACTTATAATGTATAAGGTGTTGGATGAAATAAACAGCCAACAAATAAAATGCAAACTTGCTATTTATAGGAAATCCTAAGAGAGGACATAATGGTCATTAAGCCACTTCCACCTCCTTAATCCACCTCCTTACTATTCATTACTATGTCCTTAAGTAAACTTGGCCTCCACACTCTTTACTTGGCCATCACAACACTTATCCAATACTTGGGCACCACATTTACTTAACTACTAAGTAAACTTGCTAATTACATAATTTAGCCATTAAGTTACTTGCTCCCTACTTTGGATCATCCATGATTTGCCCCATAGGTTTAAACCAACCCATAACCCCTTGGTTAGACCTGGCAAACGGGCGAGTCGGGCCGGGAAAAAAAGGCCCAGGTTTTGGTGGGCTGGAAATATGAGGCCCGTGGCTCGTGGCGGGCCGGCTCGGCCCGGCCCGCGGGCTTCTCCCTTTAATTTTTTCTTTTTTTTTGCAAACTGTTTGCTACACCAGAAATAGTAATAATAATAAATATTAAAAATAATAAAATAATTAATAATAAACAATAATACAAACAAACATAATTAATTAATTACCTACATTAACTACATATCTCAATCAATTAAAATTTTAATAGTATTATAAATTAGTATTATTAATTAATTACCTACATTAACTACATATCTTAATTATAATTTTCAATTATAGTTAAAATATATTGAAGATTGCATTAAAAATAAATAGTTATTGTAGCTCAGTTGGTTTGAACTCTTATTTATTTACTAATAAGTCTTGCGTTCAAGCCTCACAACCCACAAGTAATAATATTTTTTTTTAAAAAAAAAAAGTTCATGGGCCACGTGGGCGGGCCGGGCCAAAAATGGGTCGGGCCAAAAAGGCCCTAGTTTTGGTGGGCTGAAAAAATGCGGTCCAAAGCCCGATTTTTAGTGGGCGGGCCGAATGCCCGTTTGCCAGGTCTACCCATGGTTCTTACTTTGGGCTTTAGCTTAATCATTTGAGCTTACATTAATTTACTTTGGGCTTCACATTACAAATACTTGGGCTTACACCTTAAATTCTATTAGGCTTATTTATTAATTCATATTGGACTTGTACATCCCACATAATCCACAATTCCATTCACAAATGGCTTAAAGCTTTATGACGTATTATATACGTATTATTATCGTATTCTAACTCATATACTTATTCAATATATACGACATATCATCCTTCATACATACTCGTATAATACCCCGTATCATACTCGTATTCATTACCTCGTACAATACCTACTCATTATACGATCATCGCTTTAATTAATTATACGCGTTTAAATTCCTTCTCGAAAGTTACTTTTCCTAAACATTAGGTTTTAAGTCCGCAGACGAAAAACTGCGTTTTTCATAACTGAGATATTATTGGATATTCCATCTCACCTTGATATTCTATCGTTACGTATTTCTCGGAAGTTCAAAAATAATTTCCGAGTAGAAATGCGTGAATAATATTTTTCGAAAAATTTCTCGAAAAGCTTTTATTTTCATCTTAGAAATTCAAACACTTTAATTCTACCTCGTAGCCAAAATACTACGACGTTCCGACATGTTTAGGTCATAGAACGACCTTCAAATAGCTTACTCCCTTAAATAATCAATTAAATTCATTTAATCCTCATAATTAAATAAAATTTTAATTATCCTAAAAATCCAATTTTTCTCGGGCGTTACAGTTAAGATGCAATCAAACACTTCTAAGATAGAATACTATTTATTATTTAAAAATACTACTTATTATAATATTTATTTTTATAATTTTTTAAAAAATTATTTTAATTTTAATTTTGAAAAATTAACAATGATTTTATAATTTAAACTTATATTGTATTGTATTTTGGAATGAGGGAGTATAACACAAGCAGTACTCAAGTCCAAATGGCTGGTATACAGTGAGAACATTAAAATGCCACTTTGTTGGGAATAAATTTGTTGATGTACTATAAAGTGTTAGTGAGGGTAATTGGAGAGTTATGACTCTGACTCTTGGTGAAAAGAAGATAAAGAGATTTTCTGTTGGAACAATATACTCCCTCCATTTTATATTATCCGTCACTAAAATAATTTACACACTTATTTAGGATAGTAATTATTTTATTTTTTTATTATATAAGTTGTTTTAGAAGATATTTTATTTTCTTTTTAAATATATTTAGGAGAACAAACTAATTATTTCTTATTTTGTCACTAAAAAAAGAGTAATTAATTATTACTCTTACATGGTAGTAATGAAATTTCAAACTACCATTAATTATTTAACATTATAATTAATGAAATTTCTTAATATTATGTCTTAAAAACAACTTATATAATGAAAAGGAGAGAATAATAGTTTAACTTTAAGAGAAAAATGACATTATTATCCTTTATTGAAAAAATAAAGAAAATAAAGAGTAATTGTTTGATTGCATTAATTAAATATTCTTAGAAAGAGAATATAAATATGGGTATTATAGGAAGAAAATTTAATTTTTTTTAAATACCATATGCAAACGATAATTATTTTGAAGCTGGAACGATAGTTATAATGAAATAGAGGGAGTAATTATTATGTTATGGGGAATGGAGTATTATTGGAACAAAATTCTCCGCATGAGTTGTGAAATTAAAGAGACATGACGACAACATTGTTTGCATGCATGCATGGTTCAGATTCCCAATATAAAATTAAAGAAGTGGTTAGTATAAAGTTTATTTTGAGGTATGTGTGTCAGTATTTTATTGGTCAATTGACCAACTTATAAAAAAAATAACTTCATGCTAATCGGATCCTAAAATTAAGTCCCACAATCCAAAATGATGAATTGGGGCTCAAGCAGGGCTTATCATATTCTCTTCTTATAAATATTTTATCAAGTCCCTCTGTTTTTATTTATTTGTCGTTTTAAAGTGATGCTTTAATGATTCATATTCATTTGGAATTTAAAATATTTAAAATTAATTTTAAAAGATTAAAATTAATCTAATATTTTTTGAAATTTTAAATTATATATATATATATATATATATATATATATATATATATATTATAAATTAGGTTTTATATTCCGAAATGTAAAGATTAAAATCTATTTTTAAGTCGATATACTTTACCCCGCAAACAAAGAGTTTCAAGATACGCCAAAAATAATGTCGTTTGTTTTATAATAATAATAATAATATTCTCATGATCAGTAGAAAGACCCAAGTAAAGTGATATGAAATTTCCATATAAAATGGTTGATATATGGGGGTGATTGTGAGAAAAAGTAAGCTGCAACAGTAGTACAAAACTTAAAATCTTGTTATTTTTCTTTTCTTTTTTATTTGTTTACTACATAATGTTGTTATTTTTCACTAATTTTTTAATATCGTATAAACATAAAAATAAATTATTAATATGTTTGTTGGGCCATGATATATTGGATCCGGGTTTGTATAATGAGCTGCCATCCACATGAGGTTTGAATCCAAGTGGGATTCTATTTTGATAGTTGGAATAATTTAAGGAATCAAATATTCTTAATTATATTCGGTTTTTAAATACAGGAGAAGATGTTGGAATTAGAACCAACTTCCTTATTTTTAGGAGATCTTATAAAATCCCATTAAGGATTTATACCTAATGAGAAACCTAATCAAATACGGGGAAAATGAAGGTTACCAATAGAACATTGTTGAATGGGATAAAAAGAAGGATGGATGAGGCGAAGGGTAGATGGCCAGAGGAGTTACTTAGTGTGCTCAGGGGTGGATGTAAGAGAGGGCAGGGGGGCACCTGACCCCACTGAATTTTCAGGGGATCAGGGGGTATATTACAAAAAAAAAGGGTTTAAAATGAAACTTTGTATATATTATGTATAAAGTCAGTAAGAGTACTCACGGTTCACTTGTTCAGCAAACCCTTTTTGCCTTTTTGGCTTTTTCCCCAAATCCAATCTAGCAATCCCCACTAAGGCACTAACTGCTAAGGTACTACTACCGCACTATCCATTTTTTCCCAATCCCCACTGGCCACTAACTGCCAAGTGTCAAGTGCTATCCAACCTTTTGGTCTTTTTCTATTTTTCTATTGAATCTATTCGGCAACTCAAAAGTGGCAACAGTCAACAGATGATTGATGAACAGAGCAAGCGATTAGCTGATTAGCCCGCCCCTGATCTCACAATAAGTAATATCGATCAGTCCGCCATCCGAAAGACCGAAAGTATATTTTAATTTTAGTTTTTTTAATTTTACAAATTTAATAATTACTTTAGGAATTTTTGTAATTGTTTATGGATTTTTCTTGTTTGTACTTTTATAAAATTAGGGCTTTTTACTTCTTAAAGCAACACTACAACAATGAAGAGAACTCCATCAAATAAAAGTTCTTCAAGTATGTGTTTCTAATCTATTTTTACATTCTTTAAATTTTGTAATGTTACTTGTTAGTGGTTTAATTGAGATCGTTTATTGTTGGTGCTAATTGTTAATTACACTTGACTATTCATATTATATATTGATTTATTTTGATGTTGAATTATTTTTTAAATATTTATTGATTGTCAGGCATGGACATACGTAACTGGGTTACAACAATTAAACGTACAAAATTTGAATCTATTCATGAAAATGTCCAAGTCGAATGGACTAGTGACGAACATGTCACTGCTGATATTCACCAAGAAACTCACCCACAAAGTGTTAACCTCCAAACCTAAGTACCAGAATCTTTTGCCCAAAATATCCACTTCCAAACCCATACATCGGTATCTCCTTCCCTTAATATTGAGGGGGATCCCGGTAAAAGACCACCAATAAGATCTTATCCTGCTAGTGAAAGAGAGAATTTTCGAAGAAATTATTTACTTAGGGGCCCGACTCAACCAATACCTCACAAATTTCCAGAAACACTAATTAGTGGAATTGCTCGTAAATTCAACAAGAATTGGTACAAAAAATATCAAAGTTGGTTGGAATATAGTTTGAGTGAAGATGATCTATTTTGTTTGTGTTGTTACCTATTTAAAATTGATCATGGTAACCAAGGTGGTGGCGATGCATTTGTTGGCGAGGGATTTAGAGATTGAAAGAAGATGGACAGATTAGAAATACATGTTGGAGATCATGGTAGTGTTCATCGTAAATGTGAACAGGCTTGTCGTGATTTATTGAATCAACCTCAACACATAGATATCAATCTTGCTAACATAACTGAGCAACAAAGGATCGATTACCGTCTTTGATTGCTCGCATCAGTTAAATGTGTTAGGTTTCTTTTAAAAGAAGGATTGCCTTTTCGTGGTCACAATGAGTCAGAGGGTTTAAGAAAACGAGGGCTATTTATTTCTCAGCTAGAGTTTCTTTCGAAAAACAATGATGAGGTGCGTAAAGTTGTCCTAAAAAATGCACCAGAGAATCATAAACTGACTGCACACTCAATTCAAAAAGATATTTGTAGAGCCGCTGCATTTTTGACTACACAAGCTATCATTAAAGAAATTGGGGATGGGTTTTTTTCTTTGTTGGTTGATGAGGCTCATGATACATCAATCAAAGAACAAATGTCAGTGGTTTTACGATATGTGGACAGGTATGGTTGTATAATTGAGCGATTTCTTGCCATTATTCATGTTCCTGAAACTTTTGCTTTGACACTAAAAGCTGCTATTGATCAACTTTTTTCTAAACATGGATTGAGCATATCACGTGTGTGTGGTCAAGGTTATGATGGAGCTAGCAATTTTCAGGGAAGTTTAAAGGTTTTAAGAGTTTAATATTATCTGAAAATCCATATGCTTTCTATATTCATTGTTTTGCATATAAGCTTCAGTTGACACTTGTTGCAGTTGCTAAGAAACATAAGTCATTATGTTCTTTCTTTGATTATCTTGGATTTTTAGCAAATGTTGTTGGGGCTTCTTACAAACGAAAAGAAATTTTCCGATTGAAGCAATTTCAAAAAGTAGCTGAAGGAGTTGCTAGTGGCGAAATCAAGAGTGGACGAGGTTTGAATCAAGAAACAACAATAAAACGACCTGGAGAAACGCGTTGGAGTTCACATTTTAAAACAATTTTGAGTGTTATTACCTTGTTTTCTCCAATAATGGATGTGCTTGAGTTTGTAGCAGATGATGTCGAATGGGAGAAAAGTACAGAAGCTAGTACACTTTTGAAATTCATGCATGATTTTGAGTTTGTGTTCTTGTTACACTTATTGAAAGGAGTCATGGGAATTGCAAATGACATATCACAAGCCTTACAGAGGAAAGATCAAGACATCGTAAACGCAATAGCTCTTGTCAATGTAACCAAGCAACGATTACAATGCATGAGAGAAAACCGGAATGATTTGTTAGCGAAAACTTGTGAATTTTGTGCATTGTATAACATAGTTGTCCCGAGGATGGAGGATATTTTTGTGTTTCCAGGTAGACCACGACGCAATATTGAAGAAATCACAAACCTTCATCGCTTTAGGGTTCAATTATTTTTCACTGTGATTGATAGTCAACTTGGGGAGTTGAATGACCGTTTTGATAACACAAATACAGAGTTACTTTCAAGTATAGCATGTCTTGACCTGCGTGACTCTTTCTCGGCATTTGACAATAAAAAATTAATTGAATTTGCGAAACTTTACCTTTCAGAATTTGATGATATGGAACTTTTGGCACTTGATGGTCAACTCCAAAATTATATTGTGGATATGAGAAACGATCCCAATTTTTCGAGTATAAAAGAAATTGGTGAATTGGCTCAAATGTTGGTTCAGAAAAAAAAGGATGATGTGTATCCCCAAGTCTATTTGTTGCTGAAATTGACTCTACTTTTGTCTGTTGCTACTGCAACTGTTGAAAGGATATTTTCAGCTATGAATATCGTGAAGAATGAACTTCGTAACCAAATGGGAGATGAATGGATGACTGACTGTTTAGTAACATACATTGAGCGTGATATTTTTATAACTATTAAAAATGAGGCTATCATGCAACAATTTTAAGCAATGAAACCTCGAAAAATATTATTATAAATAATATTTGAGGATTGTTTAATTTTGGAAGTTATTTTATGAAATTTTTATTCGTAAGAATTTTTTTTTCAAATTTGACCCCACTGAACTATCGGTCTGGATCCGCCCCTGAGTGTGATGTGGGCTTACCGAACCACTCCAAGGTCTACAACAGGGGATTCACCATTCAGCTTGGCCTACGACACTGATGCTCTTGTCCCAGTTGAAATTGGTTCTGTTTCTCTTCGGGTTAGTCGATTTCAAGAGCTATATAATGATGAGGGCCTTCGGGCCAATTTGGATTTATTGGAAGAGGTCAGGGAATCGACCTTGGTAAAGTTAGTAGCTTATTAGAAGAGGGTTGCTAGGCGTTATAACAAAGGAGTTAGGCCCAGGATATTTGAGGTTGGTGATCTTGTCCTTCGGGAGGTTGAAGCTTCTATGCCTCAGCACCAGGGAAAGTTGATGTCAAATTGGGAAGGTCATTATGAAATAGTTGGGGTACCGAAGCCAGGTACTTATCAGCTTCGGACAATGGATGGAACATATATATACCTGACATGTTGGGAGGCTTCGCAAGTATTATCAATAGGACAAATTGGATGAGCTGACTTTGTAATTCCTTCTCAGAATTTATCAATAAAATGGTTACTATGTTTTACGAATCCATTATTTTCTTGAAGCCTTCGTGCGAACGTTTGTTCAGCTTTTGAGCAAACATTTATTTTAATGGAGTTCGGTGGTACGTTCAGCCTTTGTGCGAACATTTGTTCAGCCTTTGGGCGAACATTTATTTTAATGAAGATCGGTGATGCGTTCAGCCTTCGTGCAAACGTTTGTTCAGCCTTTGGGCGAACATATGGAGTATAAGTTGGATGTTCAGCCTTCGGGTGATTATATTTTTATTCAGTCCTTTGGGCGAATATGTTTTCTGGTGTTTTTGAATGGTTAATACTTATCCATATTTAGTTAAGTATTCAGTTTTGTTGATTTACTTAATACAGATGGGTAGTCTTTTGGATGGATTTTTTGGTTATTTTACATGTTTGTTTATCTGTTGAATGGACTCTTTATCATTTGTGGTGTGAAGAATTGTGTAAAGTCCTTTGGGCAAGATGATATAAGTTTTATTCATAAAGCTAAGTACAAAATAGTATTTACAGAACAAGTTAAAATATTGAGTTGTGACGGGGGAGGGTCGTCTCGGTTTCGTCTTCATCTTTCGAAAAGTCTAGAAGGTCTGCGTTAAGTGCAACAACCTCCGAGCAGCCTCATATCCTTCAGAATACATCTGTATAATTTTGTTGGTGAGTTCTGAAGACTTTCTGTAATCGATTCTGATCTGATTTCGTAGCTCTTCAGTTAAAGGCGGACCGAGGGCTTTGTAGTCGGTGAATTCCTTTTCTAGATTGGCACGAGCTTGGAGGTGTATTTTCTCCTTTTTCATCAAGTCTAGAACGTGGCGAATGAGGGTTTGGTTGTTTTGTTTCAGAACTTCATTTTCCTTCGATACTTCGTCGCATTTGGTAACAACCGTCTTCCGTTGAGCTTTGATCGCAACTGCTTCCTATGTCAGTTAGGCAATATCTGATTTAAGCCCTTCACAGTAAAAAGAAGTGTTGTCGTGAAGATTCTTCTCTTTGGCTTGAGCAGCTTTCAGTTGTTCGTTTTCTGTTCAGGCGGCCTTTTCTTCAGCTTCGATGGCTTTGTATCGTTGAATAAGAAATCTGGATATAGTATAGACCTAAAGATATTGATGGTTAGGGTTAGATACAGTTATAACTGGAAAAGGTTTTGTTAAAAGGGGTTCAGAATAACTTACCCTTCCTTGATGCATGAATCCAGCGAAGATGAGTTCGGTTGTTGATATATCTTCAAATTGTGGTTCGTCGGCTGGGAGAATAAAGTGTTCAAAAAGATGCATGGGATATTCTTCGAAGGCGTCAGGTCATAGGGTTTCCGAAGGTTCGACTTCCTTTGTTTGGTCGAATTGTTTTGAGGCGTTGGGTTGTTCGTGAGTAGAAAGGGTATGCAGGGGTGAGGGTGAGGGAGAATTTTTGGTACGGGTCTTTTTGTTTGGTGGTTCAAAAATGGATTCGTCGGTTTCTTTGCGTTGTTGGTGAGGGTTTGTTGGGTAAAAAGGTATGGTTGTGGTCGTAGGGTGAGGGGTCGAGGTTTTAGTGGAAGGAACCTTTAGCTCTTCTGTAGACAGAAGCGTAATTTTGGTACGCTTTTTCTTGACCCGAAGTATTTTTGTTCTTTCTTCGGCATGCATGTCTAGAAGGCTTTCCGTAAGTGTGGGGATCTGAGTGGTTGTGTGTTTTGTAGCTTTTTTGATTGCCCTTTTTTTATTTGGGTGGTGGATGGTTCTTCGCTTGTGGTTTCGGCGGTAGTGGCTTCTGAAGTTGGGGGATCGGTAAGTTCTTCGATGGATTTGCCGAAAAGAAATTCTTCAAGGCCTTTTCTTTCAATAGTGATTGGTTTGATGAGGGATACTGCAATCAGAAAACATGTTAGGACAATTGTTGAGTTGGGAAGGAAAGGTTGTTAAGAATAAGGGTCGGTGACTTATGTTTGTGATCATAGAGTCAGGCTTATTTGGTCAAAAGCACGTAGCTCCATTCCTGCATCGGTAGCTTTTCGATCAATTTCGATATTTCTAGTACTCGGTCAGTGGTAGTATCGCTGAAGGAGATGTTCGGTTGTCTGTATAAAGCCTAGTCCGGGAGTTTGGGGGTTTCTGGTCCCTTAATGTAGAACCAGTCTTTGTGTCAGTTTTTGTTGCTTAAAAGGGTGTCCATTAAGGGACGTTTCTTAATCTTGGGGTTGGGTTTTGGAGGTTGTTTGCTTAGAACTTTGAATCCAGGCTCTCGGGAGTTGAACAGTTGGTATAAGGAAAAGAATAAATCAATAGAACACCTTTCTCAAGGAGTGTAAGGGGCATAGCGATCACCTTGGAGGGTAAGAAGGAAAGGGTGTATGGGTAGTTGAACACCTTTCTCAAGGAGTGTAAGGGGCATAGCGATCCAGCCATCGGGACGAAGGTACATTCGGTCCGAGGCAGAGGGGGCTTTCAATTGATGGGTGTTTGGAATATGGTAGTGTTGGCGAATGATGGGGAGGTCTGTGGTGGTAATGCAAGAAGGTGTGTTCACATGTGGGAATTTTGTCTCGTTCGGGTATTCTCGTAACATTTTTTGGAAAAATCAGTCACTGTTTTGGCCGATTTTGGGTTTTTGGAGGAAGTTTCGGTGGTGGTGACGATAGAATCGGTGGTTACGATGCCAGTGTTGGGGTTTGGATTGCTAGGGGACAAATTAGTGGTTGTTATGTGAGGAGCATGGATGCTTGAGAGGGGAATAGCGATGATGGGTTCGTCGATGGAGTAGGAAGTGTTTACTAGGGCTGAAGAGGAAGCCATTGATGGAGATTGAGAGGTTGATATCTGGAGCGAGGGTTTTGCTAAAGAAAAGAAAGAGGATACTGAAATTCAAATGAAGCAAAAATTTGTCTATTTTGGGATAAAGGTTTATTTTATTTGGGGGATAGAATTCGAAGTAGCATGTCTTTTTAGTTATTCTCGAGTACCGAGGGGCAGCTCATTAATGGATGTCATGATGGGGCACGTGAGTGGAATTAGGGAGTTGGTTTGTTGTATGCCATGTGGGTTTTAGAAGTTCTTGGGCTTAATTCAGTTAATTTTTAATTATTGGGCCATGGTTGAATTACTCTTCCATTAAATATTTTATTCCAATGAAAGAGTGGGGGGCAATGTTGGACCATGATATATTGGATCAGGTTTGTATAATGGGCTGCCGTCCGCATGAGGTTTGAATCCATTTAGGATTCTGTTTTGGTAGTTGGAGTAATTTAAGGAATCAAAGATTCCTAATTACATTCAGTTTCTAAATACTGGAAGAGGTGTTGGGATTAGAACTAACTTCCTTATTTTTAGGAGATCTTATACAATCCCATTAAGGATTTATACCTAATGAGGAACCGTAATCCAATACGAGGAAGGACTCAGAGAAAGTGGTGAGATCACTATAAATACAAGGCTTTACACTGATTCTAAGGTACACACTACACATTATTATTTTTCAGCACTAGAGTTTTTTACCTCTATTGTTAAACCTTGTTCAGTTTATATTTTTTCTCACATCGAAGCTATCCCCCGGAGGCAAAAGCCGTCAAGTTTTTGGCGTGCTTACCGTTTCTGAGCAGAATTGGACGCGTTTTTAGTGATTGAGGTGTGTGGACGAATCTTGGCGTTAACAATTTTTATAAGATCTCTTTCACATGAGTAAATGCTTATTTGATTGAGTGGTAAAATGTTTTTAAATTTAAAAAAATTGAAAAAGTATTAAATCATAAAATTGAAAAATTGCTTTCGAATAAATAATCATCAACATCATTCAAAATTATGTGGTTTAGACTCTCAGTTTTTCTTCAATAATTTAAGAAAAAATTTGTATATTATGTTTTGATTAGAAGTGTTTAAAAAGAGAAGTCTTAATATTGGGTTATCATATTTTGTCAATATATTGCCTTACTTAATTATACCATATACTTCCACTCGTTTTAGAGAATATAAATTTTTCTTATTTATGTAGTGTTTGTATACTTCTCTTGAAAATCAAAAGAAAACCTTAAAAATATTGTTTGAGTTTGTACAACGAATCGGGGTTGTTTGGGAATTGACTTAGATTGATTACATTTGACTTGAACTCGACTCGAGTTCGTTTAACAAATTAATTTTGAACAAGTTCTCTTATTTGTCTAGTTAAATAAGTCAAGCTTGAACAATGTGATACCAGACTTGAGCTCAACTAGAGTAAGAAGCTGTTTGATTATCTCTGAATAGCTCTTAATGGATTTGCCTCTGATTCGGTCAGAGGCAAATCTTGTTTGGCAAAAATTTTTTTGCCTCTTAATGACTCTTAATTGGTTAGACACAGAAATAATTCTATTCCATCCAGAGGTATGTCTGAGCGAGAAAATATTTTTTTGGGACAAAAATAACCTCTTCAATATTACAAATTTCGTCAATTATCCCCAATACAAATTTAACCAATGATATGCTTCGTTACTGCTCTTCTTCTTTCGCAAGTAATCTTCTTTCTATTCTTCATCTATTTATTTGCCTCTTAAGGTTTTTCAGATTTTAATTTCTTTGTTAAGAAGTATTGTTTGGTGGTTTTCTTCCGAAATTATATAAGAAAAAGAAAAACTGATGTTATCATGTTATAATTATGATGCCCCCAAATTCAGGTTCCTTCGAACCTTGAATCCGATCCACCACGATACTACTATCGTTCAACTATTTATTTCTTTTATTCATAACTGAATGAATATAACTTAGCCTATTACAATTTAGAATATAAATTCTTTCCATTTCCAGAATCTATGTACTAACCCCAAACTTTTATAAGTTTCAAATCTTAGTCATTTACCATTCTTGGCTTACATCATATTTGATGTTATAAAAATATGTGGAATAATTTAAACTTTTTTAATCTCCTTTGAAAATAAATTTTTTATTGATATCTTAACTTGAATCAATTACATATCCTTGAATCAAATTATGTTATGATTCATTCTATTCGAATTACTGCATAAACCTTTAAATCTCTATTCGAATTCCTCTATGTATCACATAGTACAATTTTATAACTCAACGTGTATTACACATCGTAAACTACTATCATGTACATCTCCTAGAACCTAAACATGGTTCAAGAGTATATATTTAAATTAATGAATCAATCTCCTTTGATATTGAACTCTATCAATCAAGTAGCACGTAATCTTTACCGTGAGTCCTTAACCTGCAAAAGTGGTTATTTACAAGGGTGAGCTAGACAACCCAGTAATTCTAACAGTTTTCATGCAGCACATAGCATATAATAACATAATTAGTTCATGCATTCATAATCATTAATATTTACTACGCATGTTATTTCTCATATAACAGGCATATAAGTTTACTTCACAAGCATATCATCAAAGATCAACTTTCACATTTCATACATATCTCATATGCATTTCATATATATACATCAACATTCTCATAGCATAATATAGCTCAACTAACAGCTATAGAATTCATATATCAAATAGGAACTGAAAGACTTGCCTGATTCGTAGTTTATCAACTATGACTTAACTGCTTATAGTTATCTGCACTTCGTGTATTCCTACACAGTTATGTAATCATGGATTCACATTCATTAGTCATATATTTCATACATTCTTAATGTAATAATAATGTTACATTGTTCTTTATCTTGGTTTTTAAGACCTTCCCTTTGCTTTCTTAGTAAACTCTTAGAATAGCTATGTATATATAGTACACCATAGCTACATATGCTTTATATCAACATTCATAAATCTTTATCATACACTTGACTCGCTATGTGTTCAACACATATTTAAAGTTTATAGATATGCGATCTATATCGTTCTTACATTTTTCAAACTTTAATAAAATTTAACAACTCTGTGTTTTATATATCCATTACATGCTCTTATGCTTAAACATCATCTATATCAAGTATTATAGCTTTAGACATTCATTACACATATGCATAAAGGTTCAGATTAAAGTTAAAATAGTCAGGCATCACTGCCCTGTGGCGCAGCTGCGCCCTGGTTAGGTTTAGGGACGGCGCAGCTGCGCTGTCCTCTAACCTGACCAGAGTTGAGCTTCTGCTCTCTTGGTCTCAACTAAATCCTTTGCATACTAAGACATTAACAATTATTAGGCACCCATGTTAGATGACTTTACATACTCTCATGACTACTTCAAGATTAACTTCTCATATTAGGGACTTAATTTAGGATTCCCACGGAATTAGGGTCAAATAGGGTCATGTAATCACAATGCCTACTAAATTGGTCTTATGTACACATAAAGAGATCACATAAGCTGTACTATGTATGCTCATAGGTGTTCACATCTTTTATTCATAGCTAGCATTGTTTATCACTTGAAATTTTACTTTCAAAACATGCTTTAATGACTTCTATTGTTAAACTAGATAAGTGTACTTATAGGTCATGTTTAAAGACATAAATAGTACTAGCATGCCATACTACAAGTTCAGAGGATAGACAACACAATGCTCATGACTATTGGTTTCAAAATGTCTAAGTTTTCTTTTCTCCAAATACATGTTATGCTGACCTAACCATGCAAGGCATTCTATTATGAGTAAGGTAAATCTTATATGTCATGTCTAATACCATTCATTTTCATGTTATATCACTTAGAATAACATATTCCATTGTCGGGAGCACTATACTTGCGTATGTGCTCGTTCGACGCCCTTCGATTGCCTCCGAATACGTAATAGTCACAAAGATGACTATTTTTACCCTTCCTAACGACCTCAAATTGAAAAATGTAAAGAATAAAAGTTGTAGGTATATTCATTCTCGTTTCGAATCATCTTGAATCGTCTCAATCGGAGTTCGTATGAAAAAATTATGGTCGTTTTACCAAAATAGGTCAAAGCAGTCACACATAACAGACATTGGGCTCGGCCGCGCCCAATTCCTTCACCAACCCAGCGCGCCCGCACCATAAGGCCGCGCCCAGCTGCACCCCCGCGCCCCTGGGCAGCGCGGCCGCGCTTAGCCTTGCTCAGATTACATTTTTTGACATAACTTTCTCATTTTAAGTCCGAATCAGTTGGTTTTCGATTCTATGGACTCGTTAAACTCTTAGTTACTCATCTACAGAATAATTATAACACTTCAAACATATTAATAAATCATTTTAAGGGTTCCAATTCAATATTCATGCTATATTTTCATGTTTTAAACACATTTAGCGAGTTCATTCACTACGAATTCGTTTCTCAACCAAATTGGTTCGTTTAACTTTCGTTGTTTTCATTTTTAACTGTATTAACAACATCTAGCAACAATTCATGGATTATAACAACCCTTAGTCATTAAATTTGTGACTCAAAAGTGACTTTTTCTTGACATTCCTAAGGAATTCAAGACTTAGGAATCAAGAACTTATACTCTCTTTAATTTGGCATGATTAGGCCAATTACACTGACTTCATAACATACATATATCTCAGACAACATGATGACATCAATTCACAATTCAATTAATCAAGAAATTCATGAACTCTTTCAAAATTCAACATTATACCCTCTTACATTATAATCACACAATCATCATGTGTTCACCATTCTATACTTGATTTATGTTTTCAGAAACATTGAGTAGTTAGAATTAAGTACCTTTGATGATTTTTTTCAATTAACATAGTGTTCCTCCCTCTTACTGCAATAATCAATGCAAGAGCTTTTCTTGAAATTCTTCTTCACTCTCAACTCACTGACTCTCTCTATTCATCCATTTCACTCCATATGTTGTGCTAACAGAAAACTAGTAATTGGAAATTGAAAGGCAAGCTCTCTATATATAGCCAAACCATTACCCAATTTTGGTCTTTGCCCTAGAAATTAAACTAGTGGAAGGAAGAAGAATCCATTACACAAAAAGGAGTTGGTGGAAAGTGGCTAACCACTCCCTCCCCACCATTCTCGTAGCCATCATCACTATCTTCTAGCTTTTGATTTCACTGAGTTTTGAGCATGCAGAAATAGACTAGGCCAATGGCTTAGTCACGTGAGTAAGGAGAAATGAATGTGAAATTGGGACAAGGCTTATAACACAGCAACTGAAGCTTAGTCTAGTTCTTTTAATTCCCAAAATGAAATTTTAATGTGTTAATGCTACTACACCAAGTAAAATTAGGGATTATTTATGTACTCATATCATATACTCCATGTACATTAGTCCACATAATATTTTAATTGGATTATAATTCATCGATTCCTTTTCTCCCACACAATTATCCCAACACAATTTTCTTTAACTACCGTATAAAGTATTAACTTAATACATCAATCTCTAACCAATAATTACTTATAACTATATTGGTTCTTTTCTTTTATTAATCATTTATCTTTCAAATATCAACCTTTTTATATATTACAATATTATATAATATATTAAAAATATCAAATATTAATTAACATATTTCTTCCATCCTCTTATATTAAATACATATAATAATTCACCGTCTTATGTAAGTGAATTAATCCTTTCTATTCAATTTAATATCACACCACTGCCACATAAGGCTTTAATACTTAAATTATATTATTCCATAATAAAAATTTTCACTTAATTTAAGTTATCTAATATTTATTCTTATTTAGTTAATTTTCATAACTAACTCTCATTCAATTCATGCTTTGCTATCTCAATTCATTCATGGACACTATAAATATCAAATATGACCCATATGATAACATATTTGCCACTACTATACAATTCATATAGTTCAAATTACACAACTCATCAAATTACACAAACTCATCATGAACTATCTACAGACCGGCGCGGCCGCGCTGGTCTCAGGCTTGAGAGTGGCGCGGTCGCGCCACCTTAAGTTAGGACGCAGACATGTTATGCTTCAACAGAAACAGAACTTAACTCGCAAATTTTTTAGCATGCTCCATACATGCTATCTCATCATACTAACCAAAATAAATCTCCAATGACTTCATTCTTCAATAATTTAGAGATTAAACTTCAAGTTCAACTCTTCTTTCTTTAATCTATACATTTGACCATATCCCAATATTAGTCAATAAATCTCTAACTAATATTTATCTAAAGATATATCAATTTTCTTCTTTCGTCAACAATGTACAAATATATAAGTCTAAACCTAGCACACATCGAGTCTTTAATGGTATTCAATATAATACACTGAGTGGTTCCCCACAAACAACCAACAAATTAGTTTCCGTCTCGTTTACACTGTTTTCACGGTGAGTTAGATCGGTTACTAATTCATATATACCTCCGCTCTCTGAAGGAATCGTTTAGCTCAACTTCTATACATCCACCATTAAAGGGTACGGTTGCACTACCTTAGACTTGATACTTACTCGTACAAATACTCAAGAAATTGATGATTATCAAAGATATTTAATGTCACCAACTTACTATGATAAAATAATTTCACATAAATTATTTAATATCAATAGATAAATCTTATTCATCTTTTTACTAATTCATCTCTATAATTTATAACAAATATATAATAATGATATATATTTATTAAACACAACATCACTTATTACATAGCTCATATTATCCTATGTAACACAATACCATATATCTCGTAACACACACACACACACACACACACACACACACACACACACATATATATATATATATATATATATATATTCTTGTTCGAACCCATCTCATGCTTTAAGAATTTTATCTACTAAATTCTTATTTTAATATTTTCTAAAAATTCGGGTTCTTACAATAATTGGTTGGATCTCTGTTTTATTTTGATTTTGATTTTGATTTTAAACTTGGTGGTTAAATGTGTGAAATTAGTAGATCAATGAGCTTTTAGTTAATTGGGGAATTTACTATTATAGGGTAACAATTAATACACTGTTGATTTTCATGAACAGATTGAATGGCTGTTTGAATTTGTGGGTAGCTTTCTGATATTTGATGTGCTGCATGTCTCTTTTTAGAAATGGTATTTTGTTGGATTTAGGTTGGTTTAGATTTCTTTTTAATCCATTAAAGGGGAAAAGTCTGCTTGCAATTTTTCAAAGAAAAGACCACTTTGATTTGTTAGGTTCTTGTTCATGTTAGAATGTATTTTTTGGTGATATATATGTTTTGCATAGATAATAACAAATGGATGATTATACCTCAAAGTTGCAGGGAATTAATGATAGATATTTCCTTGTTTTACTCTACTTTTATCTTGTATTGCTTCTTCTTCTTCTTTTTAATTTTTTAAAATTTTAAATTTATTATCAAGTACATTGAAAATGTGGACACAACATTAGACCAGATTGTTAGTTCTATTTTGAATAATTTATATCATAGAAAGAATTAGAACATAATTTATAATTATTCATTGGTTGTATGAAATCTAGAACTGTATTGTTATATGATGTTGGGGAGCCTCGGCCTTCAAGGAATCCAATAAAAGGTCCTAATACACCTTTACCTTTGCCAAAACCTTTAACTTTGCCAAACCCTTGACCTAAAAAGCTTAACTTCACAGTTGAAAATTGATTTGGACAACTCAAACTGCTAGTGTTATGATATTGGGTGTTTAATAAATCTTAAAATAACCATGCTATAAACTGCTAGTGTAATGATATTGGACCCACAATCATGTTCTTTTTTCTTTCTTATTTTTTCCTTTGTTCAAACTATTTAAATGTTTGTTCTTTATTGTTTACACCTTTTATAATCTATGTACTTTAGGTATGAAATAAAACTGTGAAACTCAAAAACAAATAAGGACTAGAGTGAGTTGGAGGAATGAATCACTAGTGAAAACTTTTTTAGAAACATGTATTCGTGATGTTGTGGAAAATGGTAGAGAAGGTGTAAGCCTCAAACCACAATCATGGAGAAAGGCAGGAGAAATACTAAAATGAAGAAAGGTATGATCGAGATAACATGCATGTTTGACGATAAAGCGGAGCAAAATGAAGGAAACGAAGAAAAGGGACAAGATGAATCACAATGGGGTGATCAATGCATATAATTTATAGTTAATCTACGTGAACAAATTGCACTTTAACAATTAACAACTGTTTGAATTTAATTTAATTTGTATAATTGAATTATTATGCTATGTTAATGTTTTCATTGGACATGATACATTTTATTTTATCATATTGTGATCAAAATATTATAAATATATATTTAAAATACTATTCAGACCTTTCTGATTATCAAACAGGTTTTACTTAAAATGTTTAGAAGGTTAAAATGGTAAAATACTGTTATTCAGACATTTTGAAAAAATTAGTCATCAAACAATATTTTTTCATTCAGAAACAATTCTGCACAGATGTTCTAAATTATTCAAATGTCTAAACTATTCAGATCATAACATTTAATTTTATCAAACACCACCTTAGTCCAACTTGTTTAGTACTTAATCAATTATATTTTATAATTTTTAAATTTTAAATGAATTGGACTTAAACTTGACTAGACTTGACTTGTTTAAGGTCGACTCGAGTCAGAACTTAATTGATTTACTAAACAAGTCGAGTTTGTAAATTAAATTTTAAACTTATTTGAAACCCAAGTCAATTCTACTCTAATTTTTAAACAACTTCGAATTAAACTATTCAAAATTCAGTTCGTATTGACTTGACTCGTTTAAAAATTCTTTTAAGCTGATTTTGGAAGGTAAATATACATTTTCAATAAAACTTGATATTCTATAATAGGGATTCGATTATAAAGGGGCAAAGGGTCAAAAATGCCCCTGACTTTTATTCCGATGACCCACTTGGACCCTATACTTTTTTTTCTTCTTCAAAAGTACTCTTAACGTTACTGTGAAACCCCAGATTTTATGAATAAATATTTAATTTTTTCAAAATAATTTTTTAAATATTATGGTGTGAATTTGAGATAATGTTATAGTTGTGGGTAGTATTTATAAATTTTACAAAGTATGCAAGTTGTTGTATTATATTCGATTGGTCGGGGAATATTATTTTTGTCGAAAAATATTCGTACGACGGCACAATTATTGGTGGACCCCACAATAAAATTATTGTCAGATTGAGAAAACGACAAAAATATTTTATGAAAATAACGGCGGAAGTTTTACCGTTAATACTGTTGAACTACTCGGTAGTAAAAGTACAGTAATACGTGTGGTTGCATAGTAGCATACGGTATTGTTTATTGAGGCTTACGTGATAAGTCACTTAGTTTTATTTTATTAGTATTATTAACATAATAAAACAGAATTTTTTTTTATATAAACCAGAATACTTTTATAAAGTTATTCGTTTTATTAGGCTAATAGTAAAATCTTTTTATATAAAACAGAATACTTTTATAAAGTTATATGTTTTATTAGACAATAATTAGAATATATTATATTTTATTATGCATAGTATTTGCATAGTGTCTGCATAGTGTTTGCATAGTAAAATCTTTTATAAAGTTATTCGTTTTATTATATTATAAATAGAATATATTATATTTTATTTAAAAGATTTTGCTTTAAATATGGATCATCAGATTAAAGTAAATCAATCTAGACCGTTCATGAGTTAGTTACTATGCAGTCCATTTTTCTATAAATAAAAGCTCATTCTTTCATTATTTCTTACGAATTCACTGAAATTCTAGAGAGATAAAATTATAGAGAGAGAATAAAAGTGTTCTGCTACTTCACTACTCCTATATCCAGTACTTTTCTTTTCAAGGTAAGGGATATTATTTGTTGTACCCGTAAGAGATATTATTTATTGTACTCGTAAAGGGTATTCTTTCTTTCTTATTCATGAAGAGAACTTCTGTTATTCCATTCTTTATTATTCTGTTGGAATAACCTGTATACGCGGGCTACCCTATACTCGATGAAATTCTTCTGTTTTTTCATTCTTTATTATTCTGTTGGAATATCCTGTCTGTGCGTTTACGCCGGACCTGGTTCTATTATTTATTATTCTGTCGGAATATCCTGTCTGTGCATTTACGCCGGACCTGGTTCCATTCTTTATTATTCTGTTGGAATATCCTGTCTGTGCGTTTTACGCCAGACCTGGTTCCGTTATTTATTATTCTGTTGGAATAACCTGTCTGTGCGGTCTATCGCATGCATGATGATTTCTTTTGTTATTCCATTCTTTATTGCACTCAGTTGGTTAAAACTTTGACTTCTATACTCCATGAAATTAGTGGAATATCCTTGATATTTGCGCTTCATCTAGTATCTTTTCATGGAAATATTCTTCTGAGCATTCTTGAATTTTACTCTACAAAGCAGTATCATGTTGACAATTTGGACGTTATCAGTTCCTAGATAAATGAATTCTTATATCATTGTCATCATCCTCATGCGTATATTATGTTGAAAGTCATCTGTGGCATGTAGTGCATAGATGGACTTGGTATGATTATGACCAGGGATTATTCGGTATAATCATAACCATAATGTTATAAATGATGTAGAAAAAGTCCTCATTGGCCGGTAGTGCATTGATGGACAGTTTTTGGTATGATTATGGCTATGAATTCTCTTTGGCCGTAGTGAAAAGATGAATTATTTTATGGCATGATCAGGACCGTTGATGAAAGCATGATTTTCTTTAGCCGTAGTGCATGGATAATTCGTGGTTGTGATACTAAAGAATATCTTTGGCCGTAGTGCAGGGGTGATTCGATGATGTGGATTATTTTTTAAGCTGAGTCTCAGCGATAAAAGTCATGAAAAACCTTTTAAATCATAAAAGATAGTAGATTTTATTCTCTACTTGACTCTTTTAATGGATTGCTTGATCTGCTGCAGTTAAACTTAATGTCTATTGTATTTTATCAGTTTAACATTGTTGAAGACTAATGATAATTTATTTTGCATTATCTTAGTCATAATATTTTTTACCGGACTAGTTGAGCTCACCCTTTCTTTCACTGTTCTCTTCAGAAAATGAGAATATAGTTGGGACGAGTCGGGAAACGGAGTGATGAACCAGATGATAGCATTAGTAGTCCTCACTATTCTATGTAATAGTGTGATAAAAATTGTAATGAGGACTCCTTTTGAGTTTGTATACTCTCTAGTAGACAATATTTGTATTCAAAGTCACAGTTTATGTTTTGTCGTATTGTACACGACAGTTGTATTATTAAGTTGTATTTGAATTCTGTACCATGTATCTGGCGACTTAAGATGGGTGATGTATACCTAATTTTGGGGACGTCACAGTTGGTATCAAAGCTTAGGGATATGATCCCTGGCTAGGATGTGAGAATAGAACTAGGAGGGGAGAGACGGGTAATTCCTTCGCTAGTATAACTTACCTAAGTTTATTTGGTATTTAATTGGTCGGTCAGAGTATAGGGATAATATGTGATAGGTTAATTAACACTTATTTTGTGGCAGTATTTGAAAATGACATCCGAGAATGTTGAGAATAGCAATGGAGCACATGATACCGTGGAGACACCTCTAATCTCTAACCAAGATAATGTGATTAGAGATATCCATGTGGTGATTGAGGAATTAAAAGTTGCACTCAAGCTAGTCGCAAAGGTAGCAACTAAGAGTGAGGAAGAAGAGGAACCTGAGGAGGATTTATTAGAAGAGCTTATTGATCAAAATGTAGAATTGCAAAATCGTATTCATGAGTTAGAAGAGCGGGCTGAAGAACGGAAGGCGGTCGTGGAGCAAAAGAATGTAACAATTCAAAATTGTATTACCCGATGTGCGATAGATGAACAGGAGTGCTCTTTGGCAGAGTATACGATATTAAAGCTGGAATCTGAGAATTCAAATGTCAAGGAGCAGCTGAAAGAAGAAACAACTGAATGAGTGAGAATGAAAGATGCATGGGTAAAAGTCACACGACGCGTTGATATTGTGGAAAGAGAAGTCCGATCCAAGAAAGCTAAAATAGATGATATGTATTTCTCTTTTTCGACAGCAATTGGGAGAACCCAGCATCGAGTTTTGAATTACCCTATACATTGCGGTCAACCCCAATTCGATATGGATCGAAGGCTAATGATTCAGATCATGGAGCAGGAGTACGACGAAGCAGTTGAGGGTGGAATATGCCCTATAGCGGAAGTCAATTCCAGTGGTAATGACGACACCAAAGACTGACCCGAACAAGTCAAATTCGGTAGTTTAAGGGAGAGCGTTTTTCGTGACGAGGAATCGAACGAAGTTATCACGGGTTAGTTAATTATAAATTCTTGCGAAGTCTATGCCTTATTTGATACCGGTTCTACCTATTCTTTTATCTCTCTTGCTTGCGCTCAACGTTTAAATTTAACTCCAGAGAAGTTAGACTTTGACTTATTGGTTAAAACTTCGTTACCTCCACTATTTATAAATCTTGTTCAAATCAACACTTTCACGTTATCTGTCGATCTTATCTCTTTAAAAATACTTGCCTTTGATGTGATTTTTGGAAACGATTGGTTAATTACTCATCATGCTTTTCGTAAGGTTGTTAGCTTTCATACTCCTAACCAACTTGTTATGTGAATTCAAAGTAACCAAACCACTAAAGTCAATCATTGTCATATCAAGCCATAAGTAAAGAGCCCCGATTCTTTCGTTGTTGACTTTCTTGTGTGGGATGCACCGAAGTCAGACTTTCTGTAGGAGACGTTGTTGAATGACGATGGCAAGTTGATAGGTATCAATGTGACGTGTTATTCAAGTCTTGGATGAGAGCCACAGTTTTGAATGATATTTCTATTGTTAATAAATTTCCTGACGTATTCTTGAAGACTTCTTGGCCTACCCTAGAGCGTGAAATCGAATTTTGTATTGACCCCAGTACAAAATCCATTTCTTAAACCCTCAAATATTTATTTACTTAAAACGAATGTAACATGCGCCAAAGACGTTGGCTCGAGCTGTTAAAGATTATGATCGTACCATTCAATATCATCGTGGAAGTACGAACGTGGTAGCTGTCGCGTTGAGTAGAAGATCGTATGCGGTTACAAGTGCGAATATACGAACCCACGTGAAGATAACGAATATACGAGTAGAATCGACTTTAATTGATAAAGTTAAAGCCGCTTAAGCTACATACTGAGAGTTGATGAATGTGAAGAAGAAGGTTCAAGAGGGCGTTATTCTAGAAGCAAGAATCGACGAAGAGAGGAAATCTCAACCCTCGATTTAATTGGCCCATTTGAAATCCTTGATCGAGTAGGAACTGTGGCCTATAGACTCGTTTTACCGCTAAGTATGTCGCGTGTTCATATCGTTTTTTCACGTATCGATGTTACGTAAATATGTGGACGACCTGAACCACATTATTGAATTAAAACTAAACGAGATTGTAGAAGATTTAACGTATGAGAAGATACATGTTAATATCTTGGATAAGAATGATCATATTCGACGCTCAAAGGTTATACCTCAAGAGTTAGAATTTGAAGTGAAGTCAAGGTTTCCTCATCTGTTCGGCATACCAGGTACGTACGTAAATTTCGAGGGCGAAATTTCATAAGGAGAGGAGATTGTGAAACCCCAGATTTTATGAATAAAGATTTAATTTTTTCGAAATAATTTTTTAAATATTATGGTGTGAATTTGAGATAATGTTATAGTTGTGGGTAGTATTTATAAATTTTGTAAAGTATGCAAGTTGCTGTATTATATTCGATTGGTCGGGGAATATTATTTTTATCGGAGAATATTCGTACGACGACACAATTATTGGTGGACCCCACAACGGAATTATTGTCGGATTGAGAAAACGACAAAAATATTTTATAAAAATAACGGCGAAAGTTTTACCGTTAATACTGTTGAACTACTCGGTAGTAAAGTACAGTAATACGTGTGGTTGCATAGTAGCATACGGTATTGATTATTGAGGCTTACGTGATAAGTCGCTCAATTTTTTTTATTAGTATTATTAACGTAATAAAACAGAATTTTTTTTATATAAAACAGAATACTTTTATAAAGTAATTCGTTTTATTAGGCTAATAGTAAAATCTTTTTATATAAAATAGAATACTTTTATAAAGTTATCTGTTTTATTAGACAATAATTAGAATATATTATATTTTATTATACATAGTATCTGTATAGTGTCTGCATAGTATTTGCATAGTAAAATCTTTTATAAAGTTATTCGTTTTATTAGATTATAAATAAAATATATTATATTTTATTTAAAAAATTTACTTTAAATATGGACCGTCAGATTAAAGTAAATCAATCTAAACCGTTCATGAGTTAGTTACTATGCAGTCTATTTTTCTATAAATAGAAGCTCATTCCTTCATTATTTCTTACGAATTCACTGAAATTCTAGAGAGAGAGAAAATTATAGAGAGAGAAGAAAAGTGTTTTGCTACTTTACTACTCCTATATCCAGTACTCTTCCTTTCAAGGTAATGAATATTATTTGTTATACCCGTAAGAGATATTATTTATTGTACTCGTAAAGGGTATTCTTTCTTTCTTATTCATGAAGAGAACTTCTATTATTCCATTCTTTATTATTCTGTTGGAATAACCTGTATACGCGGGCTACCCTATACTTAGTAAAATTCTTCTGTTATTTTATTCTTTATTATTCTGTTGGAATATCATGTCTGTGCGTTTACGCCGGACCTGGTTCCATTATTTATTATTCTGTCGGAATATTCTATCTGTACGTTTACGCCGAACCTGGTTCCATTCTTTATTATTCTGTCGGAATATCATGTCTGTGCGTTTTACGCCGGACCTGGTTCCATTCTTTATTATTCTGTTGGAATATCCTGTCTGTCGTTTTACGCCGGACCTGGTTCCGTTATTTATTATTCTGTTAGAATAACCTGTCTGTGCGGTCTATCGCATGCATGGTGATTTCTTTTGTTATTACATTCTTTATTACACTCAGTTGGTTAAAACTTTGACTTCTATACTCCATGAAATTAGTGGAATATCCTTGATATTTGCGCTTTATCTAGTATCTTTTCATGGAAATATTCTTCTGAGCATTCTTGAATTTTACTCTACAAAGCAGTATCATGTTGACAATTTGGACGTTATCAGTTCCTAGATAAATTAATTCTTGAACTTGTTTTATTGAATTCTTATATCATTGTCATCATCCTCATGCTTATATTATGTTGAAAGTCATCTGTGACCTGTAGTGCATAGATGAACTTGGTATGATTATGACCAGGGATTATTCGGTATAATCATAACCATAATATTACAAATGATGTGAAAAAAATCCTCATTGGCCCGTAGTGCATTGATGGATAACTTTTGGTATGATTATGGCTATGGATTCTCTTGGCCGTAGTGAAAAGATGAATTATTTTATGGCATGATAAGGACCGTTGATGAAAATATGATTATCTTTAGCCGTAGTGCATGGATAATTCGTGGTCGTGATACTAAAGAATATCTTTGGCCGTAGTGCAGGGGTTATTCGATGATGTGGATTATTTATTAAGCTGAGTCTCAGCGATAAAAGTCATGAAAAACCTTTTAAATCATAAAAGATAGTAGATATTATTCTCTACTTGACTCTTTTAATGGATTGCTTGATCCGCTGCAGTTAAACTTGATGTCTATTGTATTTTATCAGTTTAACATTGTTGAAGACTAATGATAATTTATTTTGCATTATCTTAGTCATAATATTTCTTACTGGGCTAGTTGAGCTCACCCTTTATTTCACTGATCTCTTCAGAAAATGAGAATATAGTTGGGACGAGTCGAAAAACGGAGTGATGGACCAGATGATAGCATTAGTAGTCCTCACTATTCTATGTAATAGTGTGATAATAATTATAATGAGGACTCCTTTTGAGTTTGTATACTCTCTAGTAGACAATATTTGTATTCAAAGTCACAGTTTATGTTTTGTCGTATTGTACACGACAGTTGTATTATTAAGTTGTATTTGAATTCTGTACCATGTATCTGGCGACTCAAGATGGGTGATGTATACCTAATTTTGAGGGCGTCACAATTATATTTTTTGGGTCGTCCGTTCTCCTACAGTTAACAGAAGACAAACGGTGTTAAAATGTGATGACGTGGCATACTTAAATATAAAACATATTCTAAATAAAACAATATATATCATTTAATCAAAATAAAAAATACTAAAATTCAAAATAAAAAAAGCATAATATATTTACATCATTTAATCAAAATACTAAAATTCAAATTATTTTGTTAACTAATCAAAATAATTAATTAAATAAAATAAGTTGTATAACATATTTACATCATTTTATCAAAATATTAAAATTCAAAACATAACATATTTACATCAAATACTAATTAAAAAAAATTCTAAAATACTAATTAAAAAAATACTAAAATACTAAAAAAATCAAATTAATAAAATACTAAAAGTTAAATTATTTTGTTAATTAATCAAAACAATAAAAATTTAAATTACATCATTAAAATACTAAAATCATAATACTAAATACTAATTGATATAAAATTTTTAAATTACTGATATCATAATACTAAATAATATTTTTAAATTACTAAAATATTAAAAATTGATATGATTTTAAAAATTGATAATACTCCAGTTTAAAAATTGATAGTACTAAAATATTTTTAAATTGATATGATTTAAAAAATTAATATTAAAAATTACTAAAATAATCATAATACTCTAGTTTTAAATTTTAAAAATATTAAAAATTGATATGATTTTAAAATTTGATAATACTCCAGTTTAAAAATTGATAATACTAAAATATTTTTAAATTGATATGATTTTAAAAATTAATATTAAAAATTACTAAAATAATCATAATACTCCGGTTTTGAATTTTAAAAATATTATTTAGTATTATGATATTAGTAATTTAAAATTTTTATATCAATTAGTATTTAGTATTATGATTTTAGTATTTTAATGATTAATTTGAATTTTTTAGTATTTTAGTATTTTTTTAATTAGTATTTAGTATTTTTTTAATTAGTATTTGATGTAAATATGTTATGTTTTGAATTTTAGTATTTTGATTAAATGATGTAAATATGTTATACAACTTATTTTATTTAATTAGTTGTTTTGATTAGTTAATAAAATAATTTGAATTTTATTATTTTGATTAAATGATGTAAATATGTTATGTTTTTTTATTTTGAATTTTAGTATTTTTTGTTTTGATTAAATGATATATATTGTTTTATTTAGAATATGTTTTATATTTAAACCTGCCACGTATTCACATTTTAATTCCGTTTGTCTTCTGTTAACGGCAGGGGCACGAACGACCCAAAAAATGTAACGTTAAGGGTACTTTTAATAAAAAAAAAAGTATATGGTGTAAGTAGGATATTGAGGTAAAAGTTAAGGGCATTTTTGACCATTTGCCCGATTATAAAGTTAACTTCTTAATAAGTACTGACATACAGAGAGATCACCTCTTGTCTTGATTTCGATATTGTATTGAACAAAACTAGCCACTCCGCTATAATAGTAAATAGTTTCCACGTCTAAGGCTGTAAAATGAGCAAACAGTTCGGGTTCGATTCGTACTCGCTCGATTAAAAATTTGATTCGAGCTCGACTCGAAATATAAATGAGTCAAATATGAACAAATTTTAAAATTCGATAAATTACTAGAACCTCCTAAAATTATAATTTTCTATTGATATTTGGATTATATTCGTTCAAAAAATTCAAACTGCTCGGACTCAACTCAAAATTGTGCTCGACTCATAACTAAATAAGCTTCAATTAAACCTAATTTTATACTCAATAAATTTTATAAATCAAATTTAAGCAACTCAATAATGGATTAGTTTACTTACTTACCCACGTCTCCTAAGATATTACCCACGTCTCCTAAGATATTTCAAACGTCTCCTGTGATATTTCAAATTTAATAGCAATTCTCAAAACATTGTTTTGCCTGCGTCTCTTCTGTTTCCGGCTCGCTGTCAGTTCCTCTCCTCTGTCTTGTGCTTGATAATGGCGGAAGTGGTAGAAACACAGCAAGCAATCCGAGCAGCTAAAGTTACCAAAGATGAAGAAGAGACAGAAGAAAAGTGGGTAAAACATTACTCATCATTTCATCAGATACTATTGGTGGGTGAAGGAGATTTCTCTTTCTCAACGAGTTTGGCTCAATCTTTTGGCACTGCTTCTAATATTGTTGCCTCTTCTCTTGATTCTTATGGTATATTATGCTATTTTTTAGAACCCCATTTTTTTATTTTTTATTTTATCTCGCTATTTCTCGTTGATCGATTTCATTTTCAACTCTCTCTTTTATTTTTTATGCTACTTGGGGCTTTTCATAAACTGGGTATTTTGCAAGTTCTTAATCTCAGAAATTTGTAGTATAGCTAACCTATTGTATGTGAATGTAGATCCCTCTGTGTATATACTTTCATCCAGACGTTTTGCCATAATTAATGCCACCTTTGTTACAGTATTATTTATGGGAAAGTGAAGAAAGGAAGAAAAATATGAAAAAATATTTGCAATATTTGCTCTAATGTGTAGTGAAGCGATCAAACGTTACTTTTGAGCTATTATTGTCCCTTTTTCGGTTGCTGAGAAAAGTGTAAAGAGGGATTAAATCAAGAATTGATTATGGGTATTTTCTTTTCCTCCCTATGTTGGAGAGTTTGATTTTGGGTGTTTATTTTAGTTTAGATGCCTCTCTAAAATTCTAAAATTCTAAGGTTATTATTATTATTTGTTTCGTTCTATTATTTTTCCCCCTTTTGAGGAATTAAGCTTGTGGGATCTTATCTGTGCTTTTATGATGGTATGATGAGCAGCAATGTCACGAGGTTTTCATTAAATTTCTCAAAAGACATAATTCTAGGTTGAATATGGTATTTGGTGCTTGGTTTAGATAAGTTTTTATCAGAAGTAAACAAATGTTTGGTGCTTGGTTTGATTATGTTTTATCAAAAGTTCATTACTGTGTTTTGTGTGTGAGTTTGGAAGGATGGGGAGGGAGGGGAAATTATAAGTGGGGAAGTCGTGGGGAACGAATTTTAACTTTCTCTTGTCATGTTTGTTAGTTTAAGAGGGGAAAGGATTTTAATGTATGTGAGTTTAGATGTGGATTTTAATTATTAAAGTGCATTATTATTACATCACCCTTAATATAAAAGTAATGAAATAAATGTTGGTTTATTTGAAAAGATTATTTTAGGTATTTCGAAAAGTTTAACCTTTCCATCCCTCCTAATCCTCTCAATTTGAGGGCAAAGTCACATGAACTTAACCTTCAAACCCCTTCCATTCCCCTCTTAAAATTAAAAAGTCATGAACATGGAGGGATTTTAATTACCTTTCCTTCCCTTTTCCCAAAAATAAAACATAAAACATGGTGTTAGTCTCTTGGTTGTTTGTACACCGAAGCTATAAACTTGCAATTATATTGGAACAATTGTATTTGGATTAGGATCCCCTCTATAACATATTTCATCCAATTTCTCTCAATACACATTTTGCGACACACATGGCTTATGAAACGGTCCCAATGATACAATTATTTGCGACGAATTCTATTTTGTCGCTAAATATAATATTTGTAACGCTAGATATGTACTGGGGAAAATGGGGTGAAAGGTGTAATAGAGGGATCCTAATCCATTGTATTAATTTCCCTTGTGATTTTTGGTAATTCTCTTTTCGGCTGCCGCTTTATTTTAAAGATAACACCTAATAATTTATATGTACTAGATGATGCAATCAGGAAATACAAGCATGCAAAATCAAACTTTGACATTTTGGACAAGTTGGGAGCTTCCCTCTTGCATGGAGTCGATGCAACCAATATGAAGCTACACACTGATCTCAAAATGCATAAGTTCGACCGGATCATTTACAACTTTCCTCATGCAGGCTTCCATGGAAAGGAGCATGGGAACCGTCTCATTAAGTAAGTTATTTTATCTAGACATATGTGTGTGTGTAATCCTTTAAAGCCTCTGTATCCATGTTTGATAAGGTATTATATTTGAGCCTTGAATTGGCAGTCTTGTTAACTTAACTGTGAGTAAAACCATCATATTTCCATCTCTACCCATTTGGGTATTAGACAGATCTCTTTCAAGTGCCCAATAACACCTAAAGTATGCATGTCCAGAAAGTAGAATTTGCATGTAGATGAGAATCAATTTAACTTTTTTCTTCTTCTAGGGAAACAATGTTAGTTTGACGAAATGTATAACATCTTTGGAACCCATGTAGCACATTGAAATGATCTTCTTTCGTTCATTTTGAAAACTATTTTTAAGGCTGATAAGAAGCGGCATATAGAGAGTAACTTTGAAGTATCTGCCGGAATCTTATAATGTGAAAGAGCACCTCATGTTTAAAATTAGAACTTCTGTAGCATATTGGAATGATTTTACTTTCATTCGTTTTGACAACTATCTCAAGACTGATAATGCGAAAGAGCACATCATGTTTGAAAATATGTATCATATTGGAATGATTTTGCATTCATTCATTTAGACAACTGTCTTTTAAGACTGCTAGAAAGAAAAATATAATTATTATTCATCATCCTAGAGGAAAATACTTAAAAAGTATTGAAATCCTAATAAATGCTAAAATATATAATTTTAACGTCACTCTTGTTACTTTTTGAAAACAATTTGGTATTTATGGTACATGCATTTACGTTCCTTTAAACAATTCTGTATTTGGCGAATCTTCAATGGAAGGTATAGTTGTGTTTTGAGGCTGCAACATTTTTTATGATTCTGCTTAAATTTTTACTGCTGGGCTGACCAACATAGGGACGTAAGGTACTTAAGATACATGCATGCAAATTCATGATTGCAATGAAACATATAGGTTCATGACCTAAGGTAATTTTTGACAAACTAGAAAGCGGCTGAACAACACATTATTCCCAATGGTATGAATCATTTTGTTAAAAAGGACACGGGGGTTAAATGTTAGCCTCGGATGTTGTTTCATATTCATTATTCAACATCTAAGATTGAAACAAAATGTTTAAACCAGTGGATGCTACAATACAATATATATTCTGGTTTCTTTATTGTATATCACTAGAAAATAATCCATGGTAATATATCCGAGTCCTTTTAAGGGGGTCCAAAAATGCAGCTGTATGAATGCTGTATTGCGCTGTTGAATATTGCGTCCTGCACACATGCATTTTTTAGGTCCAGCATTCACTCGTTGCTGCTTAAATTTGCTCACCGTTTTTTCTTCTGAAGCATTAATGTCTCGTTTATTACATGATTTCAACATTCATTGACCATTCTTTGCCATGAATAGCATGCATAGGAATCTTGTTAGTGGCTTCTTCAGAAATGCAAAAGGTATGTTACGAGTGAACGGTGAAATACATGTGAATCACAAAACCACAATTCCATTTTGCCGCTGGAATCTGAAGGAACTTGGTATTCAAAATTCTTTGGTTCTGATTGAGACTGTTGCTTTCAAAAAGGAAGAATACCCTGGTTACAACAATAAGAGAGGATCTGGTTCGAGACGTGATGAGTACTTCCCTTTGGGCGAGTGTTGTACCTTCAAATTCATTTTCATCCCAACAGCTAAGAAGGTGACTCAAGAAAAGAACTTGGATTTACTTTTCAAAAGGCCTCGAGAACTTGTAGAGGCTCCCATGTATGTGTCTCAGCAGTCCCAATCAAATTTTGTTACAAAAATGAATGAAATCCCTTGCAAAAGATCTCATGAACTTATAAAGATTCCTCTATATGCTCCTCAGCAGCCGAATTATTATGAGTTTAGGCACCCCTCATCTAATTTCAATCCACCAATGCCTTGCCTCCCAAGGTGTATGGGATCTCCACCAACTGTGAACGTTTCGATGGATTGCTTTAGGATCTTCAGGGGGTACTTTGAACACGTGAAAACATTTGGAGGACGTGATGGGAATGCATCTGATTATCTTCAGGAAGCTCTGAGACTTGGTTATGAAAGGTACATGACTGAAGAGCCCAGGAAAACTGTGAGTGGGTATATAAGCATTTTGGAAGAGCTTCGCCACTTCTTCATTGCGAGACAAGAATGGGCAAGCAGAATGCTGTGGCTCTTGAATTTCACCGCATTTTCAATAGCGTAAGTGGAACTTTCACTTGAGGGTTATCGAGAAACTTGTGTGTTTTTGTTGATAAGTAGGGAACTAACTATGGGGACAAACTTAGGCATACATTTTGTGGTACAGGGAGAAACATTAACTTTTTAGTTTTGCTTGCATGATATATGCATAGAGCTACAAAGACAAACTTGGTACTGTTTCAGTCTTATGCCAGATGAAAGATTTATAGAATGAATTTTGGGAGTTATGTTCTAGTTTTCATTTGAATTATAGGTGTTCTGGTGAGCATCAAGATTGACCTATTTTTTTTTTATCTTTTCATTTCTCTGTTTTTGGCAGCAGAAATTTACTTGCATTATAAACTTAATGCTAGCAGTATGTGCACGCCCTTAAGATCGTACCCGGGAAGGGATTTAGGTTGTGTTTGATAAATTTGGGAATTAAGATCTGAATGATTATGATGTCTTAATAAATTAGATCATCTGAATGGTTATGAGGTTTGAATCTAAAAAATTGTTTGATAACAAAAAAGTAAGTTGTCTCTTAATGACACTATTTTACCATTTTAAAGGATAAAATTTTATTTAATAATTTTAAATATTCAATTTAATAAAAATAAGTGCATAATATTGTTGAATATATTTATATAAAAAAAAATTATCAAAAAAATTTCATTAAGAGGTACCTCTTAATTATTAAGATTTCATTTTTTGTCTTATCGATTAAGAGGCATTCAGAGGTAACACAAAATAAAAAAAATAGCATCATGCCTCTTAGCGAATAAGAGGCAGTCCATTAAGAGGCAATCAGATATAAACAAACAGCATTTTAATCTTGATTGACGCGTAAGGTGAGTGGAGTATACTCTTACTGTTCAACCAAAAAAAAGTCATTAGGCTAGTCTCGTGTAAACATTTAAATGCCGCATTTTATTGGGGGTAAATTCAAAGGCAAATGTTGATATAATTATAGCTTCATTTCAATGTATACATACTCTGAACTAATAGTGATGTACTCAAGAGTTATGACTTTTACTTTTAGTGGGAAAGAATATAAAGAGACAACTCTTAAAACACAATTATGGGGAATATAAAAACATTCAAAAAAAGAGTGTATTATTGAAACAGAATCTTAATCAAAAAGAACTAATTCTGTGCATGAGTTCTGAAGTTAAAGGGACATGTACTCCATTCGATTCTTAATATAAGTCGTTTTAGAAAAATATTTTTGTTTCTTAATATAAGTCGTTTTAGAATTTCAAGTAAGTATTAATTGCTTAGTTTCCAATATTACCCTAAGTATTAAATGTAACTTTGGTTCTCTCACTATTTTCTATCTAATAAATAACTATCTCTTATTCCAATACAAGGGCAATATAGACAATTGATATTATAGTTAATGCTATACAATCATTACCTTAATACTTGTGCATAACCTTAAAACGACCTATATTAAAGAACGGAGGGACTACATTGCAAGCATGCATGGTTCAGAATTTCAATTCCCAATGTGAATAGTTAAGTTTGAATACTTGTGTGTGTGTCGCTATAGATATATAGTGACGGTAAAAACTGTCGCTATATGATTTATAGCGACGATCAAAATGTGATTTGAAGTAAAAAAAGTAAGGCCAAGAAATGGAATTTGTGAGAAGTATAAAGCATTATAGCAGCTCCCACAAGATATTGCTTGTGGGTGAAGGCTATTTTTCCTTTGCCAAATGCTTAGCCCAAGCATTTGGTTTACTGTCCTCACACCGGGGTAATAGTACTGGCATAACTTAGTTTTATAGATGATTAGTACATGTATAATTTAGTTTAGCTTAATGTGATGTAAATTTTTGAAGTTTAGTTGATGTTTGACGTATTGTAGTTTAAAAATTATTATTACTTTAGTTGATCGATATTTATAGTTAAAATTTCTCTAGTTATAGTCATAACATTATCATTACTTTAGTTGATCGATAGTTTTTGACATCTTAACTTCTCGTTTAGTTGATCTTTATTTTAGTTTAACATATCACTTTTGTATATCTTATGTAAAATTAGAGAAAATTTATTATTGTTGGCCTTTGTAATTCATATTCATGTTGTTCCATAGTTATAGTTATGTTGTATGTGCTGTTGGGAAAAAAACAGGTTTACATGTACAAAAATGTGGGTTATTACCCTGGATATTGCCAATACGGAAAAAACATTTAAAAAAAATATATTATTCTAGACGGAATCTCTATATCCTCGACGGAATTCCGTCGACTATTAGGTCTTTCCAATCTTGACTGGTTGGTCACGTGGCAGGGTTAAATTCGACAGGATAACCTCGACGGATTCTATTTCGTCGATAATAAACTATTCTCGACCGAATGTTTGGTGGACCTTAGTTCCGTCGAGTTTAGTTAGTTTCGACCGAAAGGTCGACGGACTTAATCCCGACGCTCTTAAGACCGTTTGACTATTCTGATTGAATATTCCGTCGGAATTAAGGTATTCTGGACAGAACACGCTTAATTCCGACGGAATATTCCGTCGGAATTAACCCTTTTATGTTGTAGTGCACCAACACATACTACGCAATGAATTAACAAAAAATTGCAAAAAAAATAATACCAACAACAACAATAAAACTAATATTTCATATTATATTCCATTATCATACATTCAATGTATGCACGTAATTAAGCACCAATTATGCTATATTATTAGTCTAAATTATCATACATACTACCCAATGAATTAACAAACATTCGTAAAAAAAAAAATACCCAACAACAATAAAACTAATACTTCATTTCTAAAGATATTCCATTATCATACATATATAATACCCAATTTGTATACATACATACTATCCAATTTGTTGTTTCATTCATATAATTCTAGTAATTTTTTATGAATTCACAAAAATTCTTAAAAAAAAATTCGGTAAAAATATTCTTACTAGTATTTGGTGTAGATTAACCGGTTCAAAGTTGAATTTTGATGTCCTATTAGCAGGTGCGGATCCATGCTTAGGGCAAGGGGGGCACCTTCTCTTCGCAAAATATCAACTATACATATTTGTAAAATTATTCAATCTTATTTTTTCTCTTGCGTATAACTAATAAACAATTGTACTCTTTTGTTTTTTATTTAAAAAAATGGTACTCTTTTTAACGGTTAAAATTTATTTGATTTTTGTATTTTTTCTCTAACATTTAACAACAATAAATATTGAATTCAACTAAGCATCTCCTAAATTAATTTCCTCTCTTAAATTTTGATATATTTAATTTTAAAATTTTTATTTAGTTTCTCTCTTTGATTTTTATACACATTTTATCTCTAACATTTATTTCCTATCATATCGTTTCACTTTCTCTCTTTTACGTACTATTTACTCATTATTTCTATTTAAAAAATTTTCATTAACTGTCTCACTCTAAATTTTCTTTTTCTTTATACAAATTTTAGGGAGAGATAGTATATAAATAAATTTAATTTTTTTTCCTTCTCTAATGCTTGATGGAGTAATTTAGTATCTCCGTTACAAATAGAGAATCAAACTTGATGTTAAGTTGAGTTATTTTCAGGTTTAAAATTGATATGAATACATTTTAATTGATAATATGAATAAATTAAGAAAAGAAAGGATAATATGTATACTCAAGTCTATTTGTTGCTAAAATTGGCTCTACTTTTGTTCGTTGTTACTGCAATTGTTGAAAGGATATTTTCAGCCATGCATATCGTGAAGAATGAACTCCGTAACCAAATGAAAGATGAATGGATGAATGACTGTTTATTAACTCACATTGAGCGTGATATTTTTGCAACTATTAAAAATGAGGTTATCATGCAACAATTTCAAGCAATAAAACCTCAAAAAATGTTACTGTAAATAATATTTGAGGATTATTTAGTTGTGTTTCATGTTATTAAAATTTTATTCTTAATTAAGGATATTTTTTTTAGAATTTGACCCCACTGAATTTCGAGGCTGAATCCGCCCCTGGCTATTAGTGCTAGTGTAGCGGCCATGCAAGTTGTGTGTTCTTCTTTTCTCTTTGTTCTACAACAAACACAAGCTATGAGGCAACCATATCAGATCTGGCTTTCAACTCGACTGGCCGCAGGTCCTACTAGCGGCCAGTTAAAACGATCGTTTTGATTGGCCGCTAGTAGGACCTGCAACCAGTTTGAAAAGTCAAAAAAATGAGGGCATTATATAGTCATTAACCTGGTCGTTTGTGGGAGTTGCATTGGCAGCAGATGCTACTATTTTTAATCTCTCCCGCTAGATCTTACAACGGACGTCCAGAGATGCGTTTGCTAGAATAATGTCTAACACACACACACACAAACACACATTTTAGTAAGTGAAATTTGTGTATATATAAAAAGTAATATCTACACAAAGATATTTAATATTGTGAATTACTATTATTTTCATAAGAAAAATTTATACTTTTACAAGATGTTATTTATATGAATAAGGTTTTATTTATTATTCATGTGAGGAGAGTTTTGTGAAATAAATAAATAAACATAATGAAAATAATATTTTTTTAGTACATTATTTCACAAACATATAATAAGTGAATCCACATTAAGACCTATTTCTATATTTTTACTAATTTGGCAAATAGACATCAAGATTGACCCTGGAAGCAGAGATTTACTTACATTTAAATGCCACATTTTATTGCGGGGTAAATTAAGTGCATGGATGTTGTTGTAGTATAGTTAATTCTAGCTAGCTTCATTTCCACGTAATATGAAGACACATACTTTGAACAAATAGTGATATGTTACGATTTCGTGAGTGTAAGTAGGAAAGAATATAAAGAGACTTATTCACTTAAACCACAATTATGGGGAATGTAATCTTAAACAAATTAATACTAGTACTACTAATTGTCTGCATTAATTCTGAATTTAAAGGGACAAATATGATGATACATTGCATATTTGCATGCAAAGTTCAAAATTTTAATTCCCAACAAGCATGAATACTCTACTCGTGTGTGTATAATGTACTTGTATATATATAGTTACCAACCAACAGAGAAATTTAGTTTAAACTCAAAACGTAAGGCCAAAAAAAGGAATTTGATAGAAGTATAAAGCACTATAGCAGCTCCCATCAGATATTGCTTGTGGGTGAAGGTGATTTTTCCTTTGCCAAATGCTTAGCCCAAGCATTTGGCTCTGCTGTCAATATCACTGCCACCTCTCTTGATTCTCAACGTATGTGTATGCATGGATTATTATTTCTTAGTAACACAGACACAAGTGCTTTTAGCTGTAGAGCTTTTAAGTGTTTTATCTTACTGCATCGCTCTAGCACATTATTCATTTCAAATCAATTACTATATACATAAATTTGAGGTTATTTTAGTACTTTTTGTATATACAATTAATTAAGCATTGATCATCTAATTTTTATTGTTTAATTTGAACATTAATTTCCGGTATGCAAATCCAAAAGTAAGCTTATTTATGAATTATACGGATGCAATGGCCAATTTAAGTGCACTGGAGAACTTAGGCTGCACCATTATACATGAAGTGGACGCCGGCACGATGAACCGACACGCGAAACTGAATATGAAATTATTCGACAGAATTGTGTTCAATTTTCCACATGCTGGTTTTGGTTTTATGTTGCGTGAGTACAGTGCTCGTATGATCCTGTAAGTTAAATACTACTTTCAATACTTCCTTCAATAATTAAATATATATTTATATTTTAGCCTAACATGTATATAATTAGATTGGAAAATTATCATGTTTTTAAGAGTAATATATATATATATATATATATATATATATATATATATATATATATATATATTCGTGCTTAAGTTGATTAATTAGCAAATATCACTTGAAACTATAATTATTACTATAAAATAGTATTATTAAGGTATAATTAGTAGTGCAAATCTGATGCATAAGGTATAAATTTTATAAATTAGCAAAAAAAAGGTACAACTTTATATTTTGGCATGCTTTTAATTTCAGGCTCCACAAGAAAGTTGTAAGAGGATTCCTTGAGAACGCACGTGACATGTTAACAGCAAATGGGGAGGTTCACGTGACCCACAAAACAGCATGCCCTTACAGTGAGTGGGAAATAGAAAAATTAGGAGAGGAAGCCGGGTTGCGCTTAATTGAGGAAGCACCTTTCTATATTTGGGAATATTCAGGTTATGAAAACAAAAGAGGAGACGGAAGCAGATGCAATGAGACTTTCCCTATTGGACAATGCGCTACATTTAAGTGTGTAAAGGGATAATATTTTAAGCGATCCCAATAAAAAACGAACCGGCTATAGTGACGATTTATTCTGTTGTTATAGTATACAAAGTCAACGATATAACTATGACAACGGTTCAAATCGTCGCTATAATTTAAAAAATCGTCGCTATAGTCAGTTCGTTAATGGAGGGGACCGATATTTTAAGTTCTCTTTTTAATCGTCTTTGGGGATTATCAATAAAAAATATGAAGCTTATATCATCATCCTCAATTAAGATATAATGAGACAGATACAAAAGATTTGAGTTTATCAATTAATTAATATATTCGCATCTTTTTGATGATTTGTGGGACAAATATTATACGTACTACTTTTTATTAGGTATATTCAATCGATTTCAAAATATAGGATCAAGTTTATTTTTTAATAATTCATTTAAGATATATATAAATTAAAAGTTGATATTAATTCATAGGCTATTCGATTTAAAAAATAGTAAATTATATATCTAAAAAGTACTATTGATAACGAGATTTATTATTTTTAAATTTGAAATGAATTAACAATTATTTTGAATTTAAAAATATCTTAAATTGACTATTTGTAATGGTAGGGTATCATCTATGATTGATATTTTGTAAAAAAAAGAAAAATAAAGTTATTTAGATTTTTGAAGTGTATACATGCATGCATATCATCTTAGTATTTCATTTATCCCAAAATTAAAGATATATTTTTATTTTTTAAAGTTGATTTATAAAAATTTCAAAATTTAAAAGTAATAATATACTGTGTAAGTTTTGAAAATAATAAATAAGATAATTAGTGCTTTCTAGTTGATTTATAATTTTAATAATTGTATATATCCAAATTAAATACTTTTATTCTAATTTTAAATTTTAAAGTTAGTAAATTTTTAAAAGGACCAAACTCACAACATTATTTTTAGTGCGGTGCGTTTGAATGCCAAACACACTGTTTATTGTCCAATCACAACGTTTATTAGTTAAATAAGTCACGTTTAAATTTAAAAGTGTTTCAAGTTAGATTTTAAAAGTCAATAATAAATTTATATTTTGAAACCAATGGAGTCAATAAAAATATGAATATTGTAAATAATCTAAAAAGTTCTACTCCATTTATTCCAAATTTAGATATATATTTTCTTTTTTTGCTTGTTCTAATATTCGAGATACATTTATATTTTAAGACTATAAAGTGGCATGATGGTTCTAATTTGTCATTATTTTTTTACTATCATTTTCAATATCAAACCACACCACAGTTGAATTCCTACATAATACTAAGGCTATATTTAAGAACATAAAATTATTCTTAAAAGTAATCATTTTACAAATATATCTCTCTAATTTTGAAATGGAGAGAGTATTAATTAATTAATTAGTACTATGTTTGATTTTTTTTAATTTTTATTTTTTAAGATGACCGTAATATAAGATTATCACATTTTTTGTTTCTTCATTTACATAGCATTTTAGGTGAGAATCTTGACATTTATCTAAGGAGTTGTTTGATAAAACTAAATGAAAGGTTTTGAATGTATAAGAAAATATGAATAAGCTGAATGAAGTAGAAAATCTGAATACGAAATGAAATAATGTGTTTGATAATTGTCTTCTAGACTTTTATGAACAAATTTATTATATAATTATAAATAAACAATGTTATCTAAGAAAAATTAAATATAAACTTTTGAAATTTTTTTGATGAAGTATACTATTAAAAATATAATTTTAGGAATAAAACACTCAAAAATATTAATAAAATTCTATAGTACATAAAATCAAAATAAAAAACTACACCATTCATTAAATTGGTTATCCAATTTTTTGTTAAACAAAAATAAAAAATAATGTGTATATAATAAAATTTGTTTACAATAGTAAACAAGATGGGTATTGAATGTAAATTTTAATTGTCTATGAGAGAATGAAAATAAAAATATCATTCAATTTTTAATCATTTAGCTATAAATTTTTAGATGAATCGTTCATACACATTCAAAATTTAAAATTGTTAAACAAACTGTCTGAATTACTTATTCGTTCAAATTTAAATTTATTCAAATTCAGAAATAAACAAATAGCACCTAACTGAAGTTACATGAGTGTTTCGGTTACTAGTTTTTGTAACATATAAGAAGGTACCGTTTATGTATCATTTGTTTCATGTCTCGTCAACGTAATAGTCATGCAATGCAATGGGTTATTACAAACTCATAAGGGCAGGTTTATATTTACAAAGAATTAAATATAATTTATTATCTTAAACTATAAATCATATTTCACTTTTTAATTTTGTCAATTAGATGATTGAACTATTAATTTTTTTCACTTTCATTCAATTGGATCTGTCAGGTCAAAAATTGTTGACGTGGCATACTGACGTGGTCAATTACTACACATGTGTAATAAAAAAATATTATTAAACAATTTTTTAATATATTTTTGAATAAATAAGGGGTAAACATGTAAATGCATAAATATTACATACAACACTAATATCAATACCACTTAATTACTCATTTATTCAAATTGAATCATAAAACCAAAAATCCTTTTATTAAATCAAATTACCAAACCCAAAAATCTTTTAAACAAACCAAATTACCAAATTCAAAAATCTAATTCATCACACCATGAAAATGTGTAACATGGGCATCCATGAAAATTGGGGAATATTTAATTCCGACAGATATTCCGTCGGGCGTAGGTTTTAATTCATTGACAATAATAATCTTGTAAGAAATTACATTCCTTAATTCCGACGGATAGTCCGTCGGTTATACCTTATTCCGTTGGAAATAATTTATTTATTTATTTTGCATTTTTCAGGTTTTTAAACCATTTTTTTGTACCTGTAACCTGCTTTACATCTACAATACACACAATATCCAATAACCACGTAACAACATATACCATAATCAACCCATAATACAACAAGAATACATTCTAACATTAAATAACAATGCCAATTACAAACTAAACTACAAAGAGTAACAAAATACATCCACAAAACTTATAAACTACAATGATGTATCTTATAAACTTCGATAAATATTAAACTGCAAAATAAAACTATAAAGATATAAACAATGATCATGTACAGATAACAATGGTATTTAATTTATATGTAGAGTGTACTTTAATATATATAGTATAACTTATAAAGTACAACGAACAATGATTTGACACCGAATTATAATTAAGACATATACAATGTTTTACAAAACATCTAAACAGATATATAAGAGACTATATATCAACCTAAACTAGTACTACCACCAATAGGATCAATATCATCTGGCGGGGGTCGACGATGCTACTCGGGAGTCCGAAAATCCTGTTCGCCATCACCATCGTCACTATCGTCACCCTGTTGATACAATTAAAAATATAATCGATCCATTAGTTCGTATGAGAAAATTAAATAACATGTAGATTAATTAACTTAAAATAAATATAATACCTAAGTAGGTGGGGGCTGACTCCCTATCGGGCCAAAAGCCTCAGAGAGTAAGGGTAACCACCAACCGGAGCTCCTCATCGCGTATTGCAACGAACTGCTCCTGCGGGATACCCGTACTCTCTGCGGTGGCCCCTACTGCAATATCCTGAGCTAGCTGGTGAAGGCGATCTCGGCTAGGCAACTCCTGGTGACGAATAATCGAATCCGTACGAAATGTCTCTGACACCGTCGCCATGACCCTCTGGAAAATCTGGTCGTCCAAGCAGCGCCTTTATGAGATGGTCCAACAGGTGCTCTCGGACGATGGCGCTGGCTAGAACATGTGAAAATAAATATATCATTACTAATAATATATCTTATTAAATTATATTAACTTAATTATGAGTAATAATATTACATCCAGGTAATGTATACACCGGTATCCTCGGCAGGCCCTGCACTCGATACCTGCTGGAACTACTACTAGAGGAATCTTGAGACACGACCCATAGTCTGAGCTCGTCATCACAAGATAATACAATCTCGAGCGGAGGGATGGTGGAATCTAATAGTTCAGCACCCCCCATAGCAGCCTCCAACTCAGCTATACACTTATTCTGAAGATGCTAAAACTGTTCCTATAATTTATTATGCAACATGCGAGTTAATGAAAGCATTTTATCAACTACCTAATATTAATAATTATATACATTAATTTCTTTTAGTCTTACACGTATACCTGTGAAACCCCAAAAATCCTAATAAGACTCGGTTATGTAAATTCAATATGTATTAAATAAAATCTCTTCCTTCTTAATGTGTATTGTGTTATTATATACTCTGTCAAAGAAATTAGGTCAAATAAATTTTTGTCCAAAAGTTGACATGCTTGACACGTTGTGCTTAAAAATTTTCTCTGAAAATGGACTTTTCGGTATATATGTTTTAACAAGTTGCTTTGTAGTTCTTACACTTCAAAAAGCTTTGTCGTGCTTGTTGGGATTTGTGCAAAACCTAAGTTAGGAAACCCTAACCCTGTATTTACAAACCCTAACCCTAAATTGGTTAATCTAACTCTAATTAGTTAGATTTAACCCTAGTTAAGTTATCTTAAACCCCAATCATGGTTATTAAACTTTAATTAGGTGTTAATTATATTATTAAATAACCCTAATCACAAAATTCAAAACTCTAATCAAGATTAAGGAAGATTAGGGGATAATTAAACTACTAATTATTTGGAACTAGCTCACAAGTAGCTAACAAGTCACCAAAACAAGTCGCAATACTGCACATGACCTGGTATCATCCCCCAAGCAGCACAAGTTAACAAAATCAGATATTAACGGAGACAAGTAGGTGGAAAAATGACCAGAAACCCTATCTTCAAGATTCTATAAATAGTAGCCCATTCTTTGACCAAACTCACGAATTTCTTAAGCTTTTACACTCATATATCATACCTATAGAAGCCCTGATAGTAGCAAGATCAGAATCAAAAATTAGAAATCCAAAATCACTCAAGAAAGGTATAAACCTTAATGTTAACCTAGATCTTTGATGCTATGTTAGATCTGTTGTTTTGTTGTTTAAATATGTGTAATAACATGTTAGTAAGTGTTCTAAGTTAGTAGATCATGTTTTCATAACATCTAGATGCATCAAAATGATGTTTTAAGTAATCTGAAAAATCTGGAAAAACAGGTCTGACAGTCGAATGCCTGTAGATCCTTGGTTGTTAATATCTAGATCTGTTAATTGTATGCTAATTGTAGTATTACATGATGTTAGTAATCTAAAAGAGTAATCAGGTCCATTGGATTCATATATTGCAAGATATAAGTGGTCAAAGGTCATTGACCGACCACGAAGTTCTGATTTTTGGGTTACCTAGAAATCTTAAGAACAGGTTGAGCCGGGTACTTTGACTGGCCTTTAATTTTATTTTTGTTTGTTGTTAGGATGTCTAAATGTTATGTGATAATACCCTGACATATATACTATGTAAGACCCCAAATTTTATGAAATAAAAGTATTCAATTTTTTTATTTAGTAAATAGTTAAATTGATAAAAGTTTAAAGTTAAGGGTGATATATGTAATTTTTTCAAAATAAGCAAATAGTTATAAAATATTCATTATTTTCGGAGAATATTCGTTTGGTCGTGAAATATTCTTGTTGTCGAGAAATATTCGTACGACGGTGCAACCATTTGTGGGCCCCATAACGAAAAACTGTCAGATTAAAAAAAAGACACGAATGAGTTTTTTTAATAATAACGACATAGTTGTTACCGTTAAAACTGTTGGAATACCCGGTGGGTAAAGTAAAGTAATACACGTTGTTGCACAGTAGCACACAGTATTGCACAATATTTTTATATTACTGTTAATTCCATAATTGTCACTGCACATTATTTTCCATTATCAGATCAATAATTCATATTATTTGAATAATATTATTAGATAACATTATTGGCAATGTCTAAGTAAGTTCTATCTAGGAAAAGGGTTTAGTCACCTAATTACGCGCCAGTAAGGAGAAATCCTTATCGGAAAGCCTCCTCTTTCTTGAGAACGACCTAATTGTCAATATTGTAGTTCTGTAATATTTGTGAATAATTAATTGTTGATTTATATGATAAGAAAATATTTATTTAATGGAGAAATTTTTAAAGAGACAATTATTAAGAGTTGATATTTTATCTTCTTCGATAAAATAATTCATTCAAATATATTATTGTAATATTACATTATAAGTGTATGATGTAATAATATAATAATATAATAACGGTGATATTTTTACAATGAATGCACGATATATGAATAAATGAGGAGGAAGAGAGCAAATTGGGTCTGGAGTATTTTTATTACAAAAAAAAACATGTTAAATATGTTGGTGGGCTCTATTTTGACTGAAATTTGATTATAGCATGCAATTTCGTCTGTATGTGGATTTCAGTGATTTTCTGTTTAGAATTTGGAAAAATTTTCTTCTACAAAGTTGTAGAGAATTAAATTTCCTATGAAATGGACATAAAATTTGAATTTTTCTAATAAAAAGGGCTATTTATTATGAATTATTGAAGTTTCGGATTAATTGATTTTTGGAGTTATAAATATTTTTTTAAGAAAAATGTTTTTTTTGTGTTGGTGGGCCCCACTGGTGTGCTGAGATAAGATTTTCAAGGGTGGGCGTGAAATTTTTTTAATAAAATATTATTTTATTAAATTTTTTATTTTGGTGTTCTAAGCATTTTTCTATAAATAGGATGCTTAGGTTAGAATTGAAAATCACAACAGAATCAAAAGTTTCTCTCTCTATAATATCGAGCGTATTTTTGTGAGTATTTAGATATCTTAGGTGTTGTTATATAGTGCAAGTTTTCTTCAGTATTATATCCGATATTCCAGTCAGAAGTGCTATTCTTTTGAGGTAAGGGATGGTAAAGGATGTTATTTTTTTCAAGTAAATGATGCTATTTCTTTTAATATCATTATACCAAAATATTGATATAAATTTTATTGTGAAACTTTATCCTTTTCATATTGGGGTTACTATTCATGTATACGGTACTATTCACGTATACGACACTATTCATGTATATGGCACTATTTACGTATGCTCTATTTACGTATACGGTACTATTTACGAATACGAGGTTACTATTCATGATGTACTATTCATAGGGTACTATTCACGACAAAATTGGTTTCTTTTTCTGATCAAATTATCGTTGATTTATGAATCTTACTCTTGAAATTGAATCCATGTTTTGATCATATTGTTTTTATTATCATATATAATATTTTTATAATCCTGGTGATGAAATTTCTCTTTGACTTGAGTGTAAAGATGGATAGATTATTGATATGATCGTGACTATGAGTTCTTTTTGGCCAATAGTGCAAAGTTGAATTGTTGACTGATATGATCATGACCATTGAATTTATAATTGAATATCTTTAGCTTAAGTGCAAAGGTGAATTGATCAACATGGTTATAATTATTGTTTATAAAAATTCTGAAATGATTATATATTTCTTTGAGATATTAATATCTTTGGCCCGTAGTGCAAAGATGACCTGTTGTTGAATATCTTTGGCCTATAGTGCAAAGATAAACTGCTGATGAATATCTTTGAATATCTTTATTAGTATGATTACGAAGATAATAGACTTTATGGTCTATTTGACTCTTCTAATGGATTGTTCGTTCCGTTGCAACTATGGTTGAAAAGTTTTATCATCTACCATATGTTCTAAATCTCTGATTTATTACTGACGAAGACTATTGATAATTTAATTATCTTTAGTCATGATATTCTTTACTGGGCTAGTTGTGCTCACCCTTTTACTTCACAATTCATTTCAGGTAATAAGAGTGTAGCTGGATCTAGCGGGGGTAACAGCCTGATACTGCCACAGATGTTCCCTAATGTTCATTTCTACCAAATCAATACTCAACTTGTTGTTGTCCTTTGTTCTACCACTTGCATCTAGGACTGTACAAAAAATATTATCAAATACGTTCTTCTCAGTATGCATCAGATCTAAATAATGACGGATGCATAGTGTAGCCCAATATGGCAGGTCAAAGGACATGGATCTGTGTGTCCAGTTATAAACCTTGTCGTAACCATAAGCTCGCTCTAATATGTGATTCTTACCTAGAGGTGGAAATTTCAAGTGAGTAACACAAATCAACATTGTTGTCCCAGAAAGACTGACAGATACTTGATGTTTCTCTAATTTTCGGTTGAATTGACTACTCATCGGTCGATAACGATGTTCAATCGGAAAAAACTGTCTGGATGTTGCAAAGAAACTCATTTTTCCCCCATGTTTGAGCCGCATAGCTTTAACTAACCCCATGCACACGGGACATGATAAGCCCCTATGAGTCGACCATCCATTGATCATTCCTAACGCCGGGAAGTTATTTATGGTCCACAGTAAAGCTGCCCTCATGTCAAAGTTCTGTTTAAGAGATACATCATAAGTTTGAACCCCTTTATCCCACAACATCTTCAACTCATCAGCTAACGGCCTGAGGTATACATTGATGTCTTTACTCGGACTCTTATCACTCGGAATCAGTAAAGACAAGAACATGTAGGGATCTTTCATGTACATCGAAGGAGGGAGGTTATACACAACAATAATCACCGGCCAAGTTGAGTAGGGCTTGGTGTAAGATCCATTAAATGGATTAAACCCATTTGTAGCAAATACATGTCTAACATTGCGAACCTCTTCAGCAAACGAGGGATTATTTTATCAAAAAAATTTTACTCAAGCCTTCTATTGGGTGCGTCAGTTGACCTTCGACTATGTCCCGTGTAGAGTGCCACCTCATATACTCGGCGGTATGTGTTGACATGAACAATCGTTGAAGCCTCGACGCAATGGGAAAGTAACGTAAGATCTTTCTCGGCACGTCTTTTCCCTTTTTCTTGCACTGTTCACAGTATCTACTTGTACCGTAAATATCACATGACCTCTTATCTTTATTGACATCACTGTAATACAACCATATTGTCATTCTCACAAGCATCAATCTTCTCATACCCTAGATTGAGCCTTTTGACCATTTTCTTCACATCATAGTACGACTCTGGTAACTTATTACCTGCAAGTAAGCACTCCTTCATAATGTTTAGCAGTTCATTAATACCTCTCTCGCTACAGTCATGATGTAAGACTCCAACTTTTATGAATAAAGATTTAATTTTCTCTAAATATGATTTTGAATAATAAGGTGTGGATTTGATATAATATTATAGTTGTGGGTAATATTTACAAATTTTACAAAGTAAGCAAGTTGTCATAAAATATTCGTTTGGTCGGAGAATATTCATTTTATCAAGGAATATTCGTACGACAGCACAATCATTGGTGGACCCCACAACGAAATTACTATCGGGTTTAGAAAGCACCATAAATAACCTTTTTATAAAAATAACGACAAGACTTTTACTGTTAAACTATTAAAATACCCGGTGATAAAAGTACAGTAATACGCGTGGTTGCACAGTAACACACGGTATTGCACATTATCTTTGATTATTGATGCTTACGTGAGAAGTCACTCAATTTTTTTCAATTATTACAAAAGTAGTTGATGCATAGTATCTCATATTATAGATTCAATTATTATCACAATATCATCTGCACAATATTTTATATTATTAAATCAATAAATGAGACGACACAGTTATTCATATTATTATTTGCATTATTGGCAATGTCTAAAAAGTTCTGTCGAGGAAAGGGGTTTGGTCATCTTATTGCACGCTAATAAGGAGAAGTCCTTATCGAAAAGTCCCCTCTTTCCTGGGAATGATCTGGTTGTTAATATTGTGAGTTATAATATTATTGATGAATAATTGTTGAAAGATTAAAAATATGGTTAGTCAAGTGATTTGTGATAAATAAAAGGGGTTTGTCATGAAGTATTTTTTTTTATAAATTTGGTATATTACATGGACCCCCATTTATTCAGTTTTTAAAATCGTCAGTATAATGTTATCTCAATTTGTGTTTTATTATTATTATTATAATAGTAATAAAATAGAAAACTTTTTATAAAAAACAGAATACTTTTTATAAATAGAATATATTATATTTTATTGGGTTAAGTTTAAATGACCGCATAGAGTTTGGACGGTTTCCCACTTAACCACATATAGTCAGTAAAGCTACATTTAAACACCCGACTTTTTGAGTTAAAGTAAAAAAGTATTTTCTGTCTTAACTCTGTTATTTTATTTGGCTAAATACTTAATTACCCTGACTTTAAAACACCTACTCTGATTCAATGACTTTAAAATACACAGAATTCCTTATCTTAGCATCCAGAAGCTAAATCTAAAATTGAGGTGATGAAATCAAAACTGGCCAATCTTCATATAGCAAAATGGAAATGTCCAATAAATTACAGTCCATCAAGGGAAAGAAGAGCAAATAGAAAGAAACATACATATCTTATAAAACATCTCTTATAAAACAGCGCAACCAAAGAGATAAGGATTTGAGAAGAATCGTAATGTATGACTATCATTGTAAATTAATTGCCAAATCCAGAGACGTAAGATTTCAGAGTGTCTGAAGGAGAAAGCTTTTGTTGTTCTCAAACTTGTAGATAGAGTTGATGTCGAAAGCACAGGAAAATGAATATAAACTTCATAATTCACCTCAGTTCAACTATCTCAAGCAAGGAAAATGATTTCTTCTCCACAAATGCATTTCTTTTTCTCAAACCACCACCATCATCTGCACAAATCCACTATCCTCATTCTATAGCACCATTACCTGATCAATAATCAATGTACCATCACCAATTTGACTACCAAATAAAAGGAAATGTACTTGCAAAAATGCTATGTTGTAAAATACCTACAAAAACTTACTGCCAAGTGCTACAATAGCAAATTGGTCAATGACACCTGAGGGGGCCTATGGCACAAAGAAATATATAGTAAAGTCCATACTTTTGTTGCGTACCAAAGTACTGTGAGAACCAGACCATCCCAGTAATTACACATCATTATCCATGGCCAACATGGACAATACTAGCACACTATTACCTCCTATCCAAGTGCTACAAACAGCTCTAACCCATCCAGAGCTTTTGCAATTCATACACGATAACTTAGATACTGGATTCTATGAGTATGATCTCTACCTTTACTTTCTTGAGCTCAATGACTCTGTCCAAGCTGGGCAACGGGTGTTCGATATATACATTAACAATAACAACAGGGGTGATCTCTAGCTTACCTAATTACCGCGGTTTAGCTCCGCAATAATCTCCGATGGCCCCATACTCATACCCCTACGCCCTCCGACAATAATCGCGATGACAATCGGCTAATTTCCTTCTCAATCTCCTCTATCTCCGAATCGATTTTCTTTTCATCGCGAACTAGTTCTTCAGTACCACTCTTTGAAACCCGTTTCTCAACAAGACCCTGTTTAACAACTACTTTATACTCTCCTACCCCAAAAAGAGCACTGCCCAAAAGTTTTAAAGCCCTAAAATGAGTTGGACATAAAATTGAAAGAAGGATCTCTAGCTGCTACAAAAATATTGGTGTTGTACGAGCAGTGTTGGGGGTTTGTACTTTAGGGCTCTGTCGATTCCCAATATTGGTGTTGCAGAGAAGTGAAGTAAGTAGAGAAAAGGTTCACACTATGGGTCTGTTCACCACCAATATTAATATTGGCCTCTTCTTTCCACCATTTTTCAGTCCACCCCACTCTCTCCCCTGAGTTCAGTTACAAATCTTCTTAGATCTGCACAAAAACTGAATTGATCTGAAAATAATTTACAGATTCAGCTGGAAATTGCTGCAGATTCAGCTACAGATGATGATCGAAGAAAAATTATAGATGCTTCTTCAATGATATCCGGCTTCAGCTCTAACCCTAGCGCGCTCGGTCGATTTCATTTCCTTAAAGTGAGAATCGATGATAAGGTAGCCTTCAATCTCGTCTGCGATGGAGGTGAAATGGGTAGAACAAAATGATAAAAGCCAAGAGGGGTATTTCAGATATTTAACAATTTTTTTTACCATTTCAGCCTCTTTTCACGCTCTTTTGGCGTTTGAGGTACACGTACAGTTAAGTTGGATGGAAAAAGTAACGTTTTCACTTTAACTCAAAAGGTCGGGAGTCTAAATGTAGTTTTACTGACTACATGTGGTTAAGTGGAAAACCACCCAAACCCCAGGTGGTCATATGAATTTAACCCTATTTTATTTTATTGCATAGTATTGCATAGTATTTGCATAGTGCATAGTAAAATCAGACGAATTCGTCGAATTCGTCTGTGATTCCGTATTATTCACCCGTGATTTTTTTTCCTAAATAGTATCCTACATGTCATTCTCCTATAAATGGGATGCTTAGTTTAGAAATAAAAATCACACCAGAATCAGAGAATTCTTCTTCTAGAATATTGAGCATATTTCTTTTGAGTTTAAGGAAACTTTGAGTGTTGCAAATAGTGCAAGTTTTCTTCAAGAATATCTCCGCTATACCAGTCAAAAGTACTCTCTTTTTAAGGTAAGAGATATTATTTTCATTCAATATTCGTAAAAAAATATATTTTCTTCCATACTCTGTAGTATGTAAGTAATATTATTTCGTTTCATGTTCCTAAATCTATACTTATTTTGTAAGTATTGCTTCTATACTCTGTGAAATTAGTAGAATATCCTTGAAATTTGCGCTTCATCTAGTATCGATTCACGAAAATATTTTTCTGAACTTTCTTGTTAAATTTTAATCTTTTCATGCCGGAGTACTATTCATAGGCACTATTCATATATACGACACTATTCATACATACGGTATTATTCATATATACGGTACTATTCACGGGGTACTATTAATGAAGTGCTATTCAAGGGATACTATTCACGATAAAATTTGATTTCTTTCATATCCAAATTATTTTTGATACATAAAAATCATTCTTGAATTTTACTCCACAAAACAGTTATCATGTTGACAATTTGGACATTCTTAAACTCTGAATAAATTAAAAATCGTTAATATTTATCCTTGATCTCATTTGATTGATTCTTATATCATTGTCATCATTCTCATGCTTATATTGTGATGAAAGTCATCTTTGGCCCGTAGTGCATAGATGTATTGTTGATTGGTATGATTATGACCATGAATTATTTATCAGTATAATCACGACCTGTAATGTTACAAATGATGTGGTAAAATTCCTCATTAGCCCGTAGTGCATTGATAGACAGTTATTTGGCATGATCATGACTATTGGTGATAATAACGAATATCCTTGGCCCGTAGTACATGGTTAATTCATGGATGTGATACTAACGAATATCCTTGGCCCATAGTGCATGGATAATTAGGTGATGTGGATTATTTATTGAGATGTGTTACAAAGATAAAATATTGATGATGAACTTTTAAATCATAGAAGATAGTAGACATCATGTTCTACTTGACTCTTCTAATGGATTGCTTGTTCCACTGCAGTTAAACTTGTTGTCTATTGTATTCTATCAGTTTTTATACTGTTGAAGACTAAGGATAATTTATTCTACATTATCTTAGTCATAATATTCTTTACTAGGCTAGTTGAGCTCACCCTTTTTTTTCATTGTTCTCTTCAGAAAATGAGAATATAGCTGGGACTAGTCGAGAAATAGAGTGACGGTCCAAGATGGTTGCTATAATAGTTCTCACTATTCTATAAAATAGTGTGAAAATAATTGTAATTAGAACTTTATTTGAGTTTGGATATTGTCTACGAGACAATATTTGTATTGAAACTCAGCTATTGTGTTTTCGTATTTTGCACGACAGTTGTATAAATTAAATTTGTATTTAAATTGTGTACCATGTATATGGCGACTCAGAATGGGTGGTGTATACCTATTTTGGGGGCGTCACACATGCTCGTTCTTGAAGTGTAAAAACTTAGTCACGGTAGGTAAGATGGTGCGCTTTTCATGCCCGTCATACAGTGGCGTGGCTGCTTCATGTAATAACTCATAAAAACCCTTAGCCCCGTCATTCGGCTCTTGCTCAACGCTACTGCCATCCCTGTCTGTATTCCATTGGAAGTATGAACCAGCAGCTTTGACTATCATGTTAGTACACTCAAAGGTTTTGTCACCTATAGATTTCGGTTCTGATTCATGTTCATCTAACCAGGTTTCCCCATGATAGACCCATGTCGTATAACCCTGCCTGAACCCATACGCAAATAAGTCGCACATGACATTACTCCTTTCCTTCCACACTTCATTCATACACCTCTTACAAGGACATCTTATCTCATCGCCGTTGACTTGCTCAAATGCAAAATTGAGAAACTGTTCAACCCCACTACGGTACTCAGAGCTAAGCCCACTTTTATCAGTAGCTACCCTACGTTCCATCCAACTTCGACCAACAAACATCTTGGTCTATGCACTATGGGGTGCTATATATGAGGAAAAACAAAACACAAATAGGAGGGTTAATGTTTATGCATACATATGAGTGTCCTAACTTCTTCTCCACTCTAACGGGTCAGGCTTCTATTCCATTCCAGAATGCGTCGCCCCACCTAATGCCAACAACATGAACACATCTTTATATTTTAAGAAATTTCAGCAGCACCTCCCCATGGTCTTTAAGTACACGAAATAGACTACCACGTCGTAGCCTAAATATGCACCCGAAGAACATCAAGAGATATTCATCGAAAATTCTCAAAATATAAAGACTTTCTCAAGCCGTTAACACCGACTTAAATGGGATCAAAACATTCAGGACTAGTCCCAAAGGGGGACTATTCGAGATTCACTTCTATTAAGTGAATCTCGAACGGGTTTCTAAGCTTCCTAAACTATATGGAAAAATATGCAAATGCAATAATCACAATGATAAGTTTGATTATTGAAACATTATTCTCATTGGAGTATTACAAAGAAAAGAATGACAATCCTTAAGCTAGATAAGAAACATGCAATACACATACTTCATTAGCTTATTAAAATGTAAACTACACACATCATTTTTTGTTGTTCCATAACACAATTGCTCAATACATCACATGACATCACATATTAAATTACATGTTCCCTAATCCCTCGTACCAAGTGTTTTTTCATATTTTAATAATATTATCTTGTGTTTGAAACCGGAGGGACATACCACTTAATTAGGAAAATCATTTGCTTATTAAATATATTTAAAGTCTCTTTCTTCCATTCAAACAAGTTGACCTTCATGAAGGTTTTCTCGAATTCTTTTATTGTTATTAAGCTGATCATTTTTGTATTATTAATTTTCAGTCATTTATAAAAGCAAAAACTTGTTTAAGAAAATGAAATATGATGAAGCTAATTGATGTTATTTTGAATTATGCAAATACAATGATATCAATGTTTTCATTCTAAATCTATAACAAGACATGTAATTTAAAAAATTCTAAAATCTTTAGCAAGGCATTTAATCTAACAAATTAATTTACATCAATTTTGAAATTTAGAATTTCACATTTAGACTAAAAACAACATAATTAAATAAGACTTTTTTTGTGAATTGGAATGAATAATAACTTATATAATCACCAAAAACATCAAATTAAGTTCTAATATTCACCAAATGTGATGGCTAGGGAAAATTAGTTATCTTGTCCATATGGAAATAATTGTTTGTGAATTTGAAATTTGATGAGAAAATATTCAAAGAAAGACGTTTTTCACACAAGGAACAATAAACTAAAAAAAGTAACAAAGAGGACCTAAAAATTTCTTGCAAGGGGAAAATATGATATACCCTATGAGATTAATTCAACATGTAATCTAATTTTTCAGAGGCTCTAGCTTGTAGAGTATATATCAGGCATAATAGTAAACATAACAGATGTTTCAGGCATTTATATCTGGCTCTAGCAACCAAACATGTAACATGATAAATGTGACGCCCCCAAAATTAGGTATACATCACCCATCTTGGGTCGTCAGATACATAGTACAGAATACAAATACAACTTACTAATACAACTGTCGTGTACAATACGACAAAACATAAACTGTGAGTTTGAATACAAATATTATCTTCTAGAGAGTATTCATACTCAAAAGGAGTCCTCATTACATTTATTAACACACCAATACATAGAATAGTGAGGACTACTAACTAATACTATCATTCGGACCATCACTCCGTTTCCCGACTTGCCCCAGCTACGTTCTCATTTCCTGAAGAGAACAGTGAAAGAAAGGGTGAGCTCAACTAGCCCAGTAAGAAATATTATGACTAAGATAATGCAGAATAAATTATCATTAGCCTTCAACAATGTTAAACTGATAAAATATAATAGACATCAAGTTTAACTGCAGCGGAACAAGCAATCCATTAAAAGAGTCAAGTAGAAAATAAACTCTACTATCTTTTATGATTTAAAAGATTTTCCAACACTGTGATCGCTGAGACTCAGCTTAATAAAATAATCCACATCATCGAATCACCCCTGCACTACGGCCAAGGATATTCGTATATTCATTAATGGTCATGATCATGCCAACAACTGTCCATCAATGCACTACGGGCCAATGAGGAATTTTACCACATCAATTGTAACATTACGGTCATGATTATACCGAATAATCCCTGGTCATAATCATACCAAGTCCATCTATGCACTACAGGCCACAGATGACTTTCAACATTTTATAAACATGAGGATGATGACAATGATATAAGAATTCAATAAAACAAGTTCAAGAATTAATTTATCCAAGAATTAACAACGTCCAAATTGTCAACATGATACTGCTTTGTGGAGTAAAATTCAAAAATGCTTAGAAGAATATTTTTATGAAAAGATACTGGATGAAACGCAATTATCAAGGATATTCCACAAATTTCATGGAGTATAGAAGTCAAAACTTAACCAACTGAGTATAATAAAGAATGGAATAACAAAAGAAATCACCATGCATGCGATAGACCGCACAGACAGGTTATTCCAACAGAATAATAAATAATGGAACCAGGTCCGGCGTAAACGCACAGACAGGATATTCCGACAGAATAATAAATAATAGAACCAGGTCCGGTGTAAAACACACAGACAGGATATTCCGACAGAATAATAAATAATGGAACCAGGTCCGGTGTAAAACACACAGACAGGATGTTCCAACAGAATAATAATAAAAACGGAACCAGGTCCGGTGTAAAACACACAGACAGGATGTTCCAACAGAATAATAGAAGAATGTCACCAAGTATAGGGTAGACCGCGTATACAGATTATTCCAACAGAATAATAAGAAATGGAATAACAACAGTTCTCTTCATGAATAAGAAAGAATAACACCCCTTACCGTTTTAAAGACGAGCTGAAATAAGGAAGTAGTTAAGTAGTAGAATACTCTTCTTCTCTCTCTCTATAGTTTCTCTCTATAGTTTCTCTCTCTAGAGTTCAGTGAATTCGTAAGAAATAATGAAAGAATGAGCTGCTATTTATAGAAAAATAGAATGCATAGTAACTAATCCATGAACGGTCCAGATTGATTACTTTAATCTGACGGTCCATATTTAAAGAAAAATCTTTTAAATAAAATATAATATATTCTATTTATAGAATAACTTTAATAAAGTATTCTGTTTTATATAAAAAGATGTTTCTGTTTTATTACGTTAATAATACGAATAAAACAAAACGTCATTATCGCTAAATAATTCATATTATTAACTGACAATAATTGAATCAAACTGAGTGACTTCTCACATAAGCATTAATAATCAATACCGTGTGCTACTATGCAACCACACGTATTACTGTACTTTTACTACCGAGTAGTTCAACAGTAACAATGGTAAAATTTCCGCCGTTATTTTTAATAAAATATTTTTGTCGTTTTCTCAATCCGACAATAATTCCGTTGTGGGGTCCACCAATGATTGTGTCGTTGTACGAATATTCCTGTTAAAACGAATATTCCCCGACCAATCGAATATTATATAACAACTTGCGTACTTTGTAAAATTTATAAATATTACCCACAACTATAACATTATATCAAATTAACTCCATAATATTCAAAAATGATATTTATAGAAAATTCATCTTTATTTATAAAAGTTGGGGTCTTACAACCTCCCCTTCTTATGAAATTTCGCCCTCGAAATTAGGGTACGTACCTGGTATGTCGAAGAGGTAAGGATACCTTGATTTCATTTCAGATTCTAACTCCCAAGTCATTTCCTCAACATCGTGGTTTCTCCACAAAACTTTGACTTGAGGTATAACCTTGAAGCGTAGAATATGTTCCTTCTTATCCAAGATTTGAACAGGAACTTCTTCATACGTCAAATCTTCCGCTATTTTATCCGGTTCTAACTCAATAATGTGGTTCGGGTCTTCCACATATTTGCGTAACATGGATATGTGAAAAACGTTATGAACACGAGACATACTTGGAGGTAAAGCGAGTCTATAAGCCACAGTTCCTACTCGATCGAGGATTAAAAATGGACCGATGAATCGAGGATTGAGCTTTCCTCTCTTTCCAAATCTCGTAACTCCTTTCCATGGAGCAACACGTAAGAACACATGATCTCCTACATCAAATTCCACGTCCTTTCGATGAAGATCAGCATAACTCTTTTGTCGATCTTGTGAGGTTTTTATACGTTGTCGGATCGTTTGAATCTTTTCTGTAGTCATACGTACCAACTCCGGTCCCAACAACGTTGCTTCACCCACCTCATCCCAACATACTGGAGAACGACATTTTCTTCCATACAATGCTTCGAATGGAGCCATGCCAATACTTGCTTGATAACTGTTGTTGTAGGAAAACTCCACCAATGGTAAGAACTTGTCCCAACTTCCCTTGAAGTCAAAGACACAGAGTCTTAATAGATCTTCAAGAGTTTGAATAGTCCTCTCTGATTGTCCGTCCGTCTGAGGATGATATGCTGAACTAAATCGTAACTTCGTGCCCATAGCTTTTTGTAAACTAACCCAAAATCTTGAAGTGAATCTTGGGTCTCGGTCAGAAACTATGGATACTGGCATACCATGCAGTCTTACAATCTCGTTTATGTACATACGAGCAAGACGTTCAAGTGTATAAGTTTCTCGTATCGGTAAGAAATGAGCAGACTTGGTCAATCTATCAACAATGACCCAAATCGCATCAATACCTTGAGAAACCCTTGGAAGACCGGTAACGAAATCCATGGTAATGTGCTCCCACTTCCATTCTGGAATTTCAAGTGGTTGCAATGGACCTTTTGGTACTTGATGCTCCGCTTTGACTCGTTGACAAGTTAGACACCTTGAGATAAACAACGCTATCTCTCTCTTCATATTGCTCCACCAAAATGTATGACGAAGATCATGATACATTTTGGTACTTCCAGGATGGATTGCAAACGGTGTGTTGTGCGCCTCCATCATGATTTCATACTTTAAATCAGGGTTGTTAGGAACACAAAGTCTGGAGTTGACTCGAAGTATTCCTTCTTCATCGATTCTTGCTTCCGGCATAGCACCTTCTTGCACTTTCTTCCTCATACGCATCAGCTCCAGGTCTGTAGCTTGAGCAGCTTTAACTTTATCGATTAAAGTTGGTTCTACTCGTATATTCGCCATCATCACATGGGTCCCTGGAGTCTTTAACTCTATCTCCATCCTTTGCAAGTCACACAAAATGGGTCTTTGTGTTGACAATATCGCACTCGTACTTGCATATGATCTTCTACTCAATGCGTCAGCTACCACGTTCGCTTTTCCAGGATGGTATTGAATGGTATGATCATAATCTTTCAACAGTTCAAGCCAACGTCGTTGTCGCATGTTGAGTTCCTTTTGAGTGAAGAAATATTTGAGGCTTTTATGATCCGTAAAGATCTCCACCTTCTCCCCATACAAGTAATGCCTCCAAATTTTAAGTGCAAAGACAACAGCTGCCAACTCTAGATCATGAGTAGGATAATTCCTCTCATATTCCTTGAGTTGTCTTGATGCATAGGCTATGACTTTTCCATGTTGCATGAGAACGCATCCCAACCCTTTGCTCGAAGCATCACTGTAGATGACAAATCCCTCCGAGCCAGATGGTATTGTTAGAACAGGTGCTGAAATGAGTCTCCTCTTGAGTTCTTGAAAACTCTGCTCACATTCTTCGCTCCAACCGAACTTTGTATCTTTCCGAGTCAGCTGAGTTAATGGAGTAGCGATTCGAGAAAATCCTTCCACGAATCTCCGATAATAACCAGCTAAACCAAGAAAGCTACGTACTTCGGTCACTGATTTAGGTTGCTCCCAGCTTTGAATAGCTTCAATCTTTGCCGGGTCAACCGATATTCCACGACTTGATACTACGTGCCCAAGGAATGCTACCTCTTCCAGCCAGAACTCGCATTTCTTCAACTTGGCATAAAGTTTGTATTCACGAAGCTTTTGGAGTACCAACCTCAAGTGTTGCTCATGATCTTCACGGCTTTTGGAATAAACAAGGATGTCATCGATAAAGACGACCACAAAGTGATCCAAATATTCCTTAAATACCCTGTTCATCATATCCATGAAGGCAGCAGGAGCATTAGTCAATCCAAAAGACATAACTAAGAATTCATAATGCCCGTACCGAGTTCTGAAGGCAGTCTTTGGAATATCCTCAGTTCTAACCTTCAGCTGATGATATCCAGAACGAAGATCGATCTTTGAAAAGAATTGTGCTCCTTGCAACTGGTCAAACAGGTCATCAATACGTGGCAATGGGTACCTATTTTTGATGGTGACATGATTCAACTCCCGATAATCAATACAAAGTCGCATACTCCCATCTTTCTTCTTCACGAACAGAACAGGAGCACCCCAAGGAGAAGTACTAGGACGAATAAAACCAATGTCTAACAATTCCTGCAGTTGGGTCTTTAACTCCTGAAGTTCAATAGGAGCCATTCGATATGGGGCTTTGGAAATGGGTTTTGTACCGGGTTCAAGGTCGATACAAAATTCAATTTCACGCTCTGGGGGTAGGCCAGGAAGTTCTTCGGGAAATACGTCAGGAAATTTATTAACAACAGAAATATCATTCAAAGCTGACGTATTTTTGTTTAGATCTGTGACATGAGCTAAGAAAGCTTGACATCCATTTTTCAATAAACGAATAGCTTTATGGCTTGAGATGACAGCGATTGATTTTAATGGTTTGGTTGCTTGAATTCGCATAATAGGTCGATTAGGAATATGAAAGCTAACAACCTTACGAAAATAATCAATTTTTGCATGATGAGTAGTTAACCAATCAATCCCTAGAATCACGTCAAATGCAAGTATTTTTAATGAAATAAGATCGACAGGTAATGTGTGGGTACCAACTTGAACCAAACAAGACTTATAAACCGTGGATGTAATGAAGGTTTCTCCCAATGGAGTTTCAACTGCTAAGTCAAAGTCTAATTTCTCCGGAATCAAATTTAATCGATGAGCGCAAGTAGGAGAAATAAAAGAATGGGTAGAACCGGTATCAAATAAAGTATAGACTTCGTTAGAGTTTATGATAAGCTTACCCGTGATGACCTCATTCGGGTTCCTTGCTTTCTGGGAGTTCACAACAAACGCTCTCCCTTGCACAACCGGTTTTGACTTTTCTGGGACGGCCTTTGGTGCCTCCATCCTAGCTGAATTTGTCTTCGGTAAACGACAAAATCGGGCTAAATGACCTTCTCTTCCACAATTATAACATGCTTTGGACGGCATCGCGCAGTTTGGACTGATGTGCCCCTCCCCTCCGCATTTGAAACATATGATAGGTGGTCGTTCTCCTTCCTTAACGACAGGTGCTGGTGCTGACGTCTTTCCATCATTGTTGAATCTCCTCTTCTTGAAATGCCCATTCTTATTATTTTGGCCCTGATTACCACCGAAGTGGTTACCATTTCTGGCCTGTTGATTCCCTCCACGCTTGTTGTCACCGCTTCGATGACTGCTTTCACTAGTATTATCATTTTGCCGGCTGCTCTCTTTTGGTTGCGTTGTCTCGTTATCGCGCTCCACCAACTGAGCCCTATTTACAACATCTGAATACAAACACAATTTATGAGAAACAAGATGTTGACGTATCTCCGGCTTCAAACCTCTTAAAAACATCCGCGTCATTCTTTCTTCATTATCCACCAGGTGGGACGCAAACCGGGATAACTCCGCAAATTTTGCCTCGTACTGCGACACGGTCATATTATTCTGCTCCAATTTGATGAACTCCACCTCCTTCATGTGACGAATACTCTCGGGAAAGTATTTGTCGTTAAACAGCTCTTGGAACTTCTCCCAAGACATCTTCAGTGCGGCAGGTTGAGTACGCTTTATCGATTCCCACCAGTAATCTGCCTCTCCTCGCAACATAAAGGCGGCAAAGGGAACCTTTTGCTCCTCGGAGCAACCCAAGACATCAAATATCTTGGTGATCTGCTTTATCCATGTTTCAGCTACAAGTGGTTTGGGTTCTCCCTTAAACTCCGGTGGTCCCAGCTCCTTAAACTGTTTAGCGGTGACCGCCTGAGAGTTTCCAGTATTTCCACCTACGTTGTGGACAGGAGCCGCTTTCACCTGTTGTTGCATGAATTGCATAAAACCTCTGAACATTTCATCATTCATCATCTGGTCAGTGTTGTTGTTTGCATGAGGATTGTCACCTTCCTGATGAACATTATCCTGATTATTGATATGTGGTGAATCAATAATCGTTTGTGCTCCATTGCTATTCTCAACATTCTCAGATGCCATTTTCAGATACTGCCACAAAATAAAAATTAATTGATATGTCATATTTTATCCTTATATTATGACCGACCAATTAAATATCATGCAAATAAACTTAGGTAGGTCATACTAGCGAAGGAATTCCCCGTCTCTCCCCTCCTAGTTCTATTCTCACATCTTAGCCAGGGATCATATCCCTAAGCTCTGATACCAACTGTGACGCCCCCAAAATTAGGTATACATCACCCATCTTGGGTCGTCAGATACATAGTACAGAATACAAATACAACTTACTAATACAACTGTCGTGTACAATACGACAAAACATAAACTGTGAGTTTGAATACAAATATTATCTTCTAGAGAGTATTCATACTCAAAAGGAGTCCTCATTACATTTATTAACACACCAATACATAGAATAGTGAGGACTACTAACTAATACTATCATTCGGACCATCACTCCGTTCCCCGACTTGCCCCAGCTACGTTCTCATTTCCTGAAGAGAACAGTGAAAGAAAGGGTGAGCTCAACTAGCCCAGTAAGAAATATTATGACTAAGATAATGCAGAATAAATTATCATTAGCCTTCAACAATGTTAAACTGATAAAATATAATAGACATCAAGTTTAACTGCAGCGGAACAAGCAATCCATTAAAAGAGTCAAGTAGAAAATAAACTCTACTATCTTTTATGATTTAAAAGATTTTCCAACACTGTGATCGCTGAGACTCAGCTTAATAAAATAATCCACATCATCGAATCACCCCTGCACTACGGCCAAGGATATTCGTATATTCATTAATGGTCATGATCATGCCAACAACTGTCCATCAATGCACTACGGGCCAATGAGGACTTTTACCACATCATTTGTAACATTACGGTCATGATTATACCGAATAATCCCTGGTCATAATCATACCAAGTCCATCTATGCACTACAGGCCACAGATGACTTTTAACATTTTATAAACATGAGGATGATGACAATGATATAAGAATTCAATAAAACAAGTTCAAGAATTAATTTATCCAAGAATTAACAACGTCCAAATTGTCAACATGATACTGCTTTGTGGAGTAAAATTCAAAAATGCTTAGAAGAATATTTTCATGAAAAGATACTGGATGAAACGCAATTATCAAGGATATTTCACAAATTTCATGGAGTATAGAAGTCAAAACTTAACCAACTGAGTATAATAAAGAATGGAATAACAAAAGAAATCACCATGCATGCGATAGACCGCACAGACAAGTTATTCCAACAGAATAATAAATAATGGAACCAGGTCCGGCGTAAACGCACAGACAGGATATTCCGACAGAATAATAAATAATGGAACCAGGTCCGGTGTAAAACACACAGACAGGATATTCCGACAGAATAATAAATAATGGAACCAGGTCCGGTGTAAAACACACAGACAGGATGTTCCAACAGAATAATAATAAAAACGGAACCAGGTCCGGTGTAAAACACACAGACAGGATGTTCCAACAGAATAATAGAAGAATGTCACCAAGTATAGGGTAGACCGCGTATACAGGTTATTCCAACAGAATAATAAGAAATGGAATAACAACAGTTCTCTTCATGAATAAGAAAGAATAACACCCCTTACCGTTTTAAAGACGAGCTGAAATAAGGAAGTAGTTAAGTAGCAGAATACTCTTCTTCTTCTCTCTCTCTATAGTTTCTCTCTATAGTTTCTCTCTCTAGAGTTCAGTGAATTCGTAAGAAATAATGAAGGAATGAGCTGCTATTTATAGAAAAATAGAATGCATAGTAACTAATCCATGAACGGTCCAGATTGATTACTTTAATCTGACGGTCCATATTTAAAGAAAAATCTTTTAAATAAAATATAATATATTCTATTTATAGAATAACTTTAATAAAGTATTCTGTTTTATATAAAAAGATGTTTCTGTTTTATTACGTTAATAATATGAATAAAACAAAACGTCATTATCGCTAAATAATTCATATTATTAACTGACAATAATTGAATCAAACTGAGTGACTTCTCACATAAGCATTAATAATCAATATCGTGTGCTACTATGCAACCACACGTATTACTGTACTTTGACTACCGAGTAGTTCAACAGTAACAATGGTAAAATTTCCGCCGTTATTTTTAATAAAATATTTTTGTCGTTTTCTCAATCCGACAATAATTTCGTTGTGGGGTCCACCAATGATTGTGTCGTTGTACGAATATTCCCTGTTAAAACGAATATTCCCCGACCAATCGAATATTATATAACAACTTGCGTACTTTGCAAAATTTATAAATATTACCCACAACTATAACATTATATCAAATTAACTCCATAATATTCAAAAATGATATTTATAGAAAATTCATCTTTATTTATAAAAGTTGGGGTCTTACAATGAATATAATTCGTGAAGAAATTATTGCATAATAGTAAACATAACAGATGTTTCCCCTAGTACATATGGGGCTGAAAACGTACACATACAAGTATAATATTAAACCAAATACAGTTCATCATTAGTTCTGCCTTGAATGATTATATAGTTTCATATTAAATCCCCAACTTATACCTAAATAAATTAAAGAGGAGATGAAACTAAAAATATGTATATAACTTCAACCTAAGTAAACTAATCATGTATATAAACAATTAAACAACATACCCTCAAAAAAATTAAAGATTAACAAGCGAATAAAATTAATTATAAAGAGGAGATACGAACTGAAAATCTTATATGTTTATGAGCGTACCAAACTAGCCCAATCCTTGTACAGGTGAAGGTACAACCTCTGAAGTTGCAGCGACGAACTGGTCGGAGGTACGGTCAAAGGCACCCGATTGTAGTAGCGAAATGGATAAGGGAGGAGTTGCAACATGGATGAGAGAAATGGGAAAATGGGTGAACTCTATTGACTAAATTAGAGAATCAATAGAGCGAATTTGAGATTCAGTGGGCAAATTAAAGAGCAAAAATGGCTGAATTTGAGAGGGAAAGAAATATATAGAGAGGAAAATTTTATAAAAGGAGTCGTTGCCGTCAGACGAGGGTTTTAATTATAAGCTGACTCATTCTCGACGGCACCCCGTAGCTATTGAGTCACTCCCGACGGCAATACCGTCGATCTTCAAATTATTACCGTCGTCAATGAGTTTTCCCTCCTCCGGGAATGTCTGGCACCAAATAAAAGGTCATTACCGACGGCATACATTGGCAACGGCTAAACCGTCGACATTGACATTATTCTCGACGGGGATTTTGCCGTCGCCAATGACCCTTATTTTTGTAGTGATAACTACCCGGGTGGCCCACTGTCTCATCTCGTACAACCAGCCGGAATAGTTCTTTGCGACATGTGTAGTAATAACAATGTCGCTGGCTGCTTGTAAGACACCGTCCTATCTAAAATAAATCTATACAAATAATGTTGCATATCAGAAATTAAAAATAATTCCTAGAACCGTACTTAAATTAAATTATGTAATTCGACTTACATGAAACTCTCGCAGCACAGTAGTCATATAGTGTGCATCATACCGCGGGAACTTAGTGAATCGCATACATCCTATAGGCAGGTGTGTCAAGCAAATGTTATGTAGCGTATGCTTAACGATTAGGTCCAGGATATTGTAATTCGAGATATACGTGTTACTTTAACTTATGCAGTCATATAAAGTAAATTATATGCGTTAGTTATATTGTAGTAGGCACGTGCTGCGCTGAGTCGACATCAACTATAGCAATCTCAGGCTGGGCCGGCGGACGCCCAAATAATCTGAGGTTAGTCCCTCACTGATGTCGACGAACAGTATCTGTAAGTATATATATAGTATTTCATTATACGTAAAATAAATATGTAGAAATAAGTTAAATTACAAAAAAAAAATGGAAACTTACTAGATGACGACGACGTCCCGTCTTGGGAGCCGTCGCCAGATCTTGTACGGCCACCCCCGCGGCGACCTTCACCGTTGTTTCTAGCCATAACTGTACTACTGTAATTAAAAAGAATGAGAACATTAATTTCTACTAAAATTATCTTAATAAATATTGTTTTTATTAGTAAATTATTTAAAAACAGCAATAAGTTAAAGTTAAGACTTAATACGTCGTCAAACTCGTCAGAATCAATATCAATTTCCTCCTCAGATTCAGTTTCTTCCTCGTTCGTATCAATTAATGTTTCGTTGTTATCATCTTGTATAATGAAATAATCACTGACAACAATGTCATCATCGACTTCTTCATCATCGAGTACGTTAACGACATCTTCTGCCAACACATATTCATCATCTGGCAGTACGTGGCTCAAATTGCTAACTATTTTTATTCTGTATTATATAATATTACACTATTGTATTAAATATAATTTTTTTTATTTACTTAATTAAGTTACATAATTTTATTTTAGTAAATTTAATTTACTCTAATTATTATATTATATTTTTTTAATTTATTAAATTTTATTTTATGTTATTATATTTAATATATAGTATTATATTAAATATAAATTTTTTAATTTATATTATTTTTAAAATTAAGTTAATTAAATTAATAGATATTTGAAGTATAAATTATTTGATTTGGTTTGGTTTGATTTTATCTTATCTTAATTATTTTATCTTATCTTATGTTATTTAAATAACTTATTTTTTTATTATATTATCTTATATTATATTATTCCGATTTATGTAATTTATTATATTATTTTATTTAGTTATACTTAGTTCATTTTGTTTTATTTTATTAGTCGGAAACTAATTAAGCAAATTCTGCTTAATTAGTAAAGTATTAGAAAATTAAGTAATATATATATATATATAGTTAGTAGAGCCCACAAATTTTGCATCTCAAGAATTCTGACAAAATTTCTGTAAGAAATTTCGTCGGAAATATCAAGCATCCAGTAATTGAAGAAATACACTATAAGCTACAATTGCATAAAGAAAATTAAATTCAAACAATAAATAGGATGATATACACTTACATAAGCTGCAATATTGTACAAAATAAACCCAAAAGTACTTAATATAAATTTGCAACAATTTACTTAAATCAAATATATAATCCCAATCTGCAGAACAAAATCCTTCCCAATTTCAGCAACAACACAACAGCTCCAAAATTAATTTTCCTAATTTCAGTATACATCTAATTTTAGCAATTATATCAACAATTCACAAATTCATTCAAATTTCAGCAATTATATCAACAACTCACAAATTATCCAAATTTTAGTATACATTCTCGTTGAATTACCAATATATATGAACCCTAAAAAATTTGGAAAACACTTACCTTGAATTAAAGGAGCAAGGAGGAGAATCTGGCCATTGGTTAGTGGCTGCAGTCTGGGCCTGTGGTGGGGGTGGCTGTGGAGGGGTGGGGGACCAAGGAGGAGGGGGAGGGGGTGGAGGTGGGGGGAACCGGGGGAGGGGTGGGGGGACCAGGGGAGGGGGAGGGGGAGGGGCTGGGGTCGGGGGGAGGGGGTGGGGGCGAGGGATGAGAGAGGTGATGGGACAGAGAGAGGTTTTATTTGCTATTTCCGACAGAATTTTCGTCCGAAATAATTCGACTTAACTTCGATGGAACTTTCCTCATGCATAACTTTAGTTCGTCGAAATTAATCTTCGCGCTGGCAGAAATCTTGACGCCAATGGTGGAGTTCTAGTTTTGACGGAATTTCGTCGAACTTATACGATTTTCGAAGGACTTATCTTCGACGCATTATTTCCTCGGAAATAAGTTAATTTCGACAAAAACTAGTCCATCGAAGATAAGTCTGTCGGAAATAGTCATTTTCCTTGTAGTCATTGATCTTATGGAGTTGCATAAGCTATTGTACAATATTGTACAAAGAGAATACTTTTGAGCACCACAAATCTATTAATTAATTACATATAGATGCTACTTCACTCCTCGGATCACAAATATCAAATCTATAAATTAATGCAACCTAAAGGTTATTAATAAATCCTAAGCTGATCAGGAAAGAGTTGGGAAATCCGTTGAAAGTCATATTTTTGAATTTTTATCTTCAAAAGTTCTTATTTTCCGACAAGACTAAAGCCAACGACCAACTATAAAAGTCAACTTTAAGTCTAGTCCTCTCTTTAAGAAAACATTGTTTTTAAAAAAAATATTTTTATCCTATTTTTTATTTCATTTCTTAATTTATTGTATCTAAAGTAATTGGAGTTGGGTGTTAAAATTAATTATTGAAATTAAATATGTTTATAAATATAACCCATGTTGAAACAAAAAAAGAAGAAAGAACATAACGAAAGCGTACCAGATTCCATAATATTGTTTGATTAAATGAGTTGAGATCTTCCAATTGATGCGTATTTTAGAAGTGAATTTCTCTGTTGATGGGGATACAGAGAAAACAATGAAGAGATAAAAATATACGCTCAATTGGGGACCATGACCCCATTATAAAGAAAACTGCCGTGTGAAAAAACTGCTGAATGACAGTTATTATCTTTTAATATTTTTAAATTGGCCCCTCATCAATTTAAAAATACAAATCTGATCTCTACACATTAATTCCATGACAAAAATACCTTTAAGCCTACTTAAAACTTAATTAAATCACATAAATTTAGGTTTATACGTGATAATACACATTAATAATATACATGTGTGGTCCCAATTAAGATTAATAAAAATTAATCCAACATTGGGAAATCCTTCGTTGTCTTTTCCAAGTCCACTTGTTCTTTCTTTAAACGAATTGGCTTTAGTTACTGCGAAAGAAAGGCCATCTGATCAATATACGTATTAGTCCTAGTGACATCTGTTATTTTTCTTTGTTCTTCTAAAATTATATATATATATATATATATATATATATATATATATATATATATATATATATATATATATATATATACAGACGGTAAGGATCAAGAGCATTCTCTTTAAAGAGCATTCTTCCTTAAATATCACTCCTTTATTAAAATTACGTCGTTTTGGAGGGGACGCGGTAGTATTTTTATAAATAAATGGAAAAAATGTCACCGCGTATTTACAAAAATGCCACCGCGTCTCCTCCAAAACGACGTAGTTTTAATAAAGGAGTGTTATTTAAGGAGGAATGCTCTTTAAGGAGAATGCTCTTGATCCTTACCGTATATATATCGGTAAGGATCAAGAGCATTCTCCTTAAAGAGCATTCTTCCTTAAATAGCACTCCTTTATTAAAATTACGTTGTTTTGGAGGGGACGCGGTAGTATTTTTGTAAATAAATGGAAAAAATGTCACCGCGTATTTATAAAAATGCCACCGCGTCTCCTCCAAAACGACGTAGTTTTAATAAAGGAGTGTTATTTAAGGAGGAATGCTCTTTAAGGAGAATGCTCTTGATCCTTACCGTATATATATCGGTAAGGATCAAGAGCATTCTCCTTAAAGAGCATTCTTCCTTAAATAGCACTCCTTTATTAAAACTACGTCGTTTTGGAGGGGACGCGGTAGTATTTTTATAAATAAATGAAAAAAATGTCACCGCGTATTTATAAAAATGCCACCGCGTCTCCTCCAAAACGACGTAATTTTAATAAAGGAGTGTTATTTAAGGAGGAATGCTCTTTAAGGAGAATGCTCTTGATCCTTACCGTATATATATCGGTAAGGAACAAGAGCATTCTCCTTAAAGAGCATTCTTCCTTAAATAGCACTCCTTTATTAAAATTACGTCGTTTTGGAGGGGACGCGGTAGTATTTTTGTAAATAAATGAAAAAAATGTCACCGCGTATTTATAAAAATGCCACCGCGTCTCCTCCAAAACGACGTAATTTTAATAAAGGAGTGTTATTTAAGGAGGAATGCTCTTTAAGGAGAATGCTCTTGATCCTTACCATATATATATCGGTAAGGATCAAGAGCATTCTCCTTAAAGAGCATTCTTCCTTAAATAGCACTCCTTTATTAAAACTACGTCGTTTTGGAGGGGACGCGGTAGTATTTTTGTATATATATATATATAGCGACAGTTCGTCCGTCGCTAAATTATAAAAAGACCGATTTTTTGAGCTATAGTGACGGTATAAACCGTCGCAATCGCTATGACGTCGGCTTTCTACGTTATAGCGATAGTTTGAACCGTCGCTATAGCCGATTCGTCAACGAACTAATTCGCAGGAGAGCCGGACTATATATATATATATATATATATATATATATATATATATATATATATATATATATATATATATATATACGTACGTACCTTGTGGACCGGAAGGAATTAATTTCTTAGTATCTACCCGGAAAAGAATGTCTTATAGGTACTACGTATATCTTTGACATTATTATTTTTAATAATAATTGAGTGCTCCAAAGTAATAGATATCGGTATACAAACCATTTTATGTTCCCATCCGCCTCTACGCCCAAAATTTGTAGTATATATAAACAAGAACAAATAATTACCAACATATTTATATATATCATCAAGTTCTTTCTTGTAAATTTGCTCCACTATATATAGCTAGCCGCCAGATTCAAATTCTGCAAATAATCTTCTTCTTCTTCAAAAGCTTCTTTATATCGACTAGAAATTCTACTTCCAAGCATGCAGGTAAGATTAATAGTTAATTTGTATGAATATTGCAATTTAAACCATTATAAACTTGACATGCATTTTCCTTAATTTGTTAATTATGATGGTGCAGCAAAAGATTGTTATTAAGGTGCCAATGAAAAAGGAAAAAGACAGATCAAAGGCCATGAAGATTGCTGTGGGGTTCATTGGTATGTATGCAGCAGTGCTATCTATGCACACAACTATGCAGATTATGAATTATTATTATTTTTCTTATAGCTATTCAATTCATAATAATTTCGTTTAACAAAATAGTCTCATTTGTATAATTTACCAATTAAGATAATGCAGTACTTTTATTCCATATTTATTCCCAAATTAATATATTGGGTGTTTGGTTTCGTTATGCTTATGAAATGATAATGAAATTGTGATCGTAAACTAGAAGACAATATTTTATCATTTTAATTATATATAATATCAGAAAGAAATGAAACTCCTTTTATAGAACAAAAAGATTGACATACTTACTCCATCCGTTCCAAAACATTTTTAGTCTATATATATATTCTAAAATTAAAACATTCATTTATGTTTTAAAACTATATATTAAGTGACTAAATTTTTTAACATATTATAATTATAATTACTTTTTATTTTTGGTTGATTAATTAGTATTATCATGTCACTTCTATATATTACGGTTCAAGCAAATGTTACAAATATATTTGAAAATTTAAAAATTTCCTTTTATATATAAACATATCTCTAATTATGAACAGGTGTGAGCCTAGTGACCATAGGAGGGGAAGATAAAGATTTTGTGGTTGTGATCGGAGATGACGTGGATGCAGTTACCTTTACTCAATTACTCATCAAGAAATTCGGCGGCGCCACCTTGGTAAGGGTGGAGCCACTAATTATGAGAGGCCGTCAATTCGATCAAGAATATGATGAAGATGATCAAGCTTCATCAATAGTTCAAGGCCAACCAAGTTTCTACAACATTAATAATAATAATCAAGCTGCAATTTTTCAATCTCCACCAAATTATTACTACAACCACCCTAATTATAATCCTCCACCACCGTATGATCCATATCCATATTATTATTCATATCAAACTCCTGTTTATTGTAATTCAGTTAATATGCACACCTAGAGGGGGGGTGAATAGGCGTTTAAGTTAAAAGTAATAAACGGTGAAAACTTTTTGAAATTTTCTGCAACAGGTATTGTGAAACCCCAGATTTTATGAATAAAGATTTAATTTTTTTCGAAATATTTTTTTAAAATATTATAGTGTGAATTTGAGATAATGTTATAGTTGTGGGTAATATTTATAAATTTTACAAAGTATGCAAGTTGTTGTATTATATTCGATTGGTCGGGGAATATTATTTTTGTAGGGGAATATTCGTACAACGGCACAATTATTGGTGGACCCCACAACGGAATTATTGTCGGATTGAGAAAACGACAAAAATATTTTATTAAAAATAACGGCGGAAGTTTTACCGTTGATACTGTTGAACTACTCGGTAGTAAAAGTACAGTAATACGTGTGGTTGCATAGTAGCACACGGTATTGATTATTAATGCTTATGTGAGAAGTCACTCAGTTTGATTCAATTATTGTCAGTTAATAATATGAATTATTTAGCGATAATGAAATTTTGTTTTATTTGTATTATTAACGTAATAAAACAGAAACATCTTTTTATATAAAACAGAATACTTTATTAAAGTTATTCTATAAATAGAATATATTATATTTTATTTAAAAGATTTTTCTTTAAATATGGACCGTCAGATTAAAGTAATCAATCTGGACCGTTCATGGATTAGTTACTATGCATTCCATTTTCCTATAAATAGAAGCTTATTCCTTCACTATTTTCTTACGAATTTAATGAAACTCTAGAGAGAGAAACTATAGAGAGAGTTCTTCTTCTATAATCTTGAGCGTATTTCTTTAGAGTTTAAGAAAGCTTTGAGCGTAGTACAATTTTCTTCGAGTATATTCTCGCCCTACCAGTCGGAATACTCTTCTTTCAAAGGTAAGGAATATTATTTGTTGTACCTGTAAGGGGTATTATTTCTTTTGTATTCATGAAGAGAACTTCTGTTATTCCATTATTTATTATTCTGTTGGAATAACCTGTATACGCGGTCTACCCTATACTTGGTGACATTCTTCTATTATTCTATTGGAACATCCTGTCTGTGTATTTTACACCGGACCTGGTTCCGTCTTTATTATTATTCTGTTGGAACATCCTGTCTGTGTGTTTTACACCGGACCTGGTTCCGTCTTTATTATTATTCTGTTGGAACATCCTGTCGGTGTGTTTTACACCGGACCTGGTTCCGTCTTTATTATTCTGTTGGAATATCCTGTCTGTGTGTTTTACATCGGACCTGGTTCCGTCTTTATTATTTTGTTGGAATATCCTGTCTGTGCGTTTTACGCCGGACCTAGTTCCGTCTTTATTATTCTGTTGGAACATCCTGTCGGTGTGAATTTCACCTGACCTGGTTCCGTTATTATTATTCTATTGGAATAACCTGTCTATGCGAAGTACCGCATGCATGGTGATTTCTTTTGTTATTCCATTCTTTATTATACTCAGTTGATTAAAGTTTTGACTTCTATACTCCATGAAATTAGTAGAATATCCGTGATATTTGCGCTTCATCCAGTATTTTTTCATGAAAATATTCTTCTGAGCATGCTTGAATTTTACTCTACACAAAAGTATCATATTGACAATTTGAACGTTATTGGTTCCTGGACAAATTAATTCTTGAACTTATTTTATTGAATTCTTATATCATTGTCATCATCCTCATGTTTATATTATATTGAAAGTCATCTGTGGCCTGTAGTGCATAGATGGACTTGGTATGATTATGACCAGGGATTATTCGGTGTAATCATGACCGTAATGTTACAAATGATGTGGAAAAAGTTCTCATTGGCCCGTAGTGCATTGATGAAAAATTTTGGTATGATTATGGCTATGGATTCTCTTTGGCCGTAGTGCAAAGATGAATTATTTTATGGCATGATCAGGACCGTTGATGAAAACACGATTATCTTTGGCCCGTAGTGCATGAATAATTCGTGGTCGTAAAGAATATCCTTGGCCGTAGTGCAGGGGTGAGTGATTCGATGATGTGGATTATTTTTTTAGCTGTGTCTCAGCGATAAAAGTCATGAAAAATCTTTTAAATCATAAAAGATAGTAGATTTTATTCTCTACTTGACTCTTTTAATGGATTGTTGGTTCCGCTGCAGTTAAACTTGATGTCTATTGTATTTTATCAGTTTAACATTGTTGAAGACTAATGATAATTTATTCTGCATTATTTTAGTCATAATATTTCTTACTGGGCTAGTTGAGCTCACCCTTTCTTTCACTGTTCTCTTCAGGAAATGAGAACGTAGCTGGGACGAGTCGGGAAACGGAGTGATGGTCCTAGATGATAGTATTAGTAGTCCTCACTATTCTATGTAATAGTGTGTTAATAAATGTAACGAGAACTCCTTTTGAGTATGAATACTCTCTAGAAGATAATATTTGTATTCAAACTCACAGTTTATGTTTTGTCGTATTGTACACGACAGTTGTAATAGTAAGTTATATTTATATTCTGTACCATGTATCTGACGACCCAAGATGGGTGATGTATACTAATTTTGGGGGCGTCACAGTTGGTATCAGAGCTTAGGGATATGATCCCTGGCTAGGATGTGAGAATAGAACTAGGAGGGGAGAGACGGGGAATTCTTTGCTAGTATGACCTACCTAAGTTAATTTACTTGTTATTTAATTGGTCGGTCAGAGTATAGAGATAATATGTGATATGTTAATTAGCCTTTATTTTGTAACAGTATTTAAAAATGGCGTCTGAAAATGTTGAGATAAGCAATGGAGCACAGGAGACCGTTGAGTCTCCACAGATCAATAATCAGGACAATGTGCAACAGGATGGCGATAATCCTCCTGTAAACAACAACACTGATCAATTGACGAACGACGGTACGTTTAAGAGTTTTTTAGAATTCATGCAACATCAGGCGAAGGCGGCTCCTGTTCATAATGTAGGAGGAAACAATGGCAACCCATGGTTGGCCACCGCTAAGCAATTCAAGGAGCTGGGACCACCGGAGTTTTTGAGAAAGCCAGAACCACTTAAGGCGGAGACGTGGTTAAAGCAGATCACCAAGATATTTGATGTCTTGGGATGCTCCGAGGAGCAAAAGGTTCCCTTTGCCACCTTTATGTTGCGTGAAGAGGCAGATCACTGGTGGGAATCTGTAAAACGTACCCAGCCTGACGCACTCAAGATGTCTTGGGAGAAATTCCAGGAGTTGTTCAACGACAAGTACTTTTCCGAAAGCATTCGTCACATGAAGGAGGTGAAATTTATCAAGTTAGAGCAAAACAACATGACCGTGTCGCAGTACGAAGCCAAGTTTGCCGAGTGTCCCGATTTACGTCCCACTTGGTTAATAATGAAGAAAGAATGACGCGGATGTTTTTAAGAGGTTTGAAGCCTGAGATACGTCAATATCTTATCTCTCATAAACTGTGTTTGTATTCAGATGTTGTAAATAGGGCTCAGTTAGTGAAGCGCGATAATGAGTCAAAGCAATCAAAAGAGAGCAATCGACAAAATGATAATACTGGTGATAACAGTCATCAAAGCGGTGACAATAAGCATGGAGGGAATCAACATGCCAGAAATGGTAACCACTTCGGTGGTAATCATGGCCAAAACAATAAGAATGGACACTTCAAGAAGAGAAGGTTCAACAATGACGTGAAGACGTCGGTACCAGCACCCGTTTCAAAGGAAGAAGAACGACCACCGGTCGTATGTTTCAAATGCGGACAGGAGGGACACATCCGTCCAAACTGTACGCAGCAATCCAAAGCGTGTTTTAATTGCGGAAGAGAAGGTCACCTAGCTCGATTTTGTCGTATGGTGAAGTCAAGTCCAACTGAGATAGTGATGCCAAAGGATGTCCCAGACAAGCCAAAGCCGGTAGTTTAAGAGAGAGCGTTTTTTTTTCGTGACGAGGAACCTGAATAAAATTATCACGGGTATGTTAGTCATAAACTCTTTTGAAGTCTATACCGTGTTAGATACCGGTTCTACTCACTCTTTTATTTCACCTAGTTATGTTCAATGTTTGAACTTAACTCCGGAGAAGTTAGACTTTGATTTATCTGTTGAAATTCCGTTGGGAGAAACCTTCGTTACCTTCACTATTTATAAATCTTGTTCAAATCAACACTTTCACGTTACCTGTCGATCTTATCTCTTTGAAAATACTTGCATTGATGTGATTTTTGGAAACGATTGGTTAACTGCTCATCATGCTTTTCGTAAGGTTGTTAGTTTTCATATTCCTAACCAACCTATTATGCGAATTCAAGTAACCAAATCACTAAAGTCAATCATTGTCATATCAAGCCATAAGTAAAAATTTCCGTTCCTTTCATTGTTGACTTCCTGGTGTGGAATGCATCGAAGCCAGACTTTTCGTAGGAGACGTTGTAAATGACGATGGCAAGTTGATAGGTATCAATGTGACGTGTTATCCAAGTCTTGGATGAGGGTCACAGTTTTGAATGATATTTCTATTGTTAATAAATTTCCTGATGTATTCTTGAAGACTTCTTAGCCTACCGTAGAGCGTGAAATCGAATTTTGTATTGACCCCAGTACAAAACTCATTTCTTAAACCCTCAAATATTTCTTCAACTAAAATGAACGTATCATGCGCCAAAGACGTTGGCTCGAGCTGTTGAAGATTACGATCGTACCATTCAATATCATCGTGAAAGAGCGAACGTGGTAGCTGACGTGTTGAGTAAAAGATCGTATGCGTTTACGAGTGCGATGTTGTTAACACAAAGACTCATTTCGTATAACTTACAAATGATGAAAATAGAGTTAAAGACTTTAGGGACCCATATGAAGATAATGAATATACGATTAGAATCGACTTTAATCGATAAAGTTAAAGTCGTGCAAGTTACGGACCCGGGGCTGATGAATACTAAGAAGAAGGTTCAAGAGGGCGTTATTTTAAAAGCAAGAGTTGCTGAAGAGAGGAAATCTCAACCCTCGATTTAATTGGCCCATTTAAAATCCTCGATTGAGTAGGAACTCGTTTTACCGCCAAGTATGTCGCGTGTTCATAACGTTTTTAACATATAGATGTTACGTAAATATGTGGACGACCCGAACCACATTATTAATTTAGAACCGGACGAGATAGCGGATGCTTTAACGTTTGAGGATATAACTGTTAAAAACCTGGAATGTATTCAACACTCAAAGATTATACCTCAAGAGTTAGAATCTGACGAAGTGTCCTCATCTGTTTGGCATACCAGGTACGTACGAAAATTTCGAGGGCGAAATTTCATAAGGAGGGGAGATTGTGAAACCCCAGATTTTATGAATAAAAATTTAATTTTTTTCGAAATATTTTTTTAAAATATTATAGTGTGAATTTGAGATAATGTTATAGTTGTGGGTAATATTTATAAATTTTACAAAGTATGCAAGTTGTTGTATTATATTCGATTGGTCGGGGAATATTATTTTTGTCGGGGAATATTCGTACGACGGCACAATTATTGGTGGACCCCACAACGGAATTATTGTCGGATTGAGAAAACGACAAAAATATTTTATTAAAAATAACGGCGGAAGTTTTACCGTTGATACTGTTGAACTACTCGGCAGTAAAAGTACAGTAATACGTGTGGTTGCATAGTAGCACACGGTATTGATTATTAATGCTTATGTGAGAAGTCACTCAGTTTGATTCAATTATTGTCAGTTAATAATATGAATTATTTAGCAATAATGAAGTTTTGTTTTATTCGTATTATTAACGTAATAAAACAGAAACATCTTTTTATATAAAACAGAATACTTTATTAAAGTTATTCTATAAATAGAATATATTATATTTTATTTAAAAGATTTTTCTTTAAATATGGACCGTCAGATTAAAGTAATCAATCTGGACCGTTCATGGATTAGTTACTATGCATTCCATTTTTCTATAAATAGAAGCTCATTCCTTCATTATTTTCTTACGAATTTAATGAAACTCTAGAGAGAGAAACTATATAGAGAGTTCTTCTTCTATAATCTTGAGCGTATTTCTTTAGAGTTTAAGAAAGATTTGAGCGTAGTACAATTTTCTTCGAGTATATTCTCGCCCTACCAGTCGGAATACTCTTCTTTCAAAGGTAAGGAATATTATTTATTGTACCTGTAAGGGGTATTATTTCTTTTGTATTCATGAAGAGAACTTCTGTTATTCCATTATTTATTATTCTGTTGGAATAACCTGTATACGCGGTCTACCCTATACTTGGTGACATTCTTCTATTATTCTATTGGAAAAATTGTCTGTATGTTTTACACCGGACCTGGTTCCGTCTTTATTATTATTCTGTTGGAACATCCTGTCTGTGTGTTTTACACCGGACCTGGTTCCGTCTTTATTATTATTCTGTTGGAACATCCTGTCTGTGTGTTTTACACCGGACCTGGTTCCGTCTTTATTATTCTGTTGGAATATCCTGTCTGTGTGTTTTACACCGGAACTGGTTCCGTCTTTATTATTTTGTTGGAATATCCTGTCTGTGCGTTTTACGCCGGACCTGGTTCCGTCTTTATTATTCTGTTGGAACATCCTGTCGGTGTGAATTTCACCTGACCTGGTTCCGTTATTATTATTCTGTTGGAATAACCTGTCTATGCGAAGTACCGCATGCATGGTGATTTCTTTTGTTATTCCATTCTTTATTATACTCAGTTGGTTAAAGTTTTGACTTCTATACTCCATGAAATTAGTAGAATATCCGTGATATTTGCGCTTCATCCAGTATCTTTTCATGAAAATATTCTTCTGAGCATTCTTGAATTTTACTCTACACAAAAGTATCATGTTGACAATTTGAACGTTATTGGTTCCTGGACAAATTAATTCTTGAACTTATTTTATTGAATTCTTATATCATTGTCATCATCCTCATGTTTATATTATGTTGAAAGTCATCTGTGGCCTGTAGTGCATATATGGACTTGGTATGATTATGACCAGGGATTATTCGGTGTAATCATGACCGTAATGTTACAATTGATGTGGAAAAAGTTCTCATTGGCCCGTAGTGCATTGATGAAAAATTTTGGTATGATTATGGCTATGGATTCTCTTTGGCCGTAGTGCAAAGATGAATTGTTTTATGGCATGATCAGGACCGTTGATGAAAACACGATTATCTTTGGCCCGTAGTGCATGAATAATTCGTGGTCGTAAAGAATATCCTTGGCCGTAGTGCAGGGGTGATTCGATGATGTGGATTATTTTGTTAGCTGTGTCTCAGCGATAAAAGTCATGAAAAATCTTTTTAAATCATAAAAGATAGTAGATTTTATTCTCTACTTGACTCTTTTAATGGATTGTTGGTTCCGCTGCAGTTAAACTTGATGTCTATTGTATTTTATCAGTTTAACATTGTTGAAGACTAATGATAATTTATTCTGCATTATCTTAGTCATAATATTTCTTACTGGGCTAGTTGAGCTCACCCTTTCTTTCACTGTTCTCTTCAGAAAATGAGAACGTAGCTGGGACGAGTCGGGAAACGGAGTGATGGTCCTAGATGATAACATTAGTAGTCCTCACTAATCTATGTAATAGTGTGTTAATAAATGTAACGAAAACTCCTTTTGAATATGAATACTCTCTAGAAGATAATATTTGAATTCAAACTCACAGTTTATGTTTTGTCGTATTGTACACGACAGTTGTAATAGTAAGTTGTATTTGTATTCTGTACCATGTATCTGACGACCCAAGATGGGTGATGTATACCTATTTTGGGGGCGTCACAGGTATAATTCAGACAGCTACGCCTGTCTGCTTTAGTGTCTGTTTTAGCTTATGTTATTCTTTTCTTATTATCAGAGAGCTAGACCTGTCTGCTTTAGTGTCTGGATTAATGGCGTGAATAACAAAAAGTGCAGAACGTGAATGACAACTAAAGAGATAAACAGAAGTAAAAATCACACCAAGATTTTTACGTGGTTCAGCCACTATCCTCTAATCTAGTGGCCTAATCCACGTCCAATCCCAACTAGGATTGGAGACTCTTTTTATTAAACTTAATATTCAATTAAATACAATAAAAAGAACTCCTTGTTACATAGAAGCTTTCCACTGATGGGCACCTCTGCCCCTTTTGCACCTCTGCAACCTTTCTCACCACTGAGACCTTTGAAGCTTCCTTTGAACAGACTAAAAAAAACCTCAAGCCAAAACTATGCTTGAGTTTGGTTTACAAAGAATGAATAGAATAAATTTCCAGCACAAAAGAATATAATAGATTACAATAGATGACTGAAATATTTTAGTTGAAGTGCTCTGATATATTATGTCAACTTGATTGCAGATTTCAGAGTCGTGTGTTGTTCAGCCGAAGAGAAGGAGTATATATAACTAATCAAGCAACGGCTATAACATGTGATAGCTAAGATTTCTCAGTCCCGTTAGCAAACACCCATGACTTCAGCAGCTTTGAATCACAAGAAGGATATTACGCAGATATGCGCCAGCTATTTGATTTTGAAAAGCTAAAATCAAGGAGAGAAACTCTTTCCACAAACAACTATGTTAAGCAGGAATAAAGGAGATAAATAAGGATAAATCTCAATAGCTTCAGAAACTCCTTTTCAAAATAGAATACTAATTAATGTGGGCTCCACTAAGCAAGATAATATCCTTAATTAAAATATCACCCACGAGATACACTGATGAAATAGAGGAGCCAATTTGGGCTAGCTGGTTTTAAGAACCATAATATCTGTTACTATTTATAAATACCAAACATACTCCAATTCAATATTTCCTTAATAAGCTCCAAATCAAATCTTCCTTAAAACACTTCAATTCAAATGTGAACTGATTTTAAATCATATCAACGTAAGGAAGTCAGCAGCAAATGTTCATGAAATAACCATAACTCATGCATATTACTTATAATAGTATAACCCATAATCCATGCATATTTAATAATATAATAAATATCACTTATAATATTATAACCCATAATCCATGCATATTTAATAATATAATAGCACACCATGAACCATGCACACTTAAATTAGTTATCAATCAAAATATCATATAATCAAAAACTAACATTCTCTCTCTTTTTGATGATGACAATTTATGCACTACTTTAACCAACATGCTCCCCCTAAGTATACGACGCCCCCTAAATTTATGCATACCAAAGAGCATATTCCAATACAATATAGTATCTCAATATCAATTCAAATATACCCAAATATCTCTCCCCTTTTTTTTCATTATAAATAAATCATCAATATCTCTCCCCCTTTGTCATCAACAAAAAATAATTCATATAATTAGTTATCTCACTCCATTTTTCAAATTGAAAAAATTAAGCACAAAGAATGACATTGGAGCAAGGTTATAACAAAATCATATATAGCAAGTAAATAATATTATCATACCTTTGTGATTTGTTACCTACATATTAACATTTTGTTACCAGTAGAAATCTTGCTAGCTGTGCTCCTTAGTATAGATTTGACCTTTTGTATTTTCAGAATCAAAAATCTCTTCACTAGCACTCCTTTTGGTCATCCCAATGTTGATGTCTTTAAAGCTCAGGTTAGGAGGATAATTTTTCACTGTTTTAGATGATCTAGGAAGCCTTACTGTAGTCATTTGCTCTTCAGGTTCAGGTTCTGAAATGTCAAGCTCCACATCAAACTGATCGTCAATTTTTTTTTTAATACAAACGGGTTGAGCTGTCTGACGTTAGGCGTCTGCATGTCTGCATTTTTAACTAAAACAGATGACTCAGGTTGTCTAATTTCATTTGTTTGCTGTCCACGTTTATCTGATTTTCATTCTGATGCAGACGGCTCAGGCTGTCCGGATTGAGCTGTCTGTTTTCCACTAAACAAGTTGTCTTTACCTGCAGAAATCTCTCAGTATCATCCATCTCCTTTTTGATCGTGAGACACCTTCAAAACAAACAAATAGTCTCTATCTTTTTGGTAAAATCTTCTTGGGTCCTTTTGAGTTAGTAGCATATAAATCACTTTTCTTTACCCAAATTTATTTTATTCTAATTTTATTGCAGTTAGAATCAAAATGACCTTTAAAACCACATTTTTTACAAGTAACAAATGGTGAACAATAAAATGGTTTATGTCTTGATTTACTATTAATCATTCTAATATTATTAGTAGTCCAATTTTCCATATTTTTAATAGGATTATACTAAATCCCTTATTTATCAAGACTGGACCTTTGTGCCCCTAACATAACATTTAGGTTCTCTTCTCCTTGCACAAATTTAGAAAGGTCATTTTTTAAAGATGTTATTTCTGCATTTATTACATTATCATCATGTTACATATTCATCATTTTTCCATCATTAAAAGCATCTATGCATACATCTCTCATTTTCAATTTTTCATTTAAAATTTGATTTTTATTTGTAAGATATTCATTTTCTTTCTTTTCTTCAATAAGTAATTGAACTTCATTTATTAGCTCATTTACGCAGTTCTTAAAAGAAGCAGTTTTCTTTTTAAGCTTTTGATTTTCATTTAGCAAAGCAAGATAATCAGATGTAGATATTTCAAAATTTTCATGAAAATTCGTTATCTCAAGTTGATCATCGTCTTCTAGTCCCATGAAACATAATTGGTCAATTTCTTCATCTTGTTCTGTTTTGGACTTGCTCATTGGAGTTGAGCTACCTTTTTGATTCTTCCTTTCTTTCTTTCTTTGAAGTAGTCTCTCGAGTTTTCTTGAGAGCATTTCAATTTCTTCATCAAAATCTTCATCATTGCCTTCTATGTAGCTTTCAGCTTGTAGAGCCAATGTCTTCTTCTTAGGTGCCTCATCTTCTTCATCGTACAATTTTAATTGGTTTTCAAACTCTTCAAGTTCTCCAAATAAAGTAAGAGTTTCCATTGTGCTACTTGTGTCTGAGTTTTGAAGTGTAGTAACCTTTGGAGCGAATCGCTTTGGCATGACTTTGAGAAGCTTTCGGTTGATTTCTTTTTGATCAATCTTGTGACGCCCCCAAAATAGGTCCATTCCACCCAACCCATTCTGAGTCGTCAAATACGTGGTACAGAAAACAACTACAACTTTATTACAACAATTGTCGTGTAAAATACAATAACACATATGCTGTGAATTTGGATACAAATATATACCAAATGTGACATTAGACACTATCATGTATCAGCACCTCACAAAGGTACCTTACATAAAGGTACAGTCAAAAACTATTTTAGAAACCAGAATCTTTGGGAAGTGCTCAAGGAAACCTTCGTACATGGGAGGCCATGCTTCTATGTTATGATAGATATCATATGGCCACATAATTATCCTTGGTTGACCCAATAGACCCCAAAGAAAAACGAGAAGATTACTATCATATTCTTCTCAATGGTGAGTCTTCTCTTGACTTATCATTATCTCCACTGTCTCTAATTGAGAATTATACTTCAAACAAACACCAAGATTATATAGGTAGTGCTCGTAGATATACTCAGCAAGTGGATGAGCACAACTCTGTCTTATGATGATACGAGGTTGTATGTCATTAGACATCTTGTATGATAGTGAGGAAACACCCTTCCAACGTTGGGTTCGCCTCACCCTATTTTCTTCACCAAATATAACTACTAAATGATGACCACCGTTCTATTCCCTTGTTACCCCCGCTCGACCCAGCTACACTCTTATTACCTGAAAGGAATTGTGAAACAAAAGGGTGAGCACAACTAGCCCAGTAAAGAATATCATGACTAAAGATAAATAAATTATCAATAGCCTTCAACAGTAATAAATCAGAGATTTAGAACATATGGTAGATGATAAAAAAATTTTCAACCATAGTTGCAGCGGAACAAACAATCCATTAGAAGAGTTAAATAGACTATAAAGTCTATTATCTTCTCCATGTTAAAAATCCACCAACAATGTTTTATCCCGGTAACATCAATCAAAAATTCTGGTCCACAATCATATGAATAACTCATAATCATAACTGTAGTTCTAAATTCCTCTTCTCATCCCAGGACGAAGATAATTTTCATCACTTATCTTTACCTGAAACATCAAAGATCATGGTTACACCAAATCACATTTTCTGTTCATAATCATACTAATAACTTCATCTTTGTACTACGGCCAAAGATATTCATTTGTATCACCAGTAGTCATGTTTATCTCAACATCTGTTCATCTTTGCACTACTGGCCAAAGATATTCAAAAACATGTCATCTTTGCACTACGGGCCAAAGATATTCATCAACAATTCATCTTTACACTACAGGTCAAAGATATTCATCAATAGTTCATATTTGCACTACAGGCCAAATATATTAATATCTCAAAGAAATATATAATCATTTCAGAATTTATATAAACAATAATTATAACCATGTTGATCAATTCACCTTTGCACTTAAGCTAAAGATATTCACTTATAAATTTAATGGTCATGATCATACCAATCAACAATTTAACTTTGCACTACTGGCCAAAGAGAACCCATAGTCATTATCATACCAAAAATCTACCCATCTTTACACTCAAGTCAAAGAGAAATATCATCATTAAGGTTATAAAAATATTATATATAATAATAAAAATAATATGATCAACATCTAGTTTTAATCTCAAGAGTAATATTCGTAATCAACTATAATTTGGTTAGAAAAAGAAACCAATTTTTTTTCGTGAATAGTAACTCGTGAATAGTAACTCGGCACAAAAAGATAGAAATTTCACAATAAAATACATATCAATATTTCGGTATAATGATATTGAAAGAATAATATTTCTTAAACTTATAAATAATTTATTTTAATTGTTTACACTTTACTAAATAATGCATTTAAACATCCTAAAATGCCAAACTCATAAGATTTCATCACCAATAACCAAAAACGCTCATCAAAAATCTTCATATACCTCATATAGGATTCTCAAGCCATAAAATCCTATTTTCTAATTTTCTTTCTTCACAAAACATATTTAATTCATTTACTCATAACTAGACCATTTTCATGAAAAATACCAAATCAGTTCCAAAAATATTTCTTTTCTGGGATTTAGCATAATATAGTCCCATAGTGAACATATATTTTTCTCAGAATTTTTAAAAGTCATTTACTATTTTTCATATGGCCAAAACTGCCGAATATTTAGACATTTATCAAATATTATACTTTTATCTAAAAATTCTGAAATTCACAGAGTATACTCTATCATATACATGTACTCCCAATAAAAATTTCATCAATTTTGGAGAGTTAACCACAAGGAGTTATAAGAGTTACTTTTAAAATAGTCTTTTCTCATAAAATTCATAACTCTTAATCTATACATCCAAAAATCACCATTTTTGGACACAATCAAGAAAACTCATCAAAATATCATTTCAAATTTTTTCAAAATTTTTGAAGGTCAGAAAAATTACGAAACTGAAAAACATAACAACCCTTAAAATCCCTTACTATCCCTTATCTCAAAAGAGCAGTACTTCTGATCGGTATAAGCTGAAGAAGAAAACTTGCACTGATGAATAGAAACTCACAAAGTATCTAAATACTCACAAAATATACTCAATAATCTAGAGAGAGAAAGAGAAAACTTATGTTTCTGGTGTGATTTTCAATTCTAACTTAGCCCTCTATTTATAGGAAAATGTTAGCACGCCGAAGCAGACTTAACCTGCAACCTGATGGCTTTACCTGCTACTATTCCCACCCACCACATTTGAATAAAATTCAGCACATTTCTTCACCAATCAAGAGTGGGGCCCACCAATTCTAGAATTTTCCACCAAAATGATTAACTCCGAAAATTCAACAATTTCTGAACCAGTCATCTCGTAAAATTCATAACAAATTATACGTTCATTTTTAACGGTTCAAAATTTGTGGGACATATACTCAACTTATATATGTATAACATATCCAAAATATTATCACGATCCAACGGTCGGATTAAAATTATAACCCCCGCAAAATATCTCAAAAACCTAATTTGATTTTTAATACCTCCGTTCCGACAAAAATACAGATAAAAAACCTCAACATTAACTCCTTCATTTTTAACCACAAAAAATATATCCCTCATTTATATCCACATAAAATAAATATTTCCTTATCATATGAATCAATAATTAATTATTCACAAATAATATTACAGAATCACATTTATGACAACCAGGCCGTTCCCAGGAAAGAGGGGGCTTTCCAATAAGATTTCTCCTTACTGGCGCGCAATTAGATGACCAAACCTCTCCTTAGACAGAACTTTCTAGACATTGTCAATAATGTTATCTAATAATATTATTCAAATAATATGAATTATTGATCTGATAAGGAAAATACTGTGCAGCAACAATTATTAAAACAACAATAATATAATATCATCAACGCAGCAATTATTGAATCAATAAAATAAAATATTGAACAGTAACTACTGTAACAATTATTGAGTAGTGCCTTCTTACGTAAGAATCAATAATTTCAAAAATATTGTGCAAAATCGTGTGCTACTGTGCAATAACGCGTATTACTGTATTTTAACCACCGGATATATCAACAGTATTAACGGTAACAACTACGCCGTTATTTGTAAAAACTCAAATTTGTCGTTTTCTTCATCCGACAGTTATTCGTTATGGGACCCACAAATAGCTGCCGTCGTACGAATATCCCGACAGAAAGAATATTCCACGACCAAACGAATATTCCCCGACAACAATGATTATTTTATAACCACTTGCTTATTTTGAAAAAAAAATTCACATTTCACCATAACTTTAAACTTTTATCAATTTAACCATTTACTGAATAGTAATTATAAGAAAAATTGAATACTTTTATTTCATAAAATTCGGGGTCTTACAATCTCCCCTCCTTATGAAATTTCATCCTCGAAATTTACGTACCTGGTAATTCAAAGAGTTGAGAATACCTTGCTTTCATTTCAGATTTCATCTTATGTCATCATGATTTCTCCATTGCTCATCTCCTATATTTCAGATATCATTCTAGAATACAGTTTCAAAACAAGGGTTAATTGAACAAATTAACATATCACATAATATCCCGATATTATGACTGACCAACAAATAAGCTTAGGTAGGACACACTAGCGAAGGATTTACTCATCTCTTCCCTCCTAGTTATATTTCTCGATCTCCGCCAGAGACCATATCCCTAAGCTCTGATACCAACTGTGACGCCCCCAAAATAGGTTCATTCCACCCAACCCATTCTGAGTCGTCAAATACATGGTACAGAAAACAACTACCAACTTTATTACAACAATTGTCGAGCAAAATACAACAACACATATGCTGTGAGTTTGGATACAAATATATACCAAATGTGACATTGGACACCATCATGTATCAGCACCTCACAAAGGTACCTTACATAAAGGTACAGTCAAAAACTATTTTAGAAACCAGAATCTTTGGGAAGTGCTCAAGGAAACCTTCGTACATGGGAGACCATGCTTCTATGTTATGATAGATATCATATGGCCACAGAATTATCCTTGGTTGACCCAATAGACCCCAAAGAAAAACGAGAAGATTACTATCATATTCTTTCCAATGGTGAGTCTTCTTTTGACTTATCATTATTTCCACTGTCTTTAATTGAGAATTATACTTCAAACAGACACCAAGATTATATAGGTAGTGCTCGTAGATATACTCAGCAAGTGTTTGACGCCCCCAAAATAGATCCATTCCATCCAACCTATTCTGAGTCGCCAAATACATGGTACAGAAAACAACTATAACTTTATTACAACAATTGTCGTGCAAAATACAACAGCACATATGCTATGAGTTTGGATACAAATATATACCAATGTGACTCATGTTCCAACGTGGACATCACCTCACAATGACACCTTACTAAAGGTATAGTCAAAAATTATTTTAGAAATTAGAATCTTTGGGAAGTGCTCAAAGAAACCTTCGTACATGGGAGGCCATGCATCTAGGTTATGATAGATATCATATGGCCACAGAATTATCCTTGGTTTACCCAATAGACCCCAAAGAAAAACGAGAAGATTACTATCATATTCTCCCAATGGTGAGTCTTCTCTTGACATATCATTATCTCTACTGTCTCTAATTGAGAATTATACTTTAAACAAACACCAAGATTATATAGGTAGTGCTCGTAATATATATCAGCAAGTGGATGAGCACATCCCTGTCTTATGATGACACGAGGTTGTATGTCGTTAGACATCTTGTATGATAGTGGCAAACCACCCTTCCAACGTTGGGTACACCTTACCCTATTGGATTCACCAAATATAACTACTAAATGAACTTTTCTATACTGCTTCGGGAGAACATCCACAGCTAGAGACCACCGTTCTATTTCACGTTCCCTCGCTCGACCCAGCTACACTATTATTACCTGAAAGGAATTGTGAAGCAAAAAGGGTGAGCTCAACTAGCCCAGTAAAGAATATTATGACTAAGATAATTAATTAACAAATTAGCCTTCATTCAATAATAAATCAATAGATTTAGATATATGGTAAATGATAATAATTTTCAACATAGTTGCAGCGGAACAGCAAACCATTAGAAGAGTCAAGTAGAGAAAGAATTCTACTATCTTCTAAGATTTAAAAGTCCATCATCAATATTTTATCCCTGTAACATCAATTAATAATCATCTTTAACCAAATATTCATCTTTGCACTACAGGCCAAAGATATTCATTTGTATCATCAGTCGGTCATGTTCATCTCAACACCTGTTCATCTTTGCACTACAGGCCAAAGATATTCATCAAGTAATTATACATCTTTGCACTACAGGCCAAAGATATTCAGTAATATCATCATTTAGGACTGAGGATGATGAAAAATATCTTAAAGAGAACGAATCCAATGAGACAGAAGGACAAATAGTAGGGATTCGTATAACAGTTTATCCAAGATCAATAATACTTCATAATAATCAATTGTGAAGCAGAATTCAAAAATAAAGATCAAAACATGGATACAATCAAAGATAGTAACCATAATAGACATCTTCTTGGACAAAAAGAAAAAATTTTATTTTTCGGTGAATAGTGCCGTATTCGTGAATAGTGCCGTATACGTGAATAGTGCCGTATACATGAATAGTAACCCCGACACAAAAAGTTCCAAATTTGATAAAAACTCATATCAATATTTCAGCATAATGATATTGAAGAAAATAATATCATTAAGAAGAAAATAATATCCCTTACCTCAAAATATCAGTACTTCTGGTCGGAATACCGGTATAAGGCTGAAAGAAACTTGCTCTGATGAATAGAAACTCTCAAAGTATCTAAATACTCACAAAATACACTCAATAATCTAGAGAGAGAAAGAGAGAAAACTTGTTTCTGGTGTGATTTTCAATTCTAACTTAGCCCTCTATTTATAGGAAAATTTTAGTAGGTTTGACCTGCAACCTGATGGCTTTACCTGCTACTATTCCCACCCACCACATTTGAAATATAATTCAGCACATTTCTTCACCAACCACAAGTGGGGCCCACCAATTCTAGAATTTTCCATCAAAATGATAAACTCCGAAAATTCAACAATTTCTGAACCAGTCATCTTGTAAAATTCATAATAAATCATACGTTCATTTTTAACGGTTCAAAATTTGTGGACATATACTCAACTTATATATGTATAACATATCCAAAAATTACCACGATCCAACGGTCGGATTAAAAATTATAAACCCCGCAATATATCTCAAAAACCTGATTTGATTTTTAATACCTCCATTCCGATAAAAATACTGATAAAAACCTCAACATTAACTCCTTCATTTTTAACCACAAAAATATATCCCTCATTTATATCCACATAAAATAAATATTTCCTTATCATATGAATCAATAATTAATTATTCACAAATAATATTACAGAATCACATTTATGACAACCAGGCCGTTCCCAGGAAAGAGGGGGCTTTCCAATAAGGATTTCTCCTTACTGGCGCGCAATTAGATGACCAAACCTCTCCTTAGACAGAACTTTCTAGACATTGCCAATAATGTTATCTAATAATATTATTCAAATAATATGAATTATTGATCTGATAATGGAAAATACTGTGCAGCAACAATTATTGAAACAACAATAATATAAAATATCAACGCAGCAATTATTGAATCAATAAAATAAAATATTGAACAATAACTACTGTAACAATTATTGAGTAGTGCCTTCTTACGTAAGAATCAATAATTGGTGCAATACCGTGTGCTACTGTATTTTAACCACCGGGTATTCCAACAGTATTAACGGTAACAACTACGCCGTTTTTATAAACAACTTATACTTGTCGTTTTCTTCATCCAATCGCTTTCCGTTATGGGGCCCACACAAGGCTGCGTCGTCGTACGAATATTCCCCGACAGCAAGAATATTCCACGACCAACCGAATATTCACCGACCAAAATAAATATTTTATAACCACTTGCTTATTTTGCAAAATTTGCACATTTAACCCATAACCAAAGTATTATATCAAATTAACCCTTATTATTCACAATAATATTTAGAGAAAATTTGATTTTATTCATTAATAAGTTGGGGTCTTACAACCTCCCCTCCTTATGAAATTTCGTCCTCGAAATTGACGTACGTACCTGATATTTCAAAAAGGTGAGGATACCTCGCTTTCATTTCTGATTCCAACTCCCAGGTCATTTCTTCAATAGCATGGTTTCTCCACAAAACCTTAACTTGTGGTATAACCTTCGTGCGTAGGACATGCTCTTTCCTATCCAAGATCTTAACAGGTACCTCCTCGTACGTTAAATCTTCAGCTATCTCGTCTGGTTCTAACTCAATAATGTGGTTCGGGTCTTTAACATATTTACGAAGCATAGATATGTGAAAAACATTATGAACACGAGACATGCTTGGAGGTAATGCGAGTCTATATGCCACATTTCCTATTCGCTCAAGAATCTCAAATGGACCAACAAATCTTGGATTGAGCTTTCCTCTCTTCCCAAATCTTGTAACTCCCTTCCATGGTGCAACACGTAATAATACATGATCCCCAATATTAAATTCCACGTCCTTCCGATGAAGATCCGCATAACTCTTTTGTCGATCCTGTGCCGTTTGTATACGTTGTCGAATCGTTTGGATCTTCTCTGTAGTAATGCGTACCAACTCTGGTCCCAACAATGTTGCTTCACCCACCTCGTCCCAGCATACTGGAGAACGACATTTTCTTCCATACAACGCCTCGAATGGAGCCACACCTATGCTCGCCTGATAACTGTTGTTGTAGGAGAATTCCACCAATGGTAGGTACTTATCCCAACTCCCTTTGAGATCTAGGACACAAAGTCTTAATAGATCTTCAAGAGTTTGAATAGTCCTCTCTGATTGTCCGTCCGTTTGAGGATGGTATGCTGAACTGAATCGTAAATCCGTGCCCATAGCTTTCTGCAAGCTAACCCAAAATCGTGAAGTGAATCTTGGGTCACGATCCGAAACTATGGATACTGGCATGCCATGCAATCTCACAATCTCGTTCACGTACATACTAGCAAGACGTTCAAGGGAATAAGTCTCACGTATCGGCAAGAAATGAGCGGACTTGGTTAATCTATCAACAATAACCCAAATCGCATCTATGCCTTGAGAAACCTTGGGAAGACCCGTAACAAAATCCATAGTAATGTGTTCCCACTTCCATTTCGGATCTCAAGTGGTTGCAATGGACCCTTTGGCACTTGATGCTCCGCCTTTACACGTTGACAAGTTAAACACCTCGAGATAAACTCCGCGATCTCTCTTTTCATATTGCTCCACCAAATGTATGTCGAAGATCGTGATACATTTTGGTACTCCCAGGATGGATTGCAAACGGTGTGTTGTGTGCCTCCATCATTATTCTATGCTTCAAGTCAAAATCGTTAGGAACACAAAGTCTGGAGTTGACTCGAAGTATTCCTTCTTCATCGATTCTTGCTTCTGGAATAGCACCTTCTTGCATTCTTCTTCATACGCATCAGCTCCATGTCCGTAGCTTGCAGCAGCTTTAACTTTATCGATTAAAGTCGGTTCTACTCGTATATTTGATATCATCATGTGGGTACTTGGAGCCTTCATCTCTATCTCCATCCTTTGTAAGTCATACAAAATGGGCCTTTGTGTTAACAATTTGCACTCGTACCCGCATATAATCTTCTACTCAATGAGTCAGCTACTACGTTTGCTTTTCCAGGATGATATTGGATAATATGATCGTAATCTTTCAACAGCTAAAGCCAACGTCGCTGCCGCATGTTGAGTTCCTTTTGGGTGAAGAAAATTTGAGGCTTTTATGATCTGTATAGATCTCCACTTTCTCCCCATACAGGTAGTGTCTCCAGATCTTCAACGCAAAAACGATATTGAAGAACTCCAAATCATGAGTAGGATAATATCCTCTCATATTCTTTGAGTTGTCGTGAGGCATAAGGCTATGAAACTTGCTCTGTTGAATGAGAAACATCTCAAACCCTTTACTCACAAGCATCGCTCAATAACAAATCCATCCGAAGAAAACTTGTATTTGGTGTGATTTTCAGGTGCCGAACTTAGTCTCCTCTTGATTTATTGGAAAATTTCTAGGTTTGACCTCAACCTATGAATTTTGTACTTTCCCACCCACCACATTTGAAATATAATTCAGCACATTTCTTTACCAAAAAGTGGGGCCCACCACAAATTTCCATCAAAATGATAAACTCCGAAAATTACAATTTCTGAACCAGTCATCTTGTAAAATTCATAATAAATATACGTTCATTTTTAACGGTTCGGTTCAACATATACTCAACTTATATTGTATAACATATCCAAAAATTACCACGATCCAACGGTCGGATTAAAAATTATAACACCCGCAATATTTCTTAAAAACCCTGATTTGATTTTTAATACCTCCATTCCGATAAAAATACAGATAAAACACCTCAACATTAACTCCTTCATTTTTAACCACAAAAATATATCCCTCATTTATATCCACATACAAAAATATTTCCTATCATATGAATTTAATTATTATTCACAATAATATTACAGAAATTTATGACAACAGGCGTTCCAGGAAAGAGGGGGCTTTCCAATAAGGATTTCTCCTTACTGGCGGCATTAGATGACCAAACCTCTCCTTAGACAGAACTTTCTAGACATTGCCAATAATGTTATATTAATATTATTCAAATAATATGAATTATTGATATGATAATAAAATACTGTGCAGCAACAATTATTGAAACAACAATAATATAAAATATCAATGCAACAATTATTGAATCAATAAAATAAAATATTGAACAATAACTACTGTAACAATTATTGAGTAGTGCCTTCTTACGTAAGAATCAATAATTGGTGCAATACCGTGTGCTACTGTATTTTAACCACCGGGTATATCCAACAGTATTAACGATAAAACACTACGCCGTTATTTATAAACAACTTATACTTGTCGTTTTCTTCATCCAATCGCTTTCCGTTATGGGGCCCACACAAGGCTGCGTCGTCGTACGAATATTCCCCGACAGCAAGAATATTCCACGACCAACCGAATATTCACCGACCAAAAATAAATATTTTATAACCACTTGCTTATTTTGCAAAATTTGCACATTTAACCCATAACCAAAGTATTTGTATCAAATTAACCCCTTATTATTCACAATAATATTTAGAGAAAATTTGATTTTATTCATTAATAAGTTGGGGTCTTACAACCTCCCCTCCTTATGAAATTTCGTCCTCGAAATTTACGTACGTACCTGATATTTCGAAAAGGTGAGGATACCTCGCTTTCATTTTTGATTCCAACTCCCAGGTCATTTCTTCAATAGCATGGTTTCTCCACAAAATCTTAACTTGTGGTATAACCTTCGTGCGTAGGACATGCTCTTTCCTATCCAAGATCTTAACAGGTACCTCCTCATACGTTAAATCTTCAGCTATCTCGTCTGATTCTAACTCAATAATGTGGTTCGGGTCTTTAACATATTTACGAAGCATAGATATGTGAAAAACATTATGAACACGAGACATGCTTGGAGGTAATGCGAGTCTATATGCCACATTTCCTATTCGCTCAAGAATCTCAAATGGACCAACAAATCTTGGATTGAGCTTTCCTCTCTTCCCAAATCTTGTAACTCCTTTCCATGGTGCAACACGTAATAATACATGATCCCCAATATTAAATTCCACGTCCTTCCGATGAAGATCCGCATAACTCTTTTGTCGATCCTGTGCCGTTTGTATACGTTGTCGAATCGTTTGGATCTTCTCTGTAGTAATGCGTACCAACTCTGGTCCCAACAATGTTGCTTCACCCACGTCGTCCCAGCATACTGGAGAACGACATTTTCTTCCATACAACGCCTCGAATGGAGCCACACCTATGCTCGCCTGATAACTGTTGTTGTAGGAGAATTCCACCAATGGTAGGTACTTATCCCAACTCCCTTTGAGATCTAGGACACAAAGTCTTAATAGATCTTCAAGAGTTTGAATAGTCCTCTCTGATTGTCCGTCCGTTTGAGGATGGTATGCTGAACTGAATCGTAAATCCGTGCCCATAGCTTTCTGCAAGCTAATCCAAAATCGTGAAGTGAATCTTGGGTCACGATCCGAAACTATGGATACTGGCATGCCATGCAATCTCACAATCTCGTTCACGTACATACTAGCAAGACGTTCAAGGGAATAAGTCTCACATATCGGCAAGAAATGAGCGGACTTGGTTAATCTATCAACAATAACCCAAATCGCATCTATGCCTTGAGAAACCTTGGGAAGACCCGTAACAAAATCCATAGTAATGTGTTCCCACTTCCATTTCGGGATCTCAAGTGGTTGCAATGGACCCTTTGGCACTTGATGCTCCGCCTTTACACGTTGACAAGTTAAACACCTCGAGATAAACTCCGCGATCTCTCTTTTCATATTGCTCCACCAAAATGTATGTCGAAGATCGTGATACATTTTGGTACTCCCAGGATGGATTGCAAACGGTGTGTTGTGTGCCTCCATCATTATTCTATGCTTCAAGTCAAAATCGTTAGGAACACAAAGTCTGGAGTTGACTCGAAGTATTCCTTCTTCATCGATTCTTGCTTCTGGAATAGCACCTTCTTGCACTTTCTTCTTCATACGCATCAGCTCCATGTCCGTAGCTTGAGCAGCTTTAACTTTATCGATTAAAGTCGGTTCTACTCGTATATTTGATATCATCATGTGGGTACTTGGAGCCTTCATCTCTATCTCCATCCTTTGTAAGTCATACAAAATGGGCCTTTGTGTTAACAATATTGCACTCGTACCCGCATATGATCTTCTACTCAATGCGTCAGCTACTACGTTTGCTTTTCCAGGATGATATTGGATGATATGATCGTAATCTTTCAACAGCTCGAGCCAACGTCGCTGCCGCATGTTGAGTTCCTTTTGGGTGAAGAAATATTTGAGGCTTTTATGATCTGTATAGATCTCCACTTTCTCCCCATACAGGTAGTGTCTCCAGATCTTCAACGCAAAAACGACTGCTGCCAACTCCAAATCATGAGTAGGATAATTCCTCTCATATTCTTTGAGTTGTCGTGAGGCATAGGCTATGACTTTCCCATGTTGCATGAGAACACAACATAACCCTTTGCCTGAAGCATCGCTGTAGATAACAAATCCATCCGAACCAGATGGTATTGTCAGAACAGGTGCCGAAATGAGTCTCCTCTTGAGTTCTTGGAAACTCTTCTCGCATTCCTCACTCCATACGAATTTTGTATCTTTCCGAGTCAGCTGAGTTAACGGAGTAGCGATTCGAGAAAATCCTTCCACAAATCTCCGATAATAACCAGCTAAGCCCAGAAAGCTACGTACTTCGGTTACCGACTTCGGTTGCTCCCAACTTTGTATGGCTTCAATCTTCGCCGGGTCGACAGATACTCCATGTTTTGACTCCACGTGCCCAAGGAATGCTCTGATACCAAATGTGACGCCCCCAAAATAGATCCATTCCATCCAACCTATTCTGAGTCGCCAAATACATGGTACAGAAAACAACTATAACTTTATTACAACAATTGTCGTGCAAAATACAACAACACATATGCTGTGAGTTTGGATACAAATATATACCAAATGTGACTCATGTTCCAACCGTGGACATCACCTCACAATGACACCTTACATAAAGGTATAGTCAAAAATTATTTTAGAAATTAGAATCTTTGAGAAGTGCTCAAAGAAACCTTCGTACATGGGAGGCCATGCATCTAGGTTATGATAGATATCATATGGCCACAGAATTATCCTTGGTTTACCCAATAGACCCCAAAGAAAAACGAGAAGATTACTATCATATTCTTCCCAATGGTGAGTCTTCTCTTGATATATCATTATCTCTACTGTCTCTAATTGAGAATTATACTTTAAACAAACACCAAGATTATATAGGTAGTGCTCGTATATATACTCAGCAAGTGGATGAGCACATCCCTGTCTTATGATGACACGAGGTTGTATGTCGTTAGACATCTTGTATGATAGTGGCAAACCACCCTTCCAACTTTGGGTACACCTTACCCTATTGGATTCACCAAATATAACTACTAAATGAACTTTTCTATACTGCTTCAGGAGAACATCCACAGCTAGAGACCACCGTTCTATTTTCCCGTTACCCTCGCTCGACCCAGCTACACTCTTATTACCTGAAAGGAATTGTGAAGCAAAAGGGTGAGCACAGCTAGCTCAGTAAAGAATATCATGACTAAAGATAATTAAATTATCAATAGCCTTCATCAATAATAAATCAGAGATTTAGAATATATGGTAAATGATAAAAATTTCAACCATAGTTGCAGCGGAACGAGCAATCCATTAGAAGAGTCAAGTAGAGAAAGAATTCTACTATCTTCTAAGATTTAAAAGTCCATCATCAATATTTTATCCCTGTAACATCAATTAATAATCATCTTTAACCAAATATTCATCTTTGCACTACAGGCCAAAGATATTCATTTGTATCATCAGTCGGTCATGTTCATCTCAACACCTGTTCATCTTTGCACTACAGGCCAAAGATATTCATCAAGTAATTATACATCTTTGCACTACAGGCCAAAGATATTCAGTAATATCATTATTTAGGACTGAGGATGATAAAAAATATCTTAAAGAGAACGAATCCAATGAGACAGAAGGACAAATAGTAGGGATTCGTATAACAGTTTATCCAAGATCAATAATACTTTATAATAATCAATTGTGAAGCAGAATTCAAAAATAAAGATCAAAACATGGATACAATCAAAGATAGTAACCATAATAGACATCTTGGACAAAAAGAAAAAATTTTATTTTTCGGTGAATAGTGCCGTATTCGTGAATAGTGCCGTATACGTGAATAGTGCCGTATACATGAATAGTAACCCCGACACAAAAAGTTCCAAATTTGATAAAAACTCATATCAATATTTCAGCATAATGATATTGAAGAAAATAATATCATTTAAGAAGAAAATAATATCCCTTACCTCAAGATATCAGTACTTCTGGTCGGAATACCGATATAAGGCTGAAAGAAACTTGCTCTGATGAATAGAAACTCTCAAAGTATCTAAATACTCACAAAATACACTCAATAATCTAGAGAGAGAAAGAGAGAAAACTTGTTTTTGGTGTGATTTTCAATTCTAACTTAGCCCTCTATTTAAAGGAAAATTTTAGTAGGTTTGACCTGCAACCTGATGGCTTTACCTGCTACTATTCCCACCCACCACATTTGAAATATAATTCAGCACATTTCTTCACCAACCACAAGTGGGGCCCACCAATTCTAGAATTTTCCATCAAAATGATAAACTCCGAAAATTCAACAATTTCTGAACCAGTCATCTTGTAAAATTCATAATAAATCATACGTTCATTTTTAACGGTTCAAAATTTGTGTACATATACTCAACTTATATATGTATAACATATCCAAAAATTACCACGATCCAACGGTCGGATTAAAAATTATAACACCCGCAATATTTCTCAAAAACCCTGATTTGATTTTTAATGCCTCCATTCCGATAAAAATACATATAAAACACCTCAACATTAACTCCTTCATTTTTAACCATAAAAATATATCCCTCATTTATATCCACATAAAATAAATATTTCCTTATCATATGAATCAATAATTAATTATTCACAAATAATATTACAGAATCACATTTATGACAACCAGGTCGTTCCCAGGAAAGATGGGGCTTTCCAATAAGGATTTCTCCTTACTGGCGCGTAATTAGATGACCAAACCTCTCCTTAGACAGAACTTTCTAGACATTGCCAATAATGTTATATAATAATATTATTCAAATAATATGAATTATTGATCTGATAATAGAAAATACTGTGCAGCAACAATTATTGAAACAACAATAATATAAAATATCAATGCAACAATTATTGAATCAATAAAATAAAATATTGAACAATAACTACTGTAACAATTATTGAGTAGTGCCTTCTTACGTAAGAATCAATAATTGGTGCAATACCGTGTGCTACTGTATTTTAACCACCGGGTATTCCAACAGTATTAACGGTAACAACTACGCCGTTATTTATAAACAACTTATACTTGTCGTTTTCTTCATCCAATCGCTTTCCGTTATGGGGCCCACACAAGGCTGCGTCGTCGTACGAATATTCCCCGACAGCAAGAATATTCCACGACCAACCGAATATTCACCGACCAAAAATAAATATTTTATAACCACTTGCTTATTTTGCAAAATTTGCACATTTAACCCATAACCAAAGTATTTGTATCAAATTAACCCCTTATTATTCACAATAATATTTAGAGAAAATTTGATTTTATTCATTAATAAGTTGGGGTCTTACAACCTCCCCTCCTTATGAAATTTCGTCCTCGAAATTTACGTACGTACCTGATATTTCGAAAAGGTGAGGATACCTCGCTTTCATTTCTGATTCCAACTCCCAGGTCATTTCTTCAATAGCATGGTTTCTCCACAAAACCTTAACTTGTGGTATAACCTTCGTGCGTAGGACATGCTCTTTCCTATCCAAGATCTTAACAGGTACCTCCTCATACGTTAAATCTTCAGCTATCTCGTCTGATTCTAACTCAATAATGTGGTTCGGGTCTTTAACATATTTACGAAGCATAGATATATGTGAAAAACATTATGAACACGAGACATGCTTGGAGGTAATGCGAGTCTATATGCCACATTTCCTATTCGCTCAAGAATCTCAAATGGACCAACAAATCTTGGATTGAGCTTTCCTCTCTTCCCAAATCTTGTAACTCCCTTCCATGGTGCAACACGTAATAATACATGATCCCCAATATTAAATTCCACGTCCTTCCGATGAAGATCCGCATAACTCTTTTGTCGATCCTGTGCCATTTGTATACGTTGTCGAATCGTTTGGATCTTCTCTGTAGTAATGCGTACCAACTCTGGTCCCAATAATGTTGCTTCACCCACCTCGTCCCAGCATACTGGAGAACGACATTTTTTTCCATACAACGCCTCGAATGGAGCCACACCTATGCTCGCCTGATAACTGTTGTTGTAGGAGAATTCTACCAATGGTAGGTACTTATCCCAACTCCCTTTGAGATCTAGGACACAAAGTCTTAATAGATCTTCAAGAGTTTGAATAGTCCTCTCTGATTGTCCGTCCGTTTGAGGATGGTATGCTGAACTGAATCGTAAATCCGTGCCCATAGCTTTCTGCAAGCTAATCCAAAATCGTGAAGTGAATCTTGGGTCACGATCCGAAACTATGGATACTGGCATGCCATGCAATCTCACAATCTCGTTCACGTACATACTAGCAAGACGTTCAAGGGAATAAGTCTCACATATCAGCAAGAAATGAGCGGACTTGGTTAATCTATCAACAATAACCCAAATCGCATCTATGCCTTGAGAAACCTTGGGAAGACCCGTAACAAAATCCATAGTAATGTGTTCCCACTTCCATTTCGGGATCTCAAGTTGTTGCAATGGACCCTTTGGCACTTGATGCTCCGCCTTTACACGTTGACAAGTTAAACACCTCGAGATAAACTCCGCGATATCTCTTTTCATATTGCTCCACCAAAATGTATGTCGAAGATCGTGATACATTTTGGTACTCCCAGGATGGATTGCAAACGGTGTGTTGTGTGCCTCCATCATTATTCTATGCTTCAAGTCAAAATCGTTAGGAACACAAAGTCTGGAGTTGACTCGAAGTATTCCTTCTTCATCGATTCTTGCTTCTGGAATAGCACCTTCTTGCACTTTCTTCTTCATACGCATCAGCTCCATGTCCGTAGCTTGAGCAGCTTTAACTTTATCGATTAAAGTCGGTTCTACTCGTATATTTGATATCATCATGTGGGTACTTGGAGCCTTCATCTCTATCTCCATCCTTTGTAAGTCATACAAAATGGGCCTTTGTGTTAACAATATTGCACTCGTACCCGCATATAATCTTCTACTCAATACGTCAGCTACTACGTTTGCTTTTCCAGGATGATATTGGATGATATGATCGTAATCTTTCAACAGCTCGAGCCAACGTCGCTGCCGCATGTTGAGTTCCTTTTGGGTGAAGAAATATTTGAGGCTTTTATGATCTGTATAGATCTCCACTTTCTCCCCATACAGGTAGTGTCTCCAGATCTTCAACGCAAAAACGAATGCTGCCAACTCCAAATCATGAGTAGGATAATTCCTCTCATATTCTTTGAGTTGTCGTGAGGCATAGGCTATGACTTTCCCATGTTGCATGAGAACACATCCTAACCCTTTGCCTGAAGCATCGCTGTAGATAACAAATCCATCCGAACCAGATGGTATTGTCAGAACAGGTGCCGAAATGAGTCTCCTCTTGAGTTCTTGGAAACTCTTCTCGCATTCCTCACTCCATACGAATTTTGTATCTTTCCGAGTCAGCTGAGTTAACGGAGTAGCGATTCGAGAAAATCCTTCCACAAATCTCCGATAATAACCAGCTAAGCCCAGAAAGCTACGTACTTCGGTTACCGACTTCGGTTGCTCCCAACTTTGTATGGCTTCAATCTTCGCCGGGTCGACAGATACTCCATGTTTTGACACCACGTGCCCAAGGAATGCTCTGATACCAAATGTGACGCCCCCAAAATAGATCCATTCCATCCAACCTATTCTGAGTCGCCAAATACATGGTACAGAAAACAACTATAACTTTATTACAACAATTGTCGTGCAAAATACAACAGCACATATGCTATGAGTTTGGATACAAATATATACCAAATGTGACTCATGTTCCAACCGTGGACATCACCTCACAATGACACCTTACATAAAGGTATAGTCAAAAATTGTTTTAGAAATTAGAATCTTTGGAAGTGCTCAAAGAAACCTTCGTACATGGGAGGCCATGCATCTAGGTTATGATAGATATCATATGGCCACAGAATTATCCTTGGTTTACCCAATAGACTCCAAAGAAAAACGAGAAGATTACTATCATATTCTTCCCAATGGTGAGTCTTCTCTTGACATATCATTATCTCTACTGTCTCTAATTGAGAATTATACTTTAAACAAACACCAAGATTATATAGGTAGTGCTCGTATATATACTCAGCAAGTGGATGAGCACATCCCTGTCTTATGATGACACGAGGTTGTATGTCGTTAGACATCTTGTATGATAGTGGCAAACCACCCTTCCAACGTTGGGTACACCTTACCCTATTGGATTCACCAAATATAACTACTAAATGAACTTTTCTATACTGCTTCGGGAGAACATCCACAGCTAGAGACCACCGTTCTATTTCCCCGTTACCCTCGCTCGACCCAGCTACACTCTTATTACCTGAAAGGAATTGTGAAGCAAAAGGGTGAGCACAACTAGCTCAGTAAAGAATATCATGACTAAAGATAATTAAATTATCAATAGCCTTCATCAATAATAAATCAGAGATTTAGAATATATGGTAAATGATAAAAATTTCAACCATAGTTGCAGCGGAACGAGCAATCCATTAGAAGAGTCAAGTAGAGAAAGAATTCTACTATCTTCTAAGATTTAAAAGTCCATCATCAATATTTTATCCCTGTAACATCAATTAATAATCATCTTTAACCAAATATTCATCTTTGCACTACAGGCCAAAGATATTCATTTGTATCATCAGTCGGTCATGTTCATCTCAACACCTGTTCATCTTTGCACTACAGGCCAAAGATATTCATCAAGTAATTATACATCTTTGCACTACAGGCCAAAGATATTCAGTAATATCATCATTTAGGACTGAGGATGATGAAAAATATCTTAAAGAGAACGAATCCAATGAGACAGAAGGACAAATAGTAGGGATTCGTATAACAGTTTATCCAAGATCAATAATACTTCATAATAATCAATTGTGAAGCAGAATTCAAAAATAAAGATCAAAACATGGATACAATCAAAGATAGTAACCATAATAGACATCTTGGACAAAAAGAAAAAATTTTATTTTTCGGTGAATAGTGCCGTATTCGTGAATAGTGCCGTATACGTGAATAGTGCCGTATACATGAATAGTAACCCCGACACAAAAAGTTCCAAATTTGATAAAAACTCATATCAATATTTCAGCATAATGATATTGAAGAAAATAATATCATTTAAGAAGAAAATAATATCCCTTACCTCAAGATATCAGTACTTCTGGTCGGAATACCGATATAAGGCTGAAAGAAACTTGCTCTGATGAATAGAAACTCTCAAAGTATCTAAATACTCACAAAATACACTCAATAATCTAGAGAGAGAAAGAGAGAAAACTTGTTTTTGGTGTGATTTTCAATTCTAACTTAGCCCTCTATTTATAGGAAAATTTTAGTAGGTTTGACCTGCAACCTGATGGCTTTACCTGCTACTATTCCCACCCACCACATTTGAAATATAATTCAGCACATTTCTTCACCAACCACAAGTGGGGCCCACAAATTCTAGAATTTTCCATCAAAATGATAAACTCCGAAAATTCAACAATTTCTGAACCAGTCATCTTGTAAAATTCATAATAAATCATACGTTCATTTTTAACGGTTCAACATTTGTGGACATATACTCAACTTATATATGTATAACATATCCAAAAATTACCACGATCCAACGGTCGGATTAAAAATTATAACACCCGCAATATTTCTTAAAAACCCTGATTTGATTTTTAATACCTCCATTCCGATAAAAATACAGATAAAACACCTCAACATTAACTCCTTCATTTTTAACCACAAAAATATATCCCTCATTTATATCCACATAAAATAAATATTTCCTTATCATATGAATTAATAATTAATTATTCACAAATAATATTACAGAATCACATTTATGACAACCAGGCCGTTCCCAGGAAAGAGGGGGCTTTCCAATAAGGATTTCTCCTTACTGGCGCGCAATTAGATGACCAAACCTCTCCTTAGACAGAACTTTCTAGACATTGCCAATAATGTTATATAATAATATTATTCAAATAATATGAATTATTGATCTGATAATGGAAAATACTGTGCAGCAACAATTATTGAAACAACAATAATATAAAATATCAATGCAACAATTATTGAATCAATAAAATAAAATATTGAACAATAACTACTGTAACAATTATTGAGTAGTGCCTTCTTACGTAAGAATCAATAATTGGTGCAATACCGTGTGCTACTGTATTTTAACCACCGGGTATTCCAACAGTATTAACGGTAACAACTACGCCGTTACTTATAAACAACTTATACTTGTCGTTTTCTTCATCCAATCGCTTTCCGTTATGGGGCCCATACAAGGCTGCGTCGTCGTACGAATATTCCCCGACAGCAAGAATATTCCACGACCAACCGAATATTCACCGACCAAAAATAAATATTTTATAACCACTTGCTTATTTTGCAAAATTTGCACATTTAACCCATAACCAAAGTATTTGTATCAAATTAACCCCTTATTATTCACAATAATATTTAGAGAAAATTTGATTTTATTCATTAATAAGTTGGGGTCTTACAACCTCCCCTCCTTATGAAATTTCGTCCTCAAAATTTACGTACGTACCTGATATTTCGAAAAGGTGAGGATACCTCGCTTTCATTTTTGATTCCAACTCCCAGGTCATTTCTTCAATAGCATGGTTTCTCCACAAAACCTTAACTTGTGGTATAACCTTCGTGCGTAGGACATGCTCTTTCCTATCCAAGATCTTAACAGGTACCTCCTCATACGTTAAATCTTCAGCTATCTCGTCTGATTCTAACTCAATAATGTGGTTCGGGTCTTTAACATATTTACGAAGCATAGATATGTGAAAAACATTATGAACACGAGACATGCTTGGAGGTAATGCGAGTCTATATGCCACATTTCCTATTCGCTCAAGAATCTCAAATGGACCAACAAATCTTGGATTGAGCTTTCCTCTCTTCCCAAATCTTGTAACTCCCTTCCATGGTGCAACACGTAATAATACATGATCCCCAATATTAAATTCCACGTCCTTCCGATGAAGATCCGCATAACTCTTTTGTCGATCCTGTGCCGTTTGTATACGTTGTCGAATCGTTTGGATCTTCTCTGTAGTAATGCGTACCAACTCTGGTCCCAATAATGTTGCTTCACCCACCTCGTCCCAGCATACTGGAGAACGACATTTTCTTCCATACAACGCCTCGAATGGAGCCACACCTATGCTCGCCTGATAACTGTTGTTGTAGGAGAATTCCACCAATGGTAGGTACTTATCCCAACTCCCTTTGAGATCTAGGACACAAAGTCTTAATAGATCTTCAAGAGTTTGAATAGTCCTCTCTGATTGTCCGTCCGTTTGAGGATGGTATGCTGAACTGAATCGTAAATCCGTGCCCATAGCTTTCTGCAAGCTAATCCAAAATCGTGAAGTGAATCTTGGGTCACGATCCGAAACTATGGATACTGGCATGCCATGCAATCTCACAATCTCGTTCACGTACATACTAGCAAGACGTTCAAGGGAATAAGTCTCACATATCGGCAAGAAATGAGCGGACTTGGTTAATCTATCAACAATAACCCAAATCGCATCTATGCCTTGAGAAACCTTGGGAAGACCCGTAACAAAATCCATAGTAATGTGTTCCCACTTCCATTTCGGGATCTCAAGTGGTTGCAATGGACCCTTTGGCACTTGATGCTCCGCCTTTACACGTTGACAAGTTAAACACCTCGAGATAAACTCCGCGATCTCTCTTTTCATATTGCTCCACCAAAATGTATGTCGAAGATCGTGATACATTTTGGTACTCCCAGGATGGATTGCAAACGGTGTGTTGTGTGCCTCCATCATTATTCTATGCTTCAAGTCAAAATCGTTAGGAACACAAAGTCTGGAGTTGACTCGAAGTATTCCTTCTTCATCGATTCTTGCTTCTGGAATAGCACCTTCTTGCACTTTCTTCTTCATACGCATCAGCTCCATGTCCGTAGCTTGAGCAGCTTTAACTTTATCGATTAAAGTCGGTTCTACTCGTATATTTGATATCATCATGTGGGTACTTGGAGCCTTCATCTCTATCTCCATCCTTTGTAAGTCATACAAAATGGGCCTTTGTGTTAACAATATTGCACTCGTACCCGCATATAATCTTCTACTCAATACGTCAGCTACTACGTTTGCTTTTCCAGGATGATATTGGATGATATGATCGTAATCTTTCAACAGCTCGAGCCAACGTCGCTGCCGCATGTTGAGTTCCTTTTGGGTGAAGAAATATTTGAGGCTTTTATGATCTGTATAGATCTCCACTTTCTCCCCATACAGGTAGTGTCTCCAGATCTTCAACGCAAAAACGAATGCTGCCAACTCCAAATCATGAGTAGGATAATTCCTCTCATATTCTTTGAGTTGTCGTGAGGCATAGGCTATGACTTTCCCATGTTGCATGAGAACACATCCTAACCCTTTGCCTGAAGCATCGCTGTAGATAACAAATCCATCCGAACCAGATGGTATTGTCAGAACAGGTGCCGAAATGAGTCTCCTCTTGAGTTCTTGGAAACTCTTCTCGCATTCCTCACTCCATACGAATTTTGTATCTTTCCGAGTCAGCTGAGTTAACGGAGTAGCGATTCGAGAAAATCCTTCCACAAATCTCCGATAATAACCAGCTAAGCCCAGAAAGCTACGTACTTCGGTTACCGACTTCGGTTGCTCCCAACTTTGTATGGCTTCAATCTTCGTCGGGTCGACAGATACTCCATGTTTTGACACCACGTGCCCAAGGAATGCTCTGATACCAAATGTGACGCCCCCAAAATAGATCCATTCCATCCAACCTATTCTGAGTCGCCAAATACATGGTACAGAAAATAACTATAACTTTATTACAACAATTGTCGTGCAAAATACAACAACACATATGCTGTGAGTTTGGATACAAATATATACCAAATGTGACTCATGTTCCAACCGTGGACATCACCTCACAATGACACCTTACATAAAGGTATAGTCAAAAATTGTTTTAGAAATTAGAATCTTTGGGAAGTGCTCAAAGAAACCTTCGTACATGGGAGGCCATGCATCTAGGTTATGATAGATATCATATGGCCACAGAATTATCCTTGGTTTACCCAATAGACTCCAAAGAAAAACGAGAAGATTACTATCATATTCTTCCCAATGGTGAGTCTTCTCTTGACATATCATTATCTCTACTGTCTCTAATTGAGAATTATACTTTAAACAAACACCAAGATTATATAGGTAGTGCTCGTATATATACTCAGCAAGTGGATGAGCACATCCCTGTCTTATGATGACACGAGGTTGTATGTCGTTAGACATCTTGTATGATAGTGGCAAACCACCCTTCCAACGTTGGGTACACCTTACCCTATTGGATTCACCAAATATAACTATTAAATGAACTTTTCTATACTGCTTCGGGAGAACATCCACAGCTATAGACCACCGTTCTATTTCCCCGTTACCCTCGCTCGACCCAGCTACACTCTTATTACCTGAAAGGAATTGTGAAGCAAAAGGGTGAGCACAACTAGCTCAGTAAAGAATATCATGACTAAAGATAATTAAATTATCAATAGCCTTCATCAATAATAAATCAGAGATTTAGAATATATGGTAAATGATAAAAATTTCAACCATAGTTGCAGCGGAACGAGCAATCCATTAGAAGAGTCAAGTAGAGAAAGAATTCTACTATCTTCTAAGATTTAAAAGTCCATCATCAATATTTTATCCCTGTAACATCAATTAATAATCATCTTTAACCAAATATTCATCTTTGCACTACAGGCCAAAGATATTCATTTGTATCATCAGTCGGTCATGTTCATCTCAACACCTGTTCATCTTTGCACTACAGGCCAAAGATATTCATCAAGTAATTATACATCTTTGCACTACAGGCCAAAGATATTCATTTGTATCATCATTTAGGACTGAGGATGATGAAAAATATCTTAAAGAGAACGAATCCAATGAGACAGAAGGACAAATAGTAGGGATTCGTATAACAGTTTATCCAAGATCAATAATACTTCATAATAATCAATTGTGAAGCAGAATTCAAAAATAAAGATCAAAACATGGATACAATCAAAGATAGTAACCATAATAGACATCTTGGACAAAAAGAAAAAATTTTATTTTTCGGTGAATAGTGCCGTATTCGTGAATAGTGCCGTATACGTGAATAGTGCCGTATACATGAATAGTAACCCCGACACAAAAAGTTCCAAATTTGATAAAAACTCATATCAATATTTCAGCATAATGATATTGAAGAAAATAATATCATTTAAGAAGAAAATAATATCCCTTACCTCAAGATATCAGTACTTCTGGTCGGAATACCGATATAAGGCTGAAAGAAACTTGCTCTGATGAATAGAAACTCTCAAAGTATCTAAATACTCACAAAATACACTCAATAATCTAGAGAGAGAAAGAGAGAAAACTTGTTTTTGGTGTGATTTTCAATTCTAACTTAGCCCTCTATTTATAGGAAAATTTTAGTAGGTTTGACCTGCAACCTGATGGCTTTACCTGCTACTATTCCCACCCACCACATTTGAAATATAATTCAGCACATTTCTTCACCAACCACAAGTGGGGCCCACAAATTCTAGAATTTTCCATCAAAATGATAAACTCCGAAAATTCAACAATTTCTGAACCAGTCATCTTGTAAAATTCATAATAAATCATACGTTCATTTTTAACGGTTCAACATTTGTGGACATATACTCAACTTATATATGTATAACATATCCAAAAATTACCACGATCCAACGGTCGGATTAAAAATTATAACACCCGCAATATTTCTTAAAAACCCTGATTTGATTTTTAATACCTCCATTCCGATAAAAATACAGATAAAACACCTCAACATTAACTCCTTCATTTTTAACCACAAAAATATATCCCTCATTTATATCCACATAAAATAAATATTTCCTTATCATATGAATTAATAATTAATTATTCACAAATAATATTACAGAATCACATTTATGACAACCAGGCCGTTCCCAGGAAAGAGGGGGCTTTCCAATAAGGATTTCTCCTTACTGGCGCGCAATTAGATGACCAAACCTCTCCTTAGACAGAACTTTCTAGACATTGCCAATAATGTTATATAATAATATTATTCAAATAATATGAATTATTGATCTGATAATGGAAAATACTGTGCAGCAACAATTATTGAAACAACAATAATATAAAATATCAATGCAACAATTATTGAATCAATAAAATAAAATATTGAACAATAACTACTGTAACAATTATTGAGTAGTGCCTTCTTACGTAAGAATCAATAATTGGTGCAATACCGTGTGCTACTGTATTTTAACCACCGGGTATTCCAACAGTATTAACGGTAACAACTACGCCGTTACTTATAAACAACTTATACTTGTCGTTTTCTTCATCCAATCGCTTTCCGTTATGGGGCCCACACAAGGCTGCGTCGTCGTACGAATATTCCCCGACAGCAAGAATATTCCACGACCAACCGAATATTCACCGACCAAAAATAAATATTTTATAACCACTTGCTTATTTTGCAAAATTTGCACATTTAACCCATAACCAAAGTATTTGTATCAAATTAACCCCTTATTATTCACAATAATATTTAGAGAAAATTTGATTTTATTCATTAATAAGTTGGGGTCTTACAACCTCCCCTCCTTATGAAATTTCGTCCTCAAAATTTACGTACGTACCTGATATTTCGAAAAGGTGAGGATACCTCGCTTTCATTTTTGATTCCAACTCCCAGGTCATTTCTTCAATAGCATGGTTTCTCCACAAAACCTTAACTTGTGGTATAACCTTCGTGCGTAGGACATGCTCTTTCCTATCCAAGATCTTAACAGGTACCTCCTCATACGTTAAATCTTCAGCTATCTCGTCTGATTCTAACTCAATAATGTGGTTCGGGTCTTTAACATATTTACGAAGCATAGATATGTGAAAAACATTATGAACACGAGACATGCTTGGAGGTAATGCGAGTCTATATGCCACATTTCCTATTCGCTCAAGAATCTCAAATGGACCAACAAATCTTGGATTGAGCTTTCCTCTCTTCCCAAATCTTGTAACTCCCTTCCATGGTGCAACACGTAATAATACATGATCCCCAATATTAAATTCCACGTCCTTCCGATGAAGATCCGCATAACTCTTTTGTCGATCCTGTGCCGTTTGTATACGTTGTCGAATCGTTTGGATCTTCTCTGTAGTAATGCGTACCAACTCTGGTCCCAACAATGTTGCTTCACCCACCTCGTCCCAGCATACTGGAGAACGACATTTTCTTCCATACAACGCCTCGAATGGAGCCACACCTATGCTCGCCTGATAACTGTTGTTGTAGGAGAATTCCACCAATGGTAGGTACTTATCCCAACTCCCTTTGAGATCTAGGACACAAAGTCTTAATAGATCTTCAAGAGTTTGAATAGTCCTCTCTGATTGTCCGTCCGTTTGAGGATGGTATGCTGAACTGAATCGTAAATCCGTGCCCATAGCTTTCTGCAAGCTAATCCAAAATCGTGAAGTGAATCTTGGGTCACGATCCGAAACTATGGATACTGGCATGCCATGCAATCTCACAATCTCGTTCACGTACATACTAGCAAGACGTTCAAGGGAATAAGTCTCACATATCGGCAAGAAATGAGCGGACTTGGTTAATCTATCAACAATAACCCAAATCGCATCTATGCCTTGAGAAACCTTGGGAAGACCCGTAACAAAATCCATAGTAATGTGTTCCCACTTCCATTTCGGGATCTCAAGTGGTTGCAATGGACCCTTTGGCACTTGATGCTCCGCCTTTACACGTTGACAAGTTAAACACCTCGAGATAAACTCCGCGATCTCTCTTTTCATATTGCTCCACCAAAATGTATGTCGAAGATCGTGATACATTTTGGTACTCCCAGGATGGATTGCAAACGGTGTGTTGTGTGCCTCCATCATTATTCTATGCTTCAAGTCAAAATCGTTAGGAACACAAAGTCTGGAGTTGACTCGAAGTATTCCTTCTTCATCGATTCTTGCTTCTGGAATAGCACCTTCTTGCACTTTCTTCTTCATACGCATCAGCTCCATGTCCGTAGCTTGAGCAGCTTTAACTTTATCGATTAAAGTCGGTTCTACTCGTATATTTGATATCATCATGTGGGTACTTGGAGCCTTCATCTCTATCTCCATCCTTTGTAAGTCATACAAAATGGGCCTTTGTGTTAACAATATTGCACTCGTACCCGCATATAATCTTCTACTCAATACGTCAGCTACTACGTTTGCTTTTCCAGGATGATATTGGATGATATGATCGTAATCTTTCAACAGCTCGAGCCAACGTCGCTGCCGCATGTTGAGTTCCTTTTGGGTGAAGAAATATTTGAGGCTTTTATGATCTGTATAGATCTCCACTTTCTCCCCATACAGGTAGTGTCTCCAGATCTTCAACGCAAAAACGAATGCTGCCAACTCCAAATCATGAGTAGGATAATTCCTCTCATATTCTTTGAGTTGTCGTGAGGCATAGGCTATGACTTTCCCATGTTGCATGAGAACACATCCTAACCCTTTGCCTGAAGCATCGCTGTAGATAACAAATCCATCCGAACCAGATGGTATTGTCAGAACAGGTGCCGAAATGAGTCTCCTCTTGAGTTCTTGGAAACTCTTCTCGCATTCCTCACTCCATACGAATTTTGTATCTTTCCGAGTCAGCTGAGTTAACGGAGTAGCGATTCGAGAAAATCCTTCCACAAATCTCCGATAATAACCAGCTAAGCCCAGAAAGCTACGTACTTCGGTTACCGACTTCGGTTGCTCCCAACTTTGTATGGCTTCAATCTTCGCCGGGTCGACAGATACTCCATGTTTTGACACCACGTGCCCAAGGAATGCTCTGATACCAAATGTGACGCCCCCAAAATAGATCCATTCCATCCAACCTATTCTGAGTCGCCAAATACATGGTACAGAAAACAACTATAACTTTATTACAACAATTGTCGTGCAAAATACAACAGCACATATGCTATGAGTTTGGATACAAATATATACCAAATGTGACTCATGTTCCAACCGTGGACATCACCTCACAATGACACCTTACATAAAGGTATAGTCAAAAATTATTTTAGAAATTAGAATCTTTGGGAAGTGCTCAAAGAAACCTTCGTACATGGGAGGCCATGCATCTAGGTTATGATAGATATCATATGGCCACAGAATTATCCTTGGTTTACCCAATAGACCCCAAAGAAAAACGAGAAGATTACTATCATATTCTTCCCAATGGTGAGTCTTCTCTTGACATATCATTATCTCTACTGTCTCTAATTGAGAATTATACTTTAAACAAACACCAAGATTATATAGGTAGTGCTCGTATATATACTCAGCAAGTGGATGAGCACATCCCTGTCTTATGATGACACGAGGTTGTATGTCGTTAGACATCTTGTATGATAGTGGCAAACCACCCTTCCAACGTTGGGTACACCTTACCCTATTGGATTCACCAAATATAACTACTAAATGAACTTTTCTATACTGCTTCGGGAGAACATCCACAGCTAGAGACCACCGTTCTATTTCCCCGTTACCCTCGCTCGACCCAGCTACACTCTTATTACCTGAAAGGAATTGTGAAGCAAAAGGGTGAGCACAACTAGCTCAGTAAAGAATATCATGAATAAAGATAATTAAATTATCAATAGCCTTCATCAATAATAAATCAGAGATTTAGAATATATGGTAAATGATAAAAATTTCAACCATAGTTGCAGCGGAACGAGCAATCCATTAGAAGAGTCAAGTAGAGAAAGAATTCTACTATCTTCTAAGATTTAAAAGTCCATCATCAATATTTTATCCCTGTAACATCAATTAATAATCATCTTTAACCAAATATTCATCTTTGCACTACAGGCCAAAGATATTCATTTGTATCATCAGTCGGTCATGTTCATCTCAACACCTGTTCATCTTTGCACTACAGGCCAAAGATATTCATCAAGTAATTATACATCTTTGCACTACAGGCCAAAGATATTCAGTAATATCATCATTTAGGACTGAGGATGATGAAAAATATCTTAAAGAGAACGAATCCAATGAGACAGAAGGACAAATAGTAGGGATTCGTATAACAGTTTATCCAAGATCAATAATACTTCATAATAATCAATTGTGAAGCAGAATTCAAAAATAAAGATCAAAACATGGATACAATCAAAGATAGTAACCATAATAGACATCTTGGACAAAAAGAAAAAATTTTATTTTTCGGTGAATAGTGCCGTATTCGTGAATAGTGCCGTATACGTGAATAGTGCCGTATACATGAATAGTAACCCCGACACAAAAAGTTCCAAATTTGATAAAAACTCATATCAATATTTCAGCATAATGATATTGAAGAAAATAATATCATTTAAGAAGAAAATAATATCCCTTACCTCAAGATATCAGTACTTCTGGTCGGAATACCGATATAAGGCTGAAAGAAACTTGCTCTGATGAATAGAAACTCTCAAAGTATCTAAATACTCACAAAATACACTCAATAATCTAGAGAGAGAAAGAGAGAAAACTTGTTTTTGGTGTGATTTTCAATTCTAACTTAGCCCTCTATTTATAGGAAAATTTTAGTAGGTTTGACCTGCAACCTGATGGCTTTACCTGCTACTATTCCCACCCACCACATTTGAAATATAATTCAGCACATTTCTTCACCAACCACAAGTGGGGCCCACCAATTCTAGAATTTTCCATCAAAATGATAAACTCCGAAAATTCAACAATTTCTGAACCAGTCATCTTGTAAAATTCATAATAAATCATACGTTCATTTTTAACGGTTCAAAATTTGTGGACATATACTCAACTTATATATGTATAACATATCCAAAAATTACCACGATCCAACGGTCGGATTAAAAATTATAACACCCGCAATATTTCTTAAAAACCCTGATTTGATTTTTAATACCTCCATTCCGATAAAAATACAGATAAAACACCTCAACATTAACTCCTTCATTTTTAACCACAAAAATATATCCCTCATTTATATCCACATAAAATAAATATTTCCTTATCATATGAATTAATAATTAATTATTCACAAATAATATTACAGAATCACATTTATGACAACCAGGCCGTTCCCAGGAAAGAGGGGGCTTTCCAATAAGGATTTCTCCTTACTGGCGCGCAATTAGATGACCAAACCTCTCCTTAGACAGAACTTTCTAGACATTGCCAATAATGTTATATAATAATATTATTCAAATAATATGAATTATTGATCTGATAATGAAAAATACTGTGCAGCAACAATTATTGAAACAACAATAATATAAAATATCAATGCAACAATTATTGAATCAATAAAATAAAATATTGAACAATAACTACTGTAACAATTATTGAGTAGTGCCTTCTTACGTAAGAATCAATAATTGGTGCAATACCGTGTGCTACTGTATTTTAACCACCGGGTATTCCAACAGTATTAACGATAACAACTACGCCGTTATTTATAAACAACTTATACTTGTCGTTTTCTTCATCCAATCGCTTTCCGTTATGGGGCCCACACAAGGCTGCGTCGTCGTACGAATATTCCCCGACAGCAAGAATATTCCACGACCAACCGAATATTCACCGACCAAAAATAAATATTTTATAACCACTTGCTTATTTTGCAAAATTTGCACATTTAACCCATAACCAAAGTATTTGTATCAAATTAACCCCTTATTATTCACAATAATATTTAGAGAAAATTTGATTTTATTCATTAATAAGTTGGGGTCTTACAAAGTGGATGAGCACAACCCTGTCTTATGATGACACGAGGTTGTATGTCATTAGACATCTTGTATGATAGTGACGAAACACTCTTCCAACGTTGGGTTCGCCTCACCCTATTTTCTTCACCAAATATAACTACTAAATGATGACCACCGTTCTATTCCCTTGTTACCCCCGCTCGACCCAGCTACACTCTTATTACATGAAAGAAATTGTGAAACAAAAGGGTGAGCACAACTAGCCCAGTAAAGAATATCATAACTAAAGATAAATAAATTATCAATAGCTTTCAACAGTAATATATCAGAGATTTAGAACATATGGTAGATGATAAAAATTTTCAACCATAATTGCAGCGGAACGAACAATCCATTAGAAGAGTTAAATAGACTATAAAGTCTATTATCTTCTCCATGTTAAAAATTCACCAACAATGTTTTATCCCGGTAACATCAATCAAAAATTTTGGTCCACAATCATATGAATAACTCATAATCATAACTGTAGTTCTAAATTCCTCTTCTCATCCAGGACGAAGATAATTTTTATCACTTATCTTTACCTGAAACATCAAAGATCATGGTTACACCAAATCACATTTCCTGTTCATAATCATACTAATAACTTCATCTTTGCACTACGACCAAATATATTCATTTGTATCACCAGTTGGTCATGTTTATCTCAACATCTGTTCATCTTTGCACTACTGGCCAAAGATATTCAAAAATATGTCATCTTTGCACTACGGGCCAAAGATATTCATCAACAATTCATCTTTGCACTACAGGCCAAAGATATTCATCAATAGTTTATATTTGCACTACAGGCCAAAGATATTCATCAATAGTTCATATTTGCACTACAGGCCAAATATATTAATATCTCAAAGAAATATATAATCATTTCAGAATTTATATAAACAATAATTAAAACCATGTTGATCAATTCACCTTTGCACTTAAGCTAAAGATATTCACTTATAAATTCAATGGTCATGATCATACCAATTAACAATTTAATTTTGCACTACTGGCCAAAGAGAACTCATAGTCATGATCATACCAAAAATTTATCCATCTTTACACTCAAGTCAAAGAGAAATATCATCATTAGGGTTATAAAAATGTTATATATAATAATAAAAATAATATGATCAACATCTAGTTTTAATCTCAAGAGTAATATTCGTAAATCAACTATAATTTGGTTAGAAAAAGAAACCAATTTTTTTTCGTGAATAGTAACTCGTGAATAGTAACTCATAAATAGTAACTCGTGAATAGTAACTCGACACAAAAGGTAGAAATTCTACAATAAAATACATACCAATATTTCGGTATAATGATATTGAAAGAATAATATTTCTTAAGTTTATAAACAATTTATTTTAATTGTTTACACTTTACTAAATAATGTATTTAATCATCCTAAAATGCCAAACTCATAAGATTTCATCACCAATAACCAAAAATGCTCATCAAAAATCTTCATATACCTCATATAGGATTCTCAAGCCATAAAATCCTATTTTCTAATTTTCTTTCTTCACAAAACATATTTAATTCATTTACTCATAACTAGACTATTTTCATGAAAAATACCAAATCAGTTCCAAAAATATTTCTTTTCTGAGATTTAGCATAATATAGTCCCATAGTGAACATATATTTTTCTCAGAATTTTTAAAAGTCATTTACTATTTTTCATATGGCCAAAATAGCCGAATATTTAGACATTTATCAAAAATTATACTTTTATTTAAAAATTCTGAAATTCACAGAGTATACTCCTATCATATACATGTACTCCCAATAAAAATTTCATCAATTTTGGAGTTAACCACAAGGAGTTATAAGAGATTACTTTTAAAATAGCATTTTCTCATAAAATTCATAACTCTTAATCTATACATCCAAAAATCACCATTTTTGGTCACAATCAAGAAAACTCATCAAAATATCATTTCAAATTTTTCTAAAATTTTTGAAGGTCAGAAAAAATACGAAACTGAAAAATATTACAACCCTTAAAATCCCTTACTATCCCTTACCTCAAAAGAGCAGTACTTCTGATCGGTATAAGGCTGAAGAAAACTTGCACTGATGAATAGAAACTCACAAAGTATCTAAATACTCACAAAATACACTCAATAATCTAGAGAGAGAAAGAGAGAAAACTTATGAATTCTGGTGTTATTTTTAATTCTAACTTAGCCCTCTATTTATAGGAAAATGTTAGCACGCCGAAGCAGACTTAACCTGCAACCTGATGGCTTTACCTGCTACTATTCCCATCCAGCACATTTGAATAAAAATCTCAGCATTATTTTTCACCAACCAAGAGTGGGGCCCACCAATTCTAGAATTTTCCACCAAAATGATTAACTCCGAAAATTCAACAATTTCTGAACCAGTCATCTCGTAAAATTCATAACAAATTCTACGTTTATTTTTAACGGTTCAAAATTTGTGGACATATACTCAACTTATATATGTATAACATATCCAAATATTACCACGATCCAACGGTCGGATTAAAAATTATAACCCCCGCAAAATATTTTAAAAACCCTAATTTGATTTTCAATACCTCCGTTCCGACAAAAATACAGATAAAACACCTCAACATTAACTCCTTCATTTTTAACCACAAAAAAAATATATCCCTCATTAATATCCACATAAAATAAATATTTCCTTATCATATAAATCAATAATTAATTATTCACAAATAATATTACAGAATCACATTTATGACAACCAGGCCGTTCCTAGGAAAGAGGGGGCATAAGGATTTCTCCTTACTGGCGCGCAATTAGATGACCAAACTTCTCCTTAGACAGAACTTTCTAGACATTGCCAATAATGTTATCTAATAATATTATTCAAATAATATGAATTATTGATCTGATAAAGGAAAATACTGTGCAACAACAATTATTGAAACAACAATAATATAAAATATCAACGCAGCAATTATTGAATCAATAAAATAAAATATTGAACAATAACTACTGTAACAATTATTGAGTAGTGCCTTCTTACGTAAGAATCAATAATTTCAAAAATATTGTGTAATACCGTGTGCTACTGTGCAATAACGCGTATTACTGTATTTTAACCACCGAGTATTTCAACAGTATTAACGGTAACAACTACGCCGTTATTTGTAAAAACTCAAATTTGTCGTTTTCTTCATCCAACAGTTATTCGTTATGGGGCCCACAAATAGCTGCGTCGTCGTACGAATATTCCCCGACATAAAGAATATTCCACGACCAAACGAATATTCCCCGACAACAATGATTATTTTATAACCACTTGCTTATTTTGAAAAAAAATTCACATTTCACCCATAACTTTAAACTTTTATCAATTTAACCATTTACTTAATAGTAATTATAAGAAAAATTGAATACTTTTGTTTTATAAAATTCGGGGTCTTACAAATCTTTCGTCCGAGCATGCTTAGAGAATTCATTAGAGTAAGGAATCTTGCTTAGGCATCTCTAATTGATTCATTTTTCTCCAATTTGAATAGTTCATATTCGTGCATTAACATGCTCAGTTTGACCTCCTTCACTTTAGTAGTTCCCTCGTGGCTCATGATGACTTTGTTCCAAATTTTCTTAGCCGTAGTACAAGAAGATACTTTATCTATCTCTGACTGAACCATGCCACTTAAAAGTGTATTCATGGCCTTGGAATTATAAGATACCATATACAATTCATTTGAGTCCATTCCCATGAGATTCTTTGGCTTGCCATCATCATGTCGTGGAATGACTGATCCATTTTCGACTACCCACCATTCCCATGGTTCACGGTTCAGAAAGATCTTCATTCTGAACTTCCAAAAGTTGAAGTTCTCACTTCCAAACAACAGCGGTGGCCTACTTGTGGACTGACCTTCTTGAAAGTTTAGGTGTGCCATAGGATCTTCCCCTACGACCTGTAACGATCAATAGTTGTAGAGCCAAGCTCTGATACCAAATGTAATTCAGTTAATATGCACACCTAGAGGGGAGGTGAATAGGTGTTTAAGCTAAAAGTAATAAACGGTGAAAACTTTTAGAAATTTTCTGCAACAGGTATAAGTCAGACAGCTACGCCTGTCTGCTTTAGTGTCTGCTTTAACTTATGTTCTTCGTTTCTTATTATCAGACAGCTAGATCTATCTGCTTTAGTATCTGGATTAGTGGCGTGAATAACAAAAAGTGCAGAACGTGAATGACAATTAAAGAGATAAACAGAAGTAAAAATCACATCAAGATTTTTACGTGGTTCAGCCCCTATCCTCTAATCTAGCGGCCTAATCCACGTCCAATCCCAACTAGGATTGGAGACTCTTTTTATTAAACTTAATATTCAATTAAATACAATAAAAAGAACTCCCTGTTACAAAGAAGCTTTCCACTGATGGACACCTCTGCCCCCTTTGTACCTCTGCAACCTTTCTCACCAGTGAGACCTTTGAAGCTTCCTTTGAACAGACTAAAAAAAATCTCAAGCCAAAACTATGCTTGAGTTTGGTTTACAAAGAATGAATAGAATAAATTTTCAGCACAAAAGAATATAATAGATTACAATATATGGGTGGAATATTTCAGTTGAAGTGCTCTGATATATTATGTCAACTTGATTGCAGATTTCAGAGTCGTGTGTTGTTCAGCCGAAGCGAAGGAGTATATATAACTAATCAAGCAACGACTATAACATGTGATAGCTAAGATTTCTCAGTCCCGTTAGCAAACACCCATGACTTCAGCAGCTTTGAATCACAAGAAGGATATTAAGCAGATATGCGCCAGCTATTTGATTTTGAAAAGCTGAAATCAATGAGAGAAACTCTTTCCACAAACAACTATGTGAAGCAGGAATAAAGGAGATAAATAAGGAAAAATCCCAATAGCTTCAGTAAAACTCCTTTTCAAAATAGAATACTAACTAATGTGGGCTCCACTAAGCAAGATAATATCCTTAATTAAAATATCACCCACGAGATACACTGATGAAACAGAGGAGCCAATTTGGGCTAGCTGGTTTTAAGAACCATAATATCTGTTACTATTTATAAATACCAACATACTCCAATTCAATATTTTCTTAATAAGCTCCAAATCAAATCTTCCTTAAAACACTTCAATTCAAATGTGAACTGATTTTAAATCATATCAACGCAAGGAAGTCAGCAGCAAATATTCATGAAATAACCATAACTCATGCATATTACTTATAATAGTATAACCCATAATCCATGCATATTTAATAATATAATAAATATCACTTATAATATTATAACCCATAATTCATGCATATTTAATAATATAATAACACATGCACACTTAAATTAGTCATCAATCAAAACATCATGTAATCAAAAACTAACATTTATGATCCAAGTTGCTCCATTATGTGATTATACATGGAGGATTAGCCAAAGTGATTACTCAAGTTTTTACCACTTGGGGGTTTTTTGTTTTTCTTATAAATTTTACAAGCAGTATATATATGATCCTAATTAATTAATATCCACCTAATTCCTTCTTGATTGTATATGTATATGTTGTTACAGTTTTTCATATGATGTTTGGAAGTATAAATGTTTGTTTGATTAATTATTATTATTATTATATATATATATATATATATATATATATATATATATATATATATATATATATATATATATATTGTAATACAACTTTTAGATTGTCAACTAGAGTATTATACATATAATTGTTTTTTAACTTAATTCTTTTTCGTCCAATCGCTACTACGCAGCGTATGTATTTTCTATTTCCAATAATTAATCGACAATATATATAGAGAGAAGATCAGGTAATGATTAAAAGTTGATTTCCGTTTTTATGGATATATTTTATTTTATGGAAGCTGCTATGGAAAGTTTCACTATATTTTATATATTCCTTTTGTTCTAAATATAAAAGTACATTTTTTTAGTTTGTTTTAGAATTAAAGATATGTTTTTAATTGTAAATTAGATATGATTAACAAATGCAAAGCAATATACTATTAAAATCCTCTCTCTCCATCCTCCTTCTCCCTCCTTCCTCTGCGTCCCAAAAGACCAAAATCATCAAGGGTTATAAGGACTATTATCATCTTCATTCCAAAATAACAATTTTCCTTCTGGAACTTGAATGTCAACCTTAAATACAATCAATTTCCCTAAGCTTGAACAAACTTTTGAGCTCTAAAGTGACCAAGCAAACAACAATAAATACAAGTGTGAAAGACTTGGATCTGTGAAACACGAATATCTGAGGGAGCTCATTAGTCGTAGTATTTCGCCGGAAAACAAAAATAAATTGATGAATATCCGGCGATAAAAGAGGAAGCAGGACAGAGTTACCGGAAAAGTCGCCGTAAATGGTTGGTGTGGAGATTCCGGCCGCCGTGAGCCAACATTTAAAACCTTCTTTCTCTCTTCCCACTTTCTCTGTTTTTTATTTATTAACGATAAAAAACAGAGTGGGCTATTAATGTGTTCATCACAGGGGAGGATCCAGCCCATTAATTTAGTGGGGTCAATTTTTTTAAAATAAAAATTTATAAAAAAAATAAAATACAATAAAATAAAAGTGTCAAAATGCGAGTGATATTACAAATAATTATGTGAGCTATCACATAAAATTGATATTATTTTATGTAATTGATTACACTTCGAATTCTCGATCTTATGTTATATATAGAATGATATTTTTTAATTTTTTAAAACACTGTTATTATAAGAGATACTTCTTGTGTCCTCTAAACTAAATTACAAAACTAAATAATATTGTTAAAATATTATTTATAATAACATTTTTTGAGATTTTATTATTTGAAACTATCGTAATGATAGTCTCATTTCAATAGCTGCAAAAATATTATGTTCAATGTAAGTTACTAATTAATATAAAAGAGTGGAGTGTTTCTATTAGTAGAAATTTGAGACATTTAATAGTCTTTTAATTTGAATTTTTTATTTTCACTAAACACTTTATAAAATCAAAATCAAATTAAAAATTAACTCCCAAAAATTCAGTGGGGTCAATTGACCCCACTTCCCTAAGTTAGATCCGCCCATGGTTCATCAATGGGGTTGGGGCTAGAGTTGGAGAGGGGGATGTGGGAGACATTGAGCTCGAGGCGACCATGGTGAGTGAAGTCGAATCCGATTAAGAGGATGATGTGGCGATTGCCTGATCGGATATCGGAGAACTGGATATCCGCAAAGGTTAGAGAGACTGAGCGAGATATGAGGATAAGTTGGAGGAGAGAGAAGGAGGTGGGCATGATGTTGGAGGAGAAGGGGAGGTGAGCCCTCTGTTGTTTTATTTACACCGGCGACACAACGGAAGTGAATTAATGAGGGATAATGAAAAATAGAGCAATTCGTTCACCCACCAATCAATAAGTTTAAGCCTAAATTTAATAATTTCATTGTATATATTAATATTAATGTTAATTTTCAAAATAAAAATAATAATTAAAAGTAAGGACAAGAGATAAAGGAAAAGAAAAAATTATAAAAAAAATGAATTAAAATATTTATTATTATTTTAATTATTTATTTTGTCATATAATTAATGATTTTATTTTATTATTATTTTTGTGTTACCACATAAGAAAATAATAATTTTTTGATTTTATTTTCAATGTCACGTCTGAAAATATTTGACCAATGTCCAATTCTTGGACAAAATGACCCAATTAAATTTTTTAAAAAAAATTAGTGGGTCAATTGTATTTTTTTTAAGTACAATGGCTCAATGCTTACAACTCGACGAATATAGTGGGGTAAAGATATTTTTTGACATTTAGTATATAACATTAAAAGAAGAAAAAAGTGGGGAGGGGGCGGACTAGACCGACTTAAGCCTAACTTTCAGGGCTAACCAGACCACAACCTGGAGGTTAAGGTCTGACCTGGCAGACCAAAATCAAAGGTCTGGTCTGGCTTGGTCAAAACCCAATGCCTGACAGACTCAAGTCGGACTAGACAAGCCTTTTGTGTATCTCTACTCTAATGTTTTAATATTTAGATATTGAACCTTCATGTCTTAATGAGTATATATATGGATTAATTACATATTTTAGTACATTTTTAGAAATAATTACAATAATAATGCATAGATAAAATAATTACAAAAGTAATACATTTTTTCATATTTATTTACAAAATTAATACATTTGGGTATCCTTTAATCGTGGCCCACGATTATCTCCCTTATCTCTTCCCGTTAATTATTATTTTTTTATTTAAACACATTCAAACACAGCAGACCCATTTTTGATCTCTGTTCATGTTTCTCTCTCTTTTTTCTTCATCATCTTTTTTCCTACTATAAACCAAAGTGGCAACGGTTTGCCCGACAGAGGCAAACCATGATTATTGGATTAAAAGCAGCAATTGGGATTAAGAAATTTGTTGATTTGGGTTTCCTTGAGATGGGATAGGAGGTAGCACATAAATGGACTGAAGAAGAAGAACGGTTGTTTCATGAAGTTGTTTATTCTAATCCTGTGTTGCATGGAAAGAATTTCTGGGTGCACCTCTCAGCAATGTTTCCTTATCGAACAAAATGGGAACTTGTCAGCTATTATTTCAATGTATTTATGCTTCATAGGCGGGCTGCTCAGAACAGATCTAGCTGGTTGGATATTGACAGTGACGATGATGAGTGGAAGGGAAATGGTGAAGGACCCTTTAGTGTAATAGGAGAAGATAAAAATTCAGCAGTTGTATCTTTCATCAATCAAGATTTTCGAGTTGATAACGATGATGGTGATGATAATTTGCAATTAATGTGGTGGATGCAACTGAGAATGCTAAGGGAGAATATCACATGTCCAAGGAAAAGTATGAAAATTCTCTTGATGATCACAGGCTTGATGTCATGCAACATCACATGGATGGATCTCTAGGTGTTGGTGGTAGTGGCATATTCATCCCAATGCTTAACTTGATTATTGGATTTGATCCAAAATCAGCAACTGATAGAAGAGATTGGTAACCAAACCTTCATACCAAAGTTACCAAACCTTCATACCAAGGTTATAAATTCACCTCCACACCTGTAGTTTTTTCATAGTGCAGTTGGTAACCAAATCTTCATACCAAGGTAACCAAACCGTCATACCAAGGTAACCATTCCACCTCCACACCTTCAGTTTTTTCATAGTACAGTTAGTAACTAAACCTTCACACCAAGGTAACCAAACCTTCATACTAAGGTAACAAAACCTTCATACCAAGGTAACCAATACACATCCACACCTGTAGTTTTTTCATAGTGCAGTTGGTAGCCAAACATTCATACCAAGGTAACCAATTCAGTGTTATTAAGTTACCAATTTATTTTGAATGTGATGCAGTTGGTAGCCAAACTTTCATATAGTGGGTAGCCAAACCTTCATACCAAGATAACCAATTCAGTTTTATTAAGTTATCAATTTATTTTGAATGTGATGTAGTTGGTAGCCAAACTTTCATGCAGTTGGTTGTCAAACTTTCAGACCAAGGTAACTAATTCATACTGCAGGTGTGGAGGTAGATTGTTTACCTTGGTATAAAGGTTTGGTTACCTTGGTATAAAAGTTTGGCTACATCATTGGTAAACTTATCGTTTCTTCTTATAGTATCTTCATGTTTAAGTTATTCGTGAGTGATGAAATTTTAATATGATGTTGTGAATATTTGTAAAAGTACAGAGTTTGATGCGTACACTGGGAGCAAGATCTCTTCGATTGACATGGGTGCTGTTGTTGTCCGTATGTCTTATAGTCCTACGAGTGGGCATACATTTATTGCTATACTGGAGGTCAGTTTCTTAGCTGTGTGTAGTAACCTCTCCTTTTAGGACACTGTTTGATTATACTATCAAACACTCTACATCAATTGCAAAGTTAAGTTATGTTTTTGATAAATTGGATAATGCAGATATTAGATAGTAGCGGCAGAGTAGCGGATGAGAGGGCAAGAAGGAGATTCGCGGCGGAGTAGCGGATGAGAGGGCTACTGTGAGGGAGATGAAGATTTGAATTTGAATATTTGAATTTAAATTTATTTTTGTTGTTAGATCCCAGATATTTGAATTTGAATTATTAATTATGCCAGTTATTTCTCCTTGATTTTAGGTTTCCTTATTAATGTGAATTGCGTTATTTTTATAATTATTTTGTGGATGCACTAATAGTGTAATTACTTTCTAATTGTTGTATATTAGTGTTAAGGACCCTATATATATCTTCTCTCGCATTTAATAACTTGAGAAAGTATGTCTAGTATATAATATGTTGGGTTAACTATTTTCATAGCCAATTGGTTTTGAGTTAAAGAGTTTGATGTCTTTATATGATAGACTTTGGACCCATTTAATAAATCTAATATGGTATCAGAGCCAATTATCATTGGGCATAATTAAAATGCTATTTTTGGCTTTTATTCTTACCCACTTGTAGTCCAATCTTAAGGGTCAAAGTTAACATTTTTAAACTAATATCAATTATCAATTGGGCCAATAGTTGTCCATATTTTACTAAAATGCTTTTGAGTTTATCTTATGACTAGCTTCTTTCAGACTTGTTTATCTTGGCTACGTCTCTCATATTCATCGGGTTACACGTAATGGGGGAGTGTTAGAGTATATGTAATAACCAATGTTAAATCCTGAGTCTGAATCAAATCATAACATAATAAGGTCCCATTCGTTGTTTTAATAATGTATTCTTGAGTCATCATAGCCCACCACATGCTCATCCCAAAAGTCGTAAATTAATATAGTAGCTTTAGTCTTTGTATACACATCCAAATACCCCAAATTAACCGATATGGGACTGTAGTATTACAAACTCTCAGAATTAAATCATAGCATTATAAGGTATAATGTGTTTGAATATTATTTTTTTGAGTCATTTTAGCCTACCATAGGGTCACTCAAAAAGTCGTGACTGAATATATTAGTGATAATAGCTTGAGTTTTTATATACACATCTAAATATTTCACATTAACCGATGTGGGACTGGGGGTCTTACAATATATATCTTGTCAAACATTAAATACATTGAGAAAGTATATCTAGTATAGAATGAGTTGAGCCAACTCTTCTCATAGCTAATCGATTTTGAGTTAGAGAATTTGATATATTTATATGATAGATTTTGAGCCCATTTTATAAATTTTACACTTTAAATTATTTTAAATAAAATATTTTGGCCACCAAATTTAGCATCATATGATTCAAGATGAAAGGATAATTAAGTTTTTAAGTTCATATGGGCTTCAATTGCTCCTCCCTTTTTTTTTCTTTATCAAACACTAAAACCATGTCTGGGAGTTTTTTAGTTATAGAAAAAAAAGGAAAAAAAAGTTAAAGAAGTGAAGAGAAAAAAAGAAAAAGTTTTACTTTCTTTTCTCTAGCTTTCTTTCAAAAGTGAAAAGAAATTTTTTTGACTCAAAATGCACTTACTTTTCTTTGTTTTGTTTTTTCTCTCTAACTAAAACTCAAAAACACCACTTTCCAAATCTTTCTTTTCTTTTCTCTTATATTAAAAAAACTCAAAGACACCATTTCTTTTTGTTTTCCTTCTATTTCTTATCTTTTCTCTCCAAATTAAAACTCAAATACAAGGTGTAATTGTGTGCCTACAATTTTCTATTTTTTAAAAAATTTCAAAATTTGAAATCACCAAAATATTCTCATTTTGATCAATTATTACACGCCTGTGGCCGGAAATATAAATATATAATAAGACAAAATTTAATTTTTTGGCCTTCGTCTTTGGTATATGTCAGGAATTTAACTATTACTACAACATGATGGGTCTAGTCCAAGGATTCAGCCCATCTCGTGAGCCCAATACAGAAATATAGGCCCGAGTTCAAGGAGTCTGGCGAGCCTAACAAATATGGTCCATCACGGTTGGGTTAATTGAGCTCATCAGTAATAAGTTACCCACGCCCGCATCATGAAGGAAGTGGTCAGACCTCGTCCCCATATCTTAAGGAGAGCACGACAACCATCTTGCACGTTAGGAAGAAGTGTGGAGCTCCACTAAAGTAGTGGTCTTAGTGGCTACATGTCCACCCCAAAACTGTCATGGGGTCGGCTATAAATGGAAGGCCTCACCATCACTGGGGGATAACTAACTCTTGTATCTTCAAACTTATACTTTCTGTACTCTCTTCAAGTCACATAATATAAAGTGCCAGGAGACTATAGCCATTCAATAGTGGACTAGGTCAACTTGACCGGACCACTTTAATACTTGTCTTATTTCTTACTTTAATTATCGCTTTTATAATTACTCAATTGATGTTTGTACAAAGTTTATTTTGTGCATCATCAGTTTGGCGCCGTCTGTGGGAATCGAAAAGATTTTCACCTTTAAACATCTACGCCAATGGCGATTACAACCAGGTCAATGAACCATCCTGAAGAAAATCCACGACTAGAGGAGGATGCTCCTCCGCACGCCAACCCCGTCTCAAGTACTTCAGCTCCAAATCCAAAGCAAATGCTGGAGACCATGCAACAGTTGGCTACTCAAAATTAGCAGATACTGCAACTCCTACTCGCCGGACAAGGAGGAGGCGTGCGAATAGGAGGACCACAAGGAGTTCCACCCCCTGGACATCAAGGAGATCCACACAGGGGAGCCCATCATGATCAACCCCCTCCTCCTCGTGCTTCCCAGGGTGGAGATCCCCATCTCCAAGAAGATGAAGGCGAGAACCAGAGCGTAGAGCATGGGAGTCATCCCCCTGATCGTTCTAGGGGAGCCCCTAATCACTGGGATGAAAAAATTAAGGAAGTACAAAACCAATTAGGTGATGTCTTCAATGCTATGAAGGTGCGAGGACCAGAAATCGTGGACTACCTGGTAGGGCGAACAGATACACCTTTCAAGCCTGATGTGGCGAACTATCTGCTCCCTCAAAAGTTCAAAATGCCATCCGTGGAGACTTTTGACGGAACGAAAGATCTGCTAGACCACCTCGAAACATACAAAACCCTTATGCAACTTCATAACATCTCTGATGCAGAGCATTCCCAACCACCTTGAGGGGCTCTGCTCGACAGTGGTTTGCCAAGCTCTCTCCAGCCTCCATTTTAACTTTTACTGAACTAAGCAGGTCTTTTGTGTCCCACTTTATTAGGGGGCAACGTCATCGAAAGCCCGTCACACATCTTCTCAGCATAAAACAAGACAAAGACGAGAGCCTGAGGGACTACCTCACTCATTTTAACAAGGAGGTTCTTCAAGTAGAAGAACCTGATGATAAGGTAACCATGACTGCCTTTTTGGGAGGACTCCGCTCGTCAAGTTTTCTTTTCTCAGTGATGAAGCGTCCACCAAAGAACATGACTGAACTACTAGTAAAGGCCCAGAAGTACATGAATGCTGAGAACGTCACAAGGGTCAGACGAGGTGAATCCTCCAGAGCAGGAGACAAGAGAAAAGGAAGAGATAGGGACGACAAGAAGGAGATTGACAGCAAATCAAGCAGGATAGAGAGGGTATTCGCCAAAGACAGACTCGATCCTGCTCCTCAGAAAGATCGATGACCATTCACTCCCCTCAATGCCACTGTCGAGCACATTCTTTTATAGATCCAGGATGACCCCACCATAAAGTGGCCAGCGAGGATGAAGTCTCATCCAAACCGCAGGAACCCAAACAAGTACTGTCGTTTTCACCGCGACCACGGCCATGACACTAACGACTGCTACGAACTCAAGAAACAAATTGAAGATCTCATTCAATGTGGTCAACTATGTCAGTATGTAGCTGGTAGAAGACAGGCACCATCACCGACTCACAACCAGGAAGATCAAAATCCAGTCGGGGAAATCCACACCATCTCGGGAGGATTCGCAGGAGGGGGAGAGTCGCTGTCTGCCATGAAGGCACATACCAGAAAAGTAAGGCACCCCAAAGAGGGGCGCCCATCCAAGATGCCCAGGCAAGAGGCTAGCGAAGTTATATCCTTCTCAGATGAGGATTTAAAAGGGATTCAGCACCCGCACGACGACCCTCTGGTGCTCACCATGACCGTGGCCAATTTTCAAGTACGCAGAATAATGGTAGATAGTGGCAGCTCTGCCCATATCTTGTTCGTAGAAGCTTAAGACAAACTTAACCTGGGCAGAGAGAGATTACAGCCTATCAGGTCCCCCCTTATGGGGTTCTCAGGGGAGAAGGTATATCCCCTAGGCTCTATTACCCTGCCAATCACAGCCGGAGTGGCACCAAGAAGATCTACAGTGATGGTAAACTTCTTAGTTATAGATTGCCCATCAGCCTATAACATCATACTGGGGCGACCTGCTCTTAACACATTGAGGGCTGTCCCCTTCACCTATCATCTTATCCTTCGCTTTCCAACCCCGAGTGGAGTCGGAGAAGTCAGAGGAGACCAAATAGCAGCTAAGGAGTGCTATGTCTCCTCCATGAAGACCTGAAAGCAGGAGGAGGCATTATAGGTCGAGGTTCTTGACCCAAGGGATGACTCTACCATAGAAAGAGGAGAGCCCGTCGAGGAGCTCACTCCTGAAGTCTTGGACAAGGAACACCCAGACATAAGGGTGTACATTGGTTCTTCCCTCAGTAAAGATCTAGTTCATCAACTGATAGACTTTCTAAAAAATAACATGGATGTCTTTGCATGGTTACATGCAGACCTGAAGGGCATCGACCCAGAAGTAGCCACACACCGTCTCAATGTTGACCCGCGTCACAAACCAGTTCACCAAAAGCTAAGGGGTGCCTCCACTAAAAGGGCCCAAGCCATGGATGAGGAAGTGAAAAAGTTAATAGATAATGGAGCAGTCATAGAAGTAGCATATCCAGAATGGCTCTCCAATGTGGTAATGGTCACTAAAGCTAATGGGAAGTGGCGCCTATGTGTTGACTTCACAGAACTTAATAAGGCATGCCCAAAAGACAGCTACCCACTACCACGGATTGACCTACTCATTGACGCCACTGCAGGACATGAGTTGCTCACCTTCCTAGATGCGTACTCCGGGTATAACCAGATTAGCATGCATCCCCCAGATGAGGAGAAGACATCTTTTATCACTCCTAAAGGGACCTACTACTACAGGGCCATGCCCTTCGGGTTGAGGAATACAGGAGCAACCTATCAACGACTGGTGAACAAAATGTTCCAAGCTCAAATTGGGCGAACAATGGAAGTCCACGTTGACGACATGTTGGTAAAGAGCCTCGCCGCAGCAGACACATTAACCACCTTTAAGAGACCTTTAATGTTCTTAGATCGTACCGCATGAAGCTGAATCCTGAGAAGTGTGCCTTCGGAGTAGGATCGAGAAAGTTCCTAGGCTTTATGGTCAACTAGAGGGGAATTGAAGCAAACCCCGATAAGATCAAAGCCATTCTCGACATGAAATCACCCACTTCAACCAAAGAGCTCCAGCGCCTCAACTGAAGAATTGCAGCACTCAACAAGTTTGTCTCCAAGTCTGCAGATAAGTGTCTGCCCTTTTTCAAAATTCTTTGAAAAGCTTTTAAGTGGGGACATGAGGTAGAGGAGGCATTCCAAAAACTCAAGGCCTACTTAGCTGAACCTCCTCTCCTCTCGCATGCCACACCAGGCGAGGTGTTATATTTGTACCTTTGTGCCTCCCCATCAGCAGTAAGTTCAGTCCTCGTCAAGAACAATGACGGAGCACAGAAGCCAATCTACTATGTAAGCAGAGCATACCGAGGAGCAGAGGTCAGGTATTCAAGACTAGAAAAACTGACGCTCGCTTTAATCACAACAGCGAGACGGTTACGACATTACTTCCAAAGTCACAACATTATTGTCATCACAGTTCAACCTCTGAAAAGTGTCCTGGAAAAGTTCGATGTATCTGGGAGACTGCTTAAGTGGGCAGTGGAGCTTGGTGAGTTTGATATACAGTACCAACCAAGGTCAGCCATCAAAGCACAAGCACTGGAGGATTTCGTTGTTGAGCTGACACCAGCAGAGACGGAGAACAACAAAATTCCCATCTCACCCAGTTTGGAGATGGTTGATGGAAGCACTCAACAGCATAACGAAGATCAGACGCCCGAATTGGGCACTTAGGCCATCCCGAGCGACCAGACCATCATGATGAGCGCCCAGACTCCCTCCTCAGACACCCAGACAGCTCTTTCGGACAACCAGACACTCCAAAGGACCCAGACTGGAGCCCCAGTTCCCAATCCTGGCGTCCAGTCCCCCTCTTTAATCTCCGAGCCCTGCTCTCTTCCATCCTAGAAACTCTATGTAGACGGTTCCTCGACCAGCGATGGAAGCGGAATAAGTCTGATCTTGATCAGCCCTGATGGTACAGCTCTCAAGTATGCAGTGAAGCTCCACTTTATTGCCTCGAACAATGAGGTAGAATATGAAGCCCTCCTCTCCGGATTAAGATTGGCAATTGAGATGGAGACTCAACACCTTGTTACATATAGCGATTCTCAGTTGATAGTTAATCAAGTGAAGGGCGATTCGAAGCAAAAGGAGCCAGGATGCAAGAATATCTTGGCATGGTAAGAAGCATGATAACAAAGTTCAAACATTTCCAAATTTGCCACATTCCTAAGGAAGACAACATGGTCGTCGATGCACTTACAAGGCCCTCATCCTTGGAAATCCCACTAGGAGGACCAGCATTTATTGGTCACCAGTTCGAACCAAGTATGATAGACTCGAGAATCATAAGTGTCAACTGTGCATCGGCCAAATCAAACTAGATGACCCCGATAAGGGCATATCTCCGAGAAGGTGTGTTGCCGGATAACCCTTCAGAAACCAGGAAGCTATGAATGAGAGCTTCTAAGTTCACCATCCTGCAGGACACTCTATACAAGAAGGGTTATTCCTTGCCATTGCTTCGATGTCTTTCACCCAAAGAAGCTCACTATGCCTTGCGAGAGATCCACGAAGGAATATGTAGGAATCACTTTGGAGGACGACCCCTTGCCCACAAGGCGCTCAGGCAAGGTTACTTCTGGCCTTCTATGGTAAGGGACGCCCAGGAGTTCTCCAGGAAGTGTGACAAATGTCAACACTTCTCAACCGTACCAAGGCAACCACCAGAAGAACTAACAACCATTTCAAGTCCATGGCCTCTCTAAATGGGGCATCGACATTCTAGGCCCATTGCCTCTGAGCAAAGGACAGTGCAAATTCGTGGTGGTGACAGTCAATTATTTCACCAAGTGGGCTGAAGCCGAACCCTTATCAAAAATCACAGATGCAAAGGTTAAAGATTTCATTTGGAAGAATCTAGTATGCCACTTCGGTATACCCTACGCCATTATCAGTGACAACGCTAAGCAATTCGACAACAAGCTGCTAAATTCTTTCTGCTTCGACCTTCAAATAAAGCAGCCACACTCTAGCCCTGCTCATCCGCAGGTAAATGGACAAGCAGAAGTCATGGTGAGAATAGTGCTACGCAATTTAAAGACAAGGCTTGAGAGGGCGAAGGGGCTTTGGGTCGATGAACTTCCAGGCGTATTGTGGGCCTACTGAACCACGCCAAGAACTCCAACTGGGGAAACCCCTTTTTCCCTAGCCTTTGGAACAGAGGCCGTCATCCCTGTAGAGATTGGGGTGAGCTCTCTAAGGATACAACACCATGACCCTACCACCAATGAGGAAGGACTCCGCATCAACCTCGACTTGGTAGAAGAGGCAAGGGAGATGGCTATGGTCCGCAACACAGAGTATAAGTGTCGCATGGCAAAGTATTACAACTCAAGGGTGAAGCCTCGTTCCTTCTAACCAGGAGACTGAGTCCTCAAGAAGGTGATCCTCGCCACGAATGATTCATGCGAAGGAAAACTGGGACCAAATTGGGAAGGACCATACCTTGTAACAGAAGTGGTGAGACCATGCACTTACAAGATCCAAAATTCCGAAGGGAAGGTCTTACCTCATCCATGGAATGCTGAGCACTTGAAGAGGTATTACCAGTGACACCTTGAAGAAGTAATAGTAGTATAGTTAGGGACTTAGTTTTATTTGTCTTTCTTAGGATTATTATTCAGCGTTTAAAGTACCTTTTCTGGGTCAGCAATGAAATTTCCTATATTTTACTCCGAAAGATTGCATTTTTCATTTAATTTCAAAGGAGTACCAATACAAAAGTAAGGATGCATACTGCCTTTCTTAAAAAAAATCAAAAGTCCTTAGCGCTCTAACTACTATCATGGTCGCCCTCATCATCCTTAGCATCTTCAAAATTTCCATCGTCAGGTGCCTCAGTTGGCACAAAGCCTGAGAAATCAATATCAGTGAAAGAAGCAGAGATCTTTCCCCTAAGCTCCTCATAGCCATTAATGAAAGCACCTGCAACAACATACTCCAAATCTGCTTCAACCCGAGAAGCTCTCTCCTGAGCTGCCCTTAATTCTGCCTCCGTCCTCGTGCAGGCAGCCTCCTTGAGCGCATCCCTTTCATGGACCGCCTGAAGCTCAGTCTCAAGCTTAGTCGTCTTCTCAGGGGCCTCAACAAGCTCCACCTCCCTAAGCGCATCCCTCTCACAGGTTGCCAAAAGCTCAGCCTCAAGCTTAACTTTCCTCCCATGGATGGCCGAAGATCTGTTTCAGCTTTCGAGCAAGCTGCCTCACTAAGCGCGGCCTTCCCACGGGTCGCCAAAATCTCAGCCCGAGAAGCCCTATCAGCAGCTTCGAGCTCGACAATCCTCCCCTGAGCAGCAAGAAGCTCCTTCTGCACAACCTCATGATTAAGCTTCAATTGGCCGTAGAAATGAGCCCTCGAGAACAAGCATATCGATGTTGTGGAAATCTAGAAAAGACAAAAATAGAAGAATGATCAAGCGCAAAAAAAAAACAAAAAAAAACTAAGAATTCTTACCTGAGCCAAGCCCTCTAGAAATGTGTTGATAACCCTCTCAGTGCCCAAAGCACTAATCTGCTGAATCTCAGATGGAAACACAAATCTCCTAAGCTGTTCTCTAATGACTTGCGGATCCCCCAGTATAGAATCGGACTGAATCGGTGCCCCTACATGAGCTCCAGCAGGAGGCGTGGACGGGCGGGGGTCAGAAGGTATAGGCGGGGAGGTCTCTGGACTAGCACTCGAAGTCACCAACTGGGAAGGCACAGCTGAAGGTGTCACTTGATGAGAGCTCACCTCGATGTGCGCATCATCCTCGCCATCTTGGGAGGATGAACGCCCCTACTGGTGCCCCCAGAGAGGATTGATCCAATCACCATCCTATCCATTGCAGCAAATGTGACAAAACGTTATCTGAGTAACCATCATCTCATAAAAGATAAGTTATAAGATAAGTCAACATACCTTTTCTCTTTAACAATGAACCACCTGATTTCGGTGAAGAACCTCCAGCTCTACTACTGTACTTAGGTAGAAGAACGCTCAGGTCTTTGTCGGGGTGAGCCTTCACAGCCTGCAGCTTCAACTCTTGTTCTCTGGAGAGCACCAGCATACCTGTAAGGAGATGGTGAACACACATATATAAATATATATATATATATATATATATATATATATATAAAAGTATCAAACTTGAAACGCACCGAGTTTCTTAGCAGCACCCCAACTTGTTGAAACCAAGGCTCGATCAGCCCCTAGAGCCCAGTCTCCGCCGACAAAGAAGAAGTGGGATTTCTAGCTGTGGTAATTGGAGCATAACTCAGTAAGCACCATACCACTCTTTGCAGTAAAATAATATCAACCCCTATTTGGTGCAGGAGTCTCGCACAAGTTATAAGCCCCATGGAACTCCTTGGGGGAAGCATCTTCGTGATGCACCTTCTTCTATAGTATGAGAAAATCCAACAAGACTCTCCAACCATTGGGTGCTAACTGCCCTGGGGTAAGAGAAAAATAGTGCAAAATTTGACAAATGGGATGGGATATGGGGAACCTAAGCCCGACTTCAAGCATTTCCTCATAAATAACAATGTCACCGGAGGAGTCATCGCAAGCAAATTCACCTTTCTCGGCCCGACGACACGACACCGTGAATGGAATATGATAAGTAGAAACAAGTCTCGAAATATCATCATCAGAATTGAGTGAGCTGGAAAGGGTACTTACTTTAGACCTATCATCATCCGGGATCGATTTGCTTTTGTGTTTCATCTTTCGAGGTCTTAAAGAGGGGCCTGAAACACCATCTAGAAGTTCTCGAGTCGCATTGGATGGAGGCAGGCTGTCGTCATCAGAAGCAGCATCCTCAACCTCCTGCTCGCCCAAGACTTGACCCTGCTCACCCAAGACCAGCTCCTGCTAGCCCAAGACTTGATCCTGCTCGCCCAAAACTAGCCCTTGCTCGCCCAAGGCCTGCCCAGCTCACCTTTGCTCACCCAAATATGACGGTCCAGCGCCTAGAGCAGCTCGCCCAGCAGTTCACCCATTAGAAGCTCCTCGCCCCTGTTTACTCAAATCGGACGATCCAACACCAAGAGCAGCTCACCTATCACCAGCAGCTCGCCCACTAGCAGCTCGCCCACTAGCTCGCCTATCACCAGATCGCCCCTGTCCAGCTCCACCATGAACCCCAAACGGATCTGTACTCCCGTCAGCGCCGTGCACGACGTTATCAACCTGAGGCTCCTCACTTGCTTCATTCTCCACCATGACAGCCTCTTGGGAGCTCACTCCATCAGTCAGTCCACTCCCATGGCTATCTCTTCCTTTGTTCAACATTGATCTCTGAAAAGTTCTCACTAAGAAGAGATATGAAAAGAACAGGACACAAAACCCCCAAATTTATAACTTAGGTTCTTCAAGAATGAGAGAGAAGGAGTCCCACAAACTAGAGGAGTTTATCTGAAAAGGGGAGGGTCAAAAGTTAAAAGGAATTTTCAAGGAATGCAGATTTAGAGATACTTTTACTATTTAAGTCACAACTTTTGATCCGTAACTCCGATCGGGGCCCGTAATATATCAAAACGACCGTATCGACGAGCTCTATAAAAGTCATCGCTATGCCATGACATACGTTGTAAAAAGTCCAAAAAAGCCTCCAAATTACATGTTTTGGCCCCATAAATTTTTTTCAGTTTTGTCGAAAATTCAAATTTAAACTGAAATGCCCTCCTCTCCAAATTCTGTTGGATGCAGGGTATTGGGGGGCAAATGATGGGTCTAGTCCAAGGATTCAACCCATCTCATGAGCCCAATACAGAAATATAGGCCCAAGTTCAAGGAGTCTGGCGAGCCCAACAAATATGGTCCATCAGGTTGGGTTAATTGAGCTCATCAGTAATAAGTTACGCACGCCCGAATCATGGAGGAAGTGGTCAGGCCTTGTCCCAATATCTCAAGGAGAGCACGACAACCATCTTGTACGTTAGGAAGAAGTGTGGAGCTCCAGTAAAGTAGTGGTCTTAGTGGCTACATGTCCACCCCAAAACTGTCATGGGGTCGGCTATAAATGGAACGCCTCACTATCACCTGGGGGGACAACTAACTCTTGTATCTTCAAACTTATGCTCTCTGTACTCTCTTCAAGTCACATAATATAAAGTGTCAGACGACTATAACCATTCAACAGTGGACTAGGTCAACTTGACCGAACCACTTTAATACTTGTCTTATTTCTTACTTTAATTACCGCTTTTATAATTACTCAATTGGTGTTTGTACAAAGTTTATTTTGTGCATCATCATAACATATAAAATCTCTTTAGTTTAATTTTATTTATTTTAATTAAGTTTAAAATTGAATTACAATTAAAACACTTTTTAATGTTCAAATTTAAAAAGAATGGAAAAGAAAGGAGAAAAGGAAGGAAAATTACTTTACGATAAATTGCCCATCTACATGGTACCCATTCGTATTATTACTCACATATTGACATACTTAGGAGCTATTTATTTAGTACTGAATATATCTGAATGACTGAATCGGTCAGCCATTAAGTGCGTTTGTTTTGAAAAAAAACGTCTGAATGGCTGAATCGGTCAAATGATTGAGTTGAATGGTCAAGTTAGATTTTTTTGGCTGAATGGTTGAATGAGCAGCTGAATAAAGTAAAAAGAAATTAAAAAAAGTATTAACTATTATTTTAAGTAATATTAAATAAATTCAGAACAATTTTAAATTTTTTTAGAGGGGTAAAATAATAAAATTCTGTTATTCAAATATTTCAGACATGTTAATTATTAAACAATTTTTTTCATTCAGATTCAGATTCAGCTCATTCAGATTCATATTTATTCAGTTTTTATCAAACACCCCCTTAGTTCAATTCGTTATACTTTTAAGGAAGCTGACATTCTTCGTGATATTAAGAATATATATATATATATATATATATATATATATGAATGAAAATATTAACTTATTATTTTATAATAATTTTATTTTTTATAAAAGTCATTAATTAGTTACTTAGTCATACAAAAATTCTACCTTAAAAATCATGTTTAGAATTTTACAAACTTTACTTTTAGGTCTCTACTCAATTTTGAACTCTAAATAATTAATATTATGAATAAATAATAACTGATATTAATAAATATATTATATATATAACAAAATATATAAATGAAAACTTCAGTTACCAATTTTATTTAATTTATATAGAAGATCTTTAGTTAATTAATATTATAAAATCAATTCTAACTTATATATTAGTGAGTAAAATTTAGTTAACTAGTTTTTAAACTAAAAATCATAATGGTAACTCATTTATAACAATTATATTCCTAAATAACTATATACTAAAAAATATATACAAATATTATGACTAAATGTAATTAGTATAAAATACTTTATATAAACATATATGGGGAATTATACATATAATGTAAGACCCCGAATTTTATGAAATAAAAGTATTCAATTTTTCTTATAATTACAATTCAGTAAATGATTAAATTGATAAAAAGTTAAAGTTAAGGGTGATATATGAATTTTTTTTTTTCAAAATACGCAAGTGGTTATAAAATATTCATTGTTGTCGGGGAATATTCGTTTGGTCGTGAAATATTCTTTCTGTCGAGAAATATTCGTACGACGGCGCAACCATTTGTGGGCCCCATAACAGAATAACTGTCGGATGAAAAAAACGACAAATTTAAATTTTTATAAATAACGGCGTAATTGTTACAGTTAACACTGTTGGAATACCTGGTGGTTAAAATACAGTCATACGCGTCGTCGCACAGTAGCACACGGTATTGTACAGTATTTTTGAATTAATGATTCTTACGTAAGAAGGCACTACTCAATAATTGTTACAGTAATTACTGTTTAATATTTTATTTTATTGATTCAATAATTGCTGCGTTGATATTTTATATTATTGTTGTTTCAATAATTGTCACTGCACAGTATTTCCCATTATCAGATCAATAATTCATATTATTTAGAATAATATTATTAGATAGCATTATTGACAATGTCTAGAAAGTTCTGTCAAGGAGAGGTTTGGTCACCTAATTGCGCGCCAGTAAGGAGAAATCCTTATCGGAAAGCTCCCTTTTTCCTGGTAATGGCCTGGTTGTCATAATTGTGATTCTGTAATATTATTTGTGAATAATTAATAATTAATTTATATGATAAGAAAATATTTAATTTATGTAAATATAAATGATGGATATATTTAGTTTTATGTGGATAAAAATGAAGGAATTAATTCCGAGGTGTTTTATCAGTATTTTGTCGGTGTGGAGGTATTAAAAATTATCCGTTTGTGAATTTCGGATATTTTTGATTCGGAATTTGGAAAAACTCAAAGCTACAAATTTGTAGAGAATTTGATTTCAGGCAGAATGGACATAAAATTCGTATTTTTCTGATTAACGGGATATTTTTTTATGAATTGTTGAAATTTCAAAAAATAAAATAATTTTTATTAAAATTATGGGTGAGACCCACTTTTACTTTTCAAACCATGTGCTATAATTGTTGTGTCAAGTGTGGTGGCTGCTGATTTCTCAAATATGGCTGCGTAGGAGAAAGGAGAAAATAATAATATAATTTAGTATTTTAGTCTCCTTTGGCGTTCTAGCATTTTCCTATAAATAGGTGCTTAAGTTAGAATTGAAAATCACACCAGAAATATAAGTTTTCTCTCTATATATGATCAAGCATATTTTTGTTGGTATTTAGATATCTTGAGTGTTGCTATACGGCGCAAGTTCGTTCAGCGTTATATCCGATATTCAAGTCAGAAATACTGCTCTTTTGAGGTAAGAGATTTTAAGGGTTGTTATGTTTTTCAGTTCGTACTTCTTCCGAACTTCAGAAAATTCTGGAAAAATTTGAAATGATATTTTGATGAGTTTTATTGATTGTGTCCAAAAATAGTAATTTTTGGATGTATAGATTAAGAGTTATGAATTTTATGAAAAAAGACTATTTTAAAAGTAACAGCTTATAACTCTTTGTGGTTAACTCTAAAATTGATAAAATTTTTATTGGGAGTACATCTATATAATGTCAGTGTACTCTGTGAATTTTGAAATTTTTGGATAAAAGTATAATTTATGATAAATGTCTAAATATTCGGCGGTTTTGGCCATATGAAAAATAGTAAATGAATTTTAAAAATTCTGAGATAAATATATGTTCAATATGGGACTATATTCTGCTAAATCTCATAAAAGAAATATTTTTAGAATTGATTTGATATTTTTCATAAAAATGGACTAGTTATGAGTAAATGAATTAAATATGTTATGTGAAGTAAGAAAATTAAAAAATAGGATTTTATGGCTTGAGAATCCTATATAAGGTATATGCAGATTTTTTATGAGTGTTTTGGTTATTGGTGATGAAATCTTATGAGTTTGGTATTTTATGATGATTAAATACATTATTTAGTAAAGTGTAAATAATTAAAATAAATTGTTTATAAGTTTATGAAATGTTATTTCAATATCATTATATCGAAATATTGGTATGAATTTTATTGTGAAATTTCTACCTTTTTGTGTCGGATTTACTATTCATGAGTTACTATTCACGAGTTACTATTAATGAGTTACTATTCACGAAGTTAATATTCACGAGTTACTATTCACGAGTTACTATTCATGATAAAATTAGTTTATTTTTCTAACCAAATTATAGTTGATTTATGAATATTACTCTTGAGATTAAAACTATATGTTGATCATATTATTTTTATTATCATATATAACATTTTTATAACTCTAATGATGATATTTCTCTTTGACTTGAGTGTAAGGATGGGTAGATTTTTGGTATGATCATGACTATGGGTTCTCTTTGGCCAGTAGTGCATAGATGAATTGTTGACTGGTATGATCATGACCATTGAATTTATAATTGAATATCTTTAGCTTAAGTGCAAAGGTGAAATGATCAACATGGTTATAATTATTTTTTATATAAATTCTGAAATGATTATATATTTCTTTGAGATATTAATATATTTGGCCTGTAGTGTAAATATGAACTGTTGATGAATATATTTGGCCTGTAGTGCAAAGATGAATTGTTGATGAATATCTTTGGCCCGTAGTGCAAAGATGACATGTTGTTGAATATCTTTGGCCAGTAGTGCAAAGATGAACAGGTGTTGAGATGAACATGACCAACTGGTGATACAAATGAATATCTTTGGCCGTAGTGCAAAGATGAAGTTATTAGTATGATTATGAACCGGAAATATGATTTGGTGTAACCATGATCTTTGATATTTCAGGTAAAGACAGGTGATGAAAATTATCTTCATCCTGGATGAGAAGAGGAATTTAGAATCACAATTATGATTATGAGTTATTCATATGATTGTGGAAAGAAACTGTTAATTGATGTTACAGGGATAATATATTGTTGGTGGACTTTTAACGTGGAGAAGATAATAGACTTTATAGTCTATTTGACTCTTCTAACGAATTGCTCGTTCCGCTGCAACTATGGTTGAAATTTTTATCATCTACCATATGTTCTAAATCTCTGATTTATTATTGATGAAGACTATTGATAATTTAATTATCTTTAGTCATGATATTCTTTACTGAGCTAGTTGTGCTCACCCTTTTGCTTCACAATTCCTTTCAGGTAATAAGAGTGTAGCTGGGTCGAGCAGGGGTAACAGGGGAATAGAACGGTGGTCATCATTTAGTAGTTATATTTAGTGAATCAACTAGGGTGAGGCGACCCCAACGTTGGAAGGGTATTTTGCCACTATCATACAAGATGTCTAATGACATACAACCTCGTATCATCATAAGACAGGGTTGTGCTCATCCACTTGCTGAGTATATTTACGAGCACTACCTATATAATCTTGGTGTTTGTTTGAGGTATAATTCTCAATTAGAGACAGTAGAGATAATGATATGTCAAGAGAAGACTCGCCATTGAGAAGAATATGATAGTAATCTTCTCGTTTTTTTTTGGAGTCTATTGGTTCTACCAAGGATAATTCTGTGGTCATATGATATCTATCATAACCTAGAAGCATGACCTCCCATGTACGAAGGTTTCCTTGAGCACTTCCCAAAAATTCTAATTTCTAAAACAGTTTTTGACTATACCTTTATGTAAGGTGTCACTGTGAGGTGCTATCCAAGGTTGGGATGAGAGTCACAGTTTGTATATATTTGTATCCAAACTCACAGCATATGTGTTGTTGTATTTTGCGCGACAATTGTTGTAATAAAGTTGTAGTTGTTTTCTGTACCATGTATTTGACGACTCAAAATTGGTTGGTTGGAATGGACCTATTTTGTGGGTGTCACATATAATGTATTTGATATGGATCAAAAATGGATATACATAATCTCTATCTCTATCGTTCAAAATAAGAATTAACGGCCAAGATTAATTTATGTCGTGTTGCGTCCGCTACTAATACTCTAATAGTAGTGGATGATGCTGAAAATAGAACCGTCGTCCGCTACTATTAGTGGAGTTTGGCGGCATCACTTCCCGCCTAAATTTTATGGACAATTTTGTACTTTTTGAAATAAATTTTCTTTGTATTATAATATAGGCTTAAATATATTTTACTACCCTAAACTATTAGCCATATTTCACTTCGGTGATTCACCTTTCAATTTTGTCAATTAGATGATTAAACTATTAATTTTTTCCACTTTTGTCCAAATTCACTTGACACGTTAGAAATTGATGACGTATTTTCTTGAGTGGGGACATAGAAAGCTGATGTGTATTTAAATAATATTATTAATATCATTTTATTAATTTAAATTATTTGAGCAATGACAAATTTGGCAAAGCCTAATTAAAGATAATCACGGTCTTCCATTAAAACAAATCAAAACAAAACATCTCAAGACAAAACTCCAGTAAAACAAAACAAATCTCAAAGATTATTCCGTCGCCCCTCCATCGATGCCCCGTGAAAACTAAGCGCCCCTCCATCGATGCCCCGTCGCCGAATCCTCTGGCGACCACGACCATGATTCCACCCACAAGCACCGCAAATATTCCATCGACGCTTCCATCTCCGGCGACAAAATTGCTGAGGAACATGACGTAGAGGAAGGCACCCATCTCACTTCATCTCAGATCCTTCAAATCCAAGCCCAGATCCAATTCCAACAAGAACAAAATGACTTACCCAGAAATCAACCTGCTTTCTTCTTCCGATCGGATCTCTATGCTCCAAGGCTCCACGCCTCCACCGACGTGAGATTTTTTTGAGAAATCAACAGAACGATTTCTTTTTTGTCTTTCTCTTTCTCTCTCCTCTACCTCTCCTTCGATTGTTGCGCGGACCAATTGGCGAATGCATTACCCCTCAACTATAGGTTTTATTGCGGAGATTAGGGTTAGTGAGGTGTATAAATACTCGGCACCCTCTTCCATTTTATCCATCTAATACTTTCCATGGCTTTTCTCCGCCTCCATTCTCAACTTTCTTTGCTTACAAATCTCAAAATTAGTATCCAGTAAATGAATTAGTAGTAGATATGGAGGGAATTGGTGCAGTGAGGAAAGTAAAACAATGCTCCAAAGATGGGGGATCTCTTAGGAGTCTCTGTCTGTGACGGCAATTGGCGAATGAGTAATTAATTTGTTAGTTTTAATGTTTAATATAAAAGAGTTTGACAATTTTGCCCTTTACATACAAAGAATCTTAAGTGATGTAAAGAGAGATTATAAAATTTGATATTCGTATAATTAATCAAAAATTGAAAAGGTGATATATTTATGAATTTGCACAAATTTTAAATTGATTTAAAATAATTAAAATAATTTTCATATTTGGAACAAATGAACTATTTTCTTATATTTTTTCAAACAGTATCATAAATTTCTTTTTATATATACTATATTTTCAAAATTTTAAAGACTTTAAAAATATAAATAAATAATTTCAAGGTAGCCCATCTCCCGAGCCCTATAATATACTACCTCCGTGGCTGGTTTGGTGGCTGAATGATTACAGACTTAGGGTCTGAATGATTGAATCGATAAGTAGCTGAATCATTAAGTGTGTTTGTTTTGAAAAAAAATCGTCTGAATGACTGAATCGGTCAGATGCGTTGGCTGAATGTTTAAATCTGAATTTTTGGTCTGAATGGCTGAATGGTTGGCTGAATGAAGTAAAAAAAATTAAAAATAATAAAAAAATATTAACTATTATATTATGTAATATTAAACAAATTTACAACAACTTTAAATTTTTTCAGAGGGAAAAAATATTAAAAATATGTCATTCAGATCTTTAAGATATGTCAGTTATCAAATATTTTTTTTCATTCAGATTCAGCTAATTCAGATTCAGATTCAGATTCATCTCATTCAGATTCAGATTCAGATTCATTCAATTTTTATCAAACACCCCCTTAGGGGTGTTTGTTTAGAGCTGAATGGTTGAATCGGTCAGTACGTTTTTTTTGGTCTGAGGATGAATCGGTAAGATGGACGAGCTAAATGGCTAAGTCAGATTTTTTTAACTGAATGGCTGAATGAAGTAAAAAAAAAAAAAAAAATATTAACTATTATATTAAGTAATATTAAATAAATTTACAACAATTTTGAATTTTTTCAGAGGGGTAAATAATAAAATTTTGTCATTCAGATATTTCAGACATGTCAATTATCAAACAACTTTTTTCATTCAGATTCAATTCATTCAGATTTAGATTCAGCTCATTCAGATTCAGATTCATTCAATTTTTATCAAACACCCCCTTACAGTCATATAAACGGTGGACGTTACTGTTTGGTTGACTGGTTTGGCTACACGAACTTGGAAAAAAAAATTTGTAAATTGATATAATTATTTTTAAAATTTTAAAATTGATATGAATCCACTTATTTTTATTCAATACAATTATGAATATTATAAATTATCTAAAAAGTACTATTGTTTATGAGATTTATTATTTTCAAATTTTAAATAAATTATGTCTTTTAAATTTAAAATATCTCAAATTGACCTTTGAAAATTCAATAATATTCTCATCTTTTCGAATGAATGGAATATTATAATTTTTTTTTCTTTTCCGTTTTAGTCAGAACATTAAAATTCCACATTTTTGGGGGTAATAGAAAGTCGATCAAAAGTTGAAAATTGAAGAGTTATGACTTATTAATTCTTGGTGGGAAATTAATAAGATTAAGAGACTAATCTTAAACCACAATTATGTGGATATAAAATAAGAGCTCGCATTTTATTACTACATTAATGAAACAAAATCTTAAACACATTGCACTGCATTGCATGCATGCATTGTTCAGAATCCCTATATGAATTTAGTCTCAGATTCCAAAATGATAAAGGGGTTTTTGGCCAATGGGGGCTAATCATATTCTTTTCTTTTCTTAATTACACAAGTTTTCTTTTTGCAATCTATCATTGCCTATATATATTCTTTTCTTTTCTTAATTATGAATGTTGGATTAATATTCTAGTTCTAGTTCTAGTTCTAGTTCTCATGTGTAAATTAAATTAATATCAACAGATATATAAAAGTGGTTAAACTTTGAAGAAATTAAGTCAAAAATGGAAATTGGGGTTTACCGAGCTGGAGAAAGAAGGATAAAGCACTATAGCAGCTCCCATAAGATATTGCTTGTGGGTGAAGGAGATTTTTCCTTTGCTAAATGCTTAGCCAAAGCATTTGGTTCTGCTGTTAATATGACTGCAACATCTCTTGATTCTGAAGGTATGCATGGTTTAATTATTTCACTTTTAAATTCAGGGGCATATTTAGGGGTGCAAGGACAATCCATAAATTCTTAAAAATTTGAATTAGTAAGGGAATGATGGTAAGATGTGATTACTCTTTAAAAAAAATAAAAATAAAATATCAAACATGAAGAAAAGCGTCCACAATCCGATTGTACTCGAGAGTCTGTAAATGACAACTTACATTGAAAAAGAGATAATTTGATACCATTAAAAATGAGACAATTGTGAATTTTTTTTTAAAAAAATTGCACCTCAAATAATAATTATGTAATGATTTTAATATATTTTAAATGAACTTTATATTTGGTGAATTATATCGGTTATTATTTTTATTTGTCAATTTTTTAAAATTACCTTTAGGTTATTTTTGTTTGTAAAGATTATACTTGAAATGTATATATGACTATTAATCTCAAACGTCTTGTTTGTTTTTAAATTTGAACTTGGAACTATTAGTGCAAAAATTATAAAATAACTTAATATGGATGATTATTTAATACCACGTTCAACCAGATATTATAATCCTGTGATTATAATCCTTACAAACAAACATGTCTTTAATTAGTTAAAAAATGACCCCCATGGATAAAAATCCATTGCTTTTAATTTAAGACTTTGGGATTTCATATGCTACTGGCAAAAAAAAATTAAAACTCTTTTTAATTATGAACAAAAATAATTAACAAATTAATAGGTCTCTTTTTATATATGAACTACAACAAAATGTTTTCCAAAGATCTATTTATAATTAATATTATCCATCTAACACACAATCCATAGAAATGATTATGTAATTAAAGTAATTCTTTTTTTTGTGTGTACAAGCATATATAGATAATTGTAATTAAATATATATATTGTCTAATTTGAACATTTTTGGGTATGCATGCATGCAAAATCAAAAGAGACTTTAATGCAGAAATATACCGATGCAATGGCCAATGTGAAGGAATTAACAGACTTCGGCTGCGCCGTTCTACATGAAGTGGATGCCGGCACGATGAAACACCACCCTCAACTGGGTTTGAAATTGTTTGACAGAATTGTTTTTAATTTTCCACATTCTGGCTTTATTTTTTCCTTTCCTGAGCACAGTGCTTATATAATCAAGTAAGTTAAAGTTGCTGTTATAATTGGAATATGAATTTCATCAAGAAATTAACGGCCAGTGAAAAAATATTATGCCAGCACAAATAAGTACTCCCACCGTCCCTAATTATTTGAGTTTTAGAGGTGGACACAAGAATTAAGATAAAGATCGAAAAATATTAAATATAATACTCAATTGTCTATAATACCCTTAAATCTTTTGTTGAGATAAGAAAGAGTTTTATTGGGATAAGGAGAGAGAAAGAGTTTAAAGTATCAAAAAATAGGTAGAGTAATGAGGGGTAATTTTGGAAAAATTGTCATTATTTCTCCTAAATTTAAACAAACGTCAAATAATTAGGGACAAATAAAAAATTCTAAAACGTCAAATAATTAGGGACGGAGGGAGTATTGTTAAATAACTATATTTTTAGGCGGTTAATATTAATATTGTTAAATAAAATTAAAAGTATTGTTGTCAGAACAATAAGTGTTGTTCAACTACCTACTATCTTCGTCCCATAATATATGGCGTTTTAGAGTTGTACGCAAATATTTCAATATTTTTTCATGACGGATAATTTTGGAAATATTGTGGTTAATTCTCTTAGCTTATATAAAACGTCAAATAATTTGAGAAAAATAAAATCATATAAAACGTTATATATTATGGGAAGAAAAAAATATTTTTTTTATAATATTTTAAGGGAAAGTTAACAATTTATTTGACACTTGTTACTAAGACAGAATTATTAATTTTATTTTGTCAATATCAAGCTATCAACCGCCGAATTTAACGATATTATTGTTATTAATGTTTTCAATTTATTTCAGTCGCCACCAGGCTTTGGTAAGGGGATTCCTGAGGAATGCACGTGACATGCTGACAGCAAATGGGGAAATTCACGTGACACACAAAACAACACATCCTTACAGTAAATGGGAAATAGAGAAGTTAGCCGAGGAAGTTGGGTTGTACTTGGTTGGTAAAGAAAATTTCTGCATTTGGGGATATGAAGGTTATCATAACAAAAGAGGAGATGGGGGTAGAAGCAATCACACCTTCTCTGTTGGAGAATGTGCTACTTATAAATTTGCCAGGGGACATACCATGTTTAATTATCTTATTTATTTATTTATTAAAGGGATATCATCCTTTATATAAATGGATTTTAATGTTCTCAATTAATTAATATTTGTATGTGTTTAAGAGTAACATGCGGCTATATATATATATATATATATATATATATATATATATAGGAATGTACTCCCTCGGTTCCACATTAAGTATCGTTATTACATAAAACACACATATTAAGGATATCATTACTTTGTAATTAATATAGGTCCCAATTTCCATATTTACCCCTTATGTGTTGCTCCCTCCGTTCCTTAATATAGGTCGTTTTAGAGAAATATTTTTATTCCTAAATATAAGTCGTTTGAGAATTTCAAGTAAGCATTAAGTGCTTAGTTTCCAATATTACTCAAAGTAATAAATATAACTTTGGTTCTCTCACTATTTTTTGTCCAATAAATAACTCTTTTTTTAATACAAGGACAATATAGACAATTGATAGTATATTTAATGTTTTACAATCATTTCCTTAATACTTGTGCACAACTCTAAAACGACCTATATTAAGGAACGGAGGGAGTAGTAGTGTCTCTCTCTCCTCCAATCAAGGTGCAAACTAACGTGTATCTCTCCTTAAATAAGAGAAAGAGAATAGAATGGAGTAAGTAGTGTTTTTATAGGAATAAATTTCCTTGAAAAGTGGAGAGGAATTAGGTGTAGTGTTTTTATGGAAATAAATTTACTTGAAAGTATTGCACTTGAAAAGAGAGATATTTAGGGGTAAATAAGGAAAATATGAGAAAATTTCTCCTAAAAATTTGCAAACGACACTTAATTAGGAATCAGTTTTTATCTCTAAAACAACACTTAATATGGAATCGAGGGAGTATATTTTTAATGACTAAATTGTGATTTATGTCGGAAATAAAGTGATTGGAAGGTGAAAGGTTTGAAAAATGAAAAGCTAGGAATGATAGCACTGACAACGGCTATGCCGTCGCTAATAACTCCTATCAGCAGTGGCTCCTTAAAACTCATCCGCGCCAAGTTTCTCATTTCGCGAGTGCGAGAAAGGTGAGGGTCGACGGGCCAAGGGCAATGGCGACGGACTCTACCGTTGAGATTGAGTCATTCTTGATGAACTCAATTCACTACAAAAAAAGGGTCATTGCCGACGGACATTATCGTCGCCACTCCCATCGCCCCACAGGTCGTTGTCCCTATCTCTCGTCGATCGCCGTCGGCAACATGGTCAATGACGACGAGGTCATTGGCGACGACAGACCCTCGGCCAAGACTCATTGGCGATGGACTGTCCGTCGCCAATGACCAATTGAAATTATTTATCTGAATGTCATTGGCGACGGTCAAGCCGTCGATAATGACTTATTATAGTATTATTTAAAGAATCAATTGCCTGTCGTCAAAACCGTCGTTGTAGGTCATTAGTGACTTGGTTGTCGTCGCCAATGACCCCGTCGGCAATGACAATTTTTTTTTGAAATTTCAAAAATCCACTGTTCATTTACATACATACATACATACATACATACATACATACATATATATATATATATATATATATATATATATATACCTGTTATAAACTAATGAAAAGCCATTAAATAGCAATTAAATATCGTACGATATTATCATAACAATCAAATATCTTTTGCTATCAAGTACCATCAAATATGTAGACAGCGTATATTATCATTTAATAATATACGTACGATGTAGATAAAAAATATAAGCATTATGAAACTTTCATCAGTAAAGTTAGATATATAAACCATCAACCTAAGTAGATACAAAACTCTGGTCTGTGCAACTCAAAAATTGTATAAGTGCATACATGAAAGTCAAAATATAAACATAAACTAACTACAACCCCAAATCAGTAGTGTCAGTACCATCATAGCTGGTCCCATCGTCGGTCCCAAATCAAGAGTGTTAGGCAAACGGGCTGATAACTCGGCTTTTATATATCGGAATCGAGTTCCTTAAGTTGTAATGCATACCTAATATCATATCTGTGTTTGTGTGTCATTTCGACGCCCGAGGCGGGTTTTGGTCTCTATTTCGACTATTGTTCTAAGTTTTCGTAAGTTAGGCAAACAGGCAGATAACTCAGCCTCCGTATATCAAAATCAAGTCCCATAAATTGTAACGCGTGCCTAATATTTATGCGGTGCAATGTCTGTGTTTGCGTGTTGTTTCAACGCCCGAGAGGGGTTTTGGTCTCTTTTTCGACTATTATTCTAAGTTTGCGAAAGTTAGGCAAACGAGCTGATAACTTGGCCTCCGAATATTGGAATAGAGCCCCATAAGTTGTAACGCGTGCCTAATATCTATGCGATACTATGTCTGTGTTTGCGTGTCTTTTCGACGCCCAATGCGGGTTTTGGTCTCTTGTTTAACTATTGTTCTAAGTTTTCGTAAGTTAGACAAATGAGCTGATAACTCGGCCTCCGTATATTGAAATCGGGTCCCGTAAGTTGTAACGCGTGCCTAATATCTATGTGGTGTTATGTCTATGTTTGCATGTCGTTTTGACTTTCGAGGTGGGTTTTGGTCTCTTTTTCGACTATTGTTCTAAGTTTTCGTAAGTTAGGTAAACGAGCTGATAACTCGGCCTCCGTATATCGAAATCGAGTCCCGTAAGTTATAACGCATACCCAATATCTATGTGGTGCTATGTCTGTGTTTGCGTGTTGTTTCTACGCCTGAGGTGGGTTTTGGTCTTTTTTTCGACTATTGTTCTACGTTTTCGTAAGTTAGGCAAATAGGCTGATAACTTGGCTCCTGTATATCGAAATCGAGTCCCGTAAGTTTTAATGCGTGCCTAATATCTATGCGGTACTATATCTATATTTGCGTGTCTTTTTGACACCCGAGACGGGTTTTGATGTCTTTTTTCGACTATTGTTCTAAGTTTTCGTAAGTTAGGCAAACAAGCTGATAACTAGGCCTCCGTATATCGGAATCGAGTCCCGTAAGTTGTAACGCATGTCTAATATCTATGTTGTGCTATGTCTGTGTTTGCGTGTCATTTCGATGCCCGAGGCGGGTTTTGGTCTCTTTTTTGACTATTGTTCTAAGTTTTCGTAAGTTAGGTAAACGGGTTGATAACTCAGCTCCTGTATATCGGAATCGAGTCCCGTAAGTTGTAACACCTACCAAATATCTATACGGTGCTATGTCTGTATTTTTGTGTCATTTCGACGTGGGTAATAGTCTCTTTTTTGACTACTGTTTTAAGTTTTCATAAGTTAGGCAAACGGGTTGATAAATCGGCCTCCGTATATCGAAATTGAGTCCCGTAAGTTGTAAAGCGTGCCTAATATCTATGTGGTGCTATGTTTATGTTTGCATGTCATAGGGATCTTTCATGCACATCGAAGGCTGGAGGTTATACACAATAATAATCACCGGCCAAGTTAAGTAGGGCTTGGTGTAAGGCCCATTAAACGAATTAAACCCATCCGTAACAATTCCAAGCCTAACATTGCGAACCTCTTCAGAAAACGAGGGGTGTTTTTTATCAAAATTTTTCCACTCAAGCCCATCTGTCGGGTGCGTCAGTTGACCTTCGACTATGTCCCGTGTAGAGTGCCACCTCATATACTCGGCGGTATGTGTTGACATGAACAACCGCTGAAGCCTCGGCGCAATGGGAAAGTAACGTAAGATCTTTCTCGGCAAGTCTTTTCCCTTTTTCTTACGCTGTTCACAGTATCTACTTGTACCGCAAATATCACATGACTTCTTATCTTTATTGACATCACCGTAATACAACATACAATCATTCTCACAAGCATCAATCTTCTCATACCCTAGATTAAGCATTTTGACCATTTTCTTCACATCATAGTATGACTCTAGCAACTTATTATCTACAGGTAAGCACTCCTTCACAATGTTTAGCAGTTCATTAAAACCTCTCTCGATACATTCATGCTCGTTCTTAAAGTGTAAAAACTTAGTCACTGCAGATAAGACGGTGTGTTTTTCGTGCCCGTCATACAAAGGCGTCGCTAATTCATGCAATAACTCATAGAAATCCTTAGCCCCATCATTTGGCTCTTGCTCAATGCTACCATCATCCCTGTCTGTATTTAACTGGAAGTATGAACCAGCAGCTTCGACTATCATTGTAAGACCCCAACTTTTATGAATAAAGATGAATTTTTCTATAAATATCATTTTTGAATATTAAGGTTTGATTTGTTATAATATTAAAGTTGTGGGTAATATTTATAAATTTTGTAAAGTAAGCAAGTTGTTGTATAATATTCTATTGGTTGGGGAATATTCGTTTTAACATAGAATATTTGTACGACGGCACAATCATTGGTGGACCCCACAACGTAATTATTGTCGAAAATAAAAAACGACAGAAATATCTTTTTATAAAAATAACGGTGAAAGTTTTACCGTTAACTGTTAAAATACCCAGTGTTAAAAGTACAATAATATGCATGGTTGCATAGTAACACACGGTATTGATTATTGATGCTTACATGAGAAGTCACTCAGTTTTGTTCAATTATTGTTACAGTAATTGCTGCATAGTATCTCACGTTATTTGATTCAATTATTGTCAATATTTTATATATTATTAAATCAATAATTGAGATGACAAGTTATTCATATTATTATTTGCATAATTAACAATGTCTAGAAAGTTCTGTCGAGGAGAGGTTTGGTGACCTAATTGCGCGCCAATAGGGAGAAATCCTTATTGGAAAGCATCCTCTTTCCTGAGAACGACTTGGTTGTTAAATATTGCGAATTATAATAATGATGATAAATGTTGTTAAAAATATTGAAGAGATTTTTTTATGAAGTATTTGATGTAAATTTTGCTTATTTTATGAACTCCCATTTATCTATTTTTCAAAATAATCGGTAGAAAATTATTTAATATTAGAAGGGTGGGACCACATGTGGGGGCCACATGTGGAAGAAAAGTTGGGTGGGATTTCTTTGCAAGTCACGGGAAAGAGTATTGTGATATATATATATATATATATATATATATATATATATATATTATAAGTTTTGTTTTATTAGATTTTATTTAAAGTTATTTGTTTTACATGAATATTATATTCTAAAAATTTTTAAAAACGGAAGCTTAAGAAAATTTTTCTCTACCCGTGATGCATTCGTCCTGTGCAGTCCGTGAGAATTCTAAATAGTATCCTTTCCATTCTCCTACAAATAGGATGCTTAGTTAGAGTTGAGAATCACACCATAATTAGAAAATTCTTCTTCTATAATATTGAGCATATTTCTTTCGAATTTTAGAAAGCTTTGAGCGTAGAAAACAATATAAGTTTTCTTCAAGAATATCATCGCCCTACGAGTTGGAATATTCTTCTTTTCAACGTAAGGGATGCTATTTTTATTCAATATTCGCTTGAAATAATATTTTCTTCCATACTCTGTAGTATGTAAGTAATATTATTTCGTTTCAGATTTCAAATTTTATACTCGTTTGGTTAAAGTTTTGGCTTCTAAACTCCTTGAAATTAGTAGAATATCCTTGATATTTGCGCTTCATCTAGTATCTTTTCATGAAAATATTATTCTGAGCATTGTTGATAAGTTTTAACTCTTTCATGCCGAGGTACTATTCACTCGGTTACTATTCACCCGGAGTACTATTCATGATAAAATTTGTTTTTTTTTTCAGTTCAAATCATTTTTGATATATATTATTCTTGAATTTTACTCCACAAAGCAGTATCATGTTGACAATTTGGACGTTATTGATTTCTGGATAAATTAAATTATAAATCTTTAAAAATTTATCCTTGAACTTGTTTTATTGAATTCTTATATCATTGTCATCATCCTCATGTTTATATTATGTTGAAAGTCATCTGTGGTCTGTAGTGCATAGATGGACTTGGTATGATTATGACTAGGGGTTTTTCGGTATAATCACAATCATAATGTTACAAATGATGTGGTAAAAGTCCTCATTGTGCATTGATGGACAGTTGTTGGCATGATCATGACCATTGATGAAAACACGAATATCCTTAGCCCGTAGTGAATGGATAATTTGTGGTCGTGATACTTAAGAACATCCTTGGCCGTAGTGCAAGAGTGATTCAATGATGTGGATTATTTATTAAGCTGAGTCTCAGCGATAAAAGTGATGAAAACCCTTTTAAATCATAGAAGATAGTAGATTTTATATTCTACTTGACTCTTCTAATGGATTGTTTGTTCCGCTGCAATTAAAATTGATGTTTATTATATTTTATCAATTTAACACTGTTGAAGGCTAACGATAATTTATTATGCATTATCTTAGTCATAATATTTCTTACTGGGCTAGCTGAGCTCACCCTTTGCTTTCATTGTTCTTTTTAGCAAATGAGAATATAGCTGGGACTAGTCGGGGAACGGAGTGACGGTCCAGGTAGCATTAGTAGTCCTCATTATTCTGTAAAATAGTGTGATAATAAATGTATTAAGGACTTATTTTGAGTTTTAATAGTGTCTAGAAGATAATATTTGTATTAAAACTCACAGCTCATGTTGTATATTTAAATTTGTATTTATATTATGTACCATGTATTTGGCGACTCATAATGGGTGATGTATACCTATTTTGGGGGCGTCACAGTTGGTATCAAAGCTTAGGGATATGATCCCTGGCTAAGATGTGAGACTAGAACTAGGGGGGAGAGACGGAAAAATCCTTCGTTAGTATGACCTACCTAATTTATTTGTTATGTATTTGGTCGGTCAGAATATAGGGATAATATATTGCATGTCAATTAACCCTTATTTTGTGGCAGTATTTGAAAATGACATCCGAGAATGTTGAGAATAGCAATGGAGCACATGAGACCGTTGAATCACCAACGATCAATAACCAGGAAAACGTACATCAGGAAGGTAACAATCCTCATGCAAACAACAACACCAACCAAATGATGAACGACGGAATATTTATGGGCTTTATGCAATTCATGCAACATCAGGCGAGAGAGACTGCTGTCCAAATTGCATGTGGAAACATTGGAAATTCTCGGACGGTCACCGCTAAACAGTTCAAGGAGCTGGGACCACCGGAGTTTTTTGGAGAGCCAAAACCACTTAAGGCGAAGACGTGGATAAAACAGATCAACAAGATATTTGATGTCTTGGGATGCTCCGAGGAGCAAAAGGTTCCCTTTGCCACCTTCATGTTGTGAGCAGAGGAAGATTACTGGTGGGAATTTGTAAAGCATACTCAACCTGCCACACTGAAGATATCATGGGAGAAGTTTCAAGAACTGTTCAACGACAAGTACTTTCCCGAAAGTATTCGTCATATGAAAGAGGTAGAGTCATTAAACTGGAGCAAAACAACATGACCGTGTCGTAGTACGGAGCCAAGTTTGCCGAGTTATCCCGGTTTGTGTCCCACTTAGTTAATAATGGGGAGAGAATGACACGGATGTTTCTAAGAGGTTTGAAACCTGAGATACGCCAATACTTAATTTCTCACAAACTGTGTTTGTATTCAAATGTTATAAATAGGGCTCAGTTATTGGAGCGCGATAACGAGTCAACCCAACCAAGAGAGAGCAGCCGACAAAATGATAATACCAGTGGTAGCTGTTATCGAAGCGGTGACAACAAACATGGAGGGAATCAACATGCCAGAAATGGTAACCACTTCGGTGGTAATCATGGTCAAGACAATAAGAGTGGACATTTCAAGAAGAGGAGATTCAGCAATGATGAAAAGACGTCAGTATCAGCACCCGTTGTTAAGGAAGGAGAATGACCACCTATCATATGCTTCAAATGCGGAGGGGAGGGACACATCAGTCCAAACTGCGCGATGCAGCCCAAAGCGTGTTACAATTGTGGAAGAGAAAGTCACCTAGCCTGATTTTGTCGTGCACCAAAGTCAAGTCCAGCTGGGATGGAGGCATCAAAGGCCATCCGAGACAAGACAAAACTGGCAGTTCAAGGGAGAGCGTTTGTCGTAACCTCCCAAAAAGTGAGGAATCCGAACAAGGTCATCACAGGTAAGCTTATCATAAACTCTAGCGAAGTCTATACCTTATTTGAAATCAGTTCTACCCATTCTTTTATTTCTCCTACTTGCGCTCAACGTTTAAATTTGACTCCGGAGAAATTAGACTTTGACTTATCTGTTGAAACTCCGTTGGGAGAAACCTTCATTACATCCACTGTTTATAAGTCTTGTTTGGTTCAAATCGATACCCTCACATTACCTGTCGATCTTATTTCATTAAAAATACTTGTATTTTACGTAATTCTAGGGATTGATTGGTTAACTACTTATCATGCAAAAATTGATTGTTTTCGTAAGGTTGCTAGCTTTCATATTCCTAACCAACCTATTATGCGAATTCAAGCGACCAAACCATTAAAATCAATCACTGTCACCTCAAGCCATAAAGCTATTCGTTTATTGAAAAATGGGTGTCAAGTTTTTTTAGCTCATGTCACAGATTTAAACAAAAATATGTCAGTTTTGAATGATATTTCTATTGTTAATAAATTTCCTGACGTATTCCTTGAAGAACTTCCTGGCCTACCCCCAGAGTGTGAAATTAAATTTTGTATCGACCTTGAACCCAATACAAAAGCCATTTCCAAAGCCCCATATCGAATGGCTCCTATTGAACTTCAGGAGTTAAAGGCCCAACTGCAGGAATTGTTAGACATCGATTTCATTCGTCCTAGTACGTCTCCTTGGGGTGCTCCTGTCCTATTCGTGAAGAAGAAAGATGAAAGTATGCGACTTTGTATTGACTATCGTGAGTTGAATCATGTCACCATCAAAAATAGATACCCATTGCCTCGCATTGATGACATGTTTGACCAGTTGCAAGGCGCCAAATTATTTTCAAAGATCAATCTTTGTTCCGGGTATCATCAATTAAAGATTAAAACCGATGACATTCCAAAGACGGCTTTTAGAACTCGGTACGAGCATTATGAATTCGTAGTCATGTCCTTTGGATTGACTAATGCTTCTGCTGCCTTCATGGATATGATGAACCGAGTATTCAAGGAATATTTGGATCACTTTGTGGTTGTCTTTATTGATGACATCCTCATTTACTCCAAAAGCCGTGAAGATCATGAGCAACACTTGAGGCTGATACTCCAAAAGCTTCGTGAAAATAAGCTATATGCCATGTTGAAGAAATGCGAGTTCTGGCTTGAGGAAGTAGCATTCCTTGGGCACGTGATATCAAATCACGGAATATTTGTTGACCCAGCGAAGATTGAAGCAATTCAAAACTGAAAACAACCTAAATCAGTGACCGAAGTGCGTAGCTTTCTCGGCTTAGCTGGTTATTATCAGAGATTCGTGGAAGGATTTTCTTGAATCGCTACTCCATTAACTCAGCTAACTCGAAAAGATACAAAATTCGGTTGGAGCGAGGAATATGAGAAGAGTTTTCAAGAACTCAAGAGGAGACTCATTTCAGCACCTGCTCTAACAATACCATCTGGTTCGGAGGGATTTGTCATGTACAGTGATGCTTCAGGCAAAGGGTTAGGATGTGTTCTCATGCAACATGGGAAAGTCATAGCCTATGCCTCTCGACAACTCAAAGAATATGAGAGGAATTATCCTATTCATGATCTAGAGTTGGCCGCTGTTATCTTTGCACTTAAAATTTGGAGGCATTACTTGTATGGAGAGAAAGTGGAGATCTATACGGATCATAAAAGCCATAAATATTTTTTCACTCAAAAGGAACTCAACATGCGACAATGACGTTGGCTTGAACTGTTGAAAGATTATGATCATACCATCCAATACCATCCTGGAAAAGCGAACGTGGTAGCTGACACATTGAGTAGAAGATCATATGCGGTTACGAGTGCGATATTGTCAATGCAAAGGCCCATTTTGTATGACTTGGAAAGGATGAAAATAGAGTTAAAGACTCCAGGGACCCATGTAAGGATGACGAATATACGAGTAGAATCGACTTTAATCTATAAAGTTAAAGCTGCTCAAGCTACAGACCTGGAGCTGATGCGTATGAAGAAGAAAGTGCAAGAAGGTGCTATATCGGAAGCAAGAATCGATGAAGAAGGAATACTTCGAGTCAACTCCAGACTTTGTGTTCCTAACAACCCTGATTTAAAGTATGAAATCATGATGGAGGCGCACAACACACCGTTTGTAATCCATCCTGGAAGTACCAAAATGTATCATGATCTTCGTCATACATTTTGGTGGAGCAATATGAAGAGAGAGATAGCGTTGTTTATCTCAAGGTGTCTAACTTGTCAACAAGTCAAAGCGGAGCATCAAGTACCAAAAGGTCCATTGAAACCACTTGAAATTCCAGAATGGAAGTGGGAGCACATTACCATGGATTTCGTTACTGGTCTTCCCAAGATTTCTTAAGGCATTGATGCAATTTGGGTCATTGTTGATAGATTGACCAAATCTGCTCATTTCTTACCTATACGAGAAACTTATACACTTGAACGTCTTGCTCGTATATATATATAAATGAGATTGTAAGACTGCATGGTATGCCAGTATCCATAGTTTCTGATCGAGATCCAAGATTCACTTCACGATTTTGGGTTAGTTTGCAAAAAGCTATGGGCACAGATTTGCGATTCAGTTCGGCATATCATCCTCAAACAGACGGGCAGTCAGAGAGGACTATTCAAACTCTTGAAGATTTATTAAGACTTTATGTCCTTGACTTCAAAGGAAGTTGGGACAAGTTCCTGCCATTGGTGAAATTTTCTAACAATAACAATTATCAAGGAAGTATTGGGATGGCTCCATTCGAGGCATTGTATGGGCGCAAGTGTCGTTCTACAGTATGCTGGGACGAGATGGGTGAAGCAACGTTGTTGGGACCGAATTTGGTACATATGACTACGGAAAAGATTCGAATGATCCGGCAACGTATAAAGTCCTCACAAGATTGACAAAAGAGTTATGCTGATCTTCATCGAAAAGACGTTGAATTCAATGTTGGAGAGCATGTGTTGTTACGTGTGGCACCATGGATAGAAGTTACGAGATTTAGAAAGAGAAGAAAGCTAAATCCTTGATTCATTGGCCCATTTGAAATACTTGACCGAGTAGGAACTGTGGCCTATAGACTTACTTTACCGCCAAGTATGTCTTGTGTTCATAACGTTTTTCATATATCCATGTTACGTAAATATGTGAAAGACCCGAACCACATTATTGAGTTGGAACCGGACGAAATAGCAGAAGATTTAACGTATGAAGAGGTTCCTGTTAAAATCTTGGATAAGAAGGAACATATTCTACGCTCCAAGGTTATACCTCAAGTCAAAGTTTTGTGGAGAAACTACGATATTGAGGAAATGACCTGGGAGTTAGAATCTGAAATGAGATCAAGGTATCCTCACCTCTTCGTCATACCAGGTATGTACCCTAATTTTGTGGGCGAAATTTCATAAGAAGGGGAGGTTGTAAGACCCCAACTTTTATAAATAAAGATGAATTTTTCTATAAATATCATTTTTGAATATTAAGGTTTGATTTGTTATAATATTAAAGTTGTGGGTAATATTTATAAATTTTGTAAAGTAAGCAAGTTGTTGTATAATATTCGATTGGTCGGGGAATATTCGTTTTAACAAGGAATATTAGTACGACGGCACAATCATTAGTGGACCCTACAACGTAATTATTGTCGGAATGAGAAAACGACAGAAATATCTTTTTATAAAAATAACGGTTGAAGTTTTACCGTTAATTATTAAAATACCCAGTGTTAAAAGTACAGTAATACGCATGGTTGCATAGTAGCACACGATATTGATTATTGATGCTTACGTGAGAAGTCACTCAGTTTTGTTCAATTATTGCTACAGTAATTGCTGCATAGTATCTCACGTTATTTGATTCAATTATTGTCAATATTTTATATATTATTAAATCAATAATTGAGATGACAAGTTATTCATATTATTATTTGGATAATTAACAATGTCTAGAAAGTTCTGTCGAGGAGAGGTTTGGTCACCTAATTGCGCGTCAATAGGGAGAAATCCTTATTGGAAAGCCCCCTCTTTCCTGGGAACGACCTGGTTGTTAAATATTTAGAATTATAATAATGATGATAAATATTGTTAAAAATATTGAGGAGATTTTTTATGAAGTATTTGATATAAATTTTGTTTATTTTATGAACTCCCATTTATCCATTTTTAAAAATAATCGGTAAAAAATTATTTAATATTATAAGGGTGTGGCCACATGTGGGGCCCACGTGTGGAAGAAAAGTTGGGTGGGATTTCTTTGCAGGTCACGGGAAGGAGTATTGTGATATATATATATATATATATATATATATATAAGTTTTATTTTATTAGATTTTATTTAAAGTTATTTGTTTTACATGAATATTATATTCTAAAAATTTTTAAAAACGGATGCTTAAGAAAAATTTTCTCTGCCCGTAATGCATTCGTCCTATGCAGTCCGTGAGAATTCTAAATAGTATCCTTTCCATTCTCCTATAAATAGGATGCTTAGTTAGAGTTGAGAATCACACCAGAATTAGAAAGTTCTTCTTCTATAATATTGAGCGTATTTCTTTCGAGTTTTAGAAAGCTTTGAGCGTAGAAAAACAATATAAGTTTTCTTCAAGAATATCATCGCCCTACCAGTTGGAATACTCTTCTTTTCAAGGTAAGAGATGTTATTTTTGTTCAATATTCGCTTGAAATAATATTTTCTTCCATACTCTGTAGTATGTAAGTAATATTATTTCGTTTCAGATTTCGAATTATATACTCGTTTGGTTAAAGTTTTGGCTACTAAACTCCATGAAATTAGTAGAATATCCTTGATATTTGTGCTTCATCCAGTATTTTTTCACAGAAATATTATTCTGAGCATTCTTGATAAGTTTTAACTTTTTCATGTCGAGGTACTCTTCACTCGGTTACTATTCACCCGGGGTACTATTCATGATAAAAATTGATTTCTTTTCAGTTCAAATCATTTTTAATATATATTATTCTTGAATTTTACTCCACAAAGCAATATAATGTTGACAATTTGGACGTTATTGATTTCTGGATAAATTAAATTATAAATCTTTAAAAATTTATCCTTGAACTTGTTTTATTGAATTCTTATATCATTGTCATCATCCTCATGTTTATATTATGTTGAAAGTCATCTGTGGCCTGTAGTGCATAGATGGACTTGGTATGATTATGACTAGGGATTTTTCGGTATAATCATGACCGTAATGTTACAAATGATGTGGTAAAAGTCATCATTAGCCCGTAGTGCATTGATGGACAGTTGTTGGCATGATCATGACCATTGATGAAAACACGAATATCCTTGGCCCGTAGTGCATGGATAATTTGTGGTCGTGATACTTAAGAACATCATTGGCCGTAGTGCAAGAGTGATTCGATGATGTGGATTATTTATTAAGCTGAGTCTCAACGATAAAAGTGATGAAAAACCTTTTAAATCATAGAATATAGTAGATTTTATACTCTACTTGACTCTTCTAATGGATTGTTTGTTCCGCTGTAGTTGAAATTGATGTTTATTATATTTTATCAGTTTAACACTGTTGAAGGCTAACGAAAATTTATTCTGCATTATCTTAGTCATAATATTTCTTACTGGGCTAGTTGAGCTCACCCTTTGCTTTCATTGTTCTCTTTAGGAAATGAGAATATAGTTGGGACTAGTCGGGGAATGGAGTGACGGTCCAGATGGTAGCATTAGTAGTCCTTACTAATCTATAAAATAGTGTAATAATAAATGTATTGAGGACTTATTTTGAGTTTTAGTACTGTCTAGAAGACAATATTTGTATTAAAACTCACAGCTCATGTTGTATATTTAAATTTGTATTTGTATTATGTATCATGTTTTTGGAAACTCAGAATGGGTGATATATACCTATTTTGGGGGCGTCACAATCATGTTAGTACAGTCAAAGGTTTCGTCACCTCTGTATTTTGATTCTGATTCATGTTCATCCAACCCGGTTTCTCCATGATAAATTCATGTCGTATAACCCTGCTTGAACCCATACTCAAATAAGTCGCACATGACATCACTCCTTTCCTTCCACACTTCATTCATACACCTCTTACAATGACATCTAATCTCATCGCCGTTAACTTGCTCAAACGCGAAATTGAGAAACTGTTCAACCCCACTGCGGTACTCATAGCTAAGCTCACTCTTATCAGTGGCTACCCTACCTTCCATCCAACTTCAATCAACAGACATCTTGGACCGCTGTCTACTATATATATGGAAAGTTAGACAAACACAATCAAGTCTCCAAGTTAATGTATATGCAACTTTATGAGTTTCCTAACTTCATCTCCCACTCTAACGGGTCAGGCTTCTATCCCATTCCCGGATGTGTCGCCTCACTGATGCCAATAACTTGAACACATCTTTAAATTTTTAAAAAATTTTGGCAGCACCTCCCCATGGTCTTCAAGTACACGAAATAGACTAACACATCGTAGTCTAAATACGTACCCGAATAACATCAAGAGATATATACTGACCGAAAATTCAAAAATTATAAAGACGTGCTCAAGTCGTTAACACCGACCTAAGTGAGATCGAAACATTCAGGAACAGTCCCAAAACGGGACCTATTTGAGATTCACTCATACGAAGTGAATCTCAAACGGGTTTCTAAGATTTATAAACTATATGAAAATATGCACATATGAAAGAAAGGATTATGCTATGTAACTACACAAGCACCTTTCAAACCATTAATGCACAAACAAGAAACTCCGTCTTTCTTTCTATTTTTTAAAACTTTTAAAGATATTGCAGAGTTGAAAACACTCATTACTAGTTTCCTTCTTAACACCTCATATGTAATGGTTTGACCAAACTATTTGTAAGTTTATTATGTAACTAGTAATGTAATATTGTTGTTACTGCTCAAGAGAAGAAACTACCTCACCATTTTTCTGGTACTTACAGCAAAGAGGGGTTAATATCAGTTATAGACTTATAGTTAGAGTGTTAGTATTATAGTTTATAGTCCTCTAGTTATTAAAGTCATGGAACATAAATTAAAGGAAAATTACAATTATCTTCATCAAGCTCTTTATACATAAATAGTGGCTTGGGAGGAAGAATCAAAGCTGCAGTATCCATTGTTTAGGCAGATGGTCACATACTTTATGAATAAAATGTTTATAAATAAAATGTAAGCTCGGGCTTGTTCATTATGTAAACTTCGGCTTAAGCAAGCTCAAGCGCAAAGACCTCATTTTTATGATATATAGAATTGTTAGAATACTCATTTATTATATATTAATATCAAAGACATTTATGCGATCATATGTAGCAAGTCAACATTATCTTCATATACACCATATATCATGTTCAAATTAGGCTTAGAAAATAGTGTGGTTTTTACATTTGAATTGTTCTAGGTTGTAATAAAATTAAACAAAGTTCATGCAAATTCTATAAATTCAATTGAACATGTTTTAATAGAGTAGCTACTGAACATTAACAAAGAACTCATCATGATTCATTTGCAGCCCTAATTTATGCATTAACTATACAATCAAAGCTCAATTTCTGGCAGCACATATAGTTCTCATTAATCAAACAAAACTATAGTAGAAAATAGGGTATCCATAAACTAGGAGAAGACATATGTGCAACTATCAGTAAATCTTTTCAACTACATCGCATATCATTACTCTATACTTGTTATAAATAGTGAAAAATACATCTAATGTTACAACAGAGAAAATTAGGACATTAAGTTAGATTATTCTTTGAGTTATCCAGTAAAATCTTTCTAGAAAATATCATTTATAAAGTATCAAATGAAATAATGAAATGCACAAAGAGTTAATATCAAACTAAATGCTCAAAGACCGAATTTTGTACCTCGAAAGGCAACGGCAGAGAGTGGCAACTGGGAAATGGCAACAACAGAGAGATGGAGAAAAGGTACCTCTAGAAGCTCGATGAAACACCTCTCCACACACACATACAGGGGAAGCAGATAAAAAATGTGGCTTTTAAGAGTCGATTACAAGAGGCAAAATAATGAATGAGTAAATTGTAGTGGTTGGGAAATGAATCGGGCGAGATGATGAAGGTGAAATGATGAAGCAGGGGCTAACAATCAATTGAAAGTTATGTTGAGCTAGGCTAATAACCAATGGCGAGAAGGGGGCAAACTGAGAGGGAAAAAGCAAAAATAGAGAGGGAACATGTAAGACCCTAATTTATTATAAATAAAATTGAATTTCCCTATTTATTATCTTGGAATAGTAAGGTGATAATTTGATATAATACTTTGGTTATGGGTGAAATGTACAAATTTTGCAAAATAAGCAAGTTGTTATAAAATAATCATTGTTGTCGGGGAATATTCGTTTGGTCGTGGAATATTCTTCTTGTCGGGAATATCCGTACGACGGCGCAGTCAATTATGGGGCCCATAACAAAATAACTGTCGGATGAAGAAAATGACAAGTTTGAGTTTTTATAAATAACGGCGTAGTTGTTACCGTTAACACTATTGGAATACCCGGTGGTTAAAATACAGTAATACGCGTAGTTGCACAGTAGCACACGGTATTGCACAGTATAGTTAAATTATTGATTCGTACGTAAGAATGCACTACTTAATAATTGTTACAGTAGTTACAGTTCAATATTTTATTTTATTGATTCAATAATTGCTGCGTTGATATTTTATATTATTGTTGTTTCAATAATTATTGCTGCACAGTATTTTCCATTATCAGATCAATAATTCATATTATTTGAATAATATTATTAGATAGCATTATTGGCAATGTCTAAACAGTTCTGTCTAAGGAGAGATTTGGTCATCTAATTGCGCGCCAGTAAGGAGAAATCCTTATTGGAAAACCCCCTCTTTCCTGGGAACGGCCTGGTTGTCATAATTGTGATTCTGTAATATTATTTGTGAATAATTAATTATTAATTTATATGATAAGAAAATATTTATTTTATGTGGATATAAATGATGGATACATTTATTTTTATGTGAATAAAAATGAAAGAATTAATGCTGAGGTGTTTTATCAGTATTTTGTCGGTGCAGAGGTATTAAAAATTATCCATTTGTGGATTTCAGATATTTTATGTTTGGAATTTGGAAAAACTTAATTTTCAAAGTTGAAGAGAATTAAATTTCCTATGAAAACACGCGAGTTTCGAATTTTTCTGATAAGCGGGCTATTTTCTATGAATTGTTGAAGTTTCGTAAAATAAAATAATTTTTATTAAATTTATGGGTGGGACCCACTTTTGATTTTTCAAACACATGGGCTGCTGGATATTTTTCCAAGGTGGTGGCTGGTCATGGTCTATATAGCATGCGTAGGAAATTTTGATTAATAATAATATTATTTTATTATTTAGTCTCCTATGACGTTCTAGCATTTTCCTATAAATAGAAGGCTAAGTTAGAATTGAAAATTACACCAGAAACAAGTTTTCTCTCTTTCTCTCTCTATATTATCGAGCGTATTCTTGTGAGTATACTTTGAGTATTGCTATACGGTGCAAGTTTCTGTCAGCACTATACCCGAAATTCAGTCAGAAGTACGGTTATTTTGAGGTAAGGGATATTATTTTCTTCTTAAATGATATTATTTTCTTCAATATCATTATGCTAAAATATTGATATGAGTTTTTTTTATCAAATTTGGAACTTTTTGTGTCGGAGTTACTATTCACGTATACGGCACTATTCACCGAAAAATAAAATTTTCCGTTTTTGTCCAAAATGTCTATTATGGTTACTATCTTTGATTGTATCCATGTTTTGATCTTTATTTTTAAATTCTGCTTCACAATTGATTATTATGAAGTATTATTGGTCTTGGATAAACTGTTATACGAATCCCTACTATTTGTCCTTCTGTCTCACTGGATTCATTTTTTTAAAGATATTTTCATCATCCTCAATCCTAAATGATGATATTACTGAATATCTTTGGCCTGTAGTGCAAAGATGAATGATTAACTGATGAATATCTTTGGCCCGTAGTGCAAAGATGAACAGGTGTTGAGATGAACATGACTGACTGGTGATACAAATGAATATCTTTGGCCTGTAGTGCAAAGATGAATATTTGATTAAAGATGGTTATTGATTGTTGTTACAGGGATAAAATATTGATGATGGACTTTTAAATCTTAGAAGATAGTAGAACTCATTCTCTACTTGACTCTTCTAATGGTTTCCTGTTTCCGCTGCAGTTGTTGATCTAAAATTTGTTGTCTATTATATTTTATCAGATTTTTTCCTGTTGAAGACTAATGATAATTTGTTGTATATTATCTTAGTCATAATATTCTTTACTGGGCTTGTTGAGCTCACCCTTTTCCTTTTTATTCCATTTTTCTTCTCAGGAGGTGAGAACATAGTAGGATCGAGTCGGGGTATGGAGTAATGGTTCTAGAAAGATGTTTTAGCAGTCCTCACTATTTCTGTAAAATAGTGTTTGACTAATTGTAATGAGGACTTATTTGAGTATGGATATTGTCTAGAAGACAATATTTGTATTTAAACTCACAGTATGTATTGTCGTATTTCACACGACATTTGTATTATTGAAGTTATAGTTTGCTTTGTGTACCATGTGTTTGGCGACTCAGAATGGGTGTTGTATACCTATTTTGGGGGCGTCACAGTTGGTATCAGAGCTTAGGGATATGGTCTCTGGCAGAGATCGGGGAATAGAACTAGGAGGGGAGAGATGAGTAAATCTTTCACTAGTGTATCCTATCTAAGCTTATTTGTTGGTCAGTCATAATATAGGGATATTATGTGATATGTTAATTTGTTTAATTAACCCTTGTTTTATGCCAATATTTAAGAATGGCTGCTGAGAACGTTAACAATGGTGTGTATGAGACTATGGAACAACCTTTAGTTACAAACTAGGAGAACGTGCAACAGGAAGGCAATATTCCTCCTGTAAACAACACTACCGAGCAAACGATGAATGATGGAATGTTTAGGAGCTTTTTGCAGTTCATGCAAAATCAGACGAGGGAGACTCGTGTACAAAATACGGGTGGAAGTGATAGCAACGCGCGGTCTGTCACAGCCAAGCAGTTCAAAGAGTTGGGACCACCAGAATTTAAGGGAAAGCCGGATCCGATCATGGTGGAAACGTGGGTCATGCAAATTACCAAGATATTCGATGTCTTGGGATGCACGGAGGAACAGAAGGTTCCATTCGCCACCTTTATGTTCCGCGGTGAGGCAGACTACTGGTGGGAGTCTGTGAAGCGTACCCAGCCTGACGCACTCAACATGTCCTGGGAAACATTTCAGAAACTGTTCAATGACAAGTACTTTCCTGAAAGTATTCGTCATATGAAGGAGGTGGAGTTTATCAGACTGAAACAAAATAACATGACGGTGTCCCAGTACAAGGCGAAGTTTGCAGAGTTATCCAGGTTTGCACCTCATTTGATCGAAAATGAGGAACGAATGACAAGGATGTTTCTGAGAGGTCTAAAACTCGAGATTCGACAATATCTTATCTCTCATAAATTTTCTTTATATTCAGATGTTGTAAACAGGGCTCAATTATTAGAGCGAGATAATGAGTATGTGCAACCGAGGGACCATAACCAGGGTCATACCGGTGACAACAGTCATCAGAGCGATGATAACCAACGAGGAGGGAAAAATACGAACAAAGGCGGTAACCACTTGGGTGGTCATCGTGGCCATGATAATAGGAGAGGTGAGTCAAGTGAAAATTTCAGAAAGAGGAGATTCAACAATGACGGGAAGACATCAGCAGCAGCACCAGCACCAACAACAAATTCTAGGGGAGGAGAACGACCGCCAATTAGATGTTACAAATGCGGGAAAGAGGGACATATCAGCCTAAATTGTCCACAACAATCCAAGGTATGTTACAACTGTGAAAAGGAAGGCCACATAGCTCGGGATTGTTCTGTAGCAAAATCAAGTTCAACGGGATGGTGACTCCAAGGGCTGTCCCGAATAAGTTAAAATCAGCGGTTCCTGGAAGAGCGTTTGTCGTGACTGGCCAAAACGTGAGGAACCCGAACGAGGTGATCACGGGTAAGCTAATCTTGAACTCTTGCGAAGTTTATACCTTACTAGATACCGGTTCTACCCATTCTTTTATCTCTCCTGCTTGTGCTCAACGTTTAAACTTGACTCCGGAGAAATTGGAATTTGACTTATCTGTTGAAACTCCGTTGGGTGAAACCTTTGTTACATCTACAGTTTATAAATCTTGCATGATCCAAGTTGGCACTATCACATTACCTGTTGATCTTATCTCTTTAAAGATACTTGCTTTTGATGTGATTTTAGGAATTGATTGGTTAACCACTCATCATGCTAAAAGTGATTGTTTTCGTAAGGTTGTTAGTTTTCATATTCCTAACCAACCTGTCATACGAATTCAAACTACTAAACCACTAAAATCAGTCACTGTCATATCAAGCCATAAAGCTATTCATTTATTGAAAAACGGATGTCAAGCTTTCTTAGCCCATGTTATGGATTTGAACAAAGACAAGTCAGATTTGAATAATATTTCTATTGTTAGAGAATTTCCAGATGTATTTCCTGAAGAACTTCCCGGTCTACCCCCAGAACGTGAAGTTGATTTCTTTATTGACCTTGAACCTGGCACAAAGCCCATTTCTAAAACCCCATATCGAATGGCTCCTATTGAACTTTAGGAGTTAAAAGTCCAATTACAAGAATTGTTAGACATCGGTTTCATTCGTCCTAGTACGTCTCCTTGGGGTGCTCCTGTTTTATTCGTAAAGAAGAAAGACGGGAGTATGCGACTTTGTATCGACTATCGAGAATTGAACCATGTCACCATCAAGAATAGGTATCCGTTACCTCGTATTGATGACCTGTTCTACCAGTTGCAAGGAGCACAATTCTTTTCAAAGATCTATCTTCGTTCTGGATATCATCAACTGAAGATTAAAACTGAGGATATTCCAAAGACTGCTTTCAGAACTCAGTACGGGCATTATGAATTCTTAGTCATGTCGTTTGGATTGACTAATGCTCCTGCTGCCTTCATGGATATGATGAACCGTGTGTGACGCCCCCAAAATAGGTATACAACACCCATTCTGAGTCGCCAAATACATGGTACAGAAAGCAAACTACAACTTCAATAATACAATTGTCGTGCAAAATACGACAACACATACTGTGAGTTTAAATACAAATATTGTCTTCTAGACAATATCCACACTCAAATAAATCCTCATTATAATTATTCAAACACTATTTTACAGAAATAGTGAGGACTGCTAAAACATCTTTCTAGAACCATCACTCCATACCCCGACTAGATCCTGCTATGTTCTCACCTCCTGAGAAGAAAAATGGAACAAAAAGGAAAAGGGTGAGCTCAACTAGCCCAGTAAAGAATATTATGACTAAGATAATATACAAACAAATTATCGTTAGTCTTCAACAGGGAAAAATCTGATAGAATATAATCGACAACAAGTTTTAGATCAACAACTGCAGCGGAAACAGCAAACCATTAGAAGAGTCAAGTAGAGAAAGAATTCTACTATCTTCTAAGATTTAAAAGTCCATCATCAATATTTTATCCCTGTAACATCAATTAATAATCATCTTTATCCAAATATTCATCTTTGCACTACAGGCCAAAGATATTCATTTGTATCACATGTCAGTCATGTTCATCTCAACACCTGTTCATCTTTGCACTACAGGCCAAAGATATTCATCAAGTAATCATACATCTTTGCACTACAGGCCAAAGATATTCAGTAATATCATCATTTAGGACTGAGGATGATGAAAAATATCTTAAAGAAAACGAATCCAATGAGACAGAAGGACAAATAGTAGGGATTCGTATAACAATTTATCCAAGATCAATAATACTTCATAATAATCAATTGTGAAGCAGAATTCAAAAATAAAGATCAAAACATGGATACAATCAAAGATAGTAACCATAATAGACATCTTGGACAAAAAGGAAAATTTTAATTTTTCGGTGAATAGTGTCGTATTCGTGAATAGTACCGTATACGTGAATAGTGCCGTATACGTGAATAGTAACCCCGACACAAAAAGTTCCAAATTTGATAAAAACTCATATCAATATTTCAGCATAATGATATTGAAGAAAATAATATCATTTAAGAAGAAAATAATATCCCTTACCTCAAGATATCAGTACTTCTGGTCGGAATACCGGTATAAGGCTGAAAGAAACTTGCTCTGATGAATAGAAACTCTCAAAGTATCTAAATACTCACAAAATACACTCAATAATCTAGAGAGAGAAAGAGAGAAAACTTGTTTCTGGTGTGATTTTCAATTCTAACTTAGCCCTCTATTTATAGAAAATTTTAGTAGGTTTGACCTGCAACCTGATGGCTTTACCTGCTACTATTCCCACCCACCACATTTGAAATATAATTCAGCACATTTCTTCACCAACCACAAGTGGGGCCCACCAATTCTAGAATTTTCCATCAAAATGATAAACTCCGAAAATTCAACAATTTCTGAACCAGTCATCTCGTAAAATTCATAATAAATCATACGTTCATTTTTAACGGTTCAAAATTTGTGGACATATACTCAACTTATATATGTATAACATATCCAAAAATTACCACGATCCAACGGTCGGATTAAAAATTATAACACCCGCAATTATTCTCAAAAACCCTGATTTGATTTTTAATACCTCCATTCCGATAAAAATACTGATAAAACAACTCAACATTAACTCCTTCATTTTTAACCACAAAAATATATCCCTCATTTATATCCACATAAAATAAATATTTCCTTATCATATGAATCAATAATTAATTATTCACAAATAATATTACAGAATCACATTTATGACAACCAGGCCGTTCCCAGGAAAGAGGGGGCTTTCCAATAAGGATTTCTCCTTACTGGCGCGCAATTAGATGACCAAACCTCTCCTTAGACAGAACTTTCTAGACATTGCCAATAATGTTATCTAATAATATTATTCAAATAATATGAATTATTGATCTGATAATGGAAAATACTGTGCAGCAACAATTATTGAAACAACAATAATATAAAATATCAACGCAGAATTATTGAATCAATAAAATAAAATATTGAACAATAACTACTGTAACAATTATTGAGTAGTGCCTTCTTACGTAAGAATCAATAATTGGTGCAATACCGTGTGCTACTGTATTTTAACCACCGGGTATTCCAACAGTATTAACGGTAACAACTACGCCGTTATTTATAAACAACTTATACTTGTCGTTTTCTTCATCCAATCGCTTTCCGTTATGGGGCCCACACAAGGCTGCGCCGTCGTACGAATATTCCCCGACAGCAAGAATATTCCACGACCAAACGAATATTCCCCGACAAAATGAATATTTTATAACCACTTGCTTATTTTGCAAAATTTGCACATTTCACCCATAACCAAAGTATTATATCAAATTAACCCCTTATTATTCACAATAATATTTAGAGAAAATTTGATTTTATTCATTAATAAGTTGGGGTCTTACAACCTCCCCTCCTTATGAAATTTCGTCCTCGAAATTGACGTACGTACCTGATGTTTCAAAAAGGTGAGGATACCTCGCTTTCATTTCTGATTCCAACTCCCAGGTCATTTCTTCAATAGCATGGTTTCTCCACAAAACCTTAACTTGTGGTATAACCTTCGTGCGTAGGACATGCTCTTTCCTATCCAAGATCTTAACAGGTACCTCCTCGTACGTTAAATCTTCAGCTATCTCGTCTGGTTCTAACTCAATAATGTGGTTCGGGTCTTTAACATATTTACGAAGCATAGATATGTGAAAAACATTATGAACACGAGACATGCTTGGAGGTAATGCGAGTCTATATGCCACATTTCCTATTCGCTCAAGAATCTCAAATGGACCAACAAATCTTGGATTGAGCTTTCCTCTCTTCCCAAATCTTGTAACTCCCTTCCATGGTGCAACACGTAATAATACATGATCCCCAATATTAAATTCCACGTCCTTCCGATGAAGATCCGCATAACTCTTTTGTCGATCCTGTGCCGTTTGTATACGTTGTCGAATCGTTTGGATCTTCTCTGTAGTAATGCGTACCAACTCTGGTCCCAACAATGTTGCTTCACCCACCTCGTCCCAGCATACTGGAGAACGACATTTTCTTCCATACAACGCCTCGAATGGAGCCACACCTATGCTCGCCTGATAACTGTTGTTGTAGGAGAATTCCACCAATGGTAGGTACTTATCCCAACTCCCTTTGAGATCTAGGACACAAAGTCTTAATAGATCTTCAAGAGTTTGAATAGTCCTCTCTGATTGTCCGTCCGTTTGAGGATGGTATGCCGAACTGAATCGTAAATCCGTGCCCATAGCTTTCTGCAAGCTAACCCAAAATCGTGAAGTGAATCTTGGGTCACGATCCGAAACTATGGATACTGGCATGCCATGCAATCTCACAATCTCGTTCACGTACATACTAGCAAGACGTTCAAGGGAATAAGTCTCACGTATCGGCAAGAAATGAGCGGACTTGGTTAATCTATCAACAATAACCCAAATCGCATCTATGCCTTGAGAAACCTTGGGAAGACCCGTAACAAAATCCATAGTAATGTGTTCCCACTTCCATTTCGGGATCTCAAGTGGTTGCAATGGACCCTTTGGCACTTGATGCTCCGCCTTTACACGTTGACAAGTTAAACACCTCGAGATAAACTCCGCGATCTCTCTTTTCATATTGCTCCACCAAAATGTATGTCGAAGATCGTGATACATTTTGGTACTCCCAGGATGGATTGCAAACGGTGTGTTGTGTGCCTCCATCATTATTCTATGCTTCAAGTCAAAATCGTTAGGAACACAAAGTCTGGAGTTGACTCGAAGTATTCCTTCTTCATCGATTCTTGCTTCTGGAATAGCACCTTCTTGCACTTTCTTCTTCATACGCATCAGCTCCATGTCCGTAGCTTGAGCAGCTTTAACTTTATCGATTAAAGTCGGTTCTACTCGTATATTTGATATCATCATGTGGGTACTTGGAGCCTTCATCTCTATCTCCATCCTTTGTAAGTCATACAAAATGGGCCTTTGTGTTAACAATATTGCACTCGTACCCGCATATGATCTTCTACTCAATGCGTCAGCTACTACGTTTGCTTTTCCAGGATGATATTGGATGGTATGATCGTAATCTTTCAACAGCTCGAGCCAACGTCGCTGCCGCATGTTGAGTTCCTTTTGGGTGAAGAAATATTTGAGGCTTTTATGATCTGTATAGATCTCCACTTTCTCCCCATACAGGTAGTGTCTCCAGATCTTCAACGCAAAAACGACTGCTGCCAACTCCAAATCATGAGTAGGATAATTCCTCTCATATTCTTTGAGTTGTCGTGAGGCATAGGCTATGACTTTCCCATGTTGCATGAGAACACATCCTAACCCTTTGCCTGAAGCATCGCTGTAGATAACAAATCCATCCGAACCAGATGGTATTGTCAGAACAGGTGCCGAAATGAGTCTCCTCTTGAGTTCTTGGAAACTCTTCTCGCATTCCTCACTCCATACGAATTTTGTATCTTTCCGAGTCAGCTGAGTTAACGGAGTAGCGATTCGAGAAAATCCTTCCACAAATCTCCGATAATAACCAGCTAAGCCCAGAAAGCTACGTACTTCGGTTACCGACTTCGGTTGCTCCCAACTTTGTATGGCTTCAATCTTCGCCGGGTCGACAGATACTCCATGTTTTGACACCACGTGCCCAAGGAATGCTACTTCCTCAAGCCAGAACTCGCATTTCTTCAATTTGGCATATAGCTTATTTTCACGAAGCCTTTGCAGTACCAGCTTCAAATGGCGCTCATGATCTTCACGGCTTTTGGAATAGATGAGGATGTCATCAATAAAGACAACAACGAACTGATCCAAATATTCTTTGAATACACGGTTCATCATATCCATGAAGGCAGCAGGAGCATTAGTCAATCCAAAAGACATGACTAAGAATTCATAATGCCCGTACCGAGTTCTGAAGGCAGTCTTTGGAATATCCTCAGTTTTAATCTTCAGCTGATGATATCCAGAACGAAGGTCGATCTTTGAAAAGAATTGTGTTCCTTGTAACTGGTCGAACAGGTCATCAATGCGAGGTAGCGGATACCTATTCTTGATAGTGACATGATTCAATTCTCGATAGTCGATACAAAGTCGCATACTCCCGTCTTTCTTCTTTACGAATAAAACAGGAGCACCCCAAGGAGACGTACTAGGACGAATAAAACCGATGTCCAACAACTCCTGTAGTTGGACTTTTAACTCCTGAAGTTCAATAGGAGCCATTCGATATGGAGTTTTAGAAATGGGCTTTGTACCGGGTTCAAGGTCAATAAAGAATTCAACTTCACGTTCTGGGGGTAGACCAGGAAGTTCTTCAGGAAATACATCGGGAAATTCTCTAACAATAGAAATATTATTCAAATCTGACTTGTCTTTGTTCAAATCCATAACATGGGCTAAGAAAGCTTGACATCCGTTTTTCAATAAACGAATAGCTTTGTGGCTTGATATGACAGTGACTGATTTTAGTGGTTTAGTAGTTTGAATTCGTATGACAGGTTGGTTAGGAATATGAAAACTAACAACCTTACGAAAACAATCAATTTTAGCATGATGAGTGGTTAACCAATCAATTCCTAAAATCACATCAAAAGCAAGTATCTTTAAAGAGATAAGATCAACAGGTAATGTGATAGTGCCAACTTGGATCATGCAAGATTTATAAACTGTAGATGTAACGAAGGTTTCACCCAACGGAGTTTCAACAGATAAGTTAAAGTCCAATTTCTCCGGAGTCAAGTTTAAACGTTGAGCACAAGCAGGAGAGATAAAAGAATGGGTAGAACCGGTATCTAGTAAAGTATAAACTTCGCAAGAATTCAAGATTAGCTTACCCGTGATCACCTCGTTCGGGTTTCTCGCGTTTTGGCCAGTAACGACAAACGCCCTTCCAGGAACCGCTGATTTCGACTTATCCGGGACAGCTTTTGGAGTCACCATCCCCGCTGAACTTGGTTTTGCTACAGAACACTCTCGAGCTATATGACCCTCCTTTCCACAGTTATAACATACCTTGGATTGTTGTGGGCAGTTTGGGCTGATATGTCCCTCTTTCCCACATTTGTAACATACGACCGGTGGTCGTTCTCCTCCCCTAAAAACAGTTGATGTTTGTGCTGACGTCTTCACGTTATCATTGTTGTACCTTCTCTTCTTGAAATCTCCTCCCGACTCGCTCCTTCTATTATCACGACCACGATTACCACCAGAGTGGTTACCGCTTTTGTCCGAATGTTTTCCTCCCTGCTGGTTTTCATTGCTTCGATGACTGCCGCCACCGGTATGACCCTGGTTGTGGTCCCTCGGTTGCACATACTCATTATCTCGCTCTAATAATTGAGCCCTGTTTACAACATCTGAATATAAAGAAAATTTATGAGAGATAAGATATTGTCGAATCTCGGGTTTTAGACCTCTCAGAAACATCCTTGTCATTCGTTCCTCATTTTCGACCAAATGAGGTGCAAACCTGGATAACTCTGCAAACTTCGCCTCGTACTGGGACACCGTCATGTTGTTTTGTTCCAGTCTGATAAACTCTACCTCCTTCATATGACGAATACTTTCAGGAAAGTACTTGTCATTGAACAGTTTTTGAAATGTTTCCCAGGACATGTTGAGTGCGTCAGGCTGGGTACGCTTCACAGACTCCCACCAGTAGTCTGCCTCACCGCGGAACATAAAGGTGGCGAATGGAACCTTCTGTTCCTCCGTGCATCCCAAGACATCGAATATCTTGGTAATTTGCTTGACCCACGTTTCCGCCATGATCGGATCCGGCTTTCCCTTAAATTCTGGTGGTCCCAATTCTTTGAACTGCTTAGCTGTGACAAACCGCGCGTTATCATTTCCACCCGTATTCTGCACACGAGTCTCCCTCGTCTGATTTTGCATGAACTGCAAAAAGCTCCTAAACATTCCATCATTCATCGTTTGCTCGGTAACGTTGTTTACAGGAGGAATATTGCCTTCCTGTTGCACGTTCCCCTGGGTGGTGATCAAAGGTGTCTCCACGGTCTGATTTACTCCATTATTAACGTTCTCAGCTGCCATTCTTAAATACTGCCATAAAACAAGGGTTAATAGTCATGTCATATATTATCCCTATACTCTGACCGACCAAATAAACACCAAATAAACTTAGTCAGGTCATACTAGCGAAGGAATTCCCCGTCTCTCCCCTCCTAGTTCTTGTCTCACATCTCAGCCAGGGATCATATCCCTAAGCTCTGATACCAACTGTGACGCCCCCAAAATAGGTATACAACACCCATTCTGAGTCGCCAAATACATGGTACAGAAAGCAAACTACAACTTCAATAATACAATTGTCGTGCAAAATACGACAACACATACTGTGAGTTTAAATACAAATATTGTCTTCTAGACAATATCCACACTCAAATAAATCCTCATTACAATTATTCAAACACTATTTTACAGAAATAGTGAGGACTGCTAAAACATCTTTCTAGAACCATCACTCCATACCCCGACTAGATCCTGCTATGTTCTCACCTCCTGAGAAGAAAAATGGAACAAAAAGGAAAAGGGTGAGCTCAACTAGCCCAGTAAAGAATATTATGACTAAGATAATATACAACAAATTATCGTTAGTCTTCAACAGGGAAAAATCTGATAGAATATAATCGACAACAAGTTTTAGATCAACAACTGCAGCGGAAACAGCAAACCATTAGAAGAGTCAAGTAGAGAAAGAATTCTACTATCTTCTAAGATTTAAAAGTCCATCATCAATATTTTATCCCTGTAACATCAATTAATAATCATCTTTATCCAAATATTCATCTTTGCACTACAGGCCAAAGATATTCATTTGTATCACCTGTCAGTCATGTTCATCTCAACACCTGTTCATCTTTGCACTACAGGCCAAAGATATTCATCAAGTAATCATACATCTTTGCACTACAGGCCAAAGATATTCAGTAATATCATCATTTAGGACTGAGGATGATGAAAAATATCTTAAAGAGAACGAATCCAATGAGACAGAAGGACAAATAGTAGGGATTCGTATAACAGTTTATCCAAGATCAATAATACTTCATAATAATCAATTGTGAAGCAGAATTCAAAAATAAAGATCAAAACATGGATACAATCAAAGATAGTAACCATAATAGACATCTTGGACAAAAAGGAAAATTTTATTTTTCGGTGAATAGTGCCGTATTCGTGAATAGTACCGTATACGTGAATAGTGCCGTATACGTGAATAGTAACCCCGACACAAAAAGTTCCAAATTTGATAAAAACTCATATCAATATTTCAGCATAATGATATTGAAGAAAATAATATCATTTAAGAAGAAAATAATATCCCTTACCTCAAGATATCAGTACTTCTGGTCGGAATACCGGTATAAGGCTGAAAGAAACTTGCTCTGATGAATAGAAACTCTCAAAGTATCTAAATACTCACAAAATACACTCAATAATCTAGAGAGAGAAAGAGAGAAAACTTGTTTCTGGTGTGATTTTCAATTCTAACTTAGCCCTCTATTTATAGGAAAATTTTAGTAGGTTTGACCTGCAACCTGATGGCTTTACCTGCTACTATTCCCACCCACCACATTTGAAATATAATTCAGCACATTTCTTCACCAACCACAAGTGGGGCCCACCAATTCTAGAATTTTCCATCAAAATGATAAACTCCGAAAATTCAACAATTTCTGAACCAGTCATCTCGTAAAATTCATAATAAATCATACGTTCATTTTTAACGGTTCAAAATTTGTGGACATATACTCAACTTATATATGTATAACATATCCAAAAATTACCACGATCCAACGGTCGGATTAAAAATTATAACACCCGCAATATTTCTCAAAAACCCTGATTTGATTTTTAATACCTCCATTCCGATAAAAATACTGATAAAACAACTCAACATTAACTCCTTCATTTTTAACCACAAAAATATATCCCTCATTTATATCCACATAAAATAAATATTTCCTTATCATATGAATCAATAATTAATTATTCACAAATAATATTACAGAATCACATTTATGACAACCAGGCCGTTCCCAGGAAAGAGGGGGCTTTCCAATAAGGATTTCTCCTTACTGGCGCGCAATTAGATGACCAAACCTCTCCTTAGACAGAACTTTCTAGACATTGCCAATAATGTTATCTAATAATATTATTCAAATAATATGAATTATTGATCTGATAATGGAAAATACTGTGCAGCAACAATTATTGAAACAACAATAATATAAAATATCAACGCAACAATTATTGAATCAATAAAATAAAATATTGAACAATAACTACTGTAACAATTATTGAGTAGTGCCTTCTTACGTAAGACTCAATAATTGGTGCAATACCGTGTGCTACTGTATTTTAACCACCGGGTATTCCAACAGTATTAACGGTAACAACTACGCCGTTATTTATAAACAACTTATAATTGTCGTTTTCTTCATCCAATCGTTTTCCGTTATGGGGCCCACACAAGGCTGCGCCGTCGTACGAATATTCCCCGACAGCAAGAATATTCCACGACCAAACAAATATTTCCCGACAAAATGAATATTTTATAACCACTTGCTTATTTTGCAAAATTTGCATATTTCACCCATAACCAAAGTATTATATCAAATTAGCCCCTTATTATTCACAATAATATTTAGAGAAAATTTGATTTTATTCATTAATAAGTTGGGGTCTTACACCGTGTGTTCAAAGAATATTTAGATCAGTTCGTTGTTGTCTTTATTGATGACATCCTCATCTATTTCAAAAGCCGTGAAGATCATGAGCACCATTTAAAGCTGGTACTGCAAAGGCTTCGTGAAAACAAGCTATATGCCAAACTGAAAAAATGTGAGTTATGGCTTGAGAAAGTAGCATTCCTTGGGCACGTGGTGTCAAAACATGGAGTATCTGTCAATCCGGCGAAGATTGAAGCAATACAAAGTTGGGAGCAACCGAAGTCGGTGACCGAAGTACGTAACTTTCTGGGCTTAGCTGGATATTATCGGAGATTCGTGGAAGGATTTTCTAGAATCGCTACTTCGTTAACCCAGCTGACTCGGAAAGATACAAAATTCGTATGGAGCGGGAATGCAAGAAGAATTTCCAAGAGCTCAAAAGGAGACTCATTTCGACACCTGTTCTGGCAATACCATCTGGTACGGATGGATTTGTTATCTACATCGATGCTTCAGGCAAAGGGTTAGGATGTGTTCTCATGCAACATGAGAAAGTCATAGCCTATGCCTCACGACAACTTAAAGAATATGAGAGAAATTATCCTACTCATGATCTGGAGTTGGCAGCAGTCGTATTCGCGTTGAAAATTTGGAGACACTACTTGTATGGGGAGAAAGTGGAGATTTATACGGAACATAAAAGCCTCAAATATTTCTTCACCCAAAAAGAACTCAACATGCGGCAATGACGTTGGCTTGAACTATTGAAAGATTATGATCACACTATTCAATATCATCCAGGAAAAGCAAACGTAGTAGCTGACGCATTGAGTAGAAGATCATATGCGAGTACGAGTGCGATATTGTCAATGCAAAGGCCCATTCTGCATGACTTGCAAAGGTTGGAGGTAGAATTAAAGGCTCCAAGTACCCACATGATGATATCAAATATACGAGTAGAACCGACTTTAATCGATAAAGTTAAAGCTGCTCAAGCTACGGACATGGAGCTGATGCGTATGAAGAAGAAAGTGAAAGAAGGTGCTATTCCATAAGCGAGAATCGATGAAGAAGAAATACTTAGATTCAACTCCAGACTTTGTGTTCCTAACGATTTTGACTTGAAGCATAAAATCATGATGGAGGCACACAACACACCGTTTACAATCCATCTTGGGAGTACCAAAATGTATCATGATCTTCGACATATATTTTGGTGGAGCAATGTGAAAAGAGAGATCGCGAAGTTTATCTCGAGGTGTTTAACTTGTCAACGTGTAAAAGTGGAGCATCAAGTATGTAAGACCCCAACTTTTATAAATAAAGATGAATTTTCTATAAATATCATTTTTGAATATTATGAAGTTAATTTGATATAATGTTATAGTTGTGGGTAATATTTATAAAATTTTGCAAAGTAAGCAAGTTGTTATAAAATATTCGTTTGGTCGGGGAATATTCTTTTTGTCGGGGAATATTCGTACGACGGCACAATCATTGGTGGACCCCACAACAGAATTATTGTCGGATTGAGAAAACGACAGAATTATCTTTCTATAAAAATAACAGCTGAGGTGTTACCGTTAAAACCGTTAAAACTGTTGAACTACTCGGTAGTAAAAGTACAGTAATACGCGTGGTTGTATAGTAGCACACGGTATTGATTATTGATGCTTACGTGAGAAGTCACTCAGCTATACTCAATTATTGCTACAGTAATTGCTGCATCATATCTCTTAAATTATTGTCATAGTATCATCTGTATAATATGTTATATTATTAAATCAGTAATTGAGACGTTGTGGTAAGTTTGGTTATTTTATGGGGGGCCATATGTCATCATCTAAGAGTCTCTTCGTCAATAGTAATTACCGTCGTCAATAGTAATTACCGTCGTCAATAGTATTTACCTTGGTCAATAGTAATTACCTTCGTCAATAGTATTTACCTTGGTCAATAGTAATTACTTTCGTCAATAGTAGTTGTCCCTTCAATATTACCAAGAGTCATTTGACCCTTCGTTAAGACCAAGAGTCATTTGACCCTTCGTTAAGACCAAGAGCCACCCTCAGTTTTTCTATAAATAGAGGCCTAGGGCTTCATTATTTTTCACGAATTCATTCAAGCCATAGAGAGAGAAAGTATAGAGAGAATAGAGAGAGAGAGACTAAAAGTATTCTGCTACATCACTTTTCCAATATCCAGTTCTTTTAAGGTAGGGAATATTATTTCTTTTATATTCATGAAGAGAACTTCTGTTATTCCATTCGTTATTATTCTGTTGGAATAACCAGTATACGTGGTCTACCCTATACTTGGTGACATTCTTCTATTATTCTGTTGGAACATCCTGTCTGTGTGTTTTACACCGGACCTGGTTCCGTTTATTATTCTGTTGGAACATCCTGTCTGTGTGTTTTACACCGGACCTGGTTCCGTTTTTATTATTATTCTGTTGGAACATCCTGTCTGTGTGTTTTACACCGGACCTGGTTCCATTATTTATTATTCTGTCGGAATATCCTGTCTGTGCGTTTACGCCGGACCTGGTTCCATTATTTATTATTCTGTTGGAATAACCTGTCTGTGCGGTCTATCGCATGCATGGTGATTTCTTTTGTTATTCCATTCTTTATTATACTCAGTTGGTTAAGTTTTGACTTCTATACTCCATGAAATTTGTGGAATATCCTTGATAGTTGCGTTTCATCCAGTATCTTTTCAAGAAAATATTCTTCTAAGCATTCTTGAATTTTACTCCACAATGCAGTATCATGTTGACAATTTGGACGTTGTTAATTCCTGGATAAATTAATTCTTGAACTTGTTTTTATTGAATTCTTATATCATTGTCATCATCCTCATGTTTATAAAATGTTGAAAGTCATCTGTGGCCTGTAGTGCATAGATGGACTTGGTATGATTATGACCAGGGATTATTCGGTATAATCATGACCGTAATGTTACAAATGATGTGGTAAAAGTCCTCATTGGCCCGTAGTGCATTGATGGACAGTTGTTGGCATGATCATGACCATTAATGAATACACGAATATCCTTGGCCGTAGTGCAGGGGTGATTCGATGATGTGGATTATTTTATTAAGCTGAGTCTCAGCGATTACAGTGTTGAAAAACTTTTTAAATCATAAAAGATAGTAGAGTTTATTTTCTACTTGACTCTTTTAATGGATTGCTTGTTCCGCTACAGTTAAACTTGATGTCTATTATATTTTATCAGTTTAACATTGTTGAAGGCTAATGATAATTTATTCTGCATTATCTTAGTCATAATATTTCTTACTGGGCTAGTTGAGCTCACCCTTTCTTTCACTGTTCTCTTCAGGAAATGAGAACGTAGCTGGGACAAGTCGGGGTACGGAGTGATGGTCCGAATGATAGTATTAGTTAGTAGTCCTCACTATTCTATGTAATGGTGTGTTAATAAATGTAATGAGGACTCCTTTTGAGTATGAATACTCTCTAGAAGATAATATTTGTATTCAAACTCACAGTTTATGTTTTGTCGTATTGTACACGACAGTTGTATTAATCAGTTGTATTTGTATTCTGTACTATGTATCTGACGACCCAAGATGGGTGATGTATACCTAATTTTGGGGGCGTCACAGTTGGTATCAGAGCTTAGGGATATGATCCCTGGCTAAGATGTGAGAATAGAACTAGGAGGGGAGAGACGGGGAATTCCTTCGCTAGTATGACATACCTAAGTTTATTTGCATGGTATTTAATTGGTCGGTCATAATATAAGGATAATATATGACATATCAATTAATTTTTATTTTGTGGCAGTATCTGAAAATGGCATCTGAGAATGTTGAGAATAGCAATGGAGCACAGACGACTGTTGATTCACCACATATCAATAATCAGGATAATGTGCATCAGGAAGGTGTCAATCCTCATGCAAACAACAACACTGACCAAATGATGAATGATCAAATGTTCAGAGGCTTTATGCAATTCATGCAACAACAGGTGAAAGCGGCTCCTGTCCACAACGTAGGTGGAAATACTGGAAACTCTCTGGCGGTCACCGCTAAACAGTTTAAGGAGCTGGGACCACCGGAGTTTAAGGGAGAACCCAAACCACTTGTAGCTGAAACATGGATAAAGCAGATCACCAAGATATTTGATGTCTTGGGTTGCTCCGAGGAGCAAAAGGTTCCCTTTGCCGCCTTTATGTTGCGAGGAGAGGCAGATTACTGGTGGGAATCGATAAAGCGTACTCAACCTGCCGCACTGAAGATGTCTTGGGAGAAGTTTCAAGATCTGTTTAACGACAAATACTTTCCCGAGAGTATTCGTCACATGAAGGAGGTGGAGTTCATCAAATTGGAGCAGAATAATATGACCGTGTCGCAGTACGAGGCAAAATTTGCGGAGTTATCCCGGTTTGCGTCCCACCTGGTGGATAATGAAGAAAGAATGACGCGGATGTTTTTAAGAGGTTTGAAGCCGGAGATACGTCAACATCTTGTTTCTCATAAACTGTGTTTGTATTCAGATGTTGTAAATAGGGCTCAGTTGGTGGAGCGCGATAACGAGACAACGCAACCAAAAGAGAGCAGCCGGCAAAATGATAATACCAGTGAGAGCAGTCATCGAAGCGGTGACAACAAGCGTGGAGGGAATCAACAGGCCAGAAATGGTAACCACTTCGGTGGTAATCAGGGCCAAAACAATAAGAATGGACATTTCAAGAAGAGGAGATTCAACAATGATGGAAAGACGTCAGCACCAGCACCTGTCGTTAAGGAAGGAGAACGACCACCTATCATATGTTTCAAATGCGGAGGGGAGGGACACATCAGTCCAAACTGCGCGATGCCGTCCAAAGCATGTTATAATTGTGGAAGAGAAGGTCATTTAGCCCGATTTTGTCGTTTACCGAAAACAAATTCAGCTAGGATGGAGGCACCAAAAGCCGTCCCAGAAAAGTCAAAACCGGTTGTGCAAGGGAGAGCGTTTGTTGTGAACTCCCAGAGAGCAAGGAACCCGAATGAGGTCATCACGGGTAAGCTTATCATAAACTCTAAAGAAGTTTATACTTTATTTGATACCGGTTCAACCCATTCTTTTATTTCTCCTACTTGCGCTCATCGATTAAATTTGATTCCGGAGAAATTAGACTTTGACTTATCTGTGGAAACTCCGTTGGGAGAAACCTTCATTACCTCCACTGTTTATAAGTCTTGTTTGGTTCAAGTTGGTACCCACACATTACCTATCGATCTGATTTCATTAAAAATACTTGCATTTGACGTGATTCTAGGGATTGATTGGTTAACTACTCATTATGCAAAAATTGATTGTTTTCGTAAGGTTGTTAGTTTTCATATTCCTAATCGACCTATTATGCGAATTCAAGCAACCAAACCATTAAAATCAATCGCTGTCATCTCAAGCCATAAAGCTATTCGTTTATTGAAAAACGGATGTCAAGCTTTCTTAGCTCATGTCACAGATCTAAACAAAAATACGTCAGTTTTGAATGATATTTCTATTGTTAATAAATTCCCTGACGTATTCCCTGAAGAACTTCCTGGCCTACCCCCAGAGCGTGAAATTGAATTTTGTATCGACCTTGAACCCGGTACAAAACCCATTTCCAAAGCCCCATATCGAATGGCTCCTATTGAACTTCAGGAGTTAAAGATCCAACTGCAGGAATTGTTAGACATTGGCTTTATTCGTCCTAGTACTTCTCCTTGGGGAGCTCCTGTTCTATTCGTGAAGAAGAAAGATGGAAGTATGCGACTTTGTATTGATTATCGGGAGTTGAATCATGTCACCATCAAAAACAGGTACCCATTGCCACGTATTGATGACCTGTTTGACCAGTTGCAAGGAGCACAATTCTTTTCAAAGATCGATCTTCGTTCTGGATATCATCAGCTGAAGGTTAGAACTGAGGATATTCCAAAGACTGCCTTCAGAACTCGGTATGGGCATTATGAATTCCTAGTCATGTCCTTTGGATTGACTAATGCTCCTGCTGCCTTCATGGATATGATGAACCGGGTATTCAAGGAATATTTGGATCACTTTGTGGTCGTCTTTATTGATGACATCCTTATTTATTCCAAAAGCCGTGAAGATCATGAGCAACACTTGAGGCTGGTACTCCAAAAGCTTCGTGAATACAAACTTTATGCCAAGTTGAAGAAATGCGAGTTCTGGCTGGAAGAGGTAGCATTCCTTGGGCACGTAGTATCAAGTCGTGGAATATCGGTTGACCCGGCAAAGATTGAAGCTATTCAAAGCTGGGAGCAACCTAAATCAGTGACCGAAGTACGTAGCTTTCTTGGTTTAGCTGGTTATTATCGGAGATTCGTGGAAGGATTTTCTCGAATCGCTACTCCATTAACTCAGCTGACTCGGAAAGATACAAAGTTCGGTTGGAGCGAAGAATGTGAGCAGAGTTTTCAAGAACTCAAGAGGAGACTCATTTCAGCACCTGTTCTAACAATACCATCTGGCTCGGAGGGATTTGTCATCTACAGTGATGCTTCGAGCAAAGGGTTGGGATGTGTTCTCATGCAACATGGAAAAGTCATAGCCTATGCATCAAGACAACTCAAGGAATATGAGAGGAATTATCCTACTCATGATCTAGAGTTGGCAGCTGTTGTCTTTGCACTTAAAATTTGGAGGCATTACTTGTATGGGGAGAAAGTGGAGATCTTTACGGATCATAAAAGCCTCAAATATTTCTTCACTCAAAAGGAACTCAACATGCGACAACGACGTTGGCTTGAACTGTTGAAAGATTATGATCATACCATTCAATACCATCCTGGAAAAGCGAACGTGGTAGCTGACGCATTGAGTAGAAGATCATATGCAAGTACAAGTGCGATATTGTCAACACAAAGGCCCATTTTGTGTGATTTGCAAAGGATGGAGATAGAGTTAAAGACTCTAGGGACCCATATGATGATGGCGAATATACGAGTAGAACCGACTTTAATCGATAAAGTTAAAGCTGCTCAAGCTACAGACCTGGAGCTGATGCGTATGAAGAAGAAAGTGCAAGAAGGTGCTATGCCGGAAGCAAGAATCGATGAAGAAGGAATACTTCGAGTCAACTCCAGACTTTGTGTTCCTAACAACCCTGATTTAAAGTATGAAATCATGATGGAGGCGCACAACACACCGTTTGCAATCCATCCTGGAAGTACCAAAATGTATCATGATCTTCGTCATACATTTTGGTGGAGCAATATGAAGAGAGAGATAGCGTTGTTTATCTCAAGGTGTCTAACTTGTCAACGAGTCAAAGCGGAGCATCAAGTACCAAAAGGTCCATTGCAACCACTTGAAATTCCAGAATGGAAGTGGGAGCACATTACCATGGATTTCGTTACCGGTCTTCCTAGGGTTTCTCAAGGTATTGATGCGATTTGGGTCATTGTTGATAGATTGACCAAGTCTGCTCATTTCTTACCGATACGAGAAACTTATACACTTGAACGTCTTGCTCGTATGTACATAAACGAGATTGTAAGACTGCATGGTATGCCAGTATCCATAGTTTCTGATCGAGACCCAAGATTCACTTCACGATTTTGGGTTAGTTTACAAAAAGCTATGGGCACGGAGTTACGATTTAGTTCAGCATATCATCCTCAGACGGACGGACAATCAGAGAGGACTATTCAAACTCTTGAAGATCTATTAAGACTCTGTGTCTTTGACTTCAAAGGAAGTTGGGACAAGTTCTTACCATTGGTGGAGTTTTCCTACAACAACAGTTATCAAGCAAGTATTGGCATGGCTCCATTCGAAGCATTGTATGGAAGAAAATGTCGTTCTCCAGTATGCTGGGATGAGGTGGGCGAAGCAACGTTGTTGGGACCGGAGTTGGTACGTATGACTACAGAAAAGATTCAAACGATCCGACAACGTATAAAAACCTCACAAGATCGACAAAAGAGTTATGCTGATCTTCATCGAAAGGACGTGGAATTTGATGTAGGAGATCATGTGTTCTTACGTGTTGCTCCATGGAAAGGAGTTACGAGATTTGGAAAGAGAGGAAAGCTAAATCCTCGATTCATCGGTCCATTTTTAATCCTCGATCGAGTAGGAACTGTGGCTTATAGACTCGCTTTACCGCCAAGTATGTCTCGTGTTCATAACGTTTTCCACATATCCATGTTACGCAAATATGTGGAAGACCCGAACCACATTATTGAGTTAGAACCGGACGAAATAGCGGAGGATTTGACGTATGAAGAAGTTCCTGTTCAAATCTTGGATAAGAAGGAACATATTCTACGCTCCAAGGTTATACCTCAAGTTAAAGTTTTGTGGAGAAACCACGATGTTGAGGAAATGACTTGGGAGTTAGAATCAGAAATGAAATCAAGGTATCCTTACCTCTTCGACATACCAGGTACGTACCCTAATTTCGAGGGCGAAATTTCATAAGAAGGGGAGGTTGTAAGACCCCAACTTTTATAAATAAAGATGAATTTTCTATAAATATCATTTTTGAATATTATGGAGTTAATTTGATATAATGTTATAGTTGTGGGTAATATTTATAAATTTTGCAAAGTAAGCAAGTTGTTATAAAATATTCGTTTGGTCGGGGAATATTCTTTTTGTCGGGAAATATTCGTACGACGGCACAATCATTGGTGGACCCCACAACGGAATTATTGTCGGATTGAGAAAACGACAGAATTATCTTTCTATAAAAATAACAGCTGAGGTGTTACCGTTAAAACCGTTAAAACTGTTTTACTACTCGGTAGTAAAAGTACAGTAATACGCGTGGTTGCATAGTAGCACACGGTATTGATTATTGATGCTTACGTGAGAAGTCACTCAGCTATACTCAATTATTGCTACAGTAATTGCTGCATCATATCTCTTAAATTATTGTCGTAGTATCATCTGTATAATATGTTATATTATTAAATCAATAATTGAGACGTTGTGGTAAGTTTGGTTATTTTATGGGGGGCCATATGTCATCATCTAAGAGTCTCTTCGTCAATAGTAATTACCGTCGTCAATAGTAATTACCGTCGTCAATAGTATTTACCTTGGTCAATAGTAATTACCTTCGTCAATAGTATTTACCTTGGTCAATAGTAATTACTTTCGTCAATAGTAGTTGTCCCTTCAATATTACCAAGAGTCATTTGACCCTTCGTTAAGACCAAGAGTCATTTGACCCTTCGTTAAGACCAAGAGCCACCCTCAGTTTTTCTATAAATAGAGGCCTAGGGCTTCATTATTTTTCACGAATTCATTCAAGCTATAGAGAGAGAAAGTATAGAGAGAATAAGAGAGAGAGAGAGACTAAAAGTATTCTGCTACATCACTTTTCCAATATCCAGTTCTTTTAAGGTAGGGAATATTATTTCTTTTATATTCATGAAGAGAACTTCTGTTATTCCATTCGTTATTATTCTGTTGGAATAACCAGTATACGCGGTCTACCCTATACTTGGTGACATTCTTCTATTATTCTGTTGGAACATCCTGTCTGTGTGTTTTACACCGGACCTGGTTCCGTTTATTATTCTGTTGGAACATCCTGTCTGTGTGTTTTACACCGGACCTGGTTCCGTTTTTATTATTATTCTGTTGGAACATCCTGTCTGTGTGTTTTACACCGGACCTGGTTCCATTATTTATTATTCTGTCGGAATATCCTGTCTGTGCGTTTACGCCGGACCTGGTTCCATTATTTATTATTCTGTTGGAATAACCTGTCTGTGCGGTCTATCGCATGCATGGTGATTTCTTTTGTTATTCCATTCTTTATTATACTCAGTTGGTTAAGTTTTGACTTCTATACTCCATGAAATTTGTGGAATATCCTTGATAGTTGCGTTTCATCCAGTATCTTTTCAAGAAAATATTCTTCTAAGCATTCTTGAATTTTACTCCACAATGCAGTATCATGTTGACAATTTGGACGTTGTTAATTCCTGGATAAATTAATTCTTGAACTTGTTTTTATTGAATTCTTATATCATTGTCATCATCCTCATGTTTATAAAATGTTGAAAGTCATCTGTGGCCTGTAGTGCATAGATGGACTTGGTATGATTATGACCAGGGATTATTCGGTATAATCATGACCGTAATGTTACAAATGATGTGGTAAAAGTCCTCATTGGCCCGTAGTGCATTGATGGACAGTTGTTGGCATGATCATGACCATTAATGAATACACGAATATCCTTGGCCGTAGTGCAGGGGTGATTCGATGATGTGGATTATTTTATTAAGCTGAGTCTCAGCGATTACAGTGTTGAAAAACTTTTTAAATCATAAAAGATAGTAGAGTTTATTTTCTACTTGACTCTTTTAATGGATTGCTTGTTCCGCTACAGTTAAACTTGATGTCTATTATATTTTATCAGTTTAACATTGTTGAAGGCTAATGATAATTTATTCTGCATTATCTTAGTCATAATATTTCTTACTGGGCTAGTTGAGCTCACCCTTTCTTTCACTGTTCTCTTCAGGAAATGAGAACGTAGCTGGGACAAGTCGGGGTACGGAGTGATGGTCCGAATGATAGTATTAGTTAGTAGTCCTCACTATTCTATGTAATGGTGTGTTAATAAATGTAATGAGGACTCCTTTTGAGTATGAATACTCTCTAGAAGATAATATTTGTATTCAAACTCACAGTTTATGTTTTGTCGTATTGTACACGACAGATGTATTAATCAGTTGTATTTGTATTCTATACTATGTATTTGACGACCCAAGATGGGTGATGTATACCTAATTTTGGGGGCATCACAAAGTACCAAAGGGTCCATTGCAACCACTTGAGATTCCGAAATGAAAGTGGGAACACATTACTATGGATTTTGTTACGGGTCTTCCCAAGGTTTCTCAAGGCATTGTTACGATTTGAGTCATTGTTGATAGATTAACCAAGTTTGCCCATTTCTTGTCTATACGTGAGACTTATTCCCTTGAACGTCTTGCTCGTTTGTACGTGAATGATATTGTGAGATTGCATGGCATGCCAGTATCCATAGTTTCGGATCGTGACCCAAGATTCACTTCACGATTTTGGGTTAGCTTACAGAAAGCTATGAGCACAGATTTACGATTTAGTTCAGCATACCATCCTCAAATGGACGGACAATCAGAGAGGACTATTCAAACTCTTGAAGATCTATTAAGACTCTGTGTCCTAGATTTCAAAGGGAGTTGGGATAAGTACCTACCATTGGTGGAATTCTCCTACAACAACAGTTATCAAGCAAGTATAGGCATGGCTCCATTCGAGGCGTTGTATGGAAGAAAATGTCGCTCTCCAGTATGCTGGGACGAGGTGGGAGAAGCAACGTTGTTGGGACCAGAATTAGTACGAATGACTACTGTAAGACCCCAACTTATTAATGAATAAAATCAAATTTTCTCTAAATATTATTGTGAATAATAAGGGGTTAATTTGATATAATACTTTGGTTATGGGTGAAATGTGCAAATTTTACAAAATAAGCAAGTGGTTATAAAATATTCATTTTGTCGGGGAATATTCGTTTGGTCGTGGAATATTCTTGCTGTCGGAGAATATTCGTACGACGGCGCAGCCTTGTGTGGGCCCCATAACGAAAAGCGATTAGATGAAGAAAAGGACAAGTAAAGTTGTTTATAAATAACGGCGTAGTTGTTACCGCTAATACTGTTAGAATACCCGGTGGTTAAAATACAGTAGCACACGGTATTGCACCAATTATTGAATCTTATGTAAGAAGGCACTACTCAATAATTGTTACAGTAGTTATTATTCAATATTTTATTTTATTGATTCAATAATTGCTGCGTTGATATTTTATATTATTGTTGTTTCAATAATTGTTGCTGCACAGTATTTTCCTTTATCAGATCAATAATTTATATTATTCGAATAATATTATTAGATAACATTATTGGCAATGTCTAGAAAGTTCTGTCTAAGGAGAGGTTTGGTCATCTAATTGTGCGTCAGTAAGGAGAAATCCTTATTGGAAAGCCCCCTCTTTCCTGGGAACGGCCTGGTCGTCATAAATATGATTCTGTAATATTATTTGTGAATAATTAATTATTGATTCATATGATAAGGAAATATTTATTTTATATGGATATAAATGAGGGATATATTTTTGTGGTTAAAAATGAAGGAGTTAATGTTGAGGTTTTTATTAGTATTTTTGTCGAAATGGAGGTATTAAAAATCAGGGCTTTTGAGATATTTTACGGGGGTTATAATTTTTAATCCGACCGTTGGATCGTGGTAATTTTTGGATATGTTATACATATATAAGTTGAGTATATGTCCACAAATTTTGAACCGTTAAAAATGAACGTATGATTTATTATGAATTTTACGAGATGACTGGTTCAGAAATTGTTGAATTTTCGGAGTTTATCATTTTGATGAAAAATTCTAGAATTGGTGGGCCCCACTTGTGGTTGGTGAAGAAATGTACTGAATTATATTTCAAATGTGGTGGGTGGGAATAGTAGCAGGTAAAGCCATCAGGTTGCAGGTTAAGTCTGCTTCGGCGTGCTAACATTTTCCTATAAATAGAGGGCTATGTTAGAATTGAAAATCACACCAGAAACAAGTTTTCTCTCTTTCTCTCTCTAGATTATTGTGTATTTTGTGAGTATTTAGATACTTTGAGAGTTTCTATTCATCAGAGCAAGTTTCTTTCAGCCTTATACCGGTATTCCGACCAGAAGTACTGATATTTTGAGGTAAGTGATATTATTTTCTTCTTAAATGATATTATTTTCTTCAATATCATTATGCTGAAATATTGATATGAGTTTTTATCAAATTTGGAACTTTTTGTGTCGGGATTACTATTCACGTATACGTTACTATTCACGTATACGACACTATTCACGAATACGACACTATTCACTGAAAAATAAAATTTTCCCTTTTTGTCCAAAATGTCTATTATGGTTACTATCTTTGATTGTATCCGTGTTTTGATCTTTATTTTTGAATTCTGCTTCACAATTGATTATTATGAAGTATTATTGATCTTGGATAAACTGTTATACGAATCCCTACTATTTGTCCTTCTGTCTCACTTGATTCATTTTCTTTAAGATATTTTTCATCATCCTCAGTCCTAAATGATGATATTACTGAATATCTTTGGCCTGTAGTGCAAAGATGAATGATTAACTTATGAATATCTTTGGCCCGTAGTGCAAAGATGAACAGGTGTTGAGATGAACATGACCAACTGGTGATACAAATGAATATCTTTGGCCTGTAGTGCAAAGATGAATATTTGATTAAAGATGGTTTTTGATTGTTGTTACAGGGATAAATTATTGATGATGGACTTTTAAATCTTAGAAGATAGTAGAACTCATTCTCTACTTGACTCTTCTAATGGTTTGCTATTTTCGCTGCAGTTGTTGATCTAAAATTTGTTGTCTATTATATTTTATCAGATTTTTCCCTGTTGAAGACTAATGATAATTTGTTGTATATTATCTTAGTCATAATATTCTTTACTGGGCTTGTTGAGCTCACCCTTTTCTTTTTTGTTCCATTTTTCTTCTCAGGAGGTGAGAACATAGCAGGATCGAGTTGGGGTATGGAGTAATGGTTCTAGAAAGATGTTTTAGCAGTCCTCACTATTTCTGTAAAATAGTGTTTGAATAATTGTAATGAGGACTTATTTGAGTATGGATATTATCTAGAAGATAATATTTGTATTTAAACTCACAGTATGTATTGTCGTATTTCACACGACATTTGTATTATTGAAGTTGTAGTTTGCTTTATGTACCATGCGTTTGGCGACTCAGAATGGGTGTTGTATACCTATTTTGGGGGCGTCACAGAACAAAGTTAGAGTCGTTGTCGTCAAGGTTAGGGCTAAAAATAAAATGTCATTATCAACGGCAATGCCGTCTCCCGTAACCCTATCGATAATGATTCATTGGCGATGGGAACGCCGTCGCCTTAATTCTAGGCCCCGTCGCCAGTGCCTTTTCCCTCCACTGCAAAAATTTCCCACCAAATAATACCTCATTGTTGACAGGCCCCATTAGCGACGGCTACCCCGTCGGTATTAACCTTATTATCGATGGTAATATTGTAGTCGGCACTGACCCCGTCAGAAATGACCCTTTTTTGTAGTATATTAATCTCAACGGCAGTGCCGTCTAGAATAAGCTTTTATTTAATTCCCAAAATTCAGTTTCTTTTTTCTCTCCCGCTCGATCTATTCTTTTCCTTTCTTCCTCTCGTCGTCGTTGTGTGTCTCTTCCTCGTCGTCGTCATTTCCATCGTCATTGATCTCTTCGTCGGCGTCTGTCCCCCTCTCTTTCCTCCCCATCCGACCTTCTCTCCCACCGTCTGACCTTCCCCTTTCTTCCTCTCCTTTCCTTGGCCTACTCAGTTACAAGCTACCTCCACCTCTTTTCGTCCCCTCTCCTCTCTAGTTCTCCATTTCTCAGTCTTCAATTAGTAAGTTACAATTTTTTATTCTTAGGCTTTAATTTATAAGTTTCAATTTTTTTATGTTAGGGTTTAATTTGTGTTTTCTCTATTATTCTTTTGTTTTGATTTAGGCTATACATAGCAACAATCCGCGTAATTAATCTCCTAATTTATAAATTTTGAGTGTGATTTTATATATGGTAATTGTGAGATACATTTGATTTTTATGTCCTTTAATTTTGTGTTAATAGTTCTATTTTTATTGATAAGTTTCTGTTAATAGGTGTTATAAATCTAATTTGTAAGTTTGTTTTCGTTCCTTTTTATTTTTCTAGTTCATAGGCATGTCTTGTTAAAACATAAAGTTTTGTATGCTAAGTAAGGTAGCAAGTAAATTTATGAAATTCTGATTTGTATCGAGGATCGCAAAGATATTGGAAACTGAGCTAAAAGTTATCTTATAACATTGTTGAGTTGTTCTAGACTAGTACAACGAGACTATTGATTATGGGAATTGTGATTTAGTTTGGTTTCATTTAATTACTTTTATAAGTAGGTGTTTGAAAGCAACTCAGGTTTTGTAGAGTGGTTTAATTAAGTTGGGTGACTTAAGAATGGCATGATCTTGGAGCTGGTGAGACAATATAAGCAAACCTAATTGACGGTTGATGGCCTTTTAAGTTTAGAAGAATTATCATGCTGAAACCCAAGAATTCTATTGTGCTGGTTGATATTGATAAGAATTTAAGAACGAATAATATTATAATCACACAAATATTATACGAAAGACGGAAAAGTAAGAAAATGCAATATACCTATATTCACTAATTTGACTAGTCCTGCTTGTCTTATATATTCATTAGATGACTCACACACTCTACAATAATTCACACACCAAATAATATTTTTATAGTAACTAGAAAAAACCTTAGCTGCTATAACATGAGCCCAAAAACATAAGGCCCAATACATTAGTAAAATCCAAGACCGGGCTACTAATAAATCCCTAAGCCCAATTGCAATTTGCGCTTGGGTTTCAGAGACCCCGGACTACCCTGTCGTAGTGACCATTCGTCGAACCAGCAGAAGTATGAGGCAATCCCAACATTCTCCTACTTGATGAATACTTTTTGATACCCACCTCAAATATACACCACTCAAACTTATCCAAACTAATTGCTTTAGTTAAGAAGTCTGCGTCGTTCACTACCGTCCCAACCTTCTCCAAGAGAATCATTTTCTCATTAACCTTCTCTCTAATTAAGTGATATTGGATATCAATATAGTTCGACCGTGAGTGGAATGCAAGATTCTTTGCTAAGTGAATAGTACTCTGACTGTCACACTTCAATTTCACTGTCTTCTATTTAAAACTAAGCTCAACACACAACCTGTGAATCCATATTGCTTCCTTACTTGCATGAGTAAGCGCCATGTATTCTGCCTCAGTAAATGATAAAGCAACAACATTTTTCTTCTTACTCATCCAACTCACAGGACCATCAAACAATTTGAAGACATAACCACTTGTTGATTTCCTACTATCAACATCTCCACCCCAATCAGAATCCAATGATCCTACCACCTCAAAGTTCCTCCCATCTTCTTTTCCTCCAAAATTCAATGCAAAATCAGAAGTACCACAAAGATATAATGTGACGCCCCCAAAATAGGTATACATCACCCATTCTGAGTCGCCAAATACATGGTACATAAATTAAATACAAACTTCTTTTATACAATACGACAACAGCGTAGCTTAGAGTTTTTACACGAATATCGTCTCATAGACAATATTCAAACTCAAATGAAGTCCTCATTATATTTATTATCACACTATTTTATAAAATAGTGAGGACTACTATAACACCATCTCAGACCATCACTCCGTTCCCAGGCTAGTCCCGACTACGTTCTTATTTCCTGAAGAGAACAATGAAAGCAAAAGGGTGAGCACAACTAGCCCAGTAAGAAATATTATGACTAAGATAATGTAGAATAAGTTATCGTTAGCCTTCAACAATGTTAAACAGATAGAATATAATAGACAACAAGTTTAACTGCAGCGGAACAAGCAATCCATTAGAAGAGTCAAGTATAGCATGATATCTACTATCTTATATGATTTAAAAAGTTTTTCATCAACTTTATCGCTGAGACTCAGCTTAATAAATAAACCACCTCATCGAATCATCCCTGCACTACGGGCCAAGGATATTCATGTAATCATCAATGGTCATAATTATACCGAATAATCCTTGGTCATAATCATACCAACAACTGTCCATCAATACATTACAGGCCAATGAGGACTTTTACCACATCATTTGTAACATTACGGGTCATGATTATACCAAATGATCCCCGGTCATAATCATACCAATCAACAGTCCATCTATGCACGTAAGCCAAAGATGACTTTCATCACAATATAAGCATGAGGATGATGACAATAATATAAGAATTCAATTAAAAGAAGCAAATGATAAATTTTTAAAGATTTATAATTTAATTTATCCAGAATTCAATAATGTTCAAATTGCCAACATGATACTGCTTTGTGGAGTAAAATTCAAGAATGATATTATATCAAAAATAATTTGGACCGAAAGGAAATTAATTTTTATCATAAATAGTACTCTGGGTGAATAGTACCCCGTGAATAGTACTTCGAGAATAGTATCCCGTGAATAATACTTTATAAATAGTACTCGTGAATAGTACTTCGTGAATATTACTTTGTAAATAGTACCCGTGAATAGTATTTTTTGAATAGTACCGTATAAATGAATAGTGCTCATGGACAATACTCCGGCATGAAAAGCTTAAAATTTAATAAAAATGTGCAAAAAATATCCTTGTGAAACGATACTAGATGAAACGTAAATTTCAAGGATATTCTACTAATTTCACGGAGTATAGAAGCAATATTTTAACAAAATGAGGGTATAATCAGGAATACGAGACGAAATAATATTACTCACATACTACAAAGTATGGAAGAAAATATTATTCCTATAAATACTGAACAAAATAATATCCCTTACCTCAGAAGAAGACTGGATACTAGAATAGTGAAGTAGTAAACTTCTCTTCTTCTTTCTCTCTATAGCCTCTCTCTCTATAATTGCTCTTGTGAGTCTTAGTGAATTGGTGAGCATGAAAGAAGAATGAGCTTCTATTTATCGAAAAATATAGTTTCGATAATTGCATATTTTGGGGCTCGAAAAATTACAGTATAAAACCTTAATCTTTTCCTACATTTTTAATTTAGTCCTGCAAGTATTATCAAACTTTCACTACCTCCCCTAATAGTACATCATGGAAATCAATAGTACATTCATGTGAATCAATAGTTTTATACATGTGAAAAAAATAGTTACAGTATAGTACCTTCATTTATACCTCTATTTTTAATTTAGTCATGCAAGTATTATCAATCTTGCACCATCTCTCCTAATAGTATATGCATGTGAATCAACAGTAGATACATATGAATAAATAGTTATAAGCATGTGAATTAATAGCAATTAATTGCTCATTTATCCGATTAATTACCCAATTGGTCAATATAACCTCCAGACATCAATTATTATAGAAATAGATGTCGATTTTCACCAACACTAATAATCCCAACACAATAGAAATATCAATTTTATCTTTAATCAATACGAACTTATTCGTCATTAATATTATAACTTACAATATTTAACAATCAGATCATTCCCAGGAAAGAGGGGGCTTTCCGATAAGGATTTCTCTCTATTGGCGCATAATTAGGTGACTAAACCTCTCATCGACATAACTTTTTAGACATCGTCAATATTGTAAATAATAATATGAATAACTTTGTCGTCTCAATTATTGATTTAATAATATAAAATTTTGATACTGTGACAATCAATAATATGAGAGATATTATGCAGCAATTACTGTAGCAATAATTCAGTATAACTGAGTGACTTCTTATGTAAGCATCAATAATGAATACCGCGTGCTACTATGCAACCACGCGTATTACTTTACTTTTACCACATGGTATTTCAACAGTTTAACGGTAAAACTTTTGCCGTTATTTTTATAAAAAGATAATTCTGTCATTTTCTAACTACGACAACACTTCTGTTGTGGGGTCCACTAATGATCGTGCCATCGTACGAATATTTCCTGTTAAAATGAATATTCCCCGACCAATAGAATATTTTATAACAACTTGCTTACTTTACAAAATTTATAAATATTACCCACAACTATAATAATATAACAAAACCACACCATAATATTCAAAAATATATTTCGAGAAAATTTAATATTTATTCATAAAAATTGGGGTCTTACTGTGACGCCCCCAAAATAGGTATACAACACCCATTCTGAGTCGTCAATAACATAGTACAGAAACAACTACAACTTTATTAATACAACATAAAAGCTGTGAGTGTAAATACAAATATTGTCATCTAGACAATATCCACACTCAAATAAGTCCTCATTACAATTATTGGTACAATATTTTACAAAAAAAAATGGTGAGGACTACTAAAACAACTTTCTAGAACCTTCATTCCATACCCCGACTAGTACTTGTTACATTCTCGCCTCTTGAGAAGAAAATGGAACAACAAGGAAATGGGTGAGCTCAACTAGCCCAGTAAAGAATATTATGACTAAGATAATATAAAACAAATTATCGTTAGTCTTCAACAGGGAAAAATCTAAAAGAATACAATAGACAACAAGTTTTAAATTAATATTCGCAGCGGAAAATAATAATTCATAGAAGAGTTACGTAGAGAATGAAATCTACGATTATCTATGAATTTAAAAGTCCATCATCAATATTTTATCCCTGTAACATCAATCAATAAATATCTTGAATCAAATAATCATCTTTGCACTACAGGCCAAAGATATTCATCAGTTGGTCATGTTCATCTCAACACCTGTTCATCTTTGCACTACGGGCCAAAGATATTCATTAGAAATCATTCATCTTTGCACTACAGGCCAAAGATATTCAGTTATATCATCATTTAAGACTGAGGATGATGAAAAATATTTTAAAAAAAACGAATCCAGTGAAACAAAAGAACAAATATGAAGGATTCGTATTTCAGCTATTCCATGTCTAAAAATGCCTCATAAATAATCATGGTGGAGTAAAATTTAAGAATGTTCAAAACATGGATACAATTAAAGCTAGTATCCAAAATAGATATTTTGGACAAAAAGAAAAAAAATCATTTTCCGGTGAATAGTACCGTATTCGTGAATAGTGCCGTATACGTGAATAGTGTCGTATACGTGAATAGTGCCGTATACGTGAATAGTAACTCCGACACCAAAAGATAGAAATTTCATAAAAAACATCATTATATTTCGTGAATAGTACTCGTGAATAGTAACTCGAGAATAGTAACTCATGAATAGTAACTCGTGAATAGTAACTCATGAATAGTAACTCATGAATAGTAACTCTGACATGAAAAAGTTCTAAATTTGATAAAAATTTCCAACCAATATTTCGACATAATGATATTGAAGAAATAATATCATTTTTGAATAGAATAACATCCCTTACCTCGGAAAGACGGTACTTCTGACTGGAATACTAGATATAGTGCTGAAGGAAACTTGCACCGTATAGCAACACTCAAAGTATCAAATATTCACAAGAATACGCTCGATATAGAGAGAGAAATATAGAGAAACTTGTGTTTCTGGTGTGATTTTCAATTCTAACCTAAGTACCCTATTTATAAGAAAATGCTTAGAACACCAAAGTAGAAAATTTAATATAATATTAATATATTTATCAAATTTTCCTTAGCCCACCTCTAGACATCTGATCTCAGCCCATTTATATCACATGTTAGCCCACTTCAATGCCAAAAAAATGTTTTTCTTCAAAATAATAAATAAAACTTCCAAAAATCAATTATTTCAGAACTTCAGAACTTCAATAATTCATAATAAATAGCCCATTTATCAGAAAATTCAAATCAAGCGTGTTTTTATAGAAAATTCAATTCTCTACAACTTTATAGAAGAAAATTTTTCCAAATTCCAAACAAAAATTGACCGAAATCCACAAACGGGCGATTTTACAGTCAATAATAAATTTTCGGTCAAGAATTGTGTCCACCAACACACAAAACATGTGTTAATCATTTAATGCCACAAAAATACTATTCCTCCTCATATACTCATATATCCCACATTCATTGTAAAAATATCACCATCAATATATATGATTATTTTATCAGAAAAAGATAAAATATTAATTTTCAACAATTGTCACATTAAAAATTTTCTCCATCTATATCCACATAAAATCAATATTTTCCTTATCATATAAATCAATAATTAATTATACACAAATAATATTACAGAATCACAGTACTGGCAACCAGGCCGTTCCCAGGAAAGAGGGGGCTTTCCAATAAGAATTTCTCCTTACTGGCGCGCAATTAGATGACCAAACCTCTCCTTAGACAGAACTTTTTAGACATTACCAATAATGTTATCTAATAATATTATTCAGATAAGATGAATTATTTCTTCGATAATAGAAAATACTGCGTAGTGACAATTATAAAATATCAACGTAGCAATTATTTAATCAATAAAATAAAATATTAAACAGTAATTACTGTAACCATTATTGAGTAGTGCCTTCTTACGTAAGAATCAATAATTGGTGAAATACCGTGTGCTACTATGCAACAACGCGTATTACCGTGCTTTAACCACCGGGTATTCCAACAGTATTAACGGTAACGACTACGTCGTTATTTATAAACAACTTATTTTTGTCGTTTTCTTCATCCAATCGCTTTCCGTTATGGGGCCCACAAAAGACTGCGCCGTTGTACGAATATTCTCCGACAGTAAGAATATTCCACGACCAAGCGAATATTCCCCGACAACAATGAATATTTTATAACCACTTGCTTATTTAAAATATTTGCGCATTTTACCCATAACTAACCACATTAATCAAATCAACCCTTACTATTTCAGAATAATAAATAGAGGAAATTAAATTTTATTTATTAATAATTTGGGGTCTTACACTTACAACCTTCCCTTCTTATGAAATTTCGTCCTCAAAATTATGGTACGTACCTGGTATGTCGAAGAGGTGAGGATACCTTAATTTCATTTCAGATTCTAACTCTCAGGTCATTTCCTCCACATCGTGGTTTCTTCACTAAAATTTGACTTGAGGTATAACCTTGGAGCGTAAAATATGATTCTTCTTATCCAAGATTTTAACAGGTACCTCTTCATACATTAAATCTTTTGATATCTCGTCCGGTTCTAATTCAATAATGTGGTTTGCGTCTTTCACATATTTACGTAACATAGATATGTGAAAAACATTATGAACACGAGACATACTTGGCTGTAAGGTGAGTTTATAGGCCACAGTTTCTACTCGATCGAGGATTAAAAATGGGCTAATGAATCCTCGATTCATTGGCCTATTTTCAATCCTCGATTCATTGGCCCATTTTTAATCCTCGATCGAGTAGGAACTGTGGCCTATAGACTCACTTTATCGCCAAGTATGTCTCATATTCATAACATTTTTCACATATCCATGTTACGTAAATAAATGAAAGACCCGAACCACATTATTGAGTTAGAACCGGACGAAATAGCGGAAGATTTGACGTATGAAGAGGTTCCTATTCAAATCTTGGATAAGAAGGAACATATTCTACGCTCCAAGGTTATACCTCAAGTTAAAGTTTTGTGGAGAAACCACGATATTGAGGAAATGACCTGGGAGTTAGAATCTGAAATAAAATCAAGGTATCCTTACCTCTTCGACATACCAGGTACGTACCCTAATTTCGAGGGCGAAATTTCATAAGAAGTGGAGGTTGTAAGACCCCAACTTTTATAAATAAAGATGAATTTTTTTATAAATATCATTTTTGAATATTATGGAGTAAATTTGATATAATGTTATAGTTGTGGATAATATTTATAAATTTTACAAAGTACGTAAGTTGTTATATAATACTCGATTGGTCAGAAAATATTCGTTTTAACAGAAAATATTCGTACGACGACACAATCATTGGTGGACCCCACAACAGAATTATTATCGAATTGAGAAAATGACAAAAATATTTTATTGAAAATAACGGCGAAAGTTTTACCGTTAATACTGTTGAACTACTCGGTAGTAAAAGTACAGTAATACGCGTGGTTGCATAGTAGCACACGGTATTAATTATTGATGCTTACGTGAGAAGTCACTCAGTTTTATTCAATTATTGTTACAGTAATTACTGCATAGTATCTCACGTTATTTGATTCAATTATTTTTAATATTTTATATATTATTAAATCAATAATTGAGATGACAATGTTATTAATATTATTATTTGTAATATTAACGATGTCTAGAAGTTCTGTTAAGAAGAGGTTTGGTCACCTAATTGCGCGTCAATAGGAAAAAATTCTTATTGGAAAGTCCCCTCTTTCCTGGGAACGACCTGGTCGATTAATATTGTGAATTATAATGATATATGTTGTTAAAATTATTTAGGTGATTTTTATGAAGTTTTGCTTATTTTATGGATCCCTATTTACCCATTTTTCAAAATAATCGGTAGAAAATTATTTAAAGGTGGGGCCCACATGGGGGGCCCATATATGTTGAAAATGATTTTGGAAATGGAGGGAGAAAGAGTATACGTATGGAAGATATATATATATATATATATATATATATATATATATATATATATGTATGTAATGAGTATATGGTGGGAGAAAAGGATAGGTGAAAGTGATAGGTGGGTGATGTATGTGTGAGTGGAAAATGGTGGAAAAGTGATAGTGTAGTGAAAGTGATTTTGGGAGGGTGAGGGATTGATGTTGGTTGTGGGGGGATAAAAAAATCAAGTGGTGTATATATAATATTGATATATATAAATTGAAAGCATGTGTTTATATATATATATATATATATATATATATATATATATATATATATATATTATTTTTTTTTGTTTTGTTTTTATTGGATGGTTGATTGAAAATTTGTATCCGTGATTCTCAAAGTTTTCATCTGTGAGTTGCGTATCTATTGCATCCATGATTTTTCCTTACACAGTGCCTTTCCATTCTCCTATAAATAGAAGCTCATTCCTTCATTATTTCTTACGAATTCACTGAAATCCTAGAGAGAGAAATTTATAGAGAGAAAGAAGAAAAGTGTTCTGCTACTTCACTACTCTTATATCCAGTTTCTTTTATAGTAAGAGGTATTATTTTTTTTGTATTTGTAACGACCCCAAAATAGGTCCATTCCACCCAACCCATTCTGAGTCGTCAAATACATGGTACAGAAAATAACTACAACTTTATTACAACAATTGTCGTGTAAAATACAACAACACATATGCTGTGAGTTTGGATACAAATATATACCAAATGTGACTCATGTTCCAACTGTGGACATCACCTCACAATAACACCTTACATAAAGGTATAGTCAAAAACTGTTTTAGAAATTAGAATCTTTGGGAAGTGCTCAAGGAAACCTTCGTACATGGGAGGCCACGCATCTAGGTTATGATAGATATCATATGGCCACAGAATTATCCTTGGTTGACCCAATAGACCCCAAAGAAAAACGAGAAGATTACTATCATATTCTTCCCAATGGTGAGTCTTCTCTTGACTTATCATTATCTCCACTGTATCTAACTGAGAATTATACTTTAAACAAACACCAAGATTATATAGGTAGTGCTCGTATATATACTCAGCAAGTGGATGAGCACATCCCTGTCTTATGATGACACGAGGTTGTATGTCGTTAGACATCTTGTATGACAGTGGCAAACCACCCTTCCAACGTTGGGTACACCTTACCCTATTGGATTCACCAAATATAACTACTAAATGAACTTTCTATACTGCTTCGGGAGAACATCCACAGCTAGAGACCACTGTTCTATTTCCCCGTTACCCTCGCTCGACCCAGCTACACTCTTATTACCTGAAAGGAATTGTGAAGCAAAAGGGTGAGCACAACTAGCCCAGTAAAGAATATCATGACTAAAGATAATTAAATTATCAGTAGCCTTCATCAATAATAAATCAGAGATTTAGAACATATGGTAAATGATAAAAATTTCAACCATAGTTGCAGCGGAACGAGCAATCCATTAGAAGAGTCAAATAGACTATAAAGTCTATTATCTTCTCCATGTTAAAAATCCACCAACAATGTTTTATCCATGTAACATCACTCAACAGTTCCTTTCCACAATCATATGAATAACTCATAATCATAATTGTGACTATAAATTTTTCTTCGCACCCAGGACGAAGAATATTTTCATCACCTGTCTTTACCTGAAACATCAAAGATCATGGTTATACCAAATCACAGTTCCTGTTCATAATCATACTAATAACTTCATCTTTGCACTACGGGCCAAAGATATTCATCAACAAGTCATCTTTGCACTACAGGCCAAAGATATTCATCCACAGTTCATCTTTGCATTACTGGCCAAAGATATTCATCTACAATTCATCTTTGCACTACAGGCCAAAGATATTCCTCAACAATTCATATTTGCACTACAGGCCAAATATATTCATATCTCAAAGAAATATATAATCATTTCAGAATTTATATACACCATAATTATAACCATGTTAATCAATTCATCTTTACACTTAAGCTAAAGATATTCAATTGTAAATTCAATGGTCATGATCATACCAATCACAATTCAACTTTGCACTACAGGCTAAAGATATTCCTCAACAATTCATATTTGCACTACATGCCAAATATATTAATATCTCAAAGAATTATAATCATTTTAAAATTTATATAAACAATAATTATAACCATGTTGATCAATTCACCTTTGCACTTAAGCTTAAGATATTCAATTATAAATTCAATGGTCATGATCATACCAGTCACAATTCAACTTTGCACTACAGGCCAAAGAGAACCCTAGTCATGATCATACCAATAATCTACCCATCTTTACACTCCAGTGAAAGAGAATTTCAACATCAGGGTTATAAAAATGTTATATATGATGATAAAAATAATATGATCAACATATAGTTTTAATCTCA